>CM027671.1:13983250-14669688 GCA_015731905.1 Salix dunnii | reverse complement strand
ATCCAAGGCTAACACCCCCTCCAAAAACCAAGTTCAATCATGGTTGGGGGAAAAGTCTATTACCCATAAATTTGAAGTCTAATACCAACTAAAAAGGGGTTGGATATGAACAAGGTTAGAAATCTAAGGCTAATACTCATTTAAATGGGGCTCGTCGAGTCAGGATCAATTTGTCCGAAAATCCAAGGCTAACACCCCCTCCAAAAACCAAGTTCAATCATGCTTGGGGGAAAAGTCTGTTACCCATAAATTTGAAGTCTAATACCAACTAAAAAGGGCTTCGATATGAACAAGGTTAGAAATCAAAGGCTAATACTCATTTAAATGCGGCTCGTCGAGTCAGGATCAATATGTCTGAAAATCCAAGGCTAACACCCCCTCCAAAAACCAAGTTCAATCATGCTTGGGGGAAAAGTCTATTACCCATAAATTTGAAGTCTAATACCAACTAAAAAGGGCATGTATATGAACAAGTTTAGAAATCTAAGGCTAATACTCATTTAAATGGGGCTCGTCGAGTCAGGATCAATTTGTCCGAAAATCCAAGGCTAACACCCCCTCCAAAAACCAAGTTCAATCATGCTTGGGGGAAAAAACTATTACGCATAAAATTGAAGTCTAAATACCAACTAAAAAGGGCTTGGATATGTACAAGGTTAGAAATCTAAGCCTAATACTTATTTAAATGGGGCTCGTCGAGTCAGGATGAATTTGTCCGAAAATCCAAGGGTAACACCCCCTCCAAAAACCAAGTTCAATCATGTATGGGGGAAAAGTCTAGTACCCATAAAATTGAAATCTAATACCAACTAAAAAGGGCTTGGATATGTACAAGGTTAGAAATCTAAGCCTAATACTCATTTAAATGGTGCTCATCGATCGATCAATTTGTCCGAAAATCCAAGGCTAACACCCCTCCAAAAACCAAGTTCAATCATGCTTGGGGGAAAAGTCTATTACCCATAAAATTGAAGTCTAATACCAACTAAAAAGGGCTTGGATATGAACAAGGTTAGAAATCTAAGGCTAATACTCATTTAAATGGGGATTGTCGAGTCAGGATCAATTTGTCCGAAAATCCAAGGCTAACACCCCCTCCAAAAACCAAGTTCAATCATGCTTGGGGGAAAAGTCTATTACCCAAAAAATTGAAGTCTAATACCAACTAAAAAGGGCTTGGATATGAACAAGGTTAGAAATCTAAGGCTAATACTCATTTAAATGGGGCTCGTCGAGTCAGGATCAATTTGTCCGAAAATCCAAGGCTAACACCCCCTCCAAATACCAAGTTCAATCATGGTTGGGGGAAAAGTCTATTACCCATAAAATTGAAGTCTAATACCAACTAAAAAGGTCTTGGATATGAACAAGGTTAGAAATCTAAGGCTAATACTCATTTAAATGGGCCTCGTCGAGTCAGGATCAATTTGTCCGGAAATCCAAGGCTAACACCCCTCCAAAAACCAAGTTCAATCATGGTTGGGGGAAAAGTCTATTACCCATAAAATTGAAGTCTAATACCAACTAAAAAGGGCTTGGATATGAACAAGGTTAGAAATCTATAGCTATTACTCATTTAAATAGGGCTCGTCGAGTCAGGATCAATTTGTTCGAAAATCCAAGGCTAACACCCCCTCCAAAAACCAAGTTCAATCATGCTTGGGGGAAAAGTCTATTACCCATAAAATTGAAGTCTAATACCAACTAAAAAGGGCTTGGATATGAACAAGGTTAGAAATCTAAGGCTAATACTCATTTAAATGGGGCTCGTCGAGTCAGGATCAATTTTTCCGAAAATCCAAGGCTAACACCACCTCCAAAAACCAAGTTCAATCATGCTTGGGGGAAAAGTCTATCACCCATAAATTTGAAGTCTAATAACAAGTAAAAAGGGCTTGGATATGAACAAGGTTAGAAATCTAAGGCTAATACTCATTTAAATGGGGCTCGTCGAGTCAGGATCAATTTGTCCGAAAATCCAAGGCTAACACCCCCTCCAAAAACCAAGTTCAATCATGCTTGGGGGAAAAGTCTATTACCCATAAAATTGAAGTCTAATACCAACTAAAAAGGGCTTGGATATGTACAAGGTTAGAAATCTAAGCCTAATACTTATTTAAATGGGGCTCGTCGAGTCAGGATGAATTTGTCCGAAAATCCAAGGGTAACACCCCCTCCAAAAACCAAGTTCAATCATGTATGGGGGAAAAGTCTAGTACCCATAAAATTGAAATCTAATACCAACTAAAAAGGGCTTGGATATGTACAAGGTTAGAAATCTAAGCCTAATACTCATTTAAATGGTGCTCATCGGGTCAGGATCAATTTGTCCGAAAATCCAAGGCTAACACCCCCTCCAAAAACCAAGTTCAATCATGCTTGGGGGAAAAGTCTATTACCCATAAAATTGAAGCCTAATACCAACTAAAAAGGGCGTGGATATGAACAAGGTTAGAAATCTAAGGCTAATACTCATTTAAATGGGGATTGTCGAGTCAGGATCAATTTGTCCGAAAATCCAAGGCTAACACCCCCTCCAAAAACCAAGTTCAATCATGCTTGGGGGAAAAGTCTATTACCCAAAAAATTGAAGTCTAATACCAACTAAAAAGGGCTTGGATATGAACAAGGTTAGAAATCTAAGCCTAATACTCATTTAAATGGGGCTCGTAGAGTCAGGACTAATTTGTCTGAAAATCCGAGGCTAACACCCCCTCCAAAAACCAAGTTCATTCATGGATGGGGGAAAAGTCTAGTACCCATAAAATTGAAGTCTAATACCAACTAAAAAGGGCTTGGATATGAACAAGGTTAGAAATCTAAGGCTAAGACTCATTTAAATGGGGCTCGTCTAGTCAAGATCAATTTGTCCGAAAATCCAAGGCTAACACCCCCTCCAAAAACCAAGTTCAATCATGCTTGGGGGAAAAGTCTATTACCCATAAAATTGAAGTCTAATACCAACTAAAAAGGGCTTGGATATGAACAAGGTTAGAAATCTAAGGCTAATACTCATTTAAATGGGGCTCGTCGAGTGAGGATCAATTTGTCCGAAAATCCAAGGCTAACACCCCCTCCAAAAACAAAGTTCAATCATGCTTGGGGGAAAAGTCTATTACCCATAAAATTGAAGTCTAATACCAACTAAAAAGGGCTTGGATATGAACAAGGTTAGAAATCTAAGGCTAATACTCATTTAAATGGGGCTCGTCGTGTCAAGATCAATTTTTCCGAAAATCCAAGGCTAACACCCCCTCCAAAAACCGAGAGCCATCATGTCTGGGGGAAAAGTCTATTACCCATAAAATTGAAGTCTAATACCAACTAAAAAGGGCTTGGATATGAACAAGGTTAGAAATCTAAGGCTAATACTCATTTAAATGGGGCTCGTCGAGTCAGGATCAATTTGTCCGAAAATCCAAGGCTAACACACCCTCCAAAAACCAAGTTCAATCATGCTTGGGGGAAAAGTCTATTACCCATAAAATTGAAGTCTAATACCAACTAAAAAGGGCTTGGATATGAACAAGGTTAGAAATCTAAGGCTAATACTCATTTAAATGGGGCTCGTCGAGTCAGGATCAATATGTCTGAAAATCCAAGGCTAACACCCCTCCAAAAACCAAGTTCAATCATGCTTGGGGGAAAAGTCTATTACCCATAAAATTGAAGTCTAATACCAACTAAAAAGGGCTTGGATATCAACAAGGTTAGAAATATGAGGCTAATACTCATTTAAATGGGGCTCGTCGAGTCAGGATCAATTTGTCCGAAAATCCAAGGCTAACACCCCTCCAAAAACCAAGTTCAATCATGCTTGGGGGAAAAGTCTATTACCCATAAAATTGAAGTCTAATACCAACTAAAAGGGGCTTGGATATGAACAAGGTTAGAAATCTAAGGCTAATACTCATTTAAATGGGGCTCGTCGAGTCACGATCAATTTGTCCGAAAATCCAAGGCTAACACCCCCTCCAAAAACCAAGTTCAATCATGCTTGGGAGAAAAGTCTATTACCCATAAAATTGAAGTCTAATACCAACTAAAAAGAGCTTGGATATGAACAAGGTTAGAAATCTAAGGCTAATACTCATTTAAATGGGGCTCGTCGAGTCAGGAACAATTTGTCCGAAAATCCAAGGCTAACACCCGTCCAAAAACCAAGTTCAATCATGCTTTGGGGAAAAGTCTATTACCCATAAAATTGAAGTCTAATACCAACTAAAAAGGGCTTGGATATGAACAAGGTTAGAAATCTAAGCCTAATACTCATTTAAATGGGGCTCGTAGAGTCAGGATTAATTTGTCCGAAAATCCAAGGCTAACACCCCCTCCAAAAACCAAGTTCAATCATGCTTGGGGGAAAAGTCTATTACCCATAAAATTGAATTCTAATACCAAGTAAAAAGGGCTTGCATATGAACAAGGTTAGAAATCTAAGGCTAATACTCATTTAAATGGGCCTCGTCGAGTCAGGATCAATTTGTCCGAAAATCCAACGATAACACCCCCTCCAAAAACCAAGTTCAATCATGGTTGAGGGAAAAGTCTATTACCATAAAATTGAAATCTAATACCAACTAAAAAGGGCTTGGATATGTACAAGGTTAGAAATCGAAGGCTAATATTCATTTAAATGGGGCTCGTCGAGTCAGGATCAATTTGTCCAAAAATCCAAGGCTAACACCCCCTCCAAAAACCAAGTTCAATCATGCTTGGGGGAAAAGTCTATTACCCATAAAATTGAAGTCTAATACCAACTAAAAAGGGCTTGGATATGAACAAGGTTAGAAATCTAAGCCTAATACTCATTTAAATGGGGCTCGTCGAGTCAGGATCAATTTGTCCGAAAATCCAAGGCTAACACCCCCTCCAAAAACCAAGTTCAATCATGCTTAGGGGAAAAGTCTATTACCCATAAATTGAAGTCTAATACCAACTAAAAAGGGATTGGATATGAACTAGGATAGAAATATAAGGCTAATACTCATTTAAATGGGGCTCATCGAGTCAGGATCAATTTGTCCGAAATTCAAGGCTAACACCCCCTCCAAAAACCAAGTTCAATCATGCTTGGGGAAAAAGTCTATTACCCATAAAATTGAAGTCTAATACCAACTTAAACGGGCTTAGATATGAACAAGGTTAGAAATCTAAGGCTAAGACTCATTTAAATGGGGCTCGTCTAGTCAGGATCAATTTGTCCGAAAATCCAAGGCTAACACCCCCTCCAAAAACCAAGTTCAATCATGCTTGGGGGAAAAATCTATTACCCATAAAATTGAAGTCTAATACTAACTAAAAAGGGCTCGGATATGTAAAAGGTTAGAAATCAAAGGCTAAGACTCATTTAAAAGGGGCTCGTCTAGTCAGGATCAGTTTGTCCGAAAATCCAAGGCTAACACCCCCTCCAAAAACCAAGTTCCATCATGCTTGGGGGAAAAGTCTATTACCCATAAAATTGAAGTTTAAATACCAACTAAAAAGGGCTTGGATATGTACAAGGTTAGAAATCTAAGCCTAATACTCATTTAAATGGGGCTCATCGAGTCAGGATCAATTTGCCCGAAAATCCAAGGCTAACACCCCCTCCAAAAACCAAGTTCAATCATGGATGGGGGAAAAGTCTAGTACCCATAAAATTGAAATCTAATACCAACTAAAATGGGATTGGATATGAACTAGGATAGAAATATAAGGCTAATACTCATTTAAATGGGGCTCATCGAGTCAGGATCAATTTGTCCGAAAATCCAAGGCTAACACCCCCTCCAAAAACCAAGTTCAATCATGCTTGGGGGAAAAGTCTATTACCCATAAAGTTGAAGTCTAATACCAACTAAAAAGGGATTGGATATGAACATGGTTAGAAATCTAAGGCTAATACTCATTTAAAAGGGGGCTCATCGAGTCAGGATCAATTTGTATGAAAATCCAAGGTTAACTCCCCCTTCAAAAACCAAGTTCAATCATGCTTGGGGGAAAACCTATTACCCATAATTTGAAGTCTAATACCAACTAAAAAGGGATTGGATATGAACAAGGTTAGAAATCTAAGGCTACTACTCATTTAAATGGGGCTCGTCGAGTCAGGATCAATTTGTCCGAAAATCGTAGGCTAACACCCCGTCCAAAAACCAAGTTCAATCATGCTTGGGGGAAAAGTCTCTTACCCATAAAATTGAAGCCTAATACCAACTAAAAAGGGATTGGATATGAACAAGGTTAGAAATGTAAGGCTAATACTCATTTAAATGGGGCTCGTTGAGTCAGGATCAATTTGTCCGAAAATCCAAGGCTAACACCCCCTCCAAAAACCAAGTTCAATCATGCTTGGGGGAAAAGTCTATTACCCATAAAATTGAAGTCTAATACCAACTAAAAAGGGATTGGATATGAACATGGTTAGAAATCTAAGGCTAATACTCATTTAAAAGGGGGCTCTTCGAGTCAGGATCAATTTGTATAAAAATCCAAGGTTAACTCCCCCTTCAAAAACCAAGTTCAATCATGCTTGGGGGAAAAGCCTATTACCCATAAATTGAAGTCTAATACCAACTAAAAAGGGATTGGATATGAACAAGGTTAGAAATCTAAGGCTAATACTCATTTAAATGGGGCTCGTCGAGTCAGGATCAATTTGTCCGAAAATCGAAGGCTAACACCCCCTCCAAAAACCAAGTTCAATCATGCTTGGGGGAAAAGTCTATTACCCATAAAATTGAAGTCTAATACCAACTAAAAAGGGATTGGATATGAACAAGGTTAGAAATCTAAGGCTAATACTCATTTAAATGGGGCTCGTGGAGTCAGGATCAATTTGTCCGAAAATCCAAGGCTAACACCCCCTCCAAAAACCAAGTTCAATCATGCTTGGGGGAAAAGTCCATTACCCATAAATTGAAGTCTAATACCACCTAAAAAGGGATTGGATATGAACAACGTTGGAAATCTAAGGCTAATACTCATTTAAATGGGGCTCGTCGAGTCAGGATCAATTTGTCCGAAAATCCAAGGCTAACACCCCCTCCAAAAACCAAGTTCAATCATGCTTGGGGGAAAAGTCTATTACCCATAAATTTGAAGTCTAATACCAACTAAAAAGGGGTTGGATATGAACAAGGTTAGAAATCTAAGGCTAATACTCATTTAAATGGGGCTCGTCGAGTCAGGATCAATTTGTCCGAAAATCCAAGGCTAACACCCCTCCAAAAACCAAGTTCAATCATGCTTGGGGGAAAACAGTATTACCCATAAAATTGAAGTCTAATACCGACTTAAAAGGGGTTGGATATGAACAAGATGAGAAATCTAAGGCTCATACTCATTTAAATGTGGCTCGTCGAGTCAAGATCAATTTGTCCGAAAATCCAAGGCTAACACCCCCTCCAAAAACCAAGTTCAATGATGCTTGGGGGAAAAGTCTATTACCCATAAAATTGAAGTCTAATACCGACTAAAAAGGGGTTGGATATGAACAAGGTTAGAAATCTAAGGCTAATACTCATTTAAATGGGGCTCGTCGAGTCAGGATCAATTTGTCCGAAAATCCAAGGCTAACACCCCCTCCAAAAACCAAGTTCAATCATGCTTGGGGGAAAAGTCTATTGCCCATAAATTGAAGTCTAATACCACCTAAAAAGGGATTGGATATGAACAACGTTGGAAATCTAAGGCTAATACTCAATTAAATGGGGCTCGTCGAGTCAGGATCAATTTGTCCGAAAATCCAAGGCTAACACCCCCTCCAAAAACCAAGTTCAATCATGCTTGGGGGAAAAGTCTATTACCCATAAATTGAAGTCTAATACCAACTAAAAAGGGATTGGATATGAACATGGTTAGAAATCTAAGGCTAATACTCATTTAAATGGGGCTCGTCGAGTCAGGAGCAATTTGTCCGAAAATCCAAGGCTAACACCCCCTCCAAAAACCAAGTTCAATCATGCTTGGGGGAAAAGTCTATTACCCATAAATTGAAGTCTAATACCAACTAAAAAGGGATTCGATATGAACAAGGTTGGAAATCTAAGTCTAATACTCATTTAAATGGGGCTCGTCGAGTCAGGATCAATTTGTCCGAAAATCCAAGGCTAACACCCCCTCCAAAAACCAAGTTCAATCATGCTTGGGGGAAAAGTCTATTACCCATAAATTGAAGTCTAATAACAACTAAAAAGGGATTGGATATGAACAAGGTTAGAAATCTAAGGATAATACTCATTTAAATGGGGCTCGTCGAGTCAGGATCAATTTGTCCGAAAATCGTAGGCTCATACCCCGTCCAAAAACCAAGTTCAATCATGCTTGGGGGAAAAGTCTATTACCCATAAAATTGAAGTCTAATACCAACTAAAAAGGGATTGGATATGAACAAGGTTAGAAATCTAAGGCTAATACTCATTTAAATGGGGCTCGTCGAGTCAGGATCAATTTGTCGGAAAATCCAAGTCTAACACCCCCTCCAAAAACCAAGTTCAATCATGCTTGGGGGAAAAGTCTATTACCCGTAAATTGAAGTCTAATACCAACTAAAACGGGATTGGATATTAACAAGGTTAGAAATGTATGGCTAATACTCATTTGAACGGGGCTCGTCGAGTCAGGATCAATTTGTCCGAAAATCCAAGGCTAACACCCCCTCCAAAAACCAAGTTCAATCATGCTTGGGGGAGTAGTCTATTACCCATAAATTGAAGTCTAATACCACCTAAAAAGGGGTTGGATATCAACAATATTAGAAATCTAAGGCTAATACTCATTTAAATGGGCCTCGTCGAGTCAGGATGAATTTGTCCGAAAATCCAAGGCTAACACCCCCTCCAAAAACCAAGTTCAATCATGCTTGGGGGAGAAGTCTATTACCCATAAATTGAAGTCTAATACCACCTAAAAAGGGGTTGGATATGAACAATGTTAGAAATCTAAGGCTAATACTCATTTAAATGGGGCTCGTCGAGTCAGGATCAATTTGTCCGAAAATCCAAGGCTAAAACCCCCTCCAAAAACCAAGTTCAATCATGCTTTGGGGAAAAGTCCATTACCCATAAATTGAAGTCTAATACCACCTAAAAAGGGATTGGATATGAACAACGTTGGAAATCTAAGGCTAATACTCAATTAAATGGGTCTCGTCGAGTCAGGATCAATTTGTCCTAAAATCCAAGGCTAACACCCCCTCCAAAAACCAAGTTCAATCATGCTTGGGGGAAAAGTCTATTACCCATAAATTGAAGTCTAATACCAACTAAAAAGGGATTGAATATGAACAAGGTTAGAAATCTAAGGCTAATACTCATTTAAATGGGGCTCGTCGAGTCAGGATCAATTTGTCCGAAAATCCAAGGCTAACACCCCCTCCAAAAACCAAGTTCAATCATGCTTGGGGGAAAAGTCTATTACCCATAAATTGAAGTCTAATACCAACTAAAATGGGATTGGATATGAACTATGATAGAAATATAAGGCTAATACTCATTTAAATGGGGCTCATCGAGTCAGGATCAATTTGTCCGAAAATCCAAGGCTAACACCCCCTCCAAAAACCAAGTTCAATCATGCTTGGGGGAAAAGTCTATTACCCATAAAATTGAAGTCTAATACCAACTAAAAAGGGATTGGATATGAACATGGTTAGAAATCTAAGGCTAATACTCATTTAAAAGGGGGCTCATCGAGTCAGGATCAATTTGTATGAAAATCCAAGGTTAACTCCCCCTTCAAAAACCAAGTTCAATCATGCTTGGGGGAAAACCTATTACCCATAAATTGAAGTCTAATACCAACTAAAAAGGGATTGGATATGAACAAGGTTAGAAATCTAAGGCTACTACTCATTTAAATGGGGCTCGTCGAGTCAAAATCAATTTGTCCGAAAATCCGAGGCTAACACCCCCTCCAAAAACCAAGTTCAATCATGCTTGGGGGACAAGTCTATTACCCATAAAATTAAAGTCTAATACCACCTAAAAAGGGATTGGATATGAAAATGGTTAGAAATCTAAATCTAATACTCATTTAAATGGGGCTCGTCGAGTCAGGATCAATTTGTATGAAAATCCAAGGCTAACTCCCCCTCCAAAAACCAAGTTCAATCATGCTTGGGGGAGAGATCTATTACCCATAAATTGAAGTCTAATACCAACTAAAATGGGATTGGATATGAACTAGGATAGAAATATAAGGCTAATACTCATTTAAATGGGGCTCATCGAGTCAGGATCAATTTGTCCGAAAATCCAAGGCTAACACCCCCTCCAAAAACCAAGTTCAATCATGCTTGGGGGAAAAGTCTATTACCCATAAAATTGAAGTCTAATACCAACTAAAAAGTGATTGGATATGAACAAGGTTAGAAATCTAAGGCTAATACTCATTTAAAAGGGGGCTCTTCGAGTCAGGATCAATTTGTCCGAAAATCCAAGGCTAATACCCCCTCCAAAAACCAAGTTCAATCATGCTTTGGGGAAAAGTCTATTACCCATAAATTGAAGTCTAATACCAACTAAAAAGGGAATTGATATGAACAAGGTTAGAAATCTAAGGCTAATACTCATTTAAATGGGGCTCGTCGAGTCAGGATCAATTTGTCCGAAAATCCAAGGCTAACAGCCCCTCCAAAAACCAAGTTCAATCATGCTTGGGGGAAAAGTCTATTACCCATAAATTGAAGTCTAATACCAACTAAAAAGGGATTGGATATGAACAAAGTTGGAAATCTAAGGCTAATACTCATTTAAATGGGGCTCGTCGAGTCAGGATCAATTTGTCCGAAAATCCAAGGCTAACAGCCCCTCCAAAAACCAAGTTCAATCATGCTTGGGGGAAAAGTCTATTACCCATAAATTGAAGTCTAATACCAACTAAAAAGGGATTGGATATGAACAAGGTTAGAAATCTAAGGCTAATACTCATTTAAATGGGGCTCGTCGAGTCAGGATCAATTTGTCCGAAAATCCAAGGCTAACACCCCCTCCAAAAACCAAGTTCAATCATGCTTGGGGGAAAAGTCTATTACCCATAAATTGAAGTCTAATACCACCTAAAAAGGGTTTTTATATGAACAAGGTTAGAAATCTAATACTCATTTAAATGGTGCTCGTCGAGTCAGGATCAATTTTTCCGAAAATCCTAGGCTAACTCCCCCTCAAAAAACCAAGTTCAATCAGGCTTGGGGGACAAGTCCATTACCCATAAATTGAAGTCTAATACCACCTAAAAAGGGATTGGATATGAACAACGTTGGAAATCTAAGGCTAATACTCAATTAAATGGGTCTCGTCGAGTCAGGATCAAATTGTACGAAAATCCAAGGCTAACACCCCCTCCAAAAACCAAGTTCAATCATGCTTGGGGGAAAAGTCTATTACCCATAAATTGAAGTCTAATACCAACTAAAAAGGGATTGGATATGAACAAGGTTAGAAATCTAAGGCTAATACTCATTTAAATGGGGCTCGTCGAGTCAGAATCAATTTGTCCGAAAATCCAAGGCTAACACCCCCTCCAAAAACCAAGTTCAATCATGCTTGGGGGAAAAGTCTATTACCCATAAATTGAAGTCTAATACCAACTAAAATGGGATTGGATATGAACTAGGTTAGAAATCTAAGGCTAATACTCATTTAAATGGGGCTCGTCGAGTCAGGATCAATTTGTCCTAAAATCCAAGGCTAACACCCCCTCCAAAAACCAAGTTCAATCATGCTTGGGGGAAAAGTCTATTACCCATAAAATTGAAGTCTAATACCAACTAAAAAGGGATTGGATATGAACAAGGTTAGAAATCTAAGGCTAATACTCATTTAAAAGGGGGCTCATCGAGTCAGGATCAATTTGTATGAAAATCCAAGGTTAACTCCCCCTTCAAAAACCAAGTTCAATCATGCTTGGGGGAAAACCTATTACCCATAAATTGAAGTCTAATACCAACTAAAAAGGGATTGGATATGAACAAGGTTAGAAATCTAAGGCTACTACTCATTTAAATGGGGCTCGTCGAGTCAAAATCAATTTGTCCGAAAATCCGAGGCTAACACCCCCTCCAAAAACCAAGTTCAATCATGCTTGGGGGAAAAGTCTATTACCCATAAATTGAAGTCTAATACCATCTAAAAAGGGATTGGATATGAACAAGGTTAGAAATCTAAGGCTAATACTCATTTAAATGGTGCTCGTCTAGTCAGGATCAATTTTTTCGAAAATCCAAGGCTAACTCCCCCTCAAAAAACCAAGTTCAATCATGCTTGGGGGAAAAGTCTATAACCCATAAATTGAAGTCTAATACCAACTAAAAAGGGGTTGGATATGAACAAGGTTAGAAATCTAAGGCTAATACTCATTTAAATGGTGCTCGTCGAGTCAGGATCAATTTTTCCGAAAATCCTAGGCTAACTCCCCCTCAAAAAACCAAGTTCAATCAGGCTTGGGGGACAAGTCCATTACCCATAAA
This sequence comes from Salix dunnii, assembly GCA_015731905.1. Lineage (NCBI taxonomy): Eukaryota > Viridiplantae > Streptophyta > Magnoliopsida > Malpighiales > Salicaceae > Salix > Salix dunnii. Next base: position 14,657,237 of record CM027671.1, on the reverse strand, counting down.
TTGAAGTCTAATACCACCTAAAAAGGGATTGGATATGAACAATGTTAGAAATCTAAGGCTAATCCTCATTTAAATGGGGCTCGTCGAGTCAGGATCAATTTGTCCGAAAATCCAAGGCTAAAACCCCCTCCAAAAACCAAGTTCAATCATGCTTTGGGGAAAAGTCCATTACCCATAAATTCAAGTCTAATACCACCTAAAAAGGGATTGGATATGAACAACGTTGGAAATATAAGGCTAATACTCAATTAAATGGGCCTCGTCGAGTCAGGATCAATTTGTCCGAAAATCCAAGGCTAACACCCCCTCCAAAAACCAAGTTCAATCATGCTTTGGGGAAAAGTCCATTACCCATAAATTGAAGTCTAATACCACCTAAAAAGGGATTGGATATGAACAACCTTGGAAATGTAAGGCGAATACTCAATTAAAGGGCCTCGTCGAGTCAGGATCAGTTTGTCCGAAAATCCAAGGCTAACACCCCCTTCAAAAACCAAGTTCAATCATGCTTGGGGGAGTAGTCTATTACCCATAAATTGAAGTCTAATACCACCTAAAAAGGGGTTGGATATCAACAATATTAGAAATCTAAGGCTAATACTCATTTAAATGGGCCTCGTCGAGTCAGGATGAATTTGTCCGAAAATCCAAGGCTAACACCTCCTCCAAAAACCAAGTTCAATCATGCTTGGGGGAGAAGTCCATTACCCATAAATTGAAGTCTAATACCACCTAAAAAGGGGTTGGATATGAACAATGTTGGAAATCTAAGGCTAATAATCATTTAAATGGGGCTCGTCGAGTCAGGATCAATTTGTCCGAAAAACCAAGGCTAAAACCCCCTCCAAAAACCAAGTTCAATCATGCTTGGGGGACAAGTGTATTACCCATAAATTGAAGTCTAATACCACCTAAAAAGGGATTGGATATGAACAACGTTGGAAATCTAAGGCTAATACTCAATTAAATGGGCCTCGTCGAGTCAGGATCAATTTGTACGAAAATCCAAGGCTAACACCCCCTCCAAAAACCAAGTTCAATCATGCTTGGGGGAAAAGTCTATTACCCATAAATTGAAGTCTAATACCATCTAAAAAGAGATTGGATATGAACAACGTTAGAAATCTAAGGCTAATACTCAATTAAATGGGCCTCGTCGAGTCAGGATCAATTTGTACGAAAATCCAAGGCTAACACCCCCTCCAAAAACCAAGTTCAATCATGCTTGGGGGAAAAGTCTATTACCCATAAATTGAAGTCTAATACCATCTAAAAAGAGATTGGATATGAACAACGTTGGAAATCTAAGGCTAATACTCACTTAAATGGGGCTCGTCGAGTCAGGATCAATTTGTCCGAAAATCCAAGGCTAAAACCCCCTCCAAAAACCAAGTTCAATCATGCTTGGGGGACAAGTGTATTACCCATAAATTGAAGTCTAATACCACCTAAAAAGGGATTGGATATGAACAACGTTGGAAATCTAAGGCTAATACTCAATTAAATGGGCCTCGTCGAGTCAGGATCAATTTGTACGAAAATCCAAGGCTAACACCCCCTCCAAAAACCAAGTTCAATCATGCTTGGGGGAAAAGTCTATTACCCATAAATTGAAGTCTAATACCATCTAAAAAGAGATTGGATATGAACAACGTTGGAAACCTAAGGCTAATACTCACTTAAATGGGGCTCGTCGAGTCAGGATCAATTTGTCCGAAAATCCAAGGCTAAAACCCCCTCCAAAAACCAAGTTCAATCATGCTTGGGGGACAAGTGTATTACCCATAAATTGAAGTCTAATACCACCTAAAAAGGGATTGGATATGAACAACGTTGGAAATCTAAGGCTAATACTCAATTAAATGGGCCTCGTCGAGTCAGGATCAATTTGTACGAAAATCCAAGGCTAACACCCCCTCCAAAAACCAAGTTCAATCATGCTTGGGGGAAAAGTCTATTACCCATAAATTGAAGTCTAATACCATCTAAAAAGAGATTGGATATGAACAACGTTGGAAATCTAAGGCTAATACTCATTTAAATGGGGCTCGTCGAGTCAGGATCAATTTGTCCGAAAATCCAAGGCTAAAACCCCCTCCAAAAACCAAGTTCAATCATGCTTGGGGGACAAGTGTATTTCCCATAAATTGAAGTCTAATACCACCTAAAAAGGGGTTGGATATGAACAATGTTAGAAATCTAAGGCTAATACTCATTTAAATGGGGCTCGTCGAGTCAAGATGAATTTGTCCGAAAATCCAAGGCTAACACCCCCTCCAAAAACCAAGTTCAATCATGCTTGGGGGAGAAGTCCATTACCCATAAAATGAAGTCTAATACCACCTAAAAAGGGATTGGATATGAACAACGTTGGAAATCGAAGGCTAATACTCATTTAAATGGGACTCGTCGAGTCAGGATCAATTTGTCTGAAAATCCAAGGCTAACACCCCCTCCAAAAACCAAGTTCAATCATGCTTGGGGGACAAGTCTATTACCCATAAATTGAAGTCTAATACCACATAAAAAGGGATTGGATATGAACAACGTTGGAAATCTAAGGCTAATACTCAATTAAATGGGCCTCGTAGAGTCAGGATCAATTTGTACGAAAATCCAAGCCTAACACCCCCTCCAAAAACCAAGTTCAATCATGCTTGGGGGAAAAGTCTATTACCCATAAATTGAAGTCTAATACCAACTAAAAAGGGCTTGGATATGAACAAGGTTAGAAATCTAAGGCTAATACTCATTTAAATGGGCTCAACACGATCAATTTGTTCGAAAATCCAAGGCTAACACCCCCTCCAAAAACCAAGTTCAATCATGCTTGGGGGACAAGTGTATTACCCATAAATTGAAGTCTAATACCACCTAAAAAGGGGTTGGATATGAACAATGTTAGAAATCTAAGGCTAATACTCATTTAAATGGGGCTCGTCGAGTCAGGATCAATTTGTCCGAAAATCCAAGGCTAACATCCCCTCCAAAAACCAAGTTCAATCAGGCTTGGGGGACAAGTCTATTACCCTTAAAATTAAAGTCTAATACCAATTAAAAAGGGATTGGATATGAACATGGTTAGAAATCTAAGGCTAATACTCATTTAAAAGGGGGCTCGTCGAGTGAGGATCAATTTGTACGAAAATCCAAGGCTAACACCCCCTCCAAAAACCAAGTTCAATCATGCTTGGGGGAGAAGTCTATTACCCATAAATTGAAGTCTAATACCAACTAAAATGGGATTGGATATAAACTAGGATAGAAATATAAGGCTAATACTCATTTAAATGGGGCTCGTCGAGTCAGGATCAATTTGTCCGAAAATCGTAGGCTAACACCCCGTCCAAAAACCAAGTTCAATCATGCTTGGGGGAAAAGTCTCTTACCCATAAAATTGAAGCCTAATACCAACTAAAAAGGGATTGGATATGAACAAGGTTAGAAATGTAAGGCTAATACTCATTTAAATGGGGCTCGTTGAGTCAGGATCAATTTGTCCGAAAATCCAAGGCTAACACCCCCTCCAAAAACCAAGTTCAATCATGCTTGGGGAAAAGTCTATTACCCATAAATTGAAGTCTAATACCACCTAAAAAGAGATTGGATATGAACAACGTTGGAAATCTAAGGCTAATACTCATTGAAATGGGGCTCGTCGAGTCAAGATGAATTTGTCTGAAAATCCAAGGCTAACACCCCCTCCAAAAACCAAGTTCAATCATGCTTGGGGGAGAAGTCCATTACCCATAAAATGAAGTCTAATACCACCTAAAAAGGGATTGGATATGAACAACGTTGGAAATCGAAGGCTAATACTCATTTAAATGGGACTCGTCGAGTCAGGATCAATTTGTCTGAAAATCCAAGGCTAACACCCCCTCCAAAAACCAAGTTCAATCATGCTTGGGGGACAAGTCTATTACCCATAAATTGAAGTCTAATACCACATAAAAAGGGATTGGATATGAACAACGTTGGAAATCTAAGGCTAATACTCAATTAAATGGGCCTCGTAGAGTCAGGATCAATTTGTACGAAAATCCAAGCCTAACACCCCCTCCAAAACCAAGTTCAATCATGCTTGGGGGAAAAGTCTATTACCCATAAATTGAAGTCTAATACCAACTAAAAAGGGATTGGATATGAACAAGGTTAGAAATCTAAGGCTAATACTCATTTAAATGGTGCTCGTCGAGTCAGGATCAATTTTTCCGAAAATCCAAGGCTAACACCCCCTCCAAAAACCAAGTTCAATCATGCTTGGGGGAAAAGTCTATTACCCATAAATTGAAGTCTAATACCAACTAAAAAGGGATTGGATATGAACAAGGTTAGAAATGTAAGGCTAATACTCATTTAAATGGGGCTCGTCGAGTCAGGATCAATTTGTCCGAAAATCCAAGGCTAACACCCCCTCCAAAAACCAAGTTCAATCATGCTTGGGGGAAAAGTCCATTACCCATAAATTGAAGTCTAATACCAACTAAAAAGGGATTGGATATGAACAAGGTTAGAAATCTAAGGCTAATACTCATTTAAATGGGGCTCGTCGAGTCAGGATCAATTTGTCCGAAAATCCAAGGCTAACACCCCCTCCAAAAACCAAGTTCAATCATGCTTGGGGGAAAAGTCCATTACCCATAAATTGAAGTCTAATACCAACTTAAAAGGGATTGGATATGAACAAAGTTGGAAATATAAGGCTAATACTCATTTAAATGGGGCTCGTCGAGTCAGGATCAATTTGTCCGAAAATCCAAGGCTAACACCCCCTCCAAAAACCAAGTTCAATCATGCTTGGGGGAAAAGTCCATTACCCATAAATTGAAGTCTAATACCAACTAAAAAGGGATTGGATATGAACAACGTTGGAAATCTAAGGCTAATACTCATTTAAATGGGGCTCGTCGAGTCAGGATCAATTTGTCCGAAAATCCAAGGCTAACACCCCCTCCAAAAACCAAGTTCAATCATGCTTGGGGGAAAAGTCTATTACCCATAAATTGAAGTCTAATACCAACTAAAATGGGATTGGATATGAACAAAGTTAGAAATCTAAGGCTAATACTCATTTGAGTGGGGCTTGTCGAGTCAGGATCAATTTGTCCGAAAATCCAAATGCTAACACCCCCTCCAAAAACCAAGTTCAATCATGCTTGGGGGAGTAGTCTATTACCCATAAATTGAAGTCTAATACCACCTAAAAAGGGGTTGGATATCAACAATATTAGAAATCTAAGGCTAATACTCATTTAAATGGGCCTCGTCGAGTCAGGATGAATTTGTCCGAAAATCCAAGGCTAACACCCCCTCCAAAAACCAAGTTCAATCATGCTTGGGGGAGAAGTCTATTACCCATAAATTGAAGTCTAATACCACCTAAAAAGGGGTTGGATATGAACAATGTTAGAAATCTAAGGCTAATACTCATTTAAATGGGGCTCGTCGAGTCAGGATCAATTTGTCCGAAAATCCAAGGCTAAAACCCCCTCCAAAAACCAAGTTCAATCATGCTTTCGGGAAAAGTCCATTACCCATAAATTGAAGTCTAATACAACCTAAAAAGGGATTGGATATGAACAACGTTGGAAATCTAAGGCTAATAATCATTTAAATGGGGCTCGTCGAGTCAGGATCAATTTGTCCGAAAAACCAAGGCTAAAACCCCCTCCAAAAACCAAGTTCAATCATGCTTGGGGGACAAGTGTATTACCCATAAATTGAAGTCTAATACCACCTAAAAAGGGATTGGATATGAACAACGTTGGAAATCTAAGGCTAATACTCAATTAAATGGGGCTCGTCGAGTCAGGATCAATTTGTCCGAAAATCCAAGGCTAACACCCCCTCCAAAAACCAAGTTCAATCATGCTTGGGGGAAAAGTCTATTACCCATAAATTGAAGTCTAATACCAACTAAAAAGAGATTGGATATGAACAACGTTAGAAATCTAAGGCTAATACTCAATTAAATGGGCCTCGTCGAGTCAGGATCAATTTGTACGAAAATCCAAGGCTAACACCCCCTCCAAAAACCAAGTTCAATCATGCTTGGGGGAAAAGTCTATTACCCATAAATTGAAGTCTAATACCAACTAAAAAGAGATTGGATATGAACAACGTTGGAAATCTAAGGCTAATACTCATTTAAATGGGGCTCGTCGAGTCAGGATCAATTTGTCCGAAAATCCAAGGCTAAAACCCCCTCCAAAAACCAAGTTCAATCATGCTTGGGGGACAAGTGTATTACCCATAAATTGAAGTCTAATACCACCTAAAAAGGGGTTGGATATGAACAATGTTAGAAATCTAAGGCTAATACTCATTTAAATGGGGCTCGTCGAGTCAGGATCAATTTGTCCGAAAATCCAAGGCTAACATCCCCTCCAAAAACCAAGTTCAATCAGGCTTGGGGGACAAGTCTATTACCCATAAAATTAAAGTCTAATACCAATTAAAAAGGGATTGGATATGAACATGGTTAGAAATCTAAGGCTAATACTCATTTAAAAGGGGGCTCGTCGAGTGAGGATCAATTTGTACGAAAATCCAAGGCTAACACCCCCTCCAAAAACCAAGTTCAATCATGCTTGGGGGAGAAGTCTATTACCCATAAATTGAAGTCTAATACCAACTAAAATGGGATTGGATATAAACTAGGATAGAAATATAAGGCTAATACTCATTTAAATGGGGCTCGTCGAGTCAGGATCAATTTGTCCGAAAATCGTAGGCTAACACCCCGTCCAAAAACCAAGTTCAATCATGCTTGGGGGAAAAGTCTCTTACCCATAAAATTGAAGCCTAATACCAACTAAAAAGGGATTGGATATGAACAAGGTTAGAAATGTAAGGCTAATACTCATTTAAATGGGGCTCGTTGAGTCAGGATCAATTTGTCCGAAAATCCAAGGCTAACACCCCCTCCAAAAACCAAGTTCAATCATGCTTGGGGGAAAAGTCCATTACCCATAAATTGAAGTCTAATACCACCTAAAAAGAGATTGGATATGAACAACGTTGGAAATCTAAGGCTAATACTCATTGAAATGGGGCTCGTCGAGTCAAGATGAATTTGTCCGAAAATCCAAGGCTAACACCCCCTCCAAAAACCAAGTTCAATCATGCTTGGGGGAGAAGTCCATTACCCATAAAATGAAGTCTAATACCACCTAAAAAGGGATTGGATATGAACAACGTTGGAAATCGAAGGCTAATACTCATTTAAATGGGACTCGTCGAGTCAGGATCAATTTGTCTGAAAATCCAAGGCTAACACCCCCTCCAAAAACCAAGTTCAATCATGCTTGGGGGACAAGTCTATTACCCATAAATTGAAGTCTAATACCACATAAAAAGGGATTGGATATGAACAACGTTGGAAATCTAAGGCTAATACTCAATTAAATGGGCCTCGTAGAGTCAGGATCAATTTGTACGAAAATCCAAGCCTAACACCCCCTCCAAAAACCAAGTTCAATCATGCTTGGGGGAAAAGTCTATTACCCATAAATTGAAGTCTAATACCATCTAAAAAGGGATTGGATATGAACAAGGTTAGAAATCTAAGGCTAATACTCATTTAAATGGTGCTCGTCTAGTCAGGATCAATTTTTCCGAAAATCCAAGGCTAACTCCCCCTCAAAAAACCAAGTTCAATCATGCTTGGGGGAAAAGTCTATTACCCATAAATTGAAGTCTAATACCAACTAAAAAGGGATTGGATATGAACAAGGTTAGAAATGTATGGCTAATACTCATTTAAATGGTGCTCGTCGAGTCAGGATCAATTTTTCCGAAAATCCAAGGCTAACTCCCCCTCAAAAAACCAAGTTCAATCAGGCTTGGGGGACAAGTCCATTACCCATAAATTGAAGTCTAATACCACCTAAAAAGGGATTGGATATGAACAATGTTAGAAATCTAAGGCTAATACTCATTTAAATGGGGCTCGTCGAGTCAGGATCAATTTGTCCGAAAATCCAAGGCTAAAACCCCCTCCAAAAACCAAGTTCAATCATGCTTTGGGGAAAAGTCCATTACCCATAAATTAAAGTCTAATACCACCTAAAAAGGGATTGGATATGAACAACGTTGGAAATATAAGGCTAATACTCAATTAAATGGGCCTCGTCGAGTCAGGATCAATTTGTACGAAAATCCAAGGCTAAAACCCCCTCCAAAAACCAAGTTCAATCATGCTTTGGGGAAAAGTCCATTACCCATAAATTGAAGTCTAATACCACCTAAAAAGGGATTGGATATGAACAACGTTGGAAATCTAAGGCTAATACTCAATTAAATGGGCCTCGTCGAGTCAGGATCAATTTGTACGAAAATCCAAGGCTAACACCCCCTCCAAAAACCAAGTTCAATCATGCTTGGGGGAGAAGTCTATTACCCATAAATTGAAGTCTAATACCAACTAAAACGGGATTGGATATTAACAAGGTTAGAAATGTATGGCTAATACTCATTTGAACGGGGCTCGTCGAGTCAGGATCAATTTGTCCGAAAATCCAAATGCTAACACCCCCTCCAAAAACCAAGTTCAATCATGCTTGGGGGAGTAGTCTATTACCCATAAATTGAAGTCTAATACCACCTAAAAAGGGGTTGGATATCAACAATATTAGAAATCTAAGGCTAATACTCATTTAAATGGGCCTCGTCGAGTCAGGATCAATTTGTCCGAAAATCCAAGGCTAACACCCCCTCCAAAAACCAAGTTCAATCATGCTTGGGGGAAAAGTCTATTACCCATAAATTGAAGTCTAATACCACCTAAAAAGGGTTTGGATATGAACAAAGTTGGAAATCTAAGGCTAATACTCATTTAAATGGGGCTCGTCGAGTCAGGATCAATTTGTCCGAAAATCCAAGGCTAACACCCCCTCCAAAAACCAAGTTCAATCATGCTTGGGGGAAAAGTCTATTACCCATAAATTGATGTCTAATACCAACTAAAAAGGGATTGGATATGAAAAGATGAACAAGGGTAGAAATCTAAGGCTAATACTCAGTTAAATGGGGCTCGTCGAGTCAGGATCAATTTGTCCGAAAATCCAAGGCTAACACCCCCTCCAAAAACCAAGTTCAATCATGCTTGGGGGAAAAGTCTATTACCCATAAATTGAAGTCTAATACCAACTAAAAAGGGATTGGATATGAACAAAGTTGGAAATCTAAGGCTAATACTCATTTAAATGGGGCTCGTCGAGTCAGGATCAATTTGTCCGAAAATCCAAGGCTAACACCCCCTCCAAAAACCAAGTTCAATCATGCTTGGGGGAAAAGTCTATTACCCATAAATTGAAATCTAATACCAACTAAAAAGGGATTGGTTATGAAAAAAGTTGGAAATCTAAGGCTAATACTCATTTAAATGGGGCTCGTCGAGTCAGGATCAATTTGTCCGAAAATCCAAGGCTAACACCCCCTCCAAAAACCAAGTTCAATCATGCTTGGGGGAAAAGTCTATTACCCATAAAATTGAAGTCTAATACCAACTAAAAAGGGATTGGATATGAACAAGGTTAGAAATCTAAGGCTAATACTCATTTAAATTGCGCTCGTCGAGTCATGATCAATTTGTCTGAAAATCCAAGGCTAACACCCCTCCAAAAACCAAGTGCAATCATGCTTGGGGGAAAAGTCTATTACCCATAAAATTGAAGTCTAATACCAACTAAAAAGGGCTTGGATATTAACAAGGTTAGAAATCTAAGGCTAATACTCATTTAAATGGGGCTCGTCGAGTCAGGATCAATTTGTCCGAAAATCCAAGGCTAACACCCCCTCCAAAAACCAAGTTCAATCATGCTTGGGGGACAAGTCTATTACCCATAAAATTAAAGTCTAATACCTATTAAAAAAGGATTGGATATGAACATGGTTAGAAATCTAAGGCTAATACTCATTTAAAAGGGGGCTCGTCGAGTTAGGATCAATTTGTACGAAAATCCAAGGCTAACACCCCCTCCAAAAACCAAGTTTAATCATGCTTGGGGGAGAAGTCTATTACCCATAAATTGAAGTCTAATACCAACTAAAATGGGATTGGATATGAACTAGGATAGAAATATAAGGCTAATACTCATTTAAATGGGGCTCGTCGAGTCAGGATCAATTTGTCCGAAAATCCAAGGCTAACACCCCCTCCAAAAACCAAGTTCAATCATGCTTGGGGGAGAAGTCCATTACCCATAAAATGAAGTCTAATACCACCTAAAAAGGGATTGGATATGAACAACGTTGGAAATCGAAGGCTAATACTCATTTAAATGGGACTCGTCGAGTCAGGATCAATTTGTCTGAAAATCCAAGGCTAACACCCCCTCCAAAAACCAAGTTCAATCATGCTTGGGGGACAAGTCTATTACCCATAAATTGAAGTCTAATACCACATAAAAAGGGATTGGATATGAACAACGTTGGAAATCTAAGGCTAATACTCAATTAAATGGGCCTCGTAGAGTCAGGATCAATTTGTACAAAAATCCAAGCCTAACACCCCCTCCAAAAACCAAGTTCAATCATGCTTGGGGGAAAAGTCTATTACCCATAAATTGAAGTCTAATACCATCTAAAAAGGGATTGGATATGAACAAGGTTAGAAATCTAAGGCTAATACTCATTTAAATGGTGCTCGTCTAGTCAGGATCAATTTTTCCGAAAATCCAAGGCTAACTCCCCCTCAAAAAACCAAGTTCAATCATGCTTGGGGGAAAAGTCTATTACCCATAAATTGAAGTCTAATACCAACTAAAAAGGGATTGGATATGAACAAGGTTAGAAATGTATGGCTAATACTCATTTAAATGGGGCTCGTCGAGTCAGGATCAATTTGTCCGAAAATCCAAGGCTAACACCCCCTCAAAAAACCAAGTTCAATCAGGCTTGGGGGACAAGTCCATTACCCATAAATTGAAGTCTAATACCACCTAAAAAGGGATTGGATATGAACAATGTTAGAAATCTAAGGCTAATACTCATTTAAATGGGGCTCGTCGAGTCAGGATCAATTTGTCCGAAAATCCAAGGCTAACACCCCCTCCAAAAACCAAGTTCAATCATGCTTTGGGGAAAAGTCTATTACCCATAAATTAAAGTCTAATACCACCTAAAAAGGGATTGGATATGAACAACATTGGAAATATAAGGCTAATACTCAATTAAATGGGCCTCGTCGAGTCAGGATCAATTTGTACGAAAATCCAAGGCTAAAACCCCCTCCAAAAACCAAGTTCAATCATGCTTTGGGGAAAAGTCCATTACCCATAAATTGAAGTCTAATACCACCTAAAAAGGGATTGGATATGAACAACGTTGGAAATCTAAGGCTAATACTCAATTAAATGGGCCTCGTCGAGTCAGGATCAATTTGTATGAAAATCCAAGGCTAACACCCCCTCCAAAAACCAAGTTCAATCATGCTTGGGGGACAAGTCTATTACCCATAAATTGAAGTCTAATACCAACTAAAACGGGATTGGATATTAACAAGGTTAGAAATGTATGGCTAATACTCATTTGAACGGGGTTCGTCGAGTCAGGATCAGTTTGTCCGAAAATCCAAGGCTAACACCCCCTCCAAAAACCAAGTTCAATCATGCTTGGGGGAGTAGTCTATTACCCATAAATTGAAGTCTAATACCACCTAAAAAGGGGTTGGATATCAACAATATTAGAAATCTAAGGCTAATACTCATTTAAATGGGCCTCGTCGAGTCAGGATGAATTTGTCCGAAAATCCAAGGCTAACACCCCCTCCAAAAACCAAGTTCAATCATGCTTGGGGGAGAAGTCTATTACCCATAAATTGAAGTCTAATACCACCTAAAAAGGGGTTGGATATGAACAATGTTAGAAATCTAAGGCTAATACTCATTTAAATGGGGCTCGTCGAGTCAGGATCAATTTGTCCGAAAATCCAAGGCTAAAACCCCCTCCAAAAACCAAGTTCAATCATGCTTTGGGGAAAAGTCCATTACCCATAAATTGAAGTCTAATACCAACTAAAAAGGATATGAACAAGAATCTAAGGACTAAATCAATGGGGTCAGGCTAAATCAATTTGAAATCCAAGGCTAACACTCAAGATCAATTTGTCAGGGAACAAATGAAGTCTAATACCAATAAATTAAATGGGCATAAATTGAAATCAAGGCTAATACCATTTAAAAGGATTTGTTAGAAATTATGGCTAATATCAATTAACCCCCTCCAAAACCAAGTTCAATCATGCTTGGGGAAAAGTCTATTACCAATAAATTGAAGTTTAATAACAACTAAAATAGTTGAATATGAACTTGGAGAAATCTAAGGCTAATACTCATTTAAATGGGGCTCGCTGATTCAATTTGTCCGAAAATCCAAGGCTAACACCCCCTCCAAAAACCAAGTTCAATCATGCTTGGGGGAAAAGTCTATTACCCATAAATTGAAGTCTAATACCACCTAAAAAGGGTTTGGATATGAACAAGGTTAGAAATCTAAGGCTAATACTCATTTAAATGGGGCTCGTCGAGTCAGGATCAATTTGTCCGAAAATCCAAGGCTAACACCCCCTCCAAAAACCAAGTTCAATCATGCTTGGGGGAAAAGTCTATTACCCATAAATTGAAGTCTAATACCAACTAAAAAGGGATTGGATATGAACAAGGTTAGAAATCTAAGGCTAATACTCATTTAAATGGGGCTCGTCGAGTCAGGATCAATTTGTCTGAAAATCCAAGGCTAACACCCCCTCCAAAAACCAAGTTCAATCATGCTTGGGGGAAAAGTCTATTACCCATAAATTGAAGTCTAATACCACCTAAAAAGGGATTGGATATGAACAACGTTGGAAATCTAAGGCTAATACTCATTTAAATGGGGCTCGTCGAGTCAGGATCAATTTGTCCAAAAATCCAAGCCTAACACCCCCTCCAAAAACCAAGTTCAATCATGCTTGGGGGAAAAGTCTATTACCCATAAATTGAAGTCTAATACCAACTAAAAAGGGATTGGATATGAACAAGGTTAGAAATCTAAGGCTAATACTCATTTAAATGGGGCTCGTCTAGTCAGGATCAATTTGTCCGAAAATCCAAGGCTAACACCCCCTCCAAAAACCAAGTTCAATCATGCTTGGGGGAAAAGTCTATTACCCATAAATTGAAGTCTAATACCACTTAAAAAGGGTTTGGATATGAAAAAGGTTAGAAATCTAAGGCTAATACTCATTTAAATGGGGCTCGTCGAGTCAGGATCAATTTGTCCGAAAATCCAAGGCTAACACCCCCTCCAAAAACCAAGTTCAATCATGCTTGGGGGAAAAGTCCATTACCCATAAATTGAAGTCTAATACCAACTAAAAAGGGATTGGATATGAACAAGGTTAGAAATCTAAGGCTAATACTCATTTAAATGGGGCTCGTCGAGTCTCGTTACTTTTGAACTAAAATCCAAGGCTAACACCCCCTCCAAAAACCAAGTTCAATCATGCTTTGGGGAAAAGTCCATTACCCATAAATTAAAGTCTAATACCACCTAAAAAGGGATTGGATATGAACAACATTGGAAATATAAGGCTAATGCTCATTTAAATGGGGCTCGTCGAGTCAGGATGAATTTGTCGGAAAATCCAAGGCTAACACCCCCTCCAAAAACCAAGTTCAATCATGCTTTGGGGAAAAGTCCATTACCCATAAATTGAAGTCTAATACCAACTAAAAAGGGCTTGGATATGAACAAGGTTAGAAATCTAAGGCTAATACTCATTTAAATGGGGCTCGTCGAGTCAGGATCAATTTGTCCGAAAATCCAAGGCTAACACCCCTCCAAAAACCAAGTTCAATCATGGTTGGGGGAAAAGTCTATTACCCATAAATTTGAAGTCTAATAGCAACTAAAAAGGGCTTGGATTTGAAAAAGGTTAGAAATCTGAGGCTAATACGCATTTAAATGGGGCTCGTCGAGTCAGGATCAATTTGTCCGAAAATCCAAGGCTAACACCCCCTCCAAAAACCAAGTTCAATCATGCTTGGGGGAAAAGTCTATTACCCATAAATTGAAGTCTAATACCAACTAAAAAGGGATTGGATATGAACAAGGTTAGAAATCTAAGGCTAATACTCATTTAAATGGGGCTCGTCGAGTCAGGATCAATTTGTCCGAAAATCCAAGGCTAACACCCCCTCCAAAAACCAAGTTCAATCATGCTTGGGGGAAAAGTCTATTACCCATAAATTGAAGTCTAATACCACCTAAAAAGGGTTTGGATATGAACAAGGTTAGAAATATAAGGCTAATACTCATTTAAATGGGGCTCGTCGAGTCAGGATCAATTTGTCCGAAAATCCAAGGCTAACACCCCCTCCAAAAACCAAGTTCAATCATGCTTGGGGGAAAAGTCTATTACCCATAAATTGAAGTCTAATAAAAAGTGGATATAAAAAAATTAAATAAAAAAAAGTGGAATCTATCATAAAATTGTCTAATACCAACTAAAATGGGATTGGATATGAACAAGGTTAGAAATGAAAATCTAAGGCTAATACTCATATTTAAATGGGGGCCGAGTGGGATCAATTTGTCCGAAAATGCAAGGCTAACACCCCCTCCAAAAACCAAGTTCAATCATGCTTGGTGGAAAAGTCTATTACCCATAAATTGAAGTCTAATACCAACTAAAATGGGATTGGATATGAACAAAGTTAGAAATCGAAGGCTAATATTCATTTAAATGGGGCTCGTCGAGTCAGGATCAATTTGTCCGAAAATCCAAGGCTAACACCCCCTCCAAAAACCAAGTTCAATCATGCTTGGGGGAAAAGTCTATTACCCATAAATTGAAGTCTAATACCAACTAAAAAGGGATTGGATATGAACAAAGTTGGAAATCTAAGGCTAATACTCATTTAAATGGGGTCATCGAGTCATGATCAATTTGTCCGAAAATCCAAGGCTAACACACCCTCCTAAAACCAAGTTCAATCATGCTTGGGCGAAGAGTCTATTACCCAAAAAATTGAAATCTAATACCAAATAAAAAGGGATTGGATATCAACAAGGTTATAAATCTAAGGCTATCAATTTGTCTGAAAATCCAAGGCTAACACCCCCTCCAAAAACCAAGTGCAATAATGCTTCGGGTAAAAGTCTATTACCCATAAAATTGAAGTCTAATACCATCTAAAAAGGGATTGGATATGAACAAGGTTAGAAATCTAAGGCTAATACTCATTTAAATTGCGCTCGTCGAGTCAGGATCAATTTGTCTGAAAATCCAAGGCTAACACCCCTCCAAAAACCAAGTTCAATCATGCTTGGGGGAAAAGTCTATTACCCATAAAATTGAAGTCTAATACCAACTAAAAACGACATATATATGAACAAGTTTAGAAATCTAAGGCTAATACTCATTTAAATGGTTCAATCATGCTTGGGGAGTATTACCCATAAATTGAAGTCTAATACCACCTAAAAAGGGATTGGATATGAACAAGGTTAGAAATCTAAGGCTAATACTCATTTAAATGGGGCTCGTCGAGTCAGGATCAATTTGTCCGAAAATCCAAGGCTAAAACCCCCTCCAAAAACCAAGTTCAATCATGCTTTGGGGAAAAGTCTATTACCCATAAATTGAAGTCTAATACCACCTAAAAAGGGATTGGATATGAACAACATTGGAAATATAAGGCTAATACTCAATTAAATGGGCCTCGTCGAGTCAGGATCAATTTGTACGAAAATCCAAGGCTAACACCCCCTCCAAAAACCAAGTTCAATCATGCTTTGGGGAAAAGTCCATTACCCATAAATTGAAGTCTAATACCACCTAAAAAGGGATTGGATATGAACAACGTTGGAAATCTAAGGCTAATACTCAATTAAATGGGCCTCGTCGAGTCAGGATCAATTTGTATGAAAATCCAAGGCTAACACCCCCTCCAAAAACCAAGTTCAATCATGCTTGGGGGACAAGTCTATTACCCATAAATTGAAGTCTAATACCAACTAAAACGGGATTGGATATTAACAAGGTTAGAAATGTATGGCTAATACTCATTTGAACGGGGCTCGTCGAGTCAGGATCAATTTGTCCGAAAATCCAAATGCTAACACCCCCTCCAAAAACCAAGTTCAATCATGCTTGGGGGAGTAGTCTATTACCCATAAATTGAAGTCTAATACCACCTAAAAAGGGGTTGGATATCAACAATATTAGAAATCTAAGGCTAATACTCATTTAAATGGGCCTCGTCGAGTCAGGATGAATTTGTCCGAAAATCCAAGGCTAACACCCCCTCCAAAAACCAAGTTCAATCATGCTTGGGGGAAAAGTCTATTACCCATAAATTGAAGTCTAATACCACCTAAAAAGGGGTTGGATATGAACAAGGTTAGAAATCTAAGGCTAATACTCATTTAAATGGGGCTCGTCGAGTCAGGATCAATTTGTCCGAAAATCCAAGGCTAACACCCCCTCCAAAAACCAAGTTCAATCATGCTTGGGGGAAAAGTCTATTACCCATAAATTGAAGTCTAATACCACCTAAAAAGGGTTTGGATATGAACAAGGTTAGAAATCTAAGGCTAATACTCATTTAAATGGGGCTCGTCGAGTCAGGATCAATTTGTCCGAAAATCCAAGGCTAACACCCCCTCCAAAAACCAAGTTCAATCATGCTTGGGGGAAAAGTCTATTACCCATAAATTGAAGTCTAATACCAACTAAAAAGGGATTGGATATGAACAAAGTTGGAAATCTAAGGCTAATACTCATTTAAATGGGGCTCGTCGAGTCAGGATCAATTTGTCCGAAAATCCAAGGCTAACACCCCCTCCAAAAACCAAGTTCAATCATGCTTGGGGGAAAAGTCTATTACCCATAAATTGAAGTCTAATACCACCTAAAAAGGGTTTGGATATGAACAAGGTTAGAAATCTAAGGCTAATACTCATTTAAATGGGGCTCGTCGAGTCAGGATCAATTTGTCCGAAAATCCAAGGCTAACAACCCCTCCAAAAACCAAGTTCAATCATGCTTGGGGGAAAACTCTATTACCCATAAAATTGAAGTCTAATACCACCTAAAAAGGGTTTGGATATGAACAATGTTAGAAATCTAAGGCTAATACTCATTTAAATGGGGCTCGTCGAGTCAGGATCAATTTGTCCGAAAATCCAAGGCTAACACCCCCTCCAAAAACCAAGTTCAATCATGCTTGGGGGAAAAGTCTATTACCCATAAATTGAAGTCTAATCTATTACCCATAAATTGAAGTCTAATACCACCTAAAAAGGGATTGGATATGAACAACGTTGGAAATCTAAGGCTAATACTCAATTAAATGGGCCTCGTCGAGTCAGGATCAATTTGTACGAAAATCCAAGGCTAACACCCCCTCCAAAAACCAAGTTCAATCATGCTTGGGGGAAAAGTCTATTACCCATAAATTGAAGTCTAATACCAACTAAAAAGGGATTGGATATGAACAAGGTTAGAAATCTAAGGCTAATACTCATTTAAATGGGGCTCGTCGAGTCAGGATCAATTTTTCCGAAAATCCAAGGCTAACTCCCCCTCAAAAAACCAAGTTCAATCATGCTTGGGGGAAAAGTCTATTACCCATAAATTGAAGTCTAATACCAACTAAAATGGGATTGGATATGAACTATGATAGAAATATAAGGCTAATACTCATTTAAATGGGGCTCGTCGAGTCAGGATCAATTTGTCCGAAAATCCAAGGCTAACATCCCCTCCAAAAACCAAGTTCAATCATGCTTGGGGGAAAAGTCTATTACCCATAAAATTAAAGTCTAATACCAACTAAAAAGGGATTGGATATGAACAAGGTTAGAAATCTAAGGCTAATACTCATTTAAATGGGGCTCGTCGAGTCAGGATCAATTTGTCCGAAAATCCAAGGCTAACACCCCCTCCAAAAACCAAGTTCAATCATGCTTGGGGGAAAAGTCTATTACCCATAAATTGAAGTCTAATACCAACTAAAATGGGATTGGATATGAACTAGGTTAGAAATCGAAGGCTAATATTCATTTAAATGGGGCTCGTCGAGTCAGGATCAATTTGTCCGAAAATCCAAGGCTAACACCCCCTCCAAAAACCAAGTTCAATCATGCTTGGGGGAAAAGTCTATTACCCATAAATTGAAGTCTAATACCAACTAAAAAGGGATTGGATATGAACAAGGTTAGAAATCTAAGGCTAATACTCATTTAAATGGGGCTCGTCGAGTCAGGATCAATTTGTCCGAAAATCCAAGGCTAACACCCCCTCCAAAAACCAAGTTCAATCATGCTTGGGGGAAAAGTCCATTACCCATAAATTGAAGTCTAATACCAACTAAAAAGGGATTGGATATGAACAACGTTGGAAATCTAAGGCTAATACTCATTTAAATGGGGCTCGTCGAGTCAGGATCAATTTGTCCGAAAATCCAAGGCTAACACCCCCTCCAAAAACCAAGTTCAATCATGCTTGGGGGAAAAGTCCATTACCCATAAATTGAAGTCTAATACCAACTAAAAAGGGATTGGATATGAACAAGGTTGGAAATCTAAGGCTAATACTCATTTAAATGGGGCTCGTCGAGTCAGGATCAATTTGTCCGAAAATCCAAGGCTAACACCCCCTCCAAAAACCAAGTTCAATCATGCTTGGGGGAAAAGTCTATTACCCATAAAATTAAAGTCTAATACCAACTAAAAAGGGCTTGGATATGAACAAGGTTAGAAATCTAAGGCTAATACTCATTTAAATGGGGCTCGTAGAGTCAGGATCAATTTGTCCGAAAATCCAAGGCTAACACCCCCTCCAAAAACCAAGTTCAATCATGCTTGGGGGAAAAGTCTATTACCCATAAATTGAAGTCTAATACCAACTAAAATGGGATTGGATATGAACTAGGTTAGAAATCGAAGGCTAATAGTCATTTAAATGGGGCTCGTCGAGTCAGGATCAATTTGTCCGAAAATCCAAGGCTAACACCCCCTCCAAAAACCAAGTTCAATCATGCTTGGGGGAAAAGTCTATTACCCATAAATTGAAGTCTAATACCAACTAAAAAGGGATTGGATATGAACATGGTTAGAAATCTAAGGCTAATACTCATTTAAAAGGGGGCTCGTCGAGTTAGGATCAATTTGTATGAAAATCCAAGGCTAACTCCCCCTCCAAAAACCAAGTTCAATCATGCTTGGGGGAGAAGTCTATTACCCATAAATTGAAGTCTAATACCAACTAAAATGGGATTGAATATGAACTAGGATAGAAATATAAGGCTAATACTCATTTAAATGGGGCTCGTCAAGTCAGGATCAATTTGTCCGAAAATCCAAGGCTAACACCCCCTCCAAAAACCAAGTTCAATCATGCTTGGGGGAAAAGTCTATTACCCATAAATTTGAAGTCTAATACCAACTAAAAAGGGGTTGGATATGAACAAGGTTAGAAATATAAGGCTAATACTCATTTAAATGGGGCTCGTCGAGTCAGGATCAATTTGTCCGAAAATCCAAGGCTAACACCCCCTCCAAAAACCAAGTTCAATCATGCTTGGGGGAAAAGTCTATTACACATAAATTGAAGTCTAATACCACCTAAACAGGGCTTGGATATGAATAAGGTTAGAAATCTAAGGCTAATACTCATTTAAATGGGGCTCCTCGAGTGAGGATCAATTTTTCCGAAAATCCAAGGCTAACACCCCCTCAAAAAACCAAGTTCAATCATTCTTGGGGGAAAAGTCTATTACCCATAAATTGAAGTCTAATACCAACTAAAATGGGTTTGGATATGAATATAATCATAGGGCTAATACTCATTTAAATCTCAATTAAGATCAATTTGTCCGAAAATCCAAGGCTAACACCCCCTCCAAAAACCAAGTTCAATCATGCTTGGGCGAAAAGTCCATTACCCATAAATTGAAGTCTAATACCACCATTGATCCTGACTCGATGAGCCCCATTTAAATGAGTCTTAGCGTTAGATTTCTAACCTTGTGCCTATCCAAGCCCTTTTTAGTTGGTATTAGACTTCAATTTTATGGGTAATAGACTTTTCCCTCAAGCATGATTGAACTTGGTTTTTGGAGGGGGTGTTAGCCTTGGATTTTCGGACAAATTGATCCTGACTCGAGGAGCCCCATTTAAATGAGTATTAGCCTTAGATTTCTAACCTTGTTCATATCCAAGCCCTTTTTAGTTGGTATTAGACTTCAATTTTATGGGTAATATACTTTTCCCCCAAGCATGATTGAACTTGGTTTTTGGAGAGGGTGTTAGCCTTGGATTTTCAGACAAATTAATCCTGACTCGACGAGCCCCATTTAAATGAGTATTAGCCTTAGATTTCTAACCATGTTCATATCCAATCCCTTTTTAGTTGGTATTAGACTTTAATTTTATGGGTAATAGACTTGTCCCCCAAGCATGATTGAACTTGGTTTTTGGAGGGGGTGTTAGCCTTGGATTTTCGGACAAATTGATCCTGAGTAGACGAGCCCCATTTAAATGAGTATTAGCCTTATATTTCTATCCTAGTTCATATCCAATCCCATTTTAGTTGGTATTAGACTTCAAATTATGGGTAATAGACTTTTCCCCCAAGCATGATTGAACTTCATTTTTGGAGGGGGTGTTAGCCTTCGATTTTCGGACAAATTGATCCTGATTCGACGATCCCCATTTAACTGAGTATTAGCCTTAGATTTCTAAACTTGTTCATCTTTTCATATGCAATCCCTTTTTAGTTGGTATTAGAATTCAATTTATGGGTAATAGACTTTTCCCCCAAGCATGATTGAACTTGGTTTTTGGAGGGGGTGTTAGCCTGGGATTTTCGGACAAATTGATCCTGACTCGACAATCCCGATTTAACTGAGTATTAGCCTTAGATTTCTAAACTTGTTCATCTTTTCATATCCAATCCCTTTTTAGTTGGTATTAGACTTCAATTTATGGGTAATAGACTTTTCCCCCAAGCATGATTGAACTTGGTTTTTGGAGGGGGTGTTAGCCTTGGATTTTCGGACAAATTGATCCTCACTCGACTACCCCCATTTAACTGAGTTTTAGCCTTAGATTTCTAACCTTGTTCATCTTTTCATATCCAATCCCTTTTTAGTTGGTATTAGACTTCAATTTATGGGTAATAGACTTTTCCCCCAAGCATGATTGAACTTGGTTTTTGGAGGGGGTGTTAGCCTTGGATTTTCAGACAAATTGATCCTGACTCGACGAGCCACATTTAAATGAGTATTAGCCTTAGATTTCTAAACTTGTTCATCTTTTCATATCCAATCCCTTTTTAGTTGGTATTAGAATTCAATTTTGGGTAATAGACTTTTCCCCCAAGCATGATTGAACTTGGTTTTTGGAGGGGGTGTTAGCCTTGGATTTTGGGACAAATTGATCCTGACTCGACGAGCCCCATTTAACTGAGTATTAATCTTAGATTTCTAAACTTGTTCATCTTTTCATATCCAATCCCTTTTTAGTTGGTATTAGAATTCAATTTATGGGTAATAGACTTTTCCCCTAAGCATGATTGAACTTGGTTTCTGGAGGGGGTGTTAGCCTTGGATTTTCGGTCAAATTGATCCTGACTCGTCGAGCCCCATTTAAATGAGTATTAGCCTTAGATTTCTAACCTAGTTCATATCCAATCCCTTTTTAGTTGGTATTAGACTTCAATTTTATGGGTAATAGAGTTTTCCCCCAAGCATGATTGAACTTGGTTTTTGGAGGGGGTGTTAGGCTTGGATTTTCGGACAAATTGATCCAGACTCGACGAGCCCCATTTAACTGAGTATTAGCCTTAGATTTCTAAACTTGTTCATCTTTTCATATCCAATCCCTTTTTAGTTGGTATTAGAATTCAATTTTGGGTAATAGACTTTTCCCCCAAGCATGATTGAACTTGGTTTTTGGAGGGGGTGTTAGCCTTGGATTTTCGGACAAATTGATCCTGACTCGACGAGCCCCATTTAAATGAGTATTAGCCTTAGATTTCTAACCTAGTTCATATCCAAGCCCTTTTTAGTTGGTATTAGACTTCAATTTTATGGGTAATAGACTTTTCCCCCAAGCATGATTGAACTTGGTTTTTGGAGGGGGTGTTAGCCTTGGATTTTCGGACAAATTGATCCTGACTCGACGAGCCCCATTTAACTGAGTATTAGCCTTAGATTTCTAAACTTGTTCATCTTTTCATATCCAATCCCTTTTTAGTTGGTATTAGAATTCAATTTATGGGTAATAGACTTTTCCCCCAAGCATGATTGAACTTGGTTTTTTGAGGGGGTGTTAGCCTGGGATTTTGGGACAAATTGATCCTGACTCGACGAGCCCCATTTAACTGAGTATTAGCCTTAGATTTCTAAACTTGTTCATCTTTTCATATCCAATCCCTTTTTAGTTGGTATTAGAATTCAATTTATGGGTAATAGACTTTTCCCCCAAGCATGATTGAACTTGGTTTTTGGAGGGGGTGTTAGCATTGGATTTTCGGACAAATTGATCCTGACTCGACGAGCCCCATTTAACTGAGTATTAGCCTTAGATTTCTAACCTTGTTCATCTTTTCACATCCAATCCCTTTTTAGTTGGTATTAGACTTCAATTTTATGGGTAATAGACTTTTCCCCCAAGCATAATTGAACTTGGTTTTTGGAGGGGGTGCTAGCCGTGGATTTTCAGAAAAATTGATCCTGACTCGACTAGCACCATTTAACTG
Organism: Salix dunnii; assembly: GCA_015731905.1. Lineage (NCBI taxonomy): Eukaryota > Viridiplantae > Streptophyta > Magnoliopsida > Malpighiales > Salicaceae > Salix > Salix dunnii. The sequence goes on along the minus strand of CM027671.1, from coordinate 14,634,481 downwards.
GGTATTAGCCTTAGATTTCTAACCTTGTTTATCTTTTCAAATCCAATCCCTTTTTAGTTGGTATTAGACTTCAATTAATGGGTAATAGACTTTTCCCCCAAGCATGATTGAACTTGGTTTTTGGAGGTGGTGTTAGCCTGGGATTTTTGGACAAATTGATCCTGACTCGACGAGCCCCATTTAACTGAGTATTAGCCTTAGATTTCTAAACTTGTTCATCTTTTCATATCCAATCCCTTTTTAGTTGGTATTAGAATTCAATTTATCGGTAATAGACTTTTCCCCCAATCATGATTGAACTTGGTTTTCAGAGGGGGTGTTAGCCTTGGATTTTCGGACAAATTGATCCTGACTCGACGAGCCCCATTTAACTGAGTATTAGCCTTAGATTTCTAAACTTGTTCATCTTTTCATATCCAATCCCTTTTTAGTTGGTATTAGAATTCAATTTATGGGTAATAGACTTTTCCCCCAAGCATGATTGAACTTGGTTTTTGGAGGGGGTGTTAGCCTGGGATTTTGGGACAAATTGATCCTGACTTGACGAGCCCCATTTAACTGAGTATTAGCCTTAGATTTCTAAACTTGTTCATCTTTTCATATCCAATCCCTTTTTAGTTGGTATTAGAATTCAATTTATGGGTAATAGACTTTCCCCCCAAGCATGATTGAACTTGGTTTTTGGAGGGGGTGTTAGCCCTGGATTTTTGGTCAAATTGATCCTGACTCGACGAGCCCCATTTAAATGAGTATTAGCCTTAGATTTCTAACCTTGTTCATATCCAAGCCCTTTTTAGTTGGTATTAGACTTCAATTTATGGGTAATAGACTTTTCCCCCAAGCATGATTGAACTTGGTTTTTGGAGGGGGTGTTAGCCTTGGATTTTCGGACAAATTGATCCTGACTCGACGAGCCCCATTTAAATGAGTATTAGCCTTAGATTTCTAACCTTTTTCATATCCAATCCCTTTTTAGTTGGTGTTAGACTTCAATTTATGGGTAATAGACTTTTCCCCCAAGCATGATTGAACTTGGTTTTTGGAGGGGGTGTTAGCCTTGGATTTTCGGACAAATTGATCCTGACTCGACGAGCCCCATTTAACTGAGTATTAGCCTTAGATTTCTAAACTTGTTCATCTTTTCATATCCAATCCCTTTTTAGTTGGTATTAGAATTCAATTTATCGGTAATAGACTTTTCCCCCAAGCATGATTGAACTTGGTTTTGAGAGGGGGTGTTAGCCTTGGATTTTCGGACAAATTGATCCTGACTCGACGAGCCCCATTTAACTGAGTATTAGCCTTAGATTTCTAAACTTGTTCATCTTTTCATATCCAATCCCTTTTTAGTTGGTATTAGAATTCAATTTATGGGTAATAGACTTTTCCCCCAAGCATGATTGAACTTGGTTTTTGGAGGGGGTGTTAGCCTGGGATTTTTGGACAAATTGATCCTGACTCGACGAGCCCCATTTAACTGAGTATTAGCCTTAGATTTCTAAACTTGTTCATCTTTTCATATCCAATCCCTTTTTAGTTGGTATTAGAATTCAATTTATCGGTAATAGACTTTTCCCCCAAGCATGATTGAACTTGGTTTTTGGAGGGGTGTTAGCCTTGGATTTTCGGACAAATTGATCCAGACTCGACGAGCCCCATTTAACTGAGTATTTGTTGCGATGTCGCGGTCGCACAAATTAATTACCCTAGCTTAAAACACACAAGATAGTATAGAGCAAGCAAGGGGTCGATCCCACGAGGAAGTTTCACTTCAGATTTTTATGTTGTACGTTATGTGATTGGGGGGATTTGGTTTGTGATTATCTAAACTATGGCAGCAATTAAACTAGCAAACAAAATCAATTAAAACCAAAACTTATCAAGAAAACTAACCTTGGTCACAAGCATACATCCACCTACGGAAATTAGAACCGATCCTTGAAACAGAAAATGCAATTTATGTTCTGAAATTTTATCTTTTCTTAACGTGATTAATTAACGGATCCGCCGTATAACTAATCCTAACCAACAAACAATCAAAGTGTCCGCACTAATGATTCAATTTAATGGTAGCTTTAAGAACTAGATAATTTCATCAAGATTAACATACAAGTTGGCCGCAACTTTGTCAATTTATTCAAATGTTCTCCCTAAGTTCAATAATGTAGTTCCGCCACAATTATCAAGCTTAGTTGCTTCACAAGTTCATATATCACAACTCCGGTTTTGATATTAAACTTAGCAATAGATTGTTCACAACAATAACTTAGAGTCCGCTCTATCAATCATCAACAACAATCATAGGAAATATGCATAGGAAAACAATCATACTCATTCATAACATAAACTGAAAATAGAAGGAAGAATAAATCTCACGGTTCTTGAAATCCGAAGGTTTTTGTGTCCTTGCAACCAACCAAAAGAGTCTAGCCTTGCATGTTTATTGAACAACTAAATAAAAAGATGGGAGAACACATGATTTAGGGTTTGAAGGAGGAATATTTTGTGTTTTCTTGTGTGCTGGCCGAAATTTCCTTGCTCCTCTCTTCCTTTATATATGCTTCGAAACCCTAGTATCTATTTTACAAAATAGTCCTTCCTTAAGTTGGCAGAATTTTGTTGTCCCTTGTAAAATTCATATCTCCTTCATATGACATCGTTTTGAGCTTATATTTGGAGCGTTTATAGTTATTTGAGTGCTGAATCCACAAAAATTGAGTTTGCATCAATCGGACTTCTGTAGCTCGAGATATGAAGGTTTGAATGGACAAAGGTCGACATTGGCAGATTGCAAGATTTGACTTTGAAGGATGCGATTCCCATGCTCTTCCTTATTTTATTTATTTTTACTTAGCATTACAGAAAGATATGGATGTTATCTTTTTAATGCCACTGGAATCACTTCATTTCGATCTCTAGAGCTTCCGCTCTTCACAAAACATCGACTGAAGGTCAAATCTGTCAATCAGCTCCAATTACCTCCTTTTTGCATCTTTCATCCAAAAATGCCTTCAAAACATAAAACAAAGAATATTAAGGCATTTAATACACAAAACATATGCAAAACATTAGGTAAATATGTATGAAACTATCAAATACTATGGTTGCATCAAATACCCCCACACTTAACTCTTGCTCGTCCTCGAGAAAGGATAGGTAAAAAAAATTAAATTAAAAATAAAAGTAACCATGATAAAATTTTTTAATCTCCCGTCAATATCCAAGAATTTAAGCATTATAAATAAGAATACAATCGAGAAGGATAAAGAACATAAATCTTCATGAATTTGTTTACATGCAAACTTCAAAACTCAATTAATCTTCGTGATTTAAAAGAAATCTATGTCATGCCAAAGTGATAGGTCCTCTCATTGATATACACTCCAACACTCATGTGTTTATGGCTTATGTGTTTAAATCTCTCAAATTCAATCAATGAAAATGTTCTACCATAAGCTTGCTCTTCAATCTCATCTCCATTACTAAAATATTACAAACAATGCATGAATCAAAAGGTCTTATATTCTGGTTGTAATGGGGCTAAGGTTAAGGTGAGGTAAAAGAGAGTAGAAGAAAAGGTTCAAACCAAAGAAAGTAGAGCATTCTAAAAGAAAAAAAATTTATATTTCAACCAAGATATTCCATCCAAACACATCAATTTTCAATCTTTAAGCACCAATGCTTAGCTACTTTCGATTTCAAACTCATTTCTATTCTTTTCTTTTCTTTTCTTCTTTTCTTCTTTCTTTTTCTTTTTTTTTTGTTTCTTTCTTTTCTTCTTTTCTTCTTTTTTTTTTTTTTGTTTTGTTCTTTACCTTTGGCAACTTTGCCCATCTTTTCATCAAACATCACTACTTCTTTCTTTTCACATAATTTCCAACCATAATTCCATGAGATATCATAAGTGTATGCTCTACTAATCCTTGGCCAAGGAAAAAGAGGAAGACATATAAAAAGTTTAAGGCTTATACATGGGTAAAGCAAAGAAAAGATAAACAAGCTCAAAAGGGGCTCACTAAGGATAATATGCTTTAGGTTGGCTTTTTGGCTCAAGCGGTTAAAATTCCTAATGCCTTTATCATCTTCATGCATATATGTAATGCGAATGTAATCTCAACAAGATATGAAGCAAGTTCTAGAGATACATATCATTGAAAGAATGCGCACTCAAAGAATATAATGTTGAAGGCTCAAAAGCTTGCATTGGTATAGCACTATCAAGTCAACATGGCATATTCTCAAAGTCAATCCCTCAACCAATTAAACATTAAAACTTGCATGCTCACTCACTCATTCAATTTATATATTCATCTATCTCACTTAATTCTCATACATAATACCCATATTCTCCTAAACCAATAGGAGTTCAAAAAGATCAATCATAGATTTTTCTCTGTTTTTTTTTTTTTTTGGAAGAATAAAGAAAAACAAAATAAGAAAATTGACATTTTCCCAATACCCCCACACTTAAAACACAACATTGTCTTCAATGTTGAAAAATAAAAGAAAAGGAATATAGGAGAATGAAAAAAATGAAATAAAATGCAAAAAAAAATAAAGGACAAGGGATAAAGAAAGCAAATCTGATTTTTTTTTTTTTTTGCTGGGTTGCCTCCCAGGAAGCGCTTTTGTTTTGTGTCATTGGCTCGACATATGGTATGCTCATTCTTCATAAATCGGTTTAGCTAACTCCATAGAAGTGGTGGTTTCTGTCGTCCAACTTTCATAGAAAGGTTTCAAACGATGCCCATTGACCTTGAGTACTTTGTTGGTTTCTAAACTTGTAATTTCAACTGCACCATAAGGAAAAACATTAGAAACAACAAAGGGTCCAATCCAACGAGAGCGCAATTTTCCAGGAAAAAGTTTCAAACGCGAATGATAAAGAAGGACTTTGTCTCCAACATGAAACTCCTTTCTTGTAAGCATTCGGTCATGAAGATTCTTAGTCTTTTCTTTGTAAATCCTTCCATTCTCATAAGCATCATTTCGAATCTCTTCCAACTCTTGTAGTTGCAGTTTTCTTGCAATTCCAGCAGAATCATAATCCATATTACATTGTTTAATGGCCCAAAAAGCTTTGTGTTCAAGCTCCACCGGTAGATGACATGTTTTCCCATAAATCATTCTGTAAGGTGACATTCCTATAGGTGATTTATAAGCAGTCCAATAAGCCCAAAGTGCATCTCCAAGACGTAGACTCCAATCTCGCCGATTAGGTTGCACTGTTTTCTCCAAAATGGATTTGATTTCTCGATTTGAAATCTCAGCTTGGCCATTCGTTTGAGGATGATATGCTGTGGAAGTTCGATGAGTCACATGATATTTGCGTAGCAATGCTTCCATGGAACGGTTACAGAAATGAGTGCCACGATCGCTAATGATAGCTTTAGGGATTCCAAACCTGTCAAATATGTGATTCCTGACAAAATCTAAAACAACCTTAGCATCGTTAGTTCGTGTGGCTTTCGCCTCAATCCATTTAGACACATAATCAACAGCAAGAAGAATATAAAGATTGCCAAAAGAAGAAGGAAATGGACCCATAAAGTCAATACCCCAAACATCAAAAATTTCACTTACAAGAATATTTGTTAAAGGCATTTGATTCTTATGAGTGATATTACCTGTTCTTTGGCATTTTTCACATGATTTGCAGAAGTGATATGCATCTTTAAAAATAAAAGGCCAATAGAAACCACTTTCAAGTACCTTGTGGGCTGTTCTTTTTGCTCCAAAATGCCCACCACAAGAATGAGAATGACAAAAAGTGAGAATGGAATGAAATTCATCTTGTAGTACACACCTCCTAACTACTTGATCCGCACAAAATTTCCAAAGGTAAGGGTCGTCCCAAAAATAATATTTAGCATCAGCTCGTAACTTATCTTTTTGGGGTTTAGACAAACCTGGAGGGAATTCTTTGGTGACTAAATAGTTTACCAAATCAGCATACCATGGTCTTGTAGAGGAATGCAACATATACAACTGCTCATCAGGGAATGTATCTCTTATTGTTTCGATCTGTATATCCTCGGTCCTCAATCGGCTCAAGTGATCAGCCACATGGTTTTCAGCACCTTTTTTGTCTTTGATCTCAAGATCGAATTCTTGTAAAAGCAAGATCCACCTAATCAGTCTTGGTTTGGACTCCTTCTTCTTCAAAAGATACTTGAGAGCTGCATGGTCAGTAAAAACAATGACTTTTGTACCAAGTAGATATGACCTGAATTTTTCAAGAGCAAACACCACTGTAAAAAGTTCATTTTCAGTTGTATGGTAATTGCATTGTGCTCCATCCAACATACGAGAAGCATAGGCGATAACATGCAAATTCTTCCCAATTCTTTGCCCAAGCACAGCTCCTACCGCATAGTCACTCGCATCACACATTATCTCAAAAGGTTCATCCCAATTTGGTGGTTGGATGATAGGGGCAGATGTGACACGTCTCTTAAGCTCATCATGGGCATCTTTACATGCTTGATCAAACATAAAATCCACTTTTTTGGCTAATAGTTTGCACAAGGGTGCCGTAATCTTCGAGAAATCTTTGATAAAGCGTCGATAGAAACCTGCATGGCCTAGAAAAGAACGAACTTCCCTCACGCATGAGGGGTAAGGCAATGATGAAATAACATCTATCTTAGCTTTATCAACCTCCAATCCACGTGAAGACACAACATGCCCAAGAACTATTCCTTTATCTACCATAAAATAACACTTTTCATAGTTCAAGACAAGGTTAGTTTCAATGCACTTTTTCAAGATCAAAGATAAGTTTTCTAAACATCTATCAAAAGAATCACCATACACCGTGAAATCATCCATGAAAACCTCAATTATTCTTTCAACATAGTCAGAAAAAATACTCATCATGCATCTTTGAAAAGTTGCAGGAGCATTACAGAGACCAAAGGGCATTCTTCTATATGCATATGTACCAAATGGACATGTAAACGTAGTCTTTTCTTGATCCTCATGATTAATAACAATCTGATTGTATCCACTATATCCATCAAGAAAGCAATAAAAAGACTTACCTGCAAGGCGTTCAAGCATTTGATCCATGAATGGTAATGGGAAATGATCTTTGCGTGTAGAAAGATTGAGCTTTCTGTAATCAACACACATTCTCCATCCACTCGAGATGCGAGTAGGAATGAGCTCATCATTTTTGTTTTTCACCAACGTGATTCCAGTCTTTTTGGGTACCACATGGATTGGCGCAACCCATTTACTGTCAGTGATGGGGTAAACGACTCCTGCATCTAATAGTTTCAAAATTTCAGCTTTCACTACCTCCATCATAGGCGGGTTCAACCTCCTTTGCATTTCCCTTGTTGGTTTTGTGTTTTCCTCCAATAGTATGTGATGCATACACATTGAGGGACTAATGCCCTTGATGTCAGCTAAAGTCCATCCAATGGCCGTCTTGTGATCACACAACAACTTCACAAGTTTTTCCTCTTGCATACTTGTCAAACCTTTTGCTATGATAACGAGAAGTGTATTGTTGTCGCCAATGAATACATACTTCAAATTATCGGGCAAAGGTTTTAATTCTAACTCGGGGGCCTGTAAAATAGATGGCAAAAGCTTTTTATGTGAGAGTACTAAATCAACAAAGACATTACCACGGGGAATGGTTTGCAAAGCTTGTAAGGCCAATACTGATTCGTGCACATTTTGGGGAACACACACGTGCCTCTCCATCTCTTCTATCTTGGTGAAATCATAGCCATAGCTCAAAGCTATGCTTAATCCGTCTTCGCAATCAAAATCACAAACTTGCTGCACACACTTATCAATTTGATCATAGCATGTGATAGAATAAACATTGCTATAAGGATATTTCATTGCATCATGAAAATTGAATTCAATCTTTTCATCTCCTACCTCCATAGACAAGGTATCCTTACCACAATCAATCTTTGTGTTGGCGGTTTTCAAGAATGGTCTCCCAAACAATATAGGAGTGCTGGTTGATGAATCACAAGAATCATGTTCCATATCAAGAATATAAAAATCACATGGAATAACCAAACTATCAATCTTGACTAGGACATCTTCTATCACACCAAGTGGGTAAACAAAACTACGATTCGCAAGTTGTATTACAATGCTAGTTTTATTCAAAGGCTTAAGACTAAGAGAATCATAAACATGTTTGGGCATAACACTAATGGATGCACCTAAATCGCATAAACCTCTTTTAAAACTAGCATTACCAATAACACATGGGATAGTAAATGCACCTGGGTCTTTTTGTTTCAAAGGCAAATTCTTTTGAACAACGGCAGATACAACTTCACCCATACTTACCGTTTCATGACCTTTTAGTTTGAAAGCTCTCTTGGTAGTACACAACTCCTTCAAGAATTTTGCATACTTGGGAATTTGCTTGATAGCATCAATCAAAGGAATGTTAAGTTCCACTTTCTTGAAAAGCTCTAAGATCTCTTTTTCTTTGTCTTCTTTCTTAGACCTAGAAGAACTCACAGGAAAGGGTGGAATTGTTTTAAAAGTGGAATTAATTGAGTGAGAAGTTACCTTTGGAGTGTTGGTCTTTGTTTCAGTTTGTGGAGGAGGATGATGTTCTTTCTTTGTACTCAATTCAGTTTCTATCTCTTCTTCCTCCTCCATCTCAATTTGTTTCAACTTTTTCTTCAAGTTCTTTCCCACTTCGCAGCATGATAACACTAACATTCTCTTTTGGATTCAATGCTTGGGAGGGCAACTTTCCATTTATTTGTGCTTCCAATTTCCCTACACTTGAAGCTACTTGCCCCATTTGCTTCTCCAAGTTGTGAATACTTGACCTTGTTTCTGTTGAAAAGACATGATATTTTGTTGCATGGTCACAGTGTTAGAAGCCAAAGTTTTCATCATCTCACGAAGATCATCATTGGATGATGACCCCATAACATTAGAGTTGGTAAACGGAGGGGGCTGTCTTGCTTGATAATTGTGCTGGGGTTGTTGTTGAAATTCATGGGAATAGAACTGTCTCCCTTGATTGCCTTGATGAGGTGGGTTCCCGTAGTGAAAGTTGGGGTGATCTCTCCATCCAGGATTGTACGTGTTAGAAAAGGGATCATACTTACGCTGAGGTTGTCCATTGAATGTTCCATCAACCGCATTTGCTTGTTCAATGTAATCTTCTTGAATTGTTGGGCACATATCCGAAGCATGTCCTTGTAAGGAGCATATGCTACAAACTTTCACCTGCTGCACATTTCCACAAGCCAAAGAACGCACAAGAGAAGTAAGATCATTAACTTTATTTTCAAGGTTAGAAATACTTACCTCATTTACTCGTTTATTGGAGAGGTCTCCACGAGTGCCAAATTGTTTTGAGTTTGCTGCCATGTTTGAGATCAATTGGCGTGCAGCCTCGGGTGTCTTATCCATCAATGCTCCTCCACTTGCAGCATCAATGATACTACGGTCAGTGGGCATCAATCCTTCATAGAAATATTGAATGAGCAGCTGATCGGGTATTTGATGATGAGGGCATTGAATACATAGTTGCTCAAATCTTTCCCAATACTCAGCGAGTGTTTCTCCATGAGATTGTCGAATCCCACATATTTCTTTTCTTATGTTGGCAACTCGAGATGCTGGGAAATACTTTTCAAGGAAGATCTTTTTCATGCCATTCCAAGTGTTAATGGAACATGGGAGAATAGAAAAAAACCAAGCCTTTGCTGCCCCTTTTAAAGAGAAAGGGAAAGCTTTCAACTTAACTTGTTCTTCATTGAGTCCATTTGGTTTCATGCCAACACAAACCATGTGGAACTCCTTGAGATGAGTGTGAGGATCTTCTCCTACAAGACCATTGAATGTTGGCAGCAAATGTATAAAACCAGATTTGAGTTCAAAGTTCACATTACTGTCTATGTTAAAGCACAATGGTTGGTTTTCCACGTTAGGAGCAGCAAGCTCCTTGAGTGTTTGTCGTCGTGCAACAGCCATGATGTTGACGCGAGCTTCTTTTCGTAACCTGCGTAAAGTGTTTTCTATTTCGAGATCAACCTGCACTTGATGACTTTGGTTAGCAGAACGGGTTGTAGGCATAAATCACAAAGAAAACTCAAAAGAAACCAACCACACAAGAGATTGAAAACAACGTAATCGGCAATAGTATCCTACGCTAAAAAACTAAAAGTGTCCAGAAACCTTAGAAAATGATCGAATTGGGCCTTGATAGGGTGGGGCTAGTGACCATCGGTCACTAGTTCTTCTCAAAATGTCATTTTCCTTCAAAAAAGAGAAAGAACAATACCTAATTCCACCAAAAAATCTGTTATGCACAGTACCTCCGCAAACACAAGTATTTTTTTTTTCTTTTTTTTTTCTTTTTTCAGAATAAATAAAAATAACAGCAAGTAGAATCAATCGCAACACAACACAACAACACAAGAATCAACTAAAATCACGTCCCCGGCAACGGCGCTAAAATTTGTTGCGATGTCGCGGTCGCACAAATTAATTATCCTAGATTAAAACACACAAGATAGTATAGAGCAAGCAAGGGGTCGATCCCACGAGGAAGTTTCAAGTCAGATTTTTATGTTGTACGTTATGTGATTGGGGGGATTTGGTTTGTGATTATCTAAACTATGGCAGCAATTAAACTAGCAAACAAAATCAATTAAAACCGAAACTTATCAAGAAAACAAACCTTGGTCACAAGCATACATCCACCTACGGAAATTAGAACCGATCCTTGAAACAGAAAATGCAATTTATGTTCTGAAATTTTATCTTTTCTTAACGTGATTAATTAACGGATCCGCCGTATAACTAATCCTAACCAACAAACAATCAAAGTGTCCGCACTAATGATTCAATTTAATGGTAGCTTTAAGAACTAGATAATTTCATCAAGATTAACATACAAGTTGGCCGCAACTTGTGTCAATTTATTCAAATGTTCTCCCTAAGTTCAATAATGTAGTTCCGCCACAATTATCAAGCTTAGTTGCTTCACAAGTTCATATATCACAACTCCGGTTTTGATATTAAACTTAGCAATAGATTGTTCACAACAATAACTTAGAGTCCGCTCTATCAATCATCAACAACAATCATAGGAAATATGCATAGGAAAACAATCATACTCATTCATAACATAAACTGAAAATAGAAGGAAGAATAAATCTCACGGTTCTTGAAATCCGAAGGTTTTTGTGTCCTTGCAACCAAGCAAAAGAGTCTAGCCTTGCATGTTTATTGAACAACTAAATAAAAAGATGGGAGAACACATGATTTAGGGTTTGAAGGAGGAATATTTTGTGTTTTCTTGTGTGCTGGCCGAAATTTCCTTGCTCCTCTCTTCCTTTATATATGCTTCGAAACCCTAGTATCTATTTTACAAAATAGTCCTTCCTTAAGTTGGCAGAATTTTGTTGTCCCTTGTAAAATTCATATCTCCTTCATATGACATCGTTTTGAGCTTATATTTGGAGCGTTTATAGTTATTTGAGTGCTGAATCCACAAAAATTGATTTTGCATCAATCGGACTTCTGTAGCTCGAGATATGAAGGTTTGAATGGACAAAGGTCGACATTGACAGATTGCAAGATTTGACTTTGAAGGATGCGATTCCCATGCTCTTCCTTATTTTATTTATTTTTACTTAGCATTACAGAAAGATATGGATGTTATCTTTTTAATGCCACTGGAATCACTTCATTTCGATCTCTAGAGCTTCCGCTCTGCACAAAACATCGACTGAAGGTCAAATCTGTCAATCAGCTCCAATTACCTCCTTTTTGCATCTTTCATCCAAAAATGCCTTCAAAACATAAAACAAAGAATATTAAGGCATTTAATACACAAAACATATGCAAAACATTAGGTAAATATGTATGAAACTATCAAATACTATGGTTGCATCAGTATTAGCCTTAGATTTCTAAACTTGTTCATCTTTTCATATCCAATCCCTTTTTAGTTGGTATTAGAATTCAATTTTGGGTAATAGACTTTTCCCCCAAGCATGATTGAACTTGGTTTTTGGAGGGGGTGTTAGCCTTGGATTTTCGGTCAAATTGATCCTGACTCGTCGAGCCCCATTTAAATGAGTATTAGCCTTAGATTTCTAACCTAGTTCATATCCAAGCCCTTTTTAGTTGGTATTAGACTTCAATTTTATGGGTAATAGACTTTTCCCCCAAGCATGATTGAACTTGGTTTTTGGAGGGGGTGTTAGCCTTGGATTTTCGGACAAATTGATCCTCACTCGACGAGCCCCATTTAACTGAGTATTAGCCTTAGATTTCTAAACTTGTTCATCTTTTCATATCCAATCCCTTTTTAGTTGGTATTAGAATTCAATTTATGGGTAATAGACTTTTCCCCCAAGCATGATTGAACTTGGTTTTTGGAGGGGGTGTTAGCCTGGGATTTTGGGACAAATTGATCCTGACTCGACGAGCCCCATTTAACTGAGTATTAGCCTTAGATTTCTAAACTTGTTCATCTTTCCATATCCAATCCCTTTTTAGTTGGTATTAGAATTCAATTTATGGGTAATAGACTTTTCCCCCAAGCATGATTGAACTTGGTTTTTGGAGGGGGTGTTAGCCTGGGATTTTGGGACAAATTGATCCTGACTTGACGAGCCCCATTTAACTGAGTATTAGCCTTAGATTTCTAAACTTGTTCATCTTTTCATATCCAATCCCTTTTTAGTTGGTATTAGAATTCAATTTATGGGTAATAGACTTTTCCCCCAAGCATGATTGAACTTGGTTTTTGGAGGGGGTGTTAGCCTTGGATTTTCGGTCAAATTGATCCTGACTCAACGAGCCCCATTTAAATGAGTATTAGCCTTAGATTTCTAACCTAGTTCATATCCAAGCCCTTTTTAGTTGGTATTAGACTTCAATTTTATGGGTAATAGACTTTTCCCCCAAGCATGATTGAACTTGGTTTTTGGAGGGGGTGTTAGCTATGGATTTTCTAACAAATTGATCCTGACTCGACGAGCCCCATTTAATTGAGTATTAGCCTTAGATTTCTAACCTTGTTCATCTTTTCATATCCAATCCCTTTTTAGTTGGTATTAGAATTCAATTTATGGGTAATAGACTTTTCCCCCAAGCATGATTGAACTTGGTTTTTGGAGGGGGTGTTAGCCTGGGATTTTGGGACAAATTGATCCTGACTCGACGAGCCCCATTTAACTGAGTATTAGCCTTAGATTTCTAAACTTGTTCATCTTTTCATATCCAATCCCTTTTTAGTTGGTATTAGAATTCAATTTATGGGTAATAGACTTTTCCCCCAAGCATGATTGAACTTGGTTTTTGGAGGGGGTGTTAGCCTGGGATTTTTGGACAAATTGATCCTGACTCGACGAGCCCCATTTAACTGAGTATTAGCCTTAGATTTCTAAACTTGTTCATCTTTTCATATCCAATCCCTTTTTAGTTGGTATTAGAATTCAATTTATGGGTAATAGACTTTTCCCCCAAGCATGATTGAACTTGGTTTTTGGAGGGGGTGTTTGCCTGGGATTTTTGGACAAATTGATCCTGACTCGACGAGCCCCATTTAACTGAGTATTAGCCTTAGATTTCTAACCCTGTTCATCTTTTCACATCCAATCCCTTTTTAGTTGGTATTAGACTTCAATTTATGGGTAATAGACTTTTCCCCCAAGCATGATTGAACTTGGTTTTTGGAGGGGGTGTTAGCCTGGGATTTTGGGACAAATTGATCCAGACTCGACGAGCCCCATTTAACTGAGTATTAGCCTTAGATTTCTAAACTTGTTCATCTTTTCATATCCAATCCCTTTTTAGTTGGTATTAGAATTCAATTTTGGGTAATAGACTTTTCCCCCAAGCATGATTGAACTTGGTTTTTGGAGGGGGTGTTAGCCTTGGATTTTCGGTCAAATTGATCCTGACTCGTCGAGCCCCATTTAAATGAGTATTAGCCTTAGATTTCTAACCTTGTTCATCTTTTCATATCCAATCACTTTTTAGTTGGTATTAGACTTCAATTTATGGGTAATAGACTTTTCCCCCAAGCATGATTGAACTTGGTTTTTGGAGGGGGTGTTAGCCTTGGATTTTCGGACAAATTGATCCTGACTCGACGAGCCCCATTTAACTGAGTATTAGCCTTAGATTTCTAACCCTGTTCATCTTTTCAATACCAATCCCTTTTTAGTTGGTATTAGGCTTCAATTTATGGGTAATAGACTTTTACCCCAAGCATGATTGAACTTGGTTTTTGGAGGGGGTGTTAGCCTTGGATTTTCGGACAAATTGATCCTGACTCGACGAGCCCCATTTAACTGAGTATTAGCCTTAGATTTCTAACCTTGTTCATCTTTTCATATCCAATCCCTTTTTAGTTGGTATTAGACTTCAATTTTATGGGTAATAGACTTTTCCCCCAAGCATGATTGAACTTGGTTTTTGGAGGGGTGTTAGCCTTGGATTTTCGGACAAATTGATCCTGACTCGACGAGCCCCATTTAACTGAGTATTAGCCTTAGATTTCTAAACTTGTTCATCTTTTCATATCCAATCCCTTTTTAGTTGGTATTAGAATTCAATTTATGGGTAATAGACTTTTCCCCCAAGCATGATTGAACTTGGTTTTTGGAGGCGGTGTTAGCCTTGGATTTTCGCACAAATTGATCCTAACTCGATGAGCCCCATTTAAATGAGTATTAGCCTTAGATTTCTAACCTTGTTCATCTTTTCATATCCAATCCCTTTTTAGTTGGTATTAGACTTCAATTTATGGGTAATAGACTTTTCCCCCAAGCATGATTGAACTTGGTTTTTGGAGGGGGTGTTAGCCTTGGATTTTCGGACAAATTGATCCTGACTCGATGAGCCCCATTTAACTGAGTATTAGCCTTAGATTTCTAAACTTGTTCATCTTTTCATATCCAATCCCTTTTTAGTTGGTATTAGAATTCAATTTATGGGTAATAGACTTTTCCCCCAAGCATGATTGAACTTGGTTTTTGGAGGGGGTGTTAGCCTTGGATTTTCGGACAAATTGATCCTCACTCGACTAGCCCCATTTAACTGAGTATTAGCCTTAGATTTCTAACCTTGTTCATCTTTTCATATCCAATCCCTTTTTAGTTGGTATTAGACTTCAATTTATGGGTAATAGACTTTTCCCCCAAGCATGATTGAACTTGGTTTTTGGAGGGGGTGTTAGCCTGGGATTTTGGGACAAATTGATCCAGACTCGACGAGCCCCATTTAACTGAGTATTAGCCTTAGATTTATAAACTTGTTCATCTTTTCATATCCAATCCCTTTTTAGTTGGTATTAGAATTCAATTTTGGGTAATAGACTTTTCCCCCAAGCATGATTGAACTTGGTTTTTGGAGGGGGTTTTAGCCTTGGATTTTCGGTCAAATTGATCCTGACTCGTCGAGCCCCATTTAAATGAGTATTAGCCTTAGATTTCTAAACTTGTTCATCTTTTCATATCCAATCACTTTTTAGTTGGTATTAGAATTCAATTTATGGGTAATAGACTTTTCCCCCAAGCATGATTGAACTTGGTTTTTGGAGGGGGTGTTTGCCTGGGATTTTTGGACAAATTGATCCTGACTCGACGAGCCCCATTTAACTGAGTATTAGCCTTAGATTTCTAACCCTGTTCATCTTTTCACATCCAATCCCTTTTTAGTTGGTATTAGACTTCAATTTATGGGTAATAGACTTTTCCCCCAAGCATGATTGAACTTGGTTTTTGGAGGGGGTGTTAGCCTGGGATTTTTGGACAAATTGATCCTGACTCGACGAGCCCCATTTAACTGAGTATTAGCCTTAGATTTCTAAACTTGTTCATCTTTTCATATCCAATCCCTTTTTAGTTGGTATTAGAATTCAATTTATGGGTAATAGACTTTTCCCCCAAGCATGATTGAACTTGGTTTTTGGAGGGGGTGTTAGCCTTGGATTTTTGGACAAATTGATCCTGAGTCTATTTACTCGACGAGCCCCATTTAACTGAGTATTAGCCTTAGATTTCTAACCTTGTTCATATCCAAGCCCTTTTTAGTTGGTATTAGACTTCAATTTATGGGTAATAGACTTTTCCCCAAGCATGATTGAACTTGGTTTTTGGAGGGGGTGTTAGCCTTGGATTTTCGGACAAATTGATCCTGACTCGACGAGCCCCATTTAAATGAGTATTAGCCTTAGATTTCTAAACTTGTTCATCTTTTCATATCCAATCCCTTTTTAGTTGGTATTAGAATTCAATTTATGGGTAATAGACTTTTCCCCCAAGCATGATTGAACTTGGTTTTTGGAGGGGGTGTTAGCCTTGGATTTTCGGACAAATTGATCCTGACTCGACGAGCCCCATTTAACTGAGTATTAGCCTTAGATTTCTAAACTTGTTCATCTTTTCATATCCAATCCCTTTTTAGTTGGTATTAGAATTCAATTTATGGGTAATAGACTTTTCCCCCAAGCATGATTGAACTTGGTTTTTGGACGAGCCCCATTTAACTGAGTATTAGCCTTAGATTTCTACCCTTGTTCATCTTTTCATATCCAATCCCTTTTTAGTTGGTATTAGACTTCAATTTATGGGTAATAGAGTTTTCCCCCAAGCATGATTGAACTTGGTTTTTGGATTGGGTGTTAGCCTTGGATTTTCGGACAAATTGATCATGACTCGACGAGCCCCATTTAACTGAGTATTAGCCTTAGATTTCTACCCTTGTTCATCTTTTCATATCCAATCCCTTTTTAGTTGGTATTAGACTTCAATTTTATGGGTAATAGAGTTTTCCCCAGGGGGTGTTAGCCTTGGATTTTCGGACAAATTGATCCTGACTCGACGAGCCCCATTTAACTGAGTATTAGCCTTAGATTTCTACCCTTGTTCATCTTTTCATATCCAATCCCTTTTTAGTTGGTATTAGACTTCAATTTATGGGTAATAGACTTTTCCCCCAAGCATGATTGAACTTGGTTTTTGGTGTGGACAAATTGATGACGAGCCCCATTTAAATGAGTATTAGCCTTAGATTTCTAACCTATCCAATCCCTTTTAGTTGGTATTAGACTTCAATTTATGGTAATAGACCATGATTGAACTTGAGGGTGTTCGACAAATTGATCTGATTTGAGCCCCATTGAAATGAGTATTAGCCTTAGATTTATAACCTTGTTCATCTTATCATATCCAATCCCATTTTTGTTGGTATTAGACTTCAATTTTATGGGTAATAGACTTTTCCCCCAAGCATGATTGAACTTGGTTTTTGGAGGGGGTGTTCCCTTCGATTTTCGGACAAATTGACTCGATGAGCCCCATTTAACTAAGTATTAGCCTTAGATTTCTAAACTTGTTCATCTTTTCATATCCAATCCCTTTTTAGTTGGTATTAGAATTCAATTTATGGGTAATAGACTTTTCCCCCAAGCATGATTGAACTTGGTTTTTGGAGGGGGTGTTAGCCTTGGATTTTCGGACAAATTCATCCTGACTCGACGAGCCCCATTTAACTGACTATTAGCCTTAGATTTCTAATCTTGTTCATCTTTTCATATCCAAGCCCTTTTTAGTTGGTATTAGAATTCAATTTATGGGTAATAGACTTTTCCCCCAAGCATGATTGAACTTGGTTTTTGGAGGGGGTGTTAGCCTTGGATTTTCGGACAAATTGATCCTGACTCGACGACCCCATTTAAATGAGTATTAGCCTTAGATTTCTAACCTTGTTCATCTTTTCATATCCAATCCCTTTTTAGTTGGTATTAGACTTCAATTTATGGGTAATAGACTTTTCCCCCAAGCATGATTGAACTTGGTTTTTGGAGGGGGTGTTAGCCTTGGATTTTCGGACAAATTGATCCTGACTCGATGAGCCCCATTTAACTGAATATTAGCCTTAGATTTCTAACCTTGTTCATCTTTTCATATCCAATCCCTTTTTAGTTGGTATTAGACTTCAATTTATGGGTAATAGACTTTTCCCCCAAGCATGATTGAACTTGGTTTTTGGAGGGGGTGTTAGCCTTGGATTTTCGGACAAATTGATCCTGACTCGACGAGCCCCATTTAACTGAGTATTAGCCTTAGATTTCTAACCTTGTTCATCTTTTCATATCCAATCCCTTTTTAGTTGGTATTAGACTTCAATTTATGGGTAATAGACTTTTCCCCCAAGCATGATTGAACTTGGTTTTTGGAGGGGGTGTTAGCCTTGGATTTTCGGACAAATTGATCCTGACTTGACGAGCCCCATTTAAATGAGTATTAGCCTTAGATTTCTAAACCTGTTCATCTTTTCATATCCAATCCCTTTTTAGTTGGTATTAGAATTCAATTTATGGGTAATAGACTTTTCCCCCAAGCATGATTGAACTTGGTTTTTGGAGGGGGTGTTAGCCTGGGATTTTTGGACAAATTGATCCTGACTTGACGAGCCCCATTTAACTGAGTATTAGCCTTAGATTTCTAAACTTGTTCATCTTTTCATATCCAATCCCTTTTTAGTTGGTATTAGAATTCAATTTATGGGTAATAGACTTTTCCCCCAAGCATGATTGAACTTGGTTTTTGGAGGGGGTGTTAGCCTGGGATTTTTGGACAAATTGATCCTGACTCGACGAGCCCCATTTAACTGAGTATTAGCCTTAGATTTCTAAACTTGTTCATCTTTTCATATCCAATCCCTTTTTAGTTGGTATTAGAATTCAATTTATGGGTAATAGACTTTTCCCCCAAGCATGATTGAACTTGGTTTTTGGAGGTGGTGTTAGCCTGGGATTTTTGGACAAATTGATCCTGACTCGACGAGCCCCATTTAACTGAGTATTAGCCTTAGATTTCTAAACTTGTTCATCTTTTCATATCCAATCCCTTTTTAGTTGGTATTAGAATTCAATTTATGGGTAATAGACTTTTCCCCCAAGCATGATTGAACTTGGTTTTTGGAGGGGGTGTTAGCCTTGGATTTTCGGACAAATTGATCCTGACTCGACGAGCCCCATTTAACTGAGTATTAGCCTTAGATTTCTAAACTTGTTCATCTTTTCATATCCAATCCCTTTTTAGTTGGTATTAGAATTCAATTTATGGGTAATAGACTTTTCCCCCAAGCATGATTGAACTTGGTT
This sequence comes from Salix dunnii, assembly GCA_015731905.1. Lineage (NCBI taxonomy): Eukaryota > Viridiplantae > Streptophyta > Magnoliopsida > Malpighiales > Salicaceae > Salix > Salix dunnii. The sequence continues at coordinate 14,615,343 of CM027671.1, read as the reverse complement.
TTTGGAGGGGGTGTTAGCCTGGGATTTTTGGACAAATTGATCCTGACTCGACGAGCCCCATTTAACTAAGTATTAGCCTTAGATTTCTAAACTTGTTCATCTTTTCATATCCAATCCCTTTTTAGTTGGTATTAGAATTCAATTTATGGGTAATAGACTTTTCCCCAAGCATGATTGAACTTGGTTTTTGGAGGGGGTGTTAGCCTTGGATTTTCGGACAAATTGATCCTGACTCGACGAGCCCCATTTAAATGAGTATTAGCCTTAGATTTCTAACCTTGTTCATCTTTTCATATCCAATCCCTTTTTAGTTGGTATTAGACTTCAATTTATGGGTAATAGACTTTTCCCCCAAGCATGATTGAACTTGGTTTTTGGAGGGGGTGTTAGCCTTGGATTTTCGGACAAATTGATCCTGACTCGACGAGCCCCATTTAACTGAGTATTAGCCTTAGATTTCTAATCTTGTTCATATCCAAGCCCTTTTTAGTTGGTATTAAAATTTAAATTTATGGGTAATAGACTTTTCCCCCAATCATGATTGACTTCATTTTATGGGTAATAGACTTTTCCCACAAGCATGATTGAACTTGGTTTTTGGAGGTGGTGTTAGCCTTGGATTTTTGGACAAAATTGATCCTAACTCGACAAGACCCAATTAAATGAGTATTAGCCTTAGATTTCTAACCTTGTTCATATCCAAGCCCTTTTTAATTGTTATTAGACTTCAATTTATGGGTAATAGACTTTTCCCCCAAGCATGATTGAACTTGGTTTTTGGAGGTGGTTTTAGCCTTTGATTTTAGTTGATCAAATTGTCATCCTGACTCGACGAGCCCCATTTAACTGAGTATTAGCCTTAGATTTCTACCCTTGTTCATCTTTTCATATCCAATCCCTTTTTAGTTGGTATTAGACTTCAATTTATGGGTAATAGACTTTTCCCCCAAGCATGATTGAACTTGGTTTTTGGAGGGGGTGTTAGCCTTGGATTTTCGGACAAATTGATCCTGATTTCTAACCTTGTTCATCTTTTCATATCCAATCCCTTTTTAGTTGGTATTAGACTTCAATTTATGGGTAATAGACTTTTCCCCCAAGCATGATTGAACTTGGTTTTTGGAGGGGGTGTTAGCCTTGGATTTTCGGACAAATTGATCCTGACTCGACGAGCCCCATTTAACTAAGTATTAGCCTTAGATTTCTAAACTTGTTCATCTTTTCATATCCTATCCCTTTTTAGTTGGTATTAGAACTCAATTTATGGGTAATAGACTTTTCCCCCAAGCACGATTGAACTTGGTTTTTGGAGGGGGTGTTAGCCTTGGATTTTCGGACAAATTGATCCTGACTCGACGAGCCCCATTTAACTGAGTATTAGCCTTAGATTTCTAAACTTGTTCATCTTTTCATATCCAATCCCTTTTTAGTTGGTATTAGAATTCAATTTATGGGTAATAGACTTTTCCCCCAAGCATGATTGAACTTGGTTTTTGGAGGGGGTGTTAGCCTTGGATTTTTGGACAAATTGATCCTGACTCGACTAGCCCCATTTAACTGAGTATTAGCCTTAGATTTCTAACCTTGTTCATCTTTTCATATCCAATCCCTTTTTAGTTGGTATTAGACTTCAATTTATGGGTAATAGACTTTTCCCCCAAGCATGATTGAACTTGGTTTTTGGAGGGGGTGTTAGCCTTGGATTTTCGGACAAATTGATCCTGACTCGACGAGCCCCATTTAACTGAGTATTAGCCTTAGATTTCTAACCTTGTTCATCTTTTCATATCCAATCCCTTTTTAGTTGGTATTAGACATCAATTTATGGGTAATAGAGTTTTCGCCAAGCATGATTGAACTTGGTTTTTGGAGGGGGTGTTAGCCTTGGATTTTCGGACAAATTGATCCTGACTCGACGAGCCCCATTTAACTGAGTATTAGCCTTAGATTTCTAACCTTGTTCATCTTTTCATATCCAATCCCTTTTTAGTTGGTATTAGACTTCAATTTATGGGTAATAGACTTTTCCCCCAAGCATGATTGAACTTGGTTTTTGGAGGGGGTGTTAGCCTTGGATTTTTGGACAAATTGATCCTGACTCGACGAGCCCCATTTAACTGAGTATTAGCCTTAGATTTCTACCCTTGTTCATCTTTTCATATCCAATCCCTTTTTAGTTGGTATTAGACTTCAATTTTATGGGTAATAGAGTTTTCCCCCAAGCATGATTGAACTTGGTTTTTGGAGGGGGTGTTAGCCTTGGATTTTCGGACAAATTGATCCTGACTTGACGAGCCCCATTTAACTGAGTATTAGCCTTAGATTTCTACCCTTGTTCATCTTTCCATATCCAATCCCTTTTTAGTTGGTATTAGATATCAATTTATGGGTAATAGACTTTTCCCCCAAGCATGATTGAACTTGGCTTTTGGAGGGGGTGTTAGCCTTGGATTTTCGGACAAATTGATCCTGACTCGACGAGCCCCATTTAAATGAGTATTAGCCTTAGATTTCTAAACTTTTTCATCTTTTCATATCCAATCCCTTTTTAATTGGTATTAGAATTCAATTTATGGGTAATAGACTTTTCCCCCAAGCATTATTGAACTTGGTTTTTGGAGGGGGTGTTAGCCTGGGATTTTCAGACAAATTGATCCTGACTCGACGAGCCCCATTTAACTAAGTATTAGCCTTAGATTTGTAACCTTGTTCATCTTTTCATATCAAATCCCTTTTTAGTTGGTATTAGGCTTCAATTTATGGGTAATAGACTTTTCCCCCAAGCACGATTGAACTTGGTTTTTGGAGGGGGTGTTAGCCTTGGATTTTCGGACAAATTGATCCTGACTCGACGAGCCCCATTTAAATGAGTATTAGCCTTAGATTTCTAAACTTGTTCATCTTTTCATATCCAATCCCTTTTTAGTTGGTATTAGACTTCAATTTATGGGTAATAGACTTTTCCCCCAAGCATGATTGAACTTGGTTTTTGGAGGGGGTGTTAGCCTTGGATTTTTGGACAAATTGATCCTGACTCGATTAGACCCATTTAATTGAGTATTAGGCTTAGATTTCTAACCTTGTTCATCTTTTCATATCCAATCCCTTTTTAGTTGGTATTAGACTTCAATTTATGGGTAATAGTCTTTTCCCCAAGCATGATTGAACTTGCTTTTTGGAGGGGGTGTTAGCCTTGGATTTTCGGACAAATTGATCCTGACTCGACGAGCCCCATTTAAATGAGTATTAGCCTTAGATTTCTAACCTTGTTCATCTTTTCATATCCAATCCCTTTTTAGTTGGTATTAGACTTCAATTTATGGGTAATAGACTTTTCCCCCAAGCATGATTGAACTTGGTTTTTGGAGGGTGTGTTAGCCTTGGATTTTCGGACAAATTGATCCTGACTCGACATGCCCCTTTTAAAGGAGTATTAGCCTTAGATTTGTAACCTTGTCCATATTTTCACATCCAAACCCTTTTTAGTTGGTATTAGACTTCTATTTATGGGTAAAAGAGTTTGCCCCCAAGCATGATTGAACTTCGTTTTTGGAGGGGGTGTTAGCCTTGGATTTTCGGACAAATTGATCCTGACTCGACGAGCCCCATTTAACTGAGTATTAGCCTTAGATTTCTAAACTTGTTCATCTTTTCATATCCAATCCCTTTTTAGTTGGTATTAGAATTCAATTTATGGGTAATAGACTTTTCCCCCAAGCATGATTGAACTTGGTTTTTGGAGGGGGTGTTAGCCTGGGATTTTTGGACAAATTGATCCTGACTCGACGAGCCCCATTTAACTGAGTATTAGCCTTAGATTTCTAAACTTGTTCATCTTTTCATATCCAATCCCTTTTTAGTTGGTATTAGAATTCAATTTATGGGTAATAGACTTTTCCCCCAAGCATGATTGAACTTGGTTTTTGGAGGGGGTGTTAGCCTGGGATTTTTGGACAAATTGATCCTGACTCGACGAGCCCCATTTAACTGAGTATTAGCCTTAGATTTCTAACCTTGTTCATCTTTTCATATCAAATCCCTTTTTAGTTGGTATTAGGCTTCAATTTATGGGTAATAGACTTTTCCCCCAAGCACGATTGAACTTGGTTTTGGGAGGGGGTGTTAGCCTTGGATTTTCGGACAAATTGATCCTGACTCGACGAGCCCCATTTAACTGAGTATTAGCCTTAGATTTCTAACCTTGTTCATCTTTTCATATCCAATCCCTTTTTAGTTGGTATTAGGCTTCAATTTATGGGTAATAGACTTTTCCCCCAAGCATGATTGAACTTGGTTTTTGGAGGGGGTGTTAGCCTTGGATTTTCGGACAAATTGATCCTGACTCGACGAGCCCCATTTAACTGAGTATTAGCCTTAGATTTCTAAACTTGTTCATCTTTTCATATCCAATCCCTTTTTAGTTGGTATTAGACTTCAATTTTATGGTAATAGACTTTTCCCCCAAGCATGATTGAACTTGGTTTTTGGAGGGGTTGTTAGCCTTGGATTTTCGGACAAATTGATCCTGACTCGACGAGCCCCATTTAACTAAGTATTAGCCTTAGATTTCTAAACTTGTTCATCTTTTCATATCCAATCCCTTTTTAGTTGGTATTAGAATTCAATTTATGGGTAATAGACTTTTCCCCCAAGCATGATTGAACTTGGTTTTTGGAGGGGGTGTTAGCCTGGGATTTTCAGACAAATTGATCCTTAGCCCCATTTAACTGAGTATAAGCCTTATATTTCTAAACTTGTTCATCTTTTCATATCCAATCCCTTTTTAGTTGGTATTAGAATTCAATTTATGGGTAATAGACTTTTCCCCCAAGCATGATTGAACTTGGTTTTTGGAGGGGGTGTTAGCCTTGGATTTTCGGACAAATTGATCCTGACTCGACGAGCCCCATTTAACTGAGTATTAGCCTTAGATTTCTACCCTTGTTCATCTTTTCATATCCAATCCCTTTTTAGTTGGTATTAGACTTCAATTTATGGGTAATAGACTTTTCCCCCAAGCATGATTGAACTTGGTTTTTGGAGTGGGTGTTAGCCTTGGATTTTCGGACAAATTGATCCTGACTCGACGAGCCCCATTTAACTGAGTATTAGCCTTAGATTTCTACCCTTGTTCATCTTTTCATATCCAATCCCTTTTTAGTTGGTATTAGACTTCAATTTATGGGTAATAGACTTTTCCCCCAAGCATGATTGAACTTGGTTTTTGGAGGGGGTGTTAGCCTTGGATTTTTGGACAAATTGATCCTGACTCGACGAGCCCCATTTAACTGAGTATTAGCCTTAGATTTCTAAACTTGTTCATCTTTTCATATCCAATCCCTTTTTAGTTGGTATTAGAATTCAATTTATAGGTAATAGACTTTTCCCTTAAGCATGATTGAACTTGGTTTTCGGAGGGGGTGTTAGCCTTGGATTTTCGGACAAATTGATCCTGACTCGACGAGCCCCATTTAAATGAGTATTAGCCTTAGATTTCTAAACTTGTTCATCTTTTCATATCCAATCCCTTTTTAGTTGGTATTAGAATTCAATTTATGGGTAATAGACTTTTCCCCCAAGCATGATTGAACTTGGTTTTTGGAGGGGGTGTTAGCCTTGGATTTTCGGACAAATTGATCCTGACTCGATGAGCCCCATTTAACTGAGTATTAGCCTTAGATTTCTAAACTTGTTCATCTTTTCATATCCAATCCCTTTTTAGTTGGTATTAGACTTTAATTTATGGGTAATAGACTTTTCCCCCAAGCATGATTGAACTTGGTTTTTGGAGGGGGTGTTAGCCTTGGATTTTCGGACAAATTGATCCTGACTCGATGAGCCCCATTTAACTGAGTATTAGCCTTAGATTTCTAAACTTGTTCATCTTTTCATATCCAATCCCTTTTTAGTTGGTATTAGAATTCAATTTATGGGTAATAGACTTTTCCCCCAAGCATGATTGAACTTGGTTTTTGGAGGGGGTGTTAGCCTGGGATTTTTGGACAAATTGATCCTGACTTGACGAGCCCCATTTAACTGAGTATTAGCCTTAGATTTCTAAACTTGTTCATCTTTTCATATCCAATCCCTTTTTAGTTGGAATTAGAATTCAATTTATGGGTAATAGACTTTTCCCCCAAGCATGATTGAACTTGGTTTTTGGAGGGGGTGTTAGCCTTGGATTTTCGGACAAATTGATCCTGACTCGACGAGCCCCATTTAAATGAGTATTAGCCTTAGATTTCTAACCTAGTTCATATCCAAGCCCTTTTTAGTTGGTATTAGACTTCAATTTTATGGGTAATAGACTTTCCCCCAAGCATGATTGAACTTCGTTTTTGGAGGGGTTGTTAGCCTTGGATTTTCGGACAAATTGATCCTGACTCGACGAGCCCCATTTAACTGAGTATTAGCCTTATATTTCTAACCTGGTTCATATCCAAGCACTTTTTAGTTGGTATTAGACTTCAATTCTATGGGTAATAGATTTTTCCCCCAAGCATGATTGAACTTCGTTTTTGGAGGGGTAGTTAGCCTTGGATTTTCGGACAAATTGATCTTGACTCGATGAGCCCCATTTAACTAACTATTAGCCTTAGATTTCTAAACTTGTTCATCTTTTCATATCCAATCCCTTTTTAGTTGGTATTAGAATTCAATTTATCGGTAATAGACTTTTCCCCCAAGCATGATTGAACTTGGTTTTTGGAGGGGGTGTTAGCCTTGGATTTTCGGACAAATTGATCCTGACTCGACGAGCCCCATTTAACTTAGTATTAGCCTTAGATTTCTAAACTTGTTCATCTTTTCATATCCAATCCCTTTTTAGTTGGTATTAGACTTCAATTTATGGGTAATAGACTTTTCCCCCAAGCATGATTGAACTTGGTTTTTGGAGGGGTGTTAGCCTTGGATTTTCGGACAAATTGATCCTGACTCGATGAGCCCCATTTAAATGAGTATTAGCCTTAGATTTCTAAACTTGTTCATCTTTTCATATCCAATCCCTTTTTAGTTGGTATTAGAATTCAATTTATGGGTAATAGACTTTTCCCCCAAGCATGATTGAACTTGGTTTTTGGAGGGGGTGTTAGCCTTGGATTTTCGGACAAATTGATCCTGACTTGACGAGCCCCATTTAACTGAGTATTAGCCTTAGATTTCTAAACTTGTTCATCTTTTCATATCCAATCCCTTTTTAGTTGGTATTAGAATTTAATTTATGGGTAATAGACTTTTCCCCCAAGCATGATTGAACTTGGTTTTTGGAGGGGGTGTTAGCCTTGGATTTTCGGACAAATTGATCCTGACTCGACGAGCCCCATTTAAATGAGTATTAGCCTTAGATTTCTAACCTAGTTCATATCCAAGCCCTTTTTAGTTGGTATTAGACTTCAATTTTATGGGTAATAGACTTTCCCCCAAGCATGATTGAACTTCGTTTTTGGAGGGGTTGTTAGCCTTGGATTTTCGGACAAATTGATCCTGACTCGATGAGCCCCATTTAACTAACTATTAGCCTTAGATTTCTAAACTTGTTCATCTTTTCATATCCAATCCCTTTTTAGTTGGTATTAGACTTCAATTTTATGGGTAGTAGACTTTTCCCCCAAGCATGAATGAACTCGGTTTTTGGAGGGGGTGTTAGCCTTGGATTTTCGGACAAATTGATCCTGACTCCAGGAGCCCCATTTAAATGAGTATTAGACTTAGATTTCTAACCTTGTCCATATCCAAGACCTTTTTAATTGGTATTAGACTTCAATTTTATGGGTAATAGACTTTTCCCCCAAGCATGATTGAACTTGGTTTTTGGAGGGGGTGTTAGCCTTGGATTTTCGGACAAATTGATCCTGACTCGACGAGCCCCATTTAACTGAGTATTAGCCTTATATTTCTAACCTGGTTCATATCCAAGCACTTTTTAGTTGGTATTAGACTTCAATTCTATGGGTAATAGATTTTTCCCCCAAGCATGATTGAACTTCGTTTTTGGAGGGGTAGTTAGCCTTGGATTTTCGGACAAATTGATCTTGACTCGATGAGCCCCATTTAACTAACTATTAGCCTTAGATTTCTAAACTTGTTCATCTTTTCATATCCAATCCTTTTTAGTTGGTATTAGAATTCAATTTATCGGTAATAGACTTTTCCCCCAAGCATGATTGAACTTGGTTTTTGGAGGGGGTGTTAGCCTTGGATTTTCGGACAAATTGATCCTGACTCGACGAGCCCCATTTAACTGAGTATTAGCCTTAGATTTCTAAACTTGTTCATCTTTTCATATCCAATCCCTTTTTAGTTGGTATTAGAATTCAATTTATGGGTAATAGACTTTTCCCCCAAGCATGATTGAACTTGGTTTTTGGAGGGGGTGTTAGCCTTGGATTTTCGGACAAATTGATCCTGACTCGACGAGCCCCATTTAAATGAGTATTAGCCTTAGATTTCTAACCTAGTTCATATCCAAGCCCTTTTTAGTTGGTATTAGACTTCAATTTTATGGGTAATAGACTTTTCCCCCAAGCATGATTGAACTTGGTTTTTGGAGGGGGTGTTAGCCTTGGATTTTCGGACAAATTGATCCTGACTCGATGAGCCCCATTTAACTGAGTATTAGCCTTAGATTTCTAAACTTGTTCATCTTTTCATATCCAATCCCTTTTTAGTTGGTATTAGACTTCAATTTTATGGGTAATAGACTTTTCCCCCAAGCATGATTGAACTTGGTTTTTGGAGGGGGTGTTAGCCTTGGATTTTCGGACAAATTGATCCTGACTCTACGAGCCCCATTTAAATGAGTATTAGGCTTAGATTTCTAACCTTGTGCATATCCAAGACCTTTTTATTTGGTATTAGAATTCAATTTTATGGGTTATAGACATTTCCCCCAAGCATGGTTGAACTTTGTTTTTGGAGGGAGTGTTAGCCTTGGATTTTCGGACAAATTGATCCTGACTCGACGAGCCCCATTTAAATGAGTATTAGCCTTAGATTTCTAACCTGGTTCATATCCAAGCACTTTTTAGTTGGTATTAGACTTCAATTCTATGGGTAATAGATTTTTCCCCCAAGCATGATTGAACTTCGTTTTTGGAGGGGTAGTTAGCCTTGGATTTTCGGACAAATTGATCTTGACTCGATGAGCCCCATTTAACTAACTATTAGCCTTAGATTTCTAAACTTGTTCATCTTTTCATATCCAATCCCTTTTTAGTTGGTATTAGAATTCAATTTATCGGTAATAGACTTTTCCCCCAAGCATGATTGAACTTGGTTTTTGGAGGTGGTGTTAGCCTGGGATTTTTGGACAAATTGATCCTGACTCGACGAGCCCCATTTAACTTAGTATTAGCCTTAGATTTCTAAACTTGTTCATCTTTTCATATCCAATCCCTTTTTAGTTGGTATTAGAATTCAATTTATGGGTAATAGACTTTTCCCCCAAGCATGATTGAACTTGGTTTTTGGAGGGGGTGTTAGCCTTGGATTTTCGGACAAATTGATCCTGACTCGATGAGCCCCATTTAAATGAGTATTAGCCTTAGATTTCTAAACTTGTTCATCTTTTCATATCCAATCCCTTTTTAGTTGGTATTAGAATTCAATTTATGGGTAATAGACTTTTCCCCCAAGCATGATTGAACTTGGTTTTTGGAGGGGGTGTTAGCCTGGGATTTTTGGACAAATTGATCCTGACTTGTCGAGCCCCATTTAACTGAGTATTAGCCTTAGATTTCTAAACTTGTTCATCTTTTCATATCCAATCCCTTTTTAGTTGGTATTAGAATTCAATTTATGGGTAATAGACTTTTCCCCCAAGCATGATTGAACTTGGTTTTTGGAGGGGGTGTTAGCCTTGGATTTTCGGACAAATTGATCCTGACTCGACGAGCCCCATTTAAATAACTATTAGCCTTAGATTTCTAAACTTGTTCATCGTTTCATATCCAATCCCTTTTTAGTTGGTATTAGACTTCAATTTTATGGGTAGTAGACTTTTCCCCCAAGCATGAATGAACTCGGTTTTTGGAGGGGGTGTTAGCCTTGGATTTTCGGACAAATTGATCCTGACTCGAGGAGCCCCATTTAAATGAGTATTAGACTTAGATTTCTAACCTTGTTCATATCCAAGACCTTTTTAGTTGGTATTAGACTTCAATTTTATGGGTAATAGACTTTTCCCCCAAGCATGATTGAACTTGGTTTTTGGAGGGGGTGTTAGCCTTGGATTTTCGGACAAATTGATCCTGACTCGAGGAGCCCCATTTAAATGAGTATTAGCCTTAGATTTCTAACCTAGTTCATATCCAAGCCCTTTTTAGTTGGTATTAGACTTCAATTTTATGGGTAATAGACTTTTCCCCCAAGCATGATTGAACTTGGTTTTTGGAGAGGGTGTTAGCCTTGGATTTTCGGACAAATTGATCCTGACTCGACGAGCCCCATTTAACTGAGTATTAGCCTTAGATTTCTAACCTATTTCATATCCATGCACTTTTTAGTTGGTATTAGACTTCAATTTTATGGGTAATAGACTTTTCCCCCAAGCATGATTGAACTTGGTTTTTGGAGGGGGTGTTAGCCTTGGATTTTCGGACAAATTGATCCTGACTCGACGAGCCCGATTTAATTGAGTATTAGCCTTAGATTTCTAACCTCGTTCATATCCAAGCCCTTTTAAGTTGGTGTTAGACTTCAATTTTATGAGTAATGGACTTTTCCCCCAAGCATGATTGAACTTGGTTTTTGGAGGGGGTGTTAGCCTTGGATTTTTAGACAAATTGATCATGACTCGACGAGCCCCATTTAAATGAGTATTAGCCTTAGATTTATAAACTTGTTCATATGCAAGCCCTTTTTAATTGGTATTAGACTTCAATTTTATAGGTAATAGACTTTTCCCCCAAGCATGATTGAACTTGGTTTTTGGAGGGGGTGTTAGCCTTGGATTTTCAGACAAATTGATCCTGACTCGACGAGCCCCATTTAAATGAGTATTAGCCTTAGATTTCTAACCTTGTTCATATCCAAGCCCTTTTTAGTTGGTATTAGACTTCAATTTTATGGGTAGTAGACTTTTCCCCCAAGCATGATTGAACTTGGTTTTTGGAGGGGGTGTTAGCCTTGGATTTTAGGACAAATTGATCCTGACTCGACGAGCCCCATTTAAATGAGTATTAGCCTTAGATTTCTAACCTAGTTCATATCCAAGCCCTTTTTAGTTGGTATTAGACTTCAATTTTCTGGGTAATAGACTTTCCCAAAGCATGATTGAACTTGGTTTTTGGAGGGGGTGTTAGGCTTGGATTTTCGTACAAATTAATCCTGACTCGAGGAGCCCCATTTAAATGAGTATTAACCTTTGATTTCTAACCTTGTGAATATCGCAGCCCTTTTTAGTTGGTATTAGACTTCAATTTTATGGGTAATAGACTTTTCCCCCAAGCATGATTGAACTTGGTTTTTGGATGGGGTGTTAGGCTTGGATTTTCAGACAAATTGATCCTGACTCGACGAGCCCGATTTAATTGAGTATTAGCCTTAGATTTCTAACCTCGTTCATATCCAAGCCCTTTTAAGTTGGTGTTAGACTTCAATTTTATGAGTAATGGACTTTTCCCCCAAGCATGATTGAACTTGGTTTTTGGAGGGGGTGTTAGCCTGGGATTTTCGGACAAATTGATCCTGACTCGACGAGCCCCATTTAAATGAATATTAGCCTTAGATTTATAAACTTGTTCATATGCAAGCCCTTTTTAATTGGTATTAGACTTCAATTTTATGGGTAATAGACTTTTCCCCCAAGCATGATTGAACTTGGTTTTTGGAGGGGGTGTTAGCCTTGGATTTTCGGACAAATTGATCCTGACTCGACGAGCCCCATTTAAATGAGTATTAGCCTTAGATTTCTAACCTTGTTCCTATCCAAGCCCTTTTTAGTTGGTATTAGACTTCAATTTTATGGGTAATAGACTTTTCCCCCAAGCATGATTGAACTTGGTTTTTGGAGGGGGTGTTAGCCTTGGATTTTAGGACAAATTGATCCTGACTCGACGAGCCCCATTTAAATGAGTATTAGCCTTAGATTTCTAACCTAGTTCATATCCAAGCCCTTTTTAGTTGGTATTAGACTTCAATTTTCTGGGTAATAGACTTTCCCAAAGCATGATTGAACTTGGTTTTTGGAGGGGGTGTTAGGCTTGGATTTTCGTACAAATTAATCCTGACTCGAGGAGCCCCATTTAAATGAGTATTAACCTTTGATTTCTAACCTTGTGAATATCGCAGCCCTTTTTAGTTGGTATTAGACTTCAATTTTATGGGTAATAGACTTTTCCCCCAAGCATGATTGAACTTGGTTTTTGGAGGGGGTGTTAGCCTTGGATTTTCGGACAAATTGATCCTGACTCGAGGAGCCCCATTTAAATGAGTATTAGCCTTAGATTTCTAACCTTGTTCATATCCAAGCCCTTTTTAGTTGGTATTAGACTTCAATTTTATGGGTAATAGACTTTTCCCCCAAGCATGATTGAACTTGGTTTTTGGAGGGGGTGTTAGCCTTAGATTTTCGGACAAATTGATCCTGACTCGACGAGCCCCATTTAAATGAGTATTAGCCTTAGATTTCTAACCTAGTTCATATCCAAGCCCTTTTTAGTTGGTATTAGACTTCAATTTTATGGGTAATAGACTTTCCCAAAGCATGATTGAACTTGGTTTTTGGAGGGGGTGTTAGCCTTGGATTTTCGGACAAATTGATCCGGACTCGACGAGCCCCATTTAAATGAGTATTAGCCTTAGATTTCTATCCTAGTTCATATCCAATCCCTTTTTAGTTGGTATTAGACTTCAATTTTATGGGTAATAGACTTTTCCCCCAAGCATGATTGAACTTGGTTTTTGGAGGGGGTGTTATCCTTGGATTTTCGGAGAAATTGATTCTGACTCGACGAGCCCCATTTAAATGAGTTTTAGCCTTATATTTCTATCCTAGTTCATATAAATGAGTTTTGTTACAATCTCTTACATTGTAAAGTATACCTGTAGATACTAAAAAAAGTTTTCTTTTATTGCGGTGTAAAATTACATTGTAAAATACACCCGCAAAAAACAAAATGTTTTTTTTAAATGCAGTGTAACAAAAAATAAATTTAAGAAGAACAATCAAACAACAATGCAGCTAACCTTAGGTAGGGTGCACTGGAGGTGATGCGTCTTCCCTTTGCACAACAAGTCCCCTTACCCAAGACTCTCGTAGACCAATAGGTTCCTAGTGACCATAATACTAGATGGCGACCCCTTATATTTATAGTCGTAATTTTTACGGCTATAAAATAAACACCTTATTTTCACCGCGCGCCATTGTCTCTCACACCCGGAGGATGGCGGGGCAAAAAGCGCGTAAAAATCATCGTCGTGACAGTTGCGATAAAAAAAAAGTATGCACAACCCCTAAATGAAACATGAATCCTACCTATACCAAAACAATCACCTTGATTGATGAAACTCCAATACATGGAGAGTGATCGATCTCTTTACCAGAACGACTCCAATCCTCCTAGGAATCGAGCAACTCTCTTAACAAGTGTAAGTTCTTAACAACATCATTCTAGCATACAAGAACAGCTTCGTTCTCTCTAATACAATTAAGAAATAAATCAACCTGCAATACTAGGTGCATAAAGACAATTTCAATTTTAGGAAGAAATTGGATTAAATAACTTGTCAAGTAGACACTATAGACCAACTCTCTAAATGAGTAAACACTCCCTGATAAACCTAAGCCACAAGGATGTTTTATCAAGCTTATTATGAGTCTTCTAGTTCATATGCTCCATGTTGTAAAAATTCAAGACACCACGATGAGAGTGTGTCAACTCCTGCACGCCACTCCCACTAGGTAGGAGAATCTCCACTTTATAATAGAGTAATTACACACTCATCTCTCTGTTAAGAAATCATCTGACCTAAAAGTTTCAATTTTTAGGTGAGGTCCTATAATAAGATTTATATTATTCTTTAACACATACCCTTAAATGAAAGTCCTTTGGGCTTGAAACTTGCACAGGTACACACTACCTTATGCTTGGTTTTTCATCATATAGAATGAGGGTGGTGAGATTTGAATTCGTGAATGTTGAGTCAATAAGGTTTTGATACCATATTAAGGAATCATCTCACCTAAAAGTTTAAGTTTATCATGTCAGACTCCAGAATATGATTTATATTATTTTTTAACACTCTTCAAAAGTTATATTGCTATAAAAACCATTATTGACAACTATGATGACCTTACAAAACCTAGAAAACACATACAAAATATTAATAGTACCTTAGAGCTAGTGACAACATAAAGTGATGCCATGTACATTGTGTTCCCTACAACCTCTCACAAATCAACTAGAGTGTGGTATCATAGTCTTAAATTGGGCTTTATTCTACGTCTTATGGGCTTTATTCTATGTCTTCATGATCTCTTCTTGAAACTTATCTCTCATTTCAGCACCAACATCCTTGTCAAAAAGTGCACCGGATATCTTTTTATCATCATACAAAAAATGATGAAAGGAAAATAATTTGTTTAATATCCTCCTCTTGTAAAAAACAATGGAAACACCAGAAACCTGACAAGTTTTATCCCATCCATCATAATCATAAACATGAAATAGAAAAGTGTCATACACTCATAATAGAGATAGAATAATTAATCTTTAAGAAGTATCTTCAAGAATTTATAAAGGACAAGGAACATCAAGAACAAATAAAAAATTTTACCCTCATTTTATTTGGAATTTTCAAATATATATCCATGTCTCCTGTCGCACCCCTGTAAAAAAGATGGTGAAGCGCGGCGTCACGGCGACCCTCCCCGCGTCCGGGGGATTCAATGAGAAGGGGTCTAATTTTTTATTTTTATGAAAAGGGAGTCGCCATCTAGTATTACGGTTACTAGGAAACTTAAAACTGGTCTTTTAGAGATTCCAAGGTAAGGGACTGGTTGCGTAAAGGGAAGGTTTTAGCACCCCTAATACGCCCTACCTAAGGTAAGCTGCTTGGTATTTTTGTTTGTCTTATGATCGCTATGATATTTATTTTTTTTTAAATTATTGGTTAAATGATGATGGGATATTACCCTGCCGAATATTTCGGATATTAATCCCTTAGGATTTATTTATCCAAACACCGACAGTGGATAATAGCATATCATCCCTACCGAATATTTTCGATATTAACCCCTTAGAATTTATTTATCCAAACATCGACAGTGAATGATAGCATATTATCCCTGCCGAATATTTTGGATATTAACCCTTTTAGGATTTATTTATCCAAATACCAACAGTGAATAATATGAATCACCAAAAAAGGTTTTTAAGATTTTTGGAATATTGGCCAATACCCTTTGGATTTTACAAACATGTTGTAAAATCTCAAAATGCAAGAAATGATTTTTTTCTTTTGCGCAATTCATGCTAAAATACATTTTTCCCTTAAAATTTCAATGTAATATGTTTTTTTAAAACAAAAAGAATATTTTTTTAAAATATGCTAGTGTATTGGCCGTATTTTAAAAATCACATTTTTGCTCTAAATATTTTTCTCAAAAAAAAGAAAATATATTTTTTATTTTTTGCAATTTATTTTTCCTATTTTTACTATTATTATTTATTATTTATATTTATTTTTTTATTTCCGGGTGGGCTGGCTGGCAGCCCACCCGGTTTAAGGCCTGGGCTGGCAGCCCGGGAGGACCTGGGTCGTCGGCCCAGCTCACCTAGGTACTGGGCTGTCGGCCCAGAGACCTTGGGCCTGGTCTGTTGGCCCATATATCTTGGTCATGGGCTTCGGCCCATCTAGTACTGGGCTTGGGCTCATAGCATATTGGGCTTGGGCTCCCGGCCCAGACGGGATGGAAGCCCGCCTTCTTAAATTCGACGGGCCGGGCACAAACCCGGACCGACCTGACCCATTACTGTTCACGTATAGTGAACAGTAACCGGGACAAAAACAGAAGATGATGAACAGTAATTTGCAAGTATTTCGACTATGACGAATGGAGAAATGGTTGGTACCTTTGTGTAGAGGATGTTGAGGTGGTTCTTCTGGTCGTTGTCTCGTCGGAAATGGAGGCCTATGGTGGCCGGAAATTGAGCTCGAAGTTTCCGGCCGGCGTTGCTGTCATGGGGCTGTCACCTCTGCCTCTGCCGGAGATGACGCTCAGACTGAGGGATATGAGAGGAGGATGATGGTGGCGCTAAGGAGGGCTATGGGCGGTCGACGGTGGCCCTAGGTGGCCGGCCGAGAGGGAGAGAGAGAGACCTTCGGGTCTGTTACTTCTAGAGAGAGAGAGATGAAAAATGACAGCGGAGAGGGAGAGTGAAGGAGAGCAGATGCGAGGTAACAAAGTCTTCGAAAAAATTCACGTCAAATTCCTTTTCTTCCCAGTTTTTTTCGTTTCTTTTTTCGTTTAAAAAAACCTCCCTCTCTTTCTATTTTATGTCTACCCCTCTGCCAGTTCTTCTCTTCTCCCAACCTCAGTCCCCCCTTTCTTTGTTTGAATTTGCCATTTTATAGGCATTGAGAAGTTACCGTTGCAAGCAACGGTAGACCTCTCCTCTTTTCCCTGTGATGGTGGCTGGGTGCAGGGGGCTGGTTGGCGGCAATGACAGCTTTCCCAGTTGGTGCAGGTAAAGGGGAGGGGTGTAGGTGCAATTTGGTCCTTCGATTTGTTCTTGCTCCTATTGCACCCCACAAATTGGATTTATGATTTTGTGCAATTATACCCTGGTCGAAATTTCAAATATTAACCTTGACTTTAAATTCAATTAGGTCCCTGATTTCGCATAACGGCTTGGAAAAAATTCAAATCGGTCTCCGAAAATTCCAATCTCGCCAATTGAGCCCGAATTAAATTTAAAAACTTAATTTCTCATTGACTAAGCCCTAAATAAAATTAATTTGATCAATTTGAAGCATAATTAAATCATCACACTTAATTAAATTCTTCGATTGGACCGAATATAATTACACGTTTAAAATGGCCAACGATTAAATCAAACTGACCCATAAAAATATAATTATATCTTTCGACTTAATTTCTATGCAGAAATAATAAATTGCGTTAGACTTAATCTGCATTTTTCTTTATTTCCAGGCATAAAAGATGTACGATTGAGCTCTCGAAAAACATCCAAAATTTTACCTTGATTTTCTACCAACACCACCCCCTTTTATTTTATTTTTTCATTATTTTCGGGTAGTTTTGGGGAATGACCCAAAATTGGGTTATGACAGTTGCCCCCTTCTTTACAATGCTTACGACTAAAGTCTTTGTAAAAGACTTTAACTAGTAAGCGTTGTAAAGAACAAGAAAATTGATCTCGTTATAATGGGTGACCTACCCTGTTAGAATGGTCTCATTGTTCCGGGTGACCTACCCAAGTTAGCTTAGTCTTATTTTTCCGGGTGACCTACCCAAGTTAGAATGGTCTCATTTTTCCGGGTGACCTACCCAATTAGCTTGGTCTCATTTTTCGGGTGACCTACCCAAGTTAGCTTGGTCTCATTTTTCCGGGTGACCTACCCAAGTTAGCTTGGTCTCATTTTTCCGGGTGACCTACCCAAGTTAGAATAGTCTCATTTTTCCGGGTGACCAACCCAAGTTAGAATGGTCTCATTTTTCCGGGTGACCTACCCAATTAGCTTGGTCTCATTTTTCCGGGTGACCTACCCAATTAGCTTGGTCTCATTTTTCCCGGTGACCAACCCAAGTTAGAATGGTCTCATTTTTTCGGGTGACCTACCCAATTAGCTTGGTCTCATTTTTCCGCGTGACCTACCCAAGTTAGAATGGTCTCATTTTTCCGGGTGACCTACCCAAGTTAGATGGTGAAGTGGTCTTATGGTAACGGGTGACCTACCCGGATCTATTTATGACGGGCGACCTGCCCGAATTAGTTAAGTCTCGATAGTGACGGATGACTTACCCGGGTCTGATTATGACGGGTGACCTGCCCGAGTTAGTGGAGTCTCGATAGTGATGGATGACTTACCCGGGTCTGATTATGACGGGTGACCTGCCCGAGTTAGATGGTCTCAATGGTGACGGGTGACCTACCCGGGTCTTATTATGATAGGTGACCTACCCTGATTAGATGGTCTCAATGGTGACGGGTGACCTACCCGGGTCTTATTATGATGGGTGATCTTCTCTGAATAGATGGTCTCAATGGTGACGGGTGACCTACCCGGGTCTTATTATGAAGGGTGACCTACCCGAGTTAGATGGTCTCAATGGTGACGGGTGACCTACCCGGGTCTTATTATGATGGGTGACCTACCCTGATTAGATGGTCTCAATGGTGACGGGTGACCTACCCGGGTCTTGTCATGACGGGTGACCTACCCGAATTAGATTGGTGAAGTTGAGGATGCAATGCATGATGATGCATGTGCTTACCTAAGAAATATAGGCCGTCTTTTCTGATGCTCCGTTGTCATAGGATCTTCAAAGCTTTGCCCAACCTAAGCACATTGCCTATTCTAGGCTATCCGTGATAATCTCTGTTTTCATTGTTTTATCAAGTCTGAACTTGCCCCCAAGTATGGTGTCGCTTGATTCATCGTGAAAGGGTGCAACAAATCATCCATTTTCTTTGATTTTTCAATAGCAGTTCTTGGATTGGTGTATGTCTTGCTAACAATCATTCGCAAGGCTTGTTAATGTTGATCTCATCTTCGATTGTCAAATCAACATAGAGCATTCATCAATTGAATTGCATTTCTTCCATCATATGTCTTTTATCAACTTCACGAATTTTGTCAAGTCATCCAGAAATGTATTCCAAATTCATCATTGCATGCTCAATGTTATCATTAATAAATTTCTCTCAGCTCATGAGAAGAGATGTGATGCTATCATGACCGACACTCATGCAATGAATTGCGCCTTGAATTGATGCAACTATTCGGTCCTGAAATTTGAAACTCCTCATTGTATACTTGATTTCTTCTGGAAAAAAATTCTTCTTAGTTTATGCAATGTTGTCATCAACGAGGTTTTTTCTTTTCTTTTTCTTTGCGGTGAATTGAACCTTGAGTCAATAGGCTTCAAGATACATTATTCCGTAATTAGTCTTTGTGGTCATATATTCTCCAACATTTATCATTATGCACTCATGCAATAACATCTTTTGGAGACAACCAACTATGCGAGTCCGTTGATGTTTTCTGAAGGTGCTCCCCAAGTGCGATGTTAATCTTAATTGTTGTTGGAGTTCTTTTTTTTTTTTTTTTTTAAACCATCGTATTCTACTCAACAATCCTTGTTGATGCCCATTCATCTGTTTGTTAACCGAAATATATTTATTGTCGCTATAAATTTGATGAATTCCACTGAATTATTATTCGCCTGTGCTCCTTGCCCCCAAGCTGATATGAAATTATTTGCATTCCTATCAAGATTCACAGTCTGGCATTTGACTACCGGGCTTTTCATTGATAGTCAAAAACTGTTAATGTCAAGGGTTTTGAATCCAATCAATGTTTTATTTGTTTGTAAGTCTTTCTTGTCCTGACAGTAAGTCACCAATTTTAAAAATCATGTGTTTTGTGAAGAAAGAAAAAAAAAGGTTTCTTGCAAGGGGAATTCCTGGTTGAATTTTATCCTATTGATTGGGGAGGTTCCAAAATATCAGACATAATTTTATTTTAGAGTGAGAATTTCAGGCCTAACTAAATCCTCTCCATCCATTCTAGACGATAGCAAAGCTCCTCCCGGAAACAATTTCTTCACCATATAGAAGCCTTTTAGTTGGGGCCCATTGACTTGATCTCATCCTGATACAGGTAATTTTCTTCAGTACCGGATCTCTTTCTTAGAATTTTTGAGGTCGGACTTTCTTGTCATATGTTTTTGCCATCCTTCTTTAGTATAATTGATGATGTC
This sequence comes from Salix dunnii, assembly GCA_015731905.1. Taxonomy (NCBI): domain Eukaryota; kingdom Viridiplantae; phylum Streptophyta; class Magnoliopsida; order Malpighiales; family Salicaceae; genus Salix; species Salix dunnii. Next base: position 14,595,392 of record CM027671.1, on the reverse strand, counting down.
AAATTAAATTTTTCCGTTGATTAAATTCAAATGTTCATATCTGACTTTTGCCCATTCTACTTCGCCTAGTTCAATGTCTATCAATATATTTTTTGACATTTTTATTAGCGGCTTCTACCGCACCGTTCATCTTTGGTCTGTAAGTTAAGGAATTTGAGAGTTCTGTTATTAATTTCCCGTTGAAGCTTTATGCCTTATCAATTATAATCTTTTCGGGTGGTCCCTACCGATGAATCAAATTATTCTCAATGAATTTGTTGACCACTTTTATGCGCTACATGAGCAAATGATCCGGCTTCTACCTAATTTGTAAAGTATTTGGTAGCCACGAGATGAACCTATGACCAATGTAGACTTTTGGATTGTTAAGCTCAATCACACCAATTCCCTACATTACAAAAGGCTAGGGATACATCAAGTTAAATAAAGGGGCCGGAGGGGCATTGATTTTGTCATGGTGGATCTGACACTTATGACACTGGCGGACATAGTCAATGCAATCTTTCTCTAGTGTCGTCCAAAGATAACCAACTCTTTGTACTTTCCTAGTCATTATATGTCCACTAGCATGGGTTGAGCATATCCCTTTATGGATTTCTCGCAATGCATCTCTGGCTTCAACTTTATCTAGGCACCTTAACAAAGTCCCGTCAGTTTTTTTTTTTTTATGCAAAATCTCCTCGTCAAACTAATTGCTAATTTCCCCAAGGTTTTCTTTTCAGTTTTGGATGCCCCCAGGGGATAAGTCTGGTTTTAGATAAAATTCTTAATCAAGGGTTTCTGTTTATTTCTCCTTCAGCTGAGCAACAATAAGCTGTTTTTTTTTTTTTTTTTTAAGTTTCGCCCGTAGTTCATTTTAACCATAGAAGCTAGTGTGGTCGAAATATCCAAACTGATTTCTTTTCCTTCCTAGATATTTAAACTCTATTTCTTAAATTCTCTCATTAGTTTATACCAGTGTTCTAAGTAAGGTCTAAGCCTTTTGAACCATTTTTATCTGGATGCAGCTCGAAAGTCCTTTTATTAACATATCTATATCTAGGGAAAAATTATTTTTAGGCCTAACATGATTTCAGGCCCTAAGGTATTATCGCTATGTTTGATGCCCAACCCAAATCAATAGTTTTGAAATTTTATCTTTATTTTGAGCTAAATTTTCTTCTCAGCTTTTGTTAGGTCAACTTGCATCTTTTATCCTTTTTTAACAGTTTCTTGTGTACTGCGATATGTATATCCTATCTAGGCATGTCCCTATAAGCCCCAACAGACATATCATGTAATCCCTAAGTAATACAATCACATCTTCTCTTTCCTTTTGTGTGATCACAGTTCCAATCCTGAGCTTTCTGTAACTTTCTTCATTAACAATGTTTAGCGCTTAAAGCTTCTTGTTAATGGGTTTCCGAAATTATTAAATTTTAATATTATGTTCAATCCCTTATGTTTTAAAATTCAACCATTCATGCAGGTGCTGTTGCGAAAGATCTTTTTGCAGTTTTTTTTTTTTTTTTGGCGCTTCACCGCGCTTCCTTATTGGACATAAAAGTGAATCGAGCTAGAAAAAAAAAACCTAGACAAATCACCAAAGTATGCAAATCATGAACAAATTTCGTTAGACGATGAAAAGACTCTCTTGCGGCAATTTTCTTCGTCGAGCAATGTAATCTTGCGTTGCATATGCTTCAAACTCTCAGACACCAGCATAAATTCAACAATCCCATATTATCTCTAGATATTTTATCTTTGCTCGCCAAATAACGTGGTTTATTGTGCGTGGCTTCAAAAACAAAAAACTTCTTGATTTGATAGTGCCGCAACAAACTCCGCGTGATTAGGAGAGAGATACTTAAATGGATTATACCACCCTTTTTTACTGATGCCTGGTTTCGGTAAATGGGTTCGTATATGGGCTACCCGCATTTCTTAAATTGAAACCTGAATTTCTATAAACTTTACTGATGATGCATTAATACTATGCAGATAATACCAGAGCATATGTCCCTAATTGTAAAGAAGAGAACTTTGTTGTTTATCACGAATGATGTTTCTCTATAGATGCGAAATCTTCTTGGCAACGTCAAATGTCAACGACTTTGTACCTTTCGGAGGATGACAGATTGAGGGACCCATATTTCAACTGTGAGAATGCATGCTGAACTGTATATGCATGCTTCTTCTTCTTCTTCTTCTTCTTTTTTGACAGACCCGCGCTACGTGATCTTAAAAATTGCATAAAACTGTGGAAATGCATGTTGAAATGTATATGCATGCTTTTTTTTTTCTTTTTTTTTTTTACATTCACACTTCGAGAAGGGACATGTGATCGTGAGAATGCATGTGCACTGTTAGAATCCATGCTGAACTGTAATGCATGTCTTTTTTTTTTTTTTGACAGACTCGCTCTATGTGATCTTAAAAATTGCATAAAAACTGTGGAAATGTGGAAATGCATGTTGAAAAGTATATGCATGATTTTTTACATTCACATTTCGAGGAGGAACACGTGATCGTGAGAATGCATGTGCATATTTTTTGTTTTTTTGTTTTTGTGTTTTTTTTTTTACTTGCCCCTCGAGGAGTGATACGTGATCCTAACAATTGCATGATAAACAAAGATTTGATTTTTACTTAAACCCTTACAATGAAAATTTTATTAAGTGATAACCACTATGTCACCGAAAAGTCTTAAGTTCAAGATGCTTTGAAAAGGGTTTGTCTTTACGCAAACCAAAAAATGGAGGGAGCATACACCCTAACGATTGGTTCTGGTTCCTTTACGTGAGACATAGGGTAGGTTTACTACTTGGTCTCTAAAGAGGGTCTCTTGTTGTCCTAGTGATCACCTTTGTAAAGGCAATATGGGGGTTTAGCAGATAGCGGGATGGTACGTATACCAATTACTACCAGTCTAAACACTCAACAAAGAGTTGGGGTTTACACAAACTTCAACCTTGACTCAAGTCATAGATAAGCTGCTAGTCCCCCACCTAACTTAAGGTTTAGTGTGTGCTCTCAAAATAATAACAGTGATGTATGACAAGGCATATTATGATGACATAGCATATTATGATGACATAATATAAAGATGCATGCTAAAGTTTCTGAAAAAGAATAAACCATTCATATCAATATAAAAACAATAACATATCATTATCAAACAAAAATATCAAGCTTAGTCCTAAGTCCCCAGCGGAGTCGCCATCCTGTCGCACCCCTGTAAAAAAGATGGTGAAGCGCGGCGTCGCGGCGACCCTCCCTGCGTCCGGGGGATTCAATGAGAAGGGGTCTAATTTTTTATTTTTATGAAAAGGGAGTCGCCACCTAGTATTACGGTTACTAGGAAACCTAAAAATGGTCTTTTAGAGATTCCAAGGTAAGGGACTGGTTGCGTAAAGGGAAGGTTTTAGCACCCCTAATACGCCCTACCTAAGGTAAGCTGCTTGGTATTTTTGTTTGTCTTATGATCGCTATGATATTTATTTTTTTTTAAATTATTGGTTAAATGATGATGGGATATTACCCTGCCGAATATTTTGGATATTAATCCCTTAGGATTTATTTATCCAAACACCGATAGTGTATAATAGCATATCATTCCTACCGAATATTTTCGATATTAACCTCTTAGGATTTATTTATCCAAACATCGACAGTGAATGATAGCATATTATCCCCGCCGAATATTTTGGATATTAACCCTTTTAGGATTTATTTATCCAAATACCAACAGTGAATAATATGAATCACCAAAAAAGGTTTTTAAGATTTTTGGAATATTGGCCAATACCCTTTGGATTTTACAAACATATTGTAAAATCTCAAAATGCAAGAAATGATTTTTTTTTTTGCGAAATTCATGCTAAAATACATTTTTCCCTTAAAATTCCAATGTAATATGTTTTTTTAAAACAAAAAGAATATTTTTTAAAATATGCTAGTGTATTGGCCGTATTTTAAAAATCACATTTTTGCTCTAAATATTTTTCTCAAAAAAAAGAAAATATATTTTTTATTTTTTGCAATTTATTTTTCCTATTTTTACTATTATTATTTATTATTTATATTTATTTTTTTATTTCCGGGTGGGCTGGCTGTCAGCCCACCCGGTTTAAGGCCTGGGCTGAGAGCCCAGCCTGTCCCAGGCTGGGCCGTCAGCCCAGATGAAGATAGGCCTGGGCTGCCGCCCCAGCCTATCTTAGGCTGGGCTGACAGCCCGGGAGGACCTGGGCCGTCGACCCAGCTCACCTAGGTCCTGGGCCGTCGGCCTAGAGACCTTGGGCCTGGTCTGTTGGCCCATATATCTTGGTCATGGGCTTTGGCCCATCTAGTATTGGGCTTGGGCTCATAGCATATTGGGCTTGGGCTCCCGGCCCAGACGGGCTGGAAGCCCGCCTTCTTAAATTCGACGGGCCGGGCACAAACCCGGACCGACCCGGCCCGTTACTGTTCACGTATAGTGAACAGTAACCGGGACAAAAATAGAAGATGATGAACAGTAATTTGCAAGTATTTCGAGTATGACGAAAGGAGAAACGATTAGTACCTTTGTGTAGAGGAGATCGAGGTGGTTCTTTTGGTCGTGGTCTCGTCGAAAATGGAGGCCTATGGTGGCCGGAAATTGAGCTCGAAGTGGCCGGCCGGCGTTGCTGTCACGGGGCTGTCACCTCTGCCTCTGCCGGAGATGACGCACGGACTGAGGGATATGAGAGGAGGATGATGGTGGCGCTAAGGAGGGCTATGAGCGGTCGACGGTGGCCCTAGGTGGCCGGCCGAGAGGGAGAGAGAGAGACCTTCGGGTCTATTACTTCTAGAGAGAGAGAGACGAAAAATGACAGCGGAGAGGGAGAGTGAAGGAGAGCAGATGCGAGGTAACAAAGTCTTCAAAAAAATTCACGTCAAATTCCTTTTCTTCCCAGTTTTTTTCGTTTCTTTTTTCGTTTAAAAAAACCTCCCTCTCTTTCTATTATATGTCTACTGCCCTGCCAGTTCTTCTCTTCTCCCAGCCTCAGTCCCCCCTTTCTTTGTTTGAATTTGCCATTTTATAGGCATTGAGAAGTTACCGTTGCAAGCAACGGTAGACCTCTCCTCTTTTCCCTGTGATGGTGGCTGGGTGCAGGTGGCTGCATGCAGGGGGCTGGTCGGCGGCCATGACAGCTTTCCCAGTTGGTGCAGGTAAAGCGGAGGGGTGTAGGTGCAATTTGGTCCTTCGATTTGTTCTTGCTCCTATTGCACCCCACAAATTGGATTTATGATTTTGTGCAATTATACCCTGGTCGAAATTTCAAATATTAATCTTGACTTTACGCGCCTTTTATTTGGGTCCTCGATTTCTAATTTGTGCGATTTAACCCTCAATCGTCCATTAAATTCAATTAGGTCCCTGATTTCACATAACGGCTTGGAAAAAATTCAGATCGGTCTCCGAAAATTCCAATCTCGCCAATTGAGCCCGAATTAAATTTAAAAACTTAATTTCTCATTGACTAAGCCCTAAATAAAATTAATTTGATCAATTTGAAGCATAATTAAATCATCACACTTAATTAAATTCTTCGATTGGACCGAATATAATTACACGTTTAAAATGGCCAACGATTAAATCAAACTGACCCATAAAAATATAATTATATCTTTCGACTTAATTTCTACACAGAAATAATAAATTGCGTTAGACTTAATCTGTATTTTTCTTTATTTCCAGGCATAAAAGATGTACGATTGAGCTCTCGAAAAACATCCAAAATTTTACCTTGATTTTCTACTAACACCACCCCCTTTTATTTTATTTTTTCGTTATTTTCGGGTAGTTTTGGGGAATGACCCAAAATTGGGTTACGACATCTCCAAAACAAAAATATCATTATAAAAATTACATGGCAAAGTCTCTATTAATCTTTAGGTCCATATGACCAATCTCCAGGCCCATGTGACAATTTATCTCAAGGTTCTTATGACAACTTATCTCTAAAATACAAATCTTTCTCCATAAATTATTGGCAAAAGTCTTTCATGAATTTAAACATTCAAATACAATGCTATAAGGTTTTTTTTACAATGTAAGTATTTTTTTTATCTCCACTATTTGTTTACCTAACAAAAGTGAATGCCTGGTCTAGTTCATCTAGGCTCAACCAAGGATAGCACAACTCCTGCTCACCAGCCTGGGCGAACTAGGCTACTTGTCTAGGTCAACCCAAACATATGGGCATGCTCTCAATTATAGCCCGACTACATGAAAAACATGAAGCCTTTTATGCATATTTTATTTTATATTTTATACGTATTGTTTTATTTTTTATTGTAAAAATATTTTTTATATTTTTCTATATATAGTCTCAAAGTAACTTATGCATTTGAGTATGTTTTTGTTTCACTTGTAATCTCAACTACAAAAACACAAGCCTGATCCATTTCCAACAAAAACAAAACCTAGAGATTGATTGAAGGTTTTTTCAACTTCATCATAATATTGGATGAGAAGGCTTAAATTTGAGAAGGGTGTAGTTGGTGCTTTACTCTATCAACTACACTATGATTGTTCCTTAAGACATTACCAGCAATAATTTTCTTTTGGATTTGGAATACGAGGCACACGTGTCCAATTGGACCTCGTTTGCATGCACCTCTGTTAGTTGTTTGGTCATGATTGAAATTATTATATTTTTGGCATTTCTCATAAAAATCATCTTTTATGATGTCATCAATTGTCTTCTGCGACGAAGGTATAAAACTCTTGAATTCGGAAACAATTTTACATATGAAATGACATTCCATAAACATACAAACCAACGAAAAGATTGAAATTAACACAATGACAGACAATGTCAACGCAACAAGGCAATGCACATTCGATATCAAGCTAGTTATTAACTTTTCTGCAATTCATTCTGATCTCTCCATCAGTCCCAGTGAGAGGCTTCATGTTTCCCATCTTGATCATGGAAGCGGAGAAGTCTATCAGAAATCTGTCTGGATTAATGTAACCATAATACTTCACTAGCGGATCGCTACCGCTACCATCACCCTTAAATAGCTCTTGGTCGGAATGTAGGAGACCTTTTTTGGCAATCAAATCCCTAAAATATTGTGAATCAAATCTTGCTGTGGTTGAATCAAGAGGGTTTGTGTTACTGTCCCCTCCAGTTCTTGGGCAGCTATATTTCAAGGAAGCGGCAAATTTGTAGTTTATATTGGTGTCATTATAGATCCTATCGCGGAAAGTGGTGCACCGAGCATGTCCAATGGTGTGGCCTGCCGAGAGGACAACTAGGTCCGCCAGGTTTAGCCCGTGAGACTGGAAGTTAGAGAGAAGTTGTGCGAAGTTAAAAAATGGGGGAGGAAGATTGGTATTTGCATCATTCTTGCTCACCGTTCTTGAATCTCTTCTTCCTAGTAACACCTCGTATCCTGGACCTTCCAACTGAACACAAAAACAAGCTTGATTCCTTAATGATATGATTCTTGCACATAAATAAAGATCATAATGATTGAAAAATTCCTTGAAGAACAAACATTGGCAAAGCAAGCTCTATTAACAATGGATTTATGCTATATATATATATATATATATATATATATATATATATATATAAAACCGATGCCTACTTACAAGATTCACAGAGTCACGAGCTGCAGCAGCTAAAATGTCTGCACATGAGACCACATTGGCATAGCAAGCTCTATTAACAGCTGATTTAATTTCATCTACCACCTCAAAGCCCCTAAGTGAATTCAAATTGGGTAGGGCAGTCTTCTCACCGGTGAAGTTGGCTGTGTCATCTAGAAGCACTGAACCATCACAACCCTGAAGCCAATCCAACGTTAAACATCCACGCCTGCCATTTATTTTGCAAAACCAAAGTGAAGAAGTTTAAGCTTGAAGTAAACTTACATTGACAAAGCAGTCATGAAAATGCAATCGAAGCAGTGAAGCTCCCATACGTGGCTCACGCAGGATTGCCTGCTTAGTAATTTGTCTAATGATTGGCAGGGCTTGAGGGCACACTTTGTCATAGAAGTCAGGTGTCAACTGTGCATTTATAGGGATCAAAATAGCCACTAATGTAGCAAAATACAAGAAGGATTGAAGAGCAGCCATAGTTATTAAGCTCGGAAAGTTAATATAAGATTGCAGTGCAAGTACTAGAACGAAGAAGCATGTCTATTTATATGCAGAAACAATAACAATATTAGTTCTGTCTGTTCTATCTGTATATTATTTTATTTTAGTTAGTAGCAACTGTTGCATTTACATTCATCAATTGTAATCCAAAGATTACCAGATGTTCCACTCTATCAGATAAGAAGCTGACATTCTGGAGATTCCTTCTTCTTCCTGCAGAAATGTTTGACCATTTCAGATTTATTGCATTTACAAAGCAAGTGTCCTGCACGTTGCCATGTTTGAATTGGTTTTTTAATATATAACGTGTCTCTTACATCCATAGTTGATCACCAAGGACGATGCATCTATAGCATGGTGGGTGTGAGATCTTTATATAGTTGAGTGCTGTAACATGCTTTGTTCTTCTACCAAATTATCATCGCAGAGCTGATGATGAGCTGTTGCTCTGGTATCCCTTATCTTCTAACAGATCTCAAGATCGAACCTCTTCTTTATAAAAAAAAAAAAAAAAACTAACATTAGGGAATTGTATGTTTATTAAAAAGATCTTTTCTTGTTTGATTATATTATATATAATCGAAGGCAACAGCTGGTGTGATAGATCAACTTAACCAGCTGGTTCAAACTAGACAAACCTTCTTCTCAGTTTAGGGTTTGGGCTACAAATCAGTTCCCACAATGTGTGCATGGTAGATGAGAAACAAACTAAAAGCTTCCTTAAGGTTTCAATGTGTTGAATTGCAGTGTGATATGCAACTGAATCCAAGTTGATAGAGAACACCTTTTGTAGCGCAAAGAAATTATTGTGAAGAATTAATTGATATATAGAATCAAGAAATTGATCTGTGGCAACAATTTTTCACTCGTCCAATATTCATTAAAGTAAGAATTATTTTCTGGGAGTTCGTTCTTGGACAATGTTGCAGATTGCAGCATTAATGATTTTGTGATCAAATTGATGATCTCAATCCTGTTATCAAAGTCTTCAGTTCAGTTGTGGCAGCTAGTAAGTTCAGTTAGAAGGTAATAATCAAAGAAGAACAGAATTCACAACTTCAAGTTACAGTTTTTGGTACAAGAAAACCTGACCTTAAGAAGGTCAATTTTTTAATTTTTTAATGTTTAATATGTATTTAATTTTCTTTTTATAATTTGAGTGTTTGGTTTATGTAAACACATGTAATTAGTAGTAGTGCAATTAAAAACATAATAAAAAGAGAATGTGTGCTGTTGTGATTTTTATTTATTTTATTTTATGTTTATTTATTTCTATTTTATATAATAGATTAAAAATAATATATAACAGAGGATAAAACGCTTTAATTAATAAAAAAAAAATGTTTTAATTGCATATTATTAAACATCTAAAAACAAAAACAAAAAATCATTTCGTTTAGTAATTTCATCTCAAAACCTCAAAAAAATCTATTCTCATCTTGGGACTTAAATAACCAGCTTATTTAGTTTAAGAGAATTTTATCTATATTTCAATTATTAACAATTTCAAATTATGGTAATTGATGGTAAAAATTCTATTATAAATAATGAATATGTAAGTATGCTGATATTTAAATATAAATATCTAGAACTAATCAAAAGATTTTCAAAATTATTTTGAGATTTTTCTAATTTTTAATTGAAATATTTTTCACTGCGAGTAAGAATCGTAAAAGTTGTGGAGAACTCATGCATCTTTTAGGATAAGTGAATCCTATTAGGAAATTTGCATGAATTTATTTATTAAAAAATTATTTTGAGCATACAAGCTCATGATAAAACTAAAAAATACATGAATAAATTATACTCATTAAAGCATTTAAACCACGTAAAAATTGCAACAAGTAGTTTGCAAATATATATTTTCTAGCCACAATTAATTTTTTACCCTTAAATTTCTAACAAAACCAGAATATCCAAGTTTTTCTAAGGATTCTAAACAAAATAATTACGCGGCTACTCCAATAACACCCGACCACCCGACCACGAGTGAGATGTGCGACAAGAATGATATAGTTAAGAAAACATTCTTTACTTTCTTGGTTTCCAAACAACAATGTTGCAATGATATTATTCATTTTAAGAGGGGCTAACCACTATGCAACTACTTTTAAGTAAATGAGCCGCAGGACGTTTCCTAGCAAACTACTTCAGTTGGAAGACTGGATTAGACTACTTGTTTGCAGTGGTGAGGCCATGGCAGGCACCCCATTCACAAGACCTATCATTCAAGCTTGCATAGAATCTTTCACACTTCATAAATGATCCATGGTTCAAGCCATTGCAAAAGACTCCACCTTTTGGTGTTTGCAAATGAGCAGTTCTTCGTTTTTCTTGGCTGCTGTTCCTTCACAAGTCATTTGATAGAGAAATGAAAGGGTAAAAACAGTTGCACATTGATTGGATGGCAGATGAGAGACAACGCTTAAGATTTCTGAGGACATTGGCATCCTGGGTTGAAATGCCAACCCAGATTATATAGAAAGCATTCCGAGGAGTTCTCCATTAATTTGGATTCAAAGGAGCTGGCTTTGCACTCCAGCTGATGACAAACACAAGCAGGCATAGAGACAAAAATCTACACATCAATTGGGCTCGTAGAACTGCAAAGAATTGTTTTTTTTTTAAAAAAAGACAATAGTGCATGAATACAATAAGGAAGTAGTAAAGCAAACATGGTGAAGTTTACAGTAAACACAAACTTGTGGTAACTGATCTGTCCGAGGCATAAATTTCTCCATTCAGCCAAATATAGCAAAACGCATACTTTTCAACTGTAAGTTCATTCTTTGTGAATATTGTGTATCGCTGTGGTTATGCTTTTACAGTCATACTCCATTGTCTTCATCCAATTCTCAAAGTCCCCAATCTCCTATAAGACAGCATGAAAAAGAAAAAAGAAACGTTTTGAGTTGACACTTAAAACAGCAACAGAGGAATTAGCACTACTCGCTCCATCAATCCCTTAACCAAATCATTCCTTCTCACTTAGTTCATGTAGCTATCCATGATCACACAAAATTGACCGTCTAAGCATCAAGGTGAGGCAAACAAGCAGGATATCCTAACCCGCATCAAGATGAGCAATGCTAAATGCAGTCGCAACTGCAATCATCAAAGAAATAAGCGAACCCACGTGTACCTGCGGGGGTTCACAGCCCCAGATGATGACAATTCCAACAACACACTTAGCATGGACATCCACGATTCAATCATAAATTTAAAATCCCAATAATTATGAAAAAGTAAAGAGTAATTAAGAGAAAGACAGACCTTAATAGCAGTATTAATAGAATGAGTAGCGGTAAGCCACTGATCACTCTGCTTCATAAACCTTACAATACTTGCTGCTAAACCTCTAATCTCCATCTCAATTCTCTTCTCATTAACAAACGATTCTTGCACTCCTCCATTCACTTCGTCCACCAACAAATCCGCCACTCTCACAGCTTCTTTCTTCGCTTTCTCTGTCTCGATCACTAAAACCCTAAAATTTTAAAACTCTGAAACCCAAATTCAGAGAGGGAAAAAACAGCAACTCACCTGTGGTTTCTCGGAGACGGAGGGAGGTGCGGTGGTGATCGGTGAATATTTGCAGGAGAGATGACTCTAGGTCGTTACCGGCTGGGTTCGGTTGCAGTGGCTTTTCACACTCCGGTGAGAGCGGCCCGCGCGTACGCGCAGATGCGCGCTGATGTAAGTTCATTCGTAGTGAAATTTCTACTTTTCTGTTTGCTGCTCACGCTGAGGTTTTGTGGGTTTTAATTGGGCTTTGGATATTAAATATATGATCCGGGCTTTGAAAGGATATGTGGGCTTAAGCTTCTCAACATTGCATGGGCCAGACTATTTCATGGGAGGACGGCACTCTCATCTCCGATTAATACGAATTTCATACTTGAAAATGCCTTCCTTCTAATCAAATTCCAATTAATTTTAGAAATTAATCCATCACTTTAAATTTAAATGATCCATGACATTTATGTAGATTTTTTTTATTATGCTTTAAAAAGAAAATATTGAGTATAAAATTGAATGAATAATTAAAAACAACTCGAAACTAGAATTATTTTAATGGTTAGATCAACTTTCCCGGGCAAAAAGAAGGAAAACGATCACTTAGGTCAACCTCCTCTCGTGAAATGAAACTCATTGATATAAAAAAATAAAAAAATAAAACTATTTTTATGACAAGAATCATCGACAACGATAAATATCTCTCTATACCAGAATCTAATGAGACTCTTTTTCTCCTCCTATAAAAAAGAAATTGAAAAATAAGGAGAATGAAATTTGGTACTAAAATTGAATTTTAGAAACCTAAAAGGATCGGATGTCTAATAGGTAAAAAATATTGGGAACTAAAACATCATCTATTTTACTCTTTCTTTTCACTTTAGTCCTCTATCTTCAATTAAGCTCTTCTTACAAAATATAAAATATGCAATTGGATGCTAATTTTGGTTTGATAGGGCTCAATCACACAAACAAAACTTTAAGGACCAAACTAAAAAAATAGAAAAATCACCATTCCATTTCGCCATGATTTATGAAGTGGATGAGCAATGAAAAAGGATAAAGTCGTCATTTGAAAGATATATTTTGTGAAGCAATCTGAGAGTGAACTTTTGAACCCTAATTGTGCTCATTTGATAAATATTTTATACATATATATATATATATATATAGACACACACACACACATATAATTTAGAGGGTCAAAGTCGTATCAAACTTGTCTTCAAACATTACGAGTCAACAATCCTTCCAATAAACTTTCAATTAAGGAGTGGTTTTAGAAGTAGAGGATTTCTATATTATAAAAGAGATCGAGTGGTGATATGATACCTTAGCAAATAATTGTGAGAGATGGATGCTGATCCCCCCAGCTACCACTCTCCTACTCCTCATTTAAATTAAGTAAAATGTCGTCCATGTTTTCACTCGTCAAGATTCCTAACGTGCTCCAATTTTTATTTCTATATTTTTCATTTCATAATAAAAAGATAAAATAGTGAAATTGGTAAACCTAACTAAATCAAGTTGCTGGCTCCAGGATCAACATCGCAAGCCCGTCCAGTCAAATCCCACTTTTATATCACATGCCGCCCAATTTATGGCTGTTCGGTGAGATTTCATGTTCACTGATAGCGACGAGCAGCTCCCTTGCTCAAATACCACACAAAATTATCCTCATAACATTCAAGTCTTGATATATCAGCAACAGAATTTTCCACCTTCTGATTCCCGCAGTTGTGTCCGAGAGAAGATTTTCACTGATGGGTTCTTGTGGAGGATCAAATAGAAACCGTGAAAGAACTCCGGCAGGATCGATCTCGTTCTTACCCAGTCTTATAGCAGCAGCTTTGCAAGCAATCAAATTTCAAGTTTGGAACAGTTTCTCGACTGTTTGCAAGAAAAAGCCGCCAGCAATTATTTGAACTGCACGTAGGTTCTAACCATTATTTTATTATGAGCACGCCAGGCAATGAAGTTATTGTTCGTGGGTTTAGTCCTGCTTACTATTTTGGATTTGAATTTAAGAGAGAAAATGTTTCTGCTTTAGATGACATGTTAATTAATTTACCTAAAATGCAATTATGAAGGCATTTTATGCTCTGACTTTTATTTATATCTTTTTATTAAAAAATACCAATTTTTTTATTAAAAAAATAAAAAATATTTACCAAAATTATCATAACACCCAGCATTGACTCTCAATGCCGAAAGTTTATTTCCTTGGCGTGTACTTACTGGGTACGTAGTGAGTAGATACTTCTTGTAATAAGTGCGTTGACCATTTCGTATAACCCCAAGGAATGTTTATTATAAGCCATTTTAATTTGAAGTTAAATTAATATTTTTGCATTGATGGGAATCTTCAACAGATAATTTGTCAAGGAGTAGGTTCTGACTTTTCTTCAGGTATTATAAAAATAAGAATCAATTGGGAATTAAGATTTGGAACTTAAAATTGTAAATCATAAACACTACTTCCTTTTGGTAATTGTCATCTTCGACGAACCAATATGTCGGCAAGATCTAGTTTCAAGTGAAAGAGGTGACTAGCATAGGGCATCTACCTTCTGACAAGGCTTGTCTGTAGCTCTCAATTCAGGTTAAAACAGAAAAGAAACAAATACTGTTCACAATAATTAAACGAATAATGGAGACGCTGTGTAATTTTTAAAATAGTTTAATTTAATATTAATTAAGTTAAAAATATATTAAAAACAATGATGCCATTGTTGCTAGCGAGAAGTTTCTGATGGCCAATAATACGAGGTAGCAAAAGAGAAGAGAAGTTGGACCTCTTAAGAAGACTGAGACATTAAATGATAAACTACAAAACCCCTTTACAGGCGCTATCATCCATATATCATATAAGAGATATACATCTAGATTCAAATTCAATATTTTCTATATAAATTATAATTTTCTTGTTTCACGTTACAGATTTTGAAGACTCAGTCAAGAGATAATGCTAAATCCCAATGACGAATCATATCATTCCACACAACATAAAATATGAAAATACTGAAGAAAGTTACTGGAAAACATATGTACTCAATGGGTGTGGCGTGGTGGCAAAGGATTTGAGATCTACACAGTAAATCTCGAGTTCAAGTCAGGACATGTATTTTTTATAAGAATCTGAAATAACCAGGGTTTTATTCACTCACCTAGACCTACAAAATGTGCTTTCCATGAGATGTGGTTTCCTCAAAAACAGATGTCGTCAAGGGGTGTGGCGTGGTAACAAAGGGCTTGGGATCTACACAGTAGATCTCGAGTTCAAATCAGGGCGTGCATTTCTTGTAAAAGTCTGGAACAACTAAGATTTTATTCACCCACTTGGACCTACAAAATATATTTTCTGGGTAGTGTGGTTTCCTCGAATAAAAAAAAATTACTGAAACAGATGTAACTAAGAAATGAAATCTATAGTTTAGGGCCGGGCAACTTGACAAAACCCCTGGGCTTCAATCAAGGACTATATTGCAGTTGACTTATTCAACAACAAAAGGAAAGCTGCCAACGTAAACATAAAGTAGTTCTGTCATTGAATTGGTTAAATAACTAGGATCTCACTGTCTTAAAGTTAATGGGCACCAATTTCATGCATTTCCCTTTCTTTAATTGACTAGAAAATTAAATTCCCGTGATTAATTTTCTTTCTTCTATTTAAGGCAGCATTTTGTACCAATGATTTTTCTCACCTCCATTCGTGAGAGTTTCTGGGCATCATAATATTTCTATATGATTTGTTCTTAAGAATGGATTTGAGCCCTATGTACTGCTTTGAAATTTAGATGGTTACCTAATCAACGAAGATTTGAAGGTTTCAAGGTTATTTATTGTACCAAATTTAATAAAATTATCAAATAATTTTTATTATATATATTTTTTTAAAGAATTTGATTCAACTCATCATATCATAGCACCACATTGTAAACTAATTATACCTAAAATTTCATCAACTCCTCCAAAATTCTAGACTTAATATATAATAATTAAGGTTTATGCTTTAACCTTGTCAACTTAAATCAAAATAAATAATAAAACTCAATTTTCAATAAATTTAATGTTAAAAAATAAAATTATTAAAAAAATACCATTTTTTTTTACCCTAATAAACATGGATTAACCTGTTAAATCTATGACTTGATTCGTGAGACTGGACAACCCAATAGAAAGCAAATTCAAACAAATTATCAAATTCAACTCCCAATCCACCTATTATTGAAAAATTATTTTATTAAAATAAATCTAAGTTGTGAATCACAACATGGGATGTTCATGAGCTCATATAAAATAAATCATGAGATCTAATCACTAATCAAATCAAAATTAAAGAATGAATTTAAAAAATAATATAAAAATAGGATACAAAATCGACTCAACTAGGCGATGAAATTGAAATAATATCAGAAAACATAAATGAATAAAAATCATAAAATACAATCCCATAAATCTAATATCCAAATATGCAGTATTTTTATTACTGTCTACAATCACGAAACCCAGATCAGATTACAAAGGAAACAATCATTAATAGTAATGGCATCTACCTTCTGATAAGGCTTGTTTGTAGCTTTCAATTAAGGTTAAAACAGAAAAGAAAACAAAAACTGTTCACAATAATAAAACGAAAAATAGAGATGCTGTGTAATTTAATATTATTTAATTTAAAAATATCTTAAAAACACAAAAATAAATGTATCAATCACGTATATAAAAAATGATGATGTCAATGTTGCTGGTGAGAGGTTTCTGATGGCTAATAATACAGGTTGCGAAAGAGAAGAGAAGTCTGACCTCTTAAAAAGGGTGAGACATTAAATGATAAGCTACAAAACCTTATCCCCTGTAGATTTCGTTAGCACCTAGTGATTTTTAATATTAAAAATAATTATATATTTTTTAAAAAATAAATATGTTTTTAAAAGGTAGTTAGAAAAACGATATACTTATTATCTAAGGTTTCAATTTCTCTAACATGAGATCATTTTTGTTTGGATACGAGGATATTTTATTTTTTTTAAATATATTTATAGTTTTAATTAAATGAGTAAAACTATGGTTATCCTAGGATTTTACAAGAAATACATAATATTTTTATATGATTTGTTCTTAAGAATGGATTTGAGCCCTATGTATTGCTTTGAATTTTAGATGGTTACCTAATTAATGGGAATTTGACGGTTTCAAGGTTATTTATTGTATCTAATTTAATAAAAGTATCAAATAATTTGATTCAACTCATATCATAGCACAACATTATAAACTAATTACTCCTAAAATTTCATCTGCTCCTCCAAAATTTTAGACTTCATATATCATAATTGAGGTTTCTACTTTTAACCTTGTCATCTTTGATCAAAATAAATAATGAAACTCAATTTTTAATAAATTTTATGTTAAAAAAATAGAAAATAAATCAATTAAAAAAATAATAAAAAAATACCCTAATTGACTTGGGTTAATATCTTAGGCGGAACTACCCGATAGAAAGTAAATTGAAATAAATTATCAAGCTCAACTCCCAATCAGTCTATTATTAAAAGATTAAATTGAAAAGAGATTTTATTGAAAAAATCCTAAAGTAAACATCTAAACTTGTGACTCGAGTCATAAGATATGCATGATCTCGTATAAAGTAAGTCAAAATAAATTATAAGATCTAATTACTAATCAAATCAAAGAATAAATTGAAAAAAAAAGAGAGGAAAAAGGGATAAAAAAAAATGGACTCAACTAAGTCATACTTATCAATCCTATATTGTAGGTGATGAAATTGAAATAATATCACAAAACATAAATTAATAAAAATAATAAAATACAATCCCATAAGTCTACTTTTCAAATATGCAGTTATTATTATTGTCTACAAGAACAAGATCTATATTAGATTACAAAGGAAAAAATCATTAATTGTAATGGTCCACAATTAATATTTAATTAAATGTTTATGGACCCTATTTTTTTGACAAAAATGGTGCTTCCTACATCCACTTTTCGACTAGTTCAATCCACATAAACGTGTTCTTAGATGGAGTGTCATCTTTTTCAATCAATCAAAATCATGGTCCTAACTGATCACTGTAATTTTTCTTTCTAGACGTAGAAAATGCCATGCCATGCATGTACTCGTACTAGTCTTTCTTCCTGTCCTTTTATATGGAGATTAGGTTACCTGCCCTGCCAAGAAAAGCCTTCATCAACCTCCTATATATACCTCAGCCTCTCCACCTCCTTGGACTCAACTAGAAGCTTGCTTAATTATTAACCATTTTCAGCAAAATGGCCAGACCAAGTTCGTTTTCTTCTTCCATGGCCATCTTTACGTTAGCTTTCCTTGTGATCTTCACAAGTAGCTCCTCAGCTCAACTCTCAACGAATTTTTACTCCAAAAGCTGTCCAAAAGTGTTCGGCGCAGTGAAATCTGTTGTTCATTCTGCAGTGTCAAAAGAGCGCCGGATGGGTGCTTCTCTTGTTCGCTTGTTCTTTCATGATTGTTTTGTCAAAGTAATTCTCTTTTTCTCTCTAGTTAACTCTTCCTGCTCCTTTGCTATATGTGGTTTCTTACATGGCGTCAACTCCTTTGAAATATTTCCTTTTGTTTTCAAAACCAACCACAACACTAACCACAGTGTAATCAACACCTCGCAGCTATCTATGTATATAAGCCGGGTGAATTTCATTTGAAAATATATTAAAATAACTTGTTTTTTTTAATATTAAAACTTTAAAATCATGAAAAAATTAAGAATAAGTAAACAGAAATTAACTATGCGCAATGTATTATTAATATGATCAACACGTTAGATCTTGAAAGGGACTGCTCTGCATAAAATATGTGTTTCTTATCATGAACAGCTAAAGTAAGAGAATTCTATGGTAAAAAAACAAACGTGAACAATTATAAAGATTCGCTGAAATCATGGTGATTGTCCCTTCTTCACTTTTCCTTCCTTGTCTCATTCGTTACATCAATTCACTCCAACTCAGATCTATAACTCTTACAGAGACGGGCATTAACTTCGAATTATAATGACTTCTGTAAAATTTAGCTGAATTACATAAACAGTAGATTTTTATGAAAGTAATTATAATACTTTGAAAGTGAAAAGGGTTAATATTTTATGAAGATCAGAAAATAAGTATGTGTTGGGAACACAAAATGACTCTTTCTTTTTTGTGGGTGGTTGCGATTTAATTTATTTACCTGTAAGAATTAACTCTGGGAAAATCTATTTACTTTTGTGACAGGGTTGTGATGGGTCGATACTTCTGGAGGATACTTCCTCTTTCACTGGAGAACAAACTGCTGGTCCGAATAATAATTCTGTGAGGGGATTTAATGTTGTTGCCAAAATCAAGTCTAAGGTGGAGAAAGTCTGCCCTGGTATAGTTTCATGTGCTGATATCTTAGCCATTGCTGCTCGTGACTCTACTGTGATTGTAAGTACTCAAAAAATCCTCTCTTAATTTTCTGTTCAATGTTTCGTTGAGACTATGTTGCTAATTTCTTGCAGCTTGGAGGTCCAAATTGGAATGTAAAACTTGGAAGAAGGGATTCAAAGACGGCTAGCCTTTCTGCTGCCAACAGTGGGGTCATCCCTCCTCCCACTTCTACTCTTAGCAACCTCATCAATCGGTTCAAAAATAAAGGCCTCTCAGTCAAGGACATGGTTGCCTTATCCGGTACACACACGAACACTCTATTTATTTTTAAGACATGAATGCTTCATTCTAAACCTGTTCAACTATGGTACCAGGATCCCACACAATTGGGAAAGCAAGGTGTACAAGTTTTAGAGCTCGCATATACAATGAGACCAATATTGATAGCTCATTTGCTGCCACTAGGAAAAAGAGCTGTCCATTTCCTGGACCCTCAGGAAACAACAACTTAGCACCTCTGGATGTCCAAACGCCTACAGCATTTGACAACAATTATTACAAGAATCTCATCAACCAGAAGGGTCTCCTTCACTCTGATCAAGTTCTGTTTAACGGTGGATCAACAGATTCATTGGTTAGAACTTACAGCAGCAATTCTAAAACCTTCAATTCTGACTTCGCCGCAGCCATGATTAAGATGGGAGATATTGATCCCCTTACTGGATCCAAGGGTGAAATTAGGAAGATATGTAGCAAGCCAAACTAAACTAGAGTGAAGCTTGTTGATCATTTCTATCTATTAAATTTGATATATATATTTTGGTTTGCTGCTAATATTGGTGACACCTGGTTAATTGTTTGTATGAGATACAGTCAGTGTGAAATGTTATTAGTGGGATCGAGTTAGATTTGGATTGCAACAATGAATAAGAGATAATTATGAATGAGTGTTTTGTTGAATTTTAAGGATGTTCTGTTTAAGATTTTGTCACTTTAACCCTTGATCGCACTGACCTAGCTAGAGCCTCATAACTTCTGTTTGCTGATAAAATTTAGCGAGTTGAGGAGGACATGACGATGCCGTGTTGCTCCAAAACATTTACTTAATGTCATATTCAGAGGAGACTTTGGTTTTCTTTCCGACATGGAACCCACCATTTACGTAATTTTTATGGATCCTTATGAAGTAAGATTGAGAAATTTTATACGAATCAATTTGTATTTCTTAAGAACAATTATAATTAATTAAATAATTGAGGACAAGACATCAAAAACAATTTTTTCTCTAATGACAAACCCTATATTTATTTTTAAAATCTAAAAGATTGGGGTTAAATTACTGTTTTATTATTCATATAAATAGTGAATTATATATATATATATATATATATATATATATATATATATATATATATATTGTTGGGAAAAGTACTCAAACAATAGGGCACCAATTTAGCAGATTATCAATCAAGTCTCAATCCTTTTTCCCTCTTTGTGCAATCAAATTATGGGATCAAGCAAATAACAAGATAATGCAAATAATCATACACATTAACACCGAGACTTTTACGTGGAAAACCCAATGCGGGAAAAACCACGGGACCGTAGTCCACTTAAAACTTCCACTATAAACAATAATGGGTTCACAATGTTCTTCCTTAGATTCAACTAAGGGCTACAAATATATCATCAAGAACAACCTATTCTTGGAATGCAACAAGATTAAAGAGAACAAAGTTTGAGAAAAAGCTCACAATACTGACAGCCTCGTTACTGTCAAAAAGACCAACTTCCACAGCTTCAATCTCCAATCCAACCGTGCAGAATGAAGATCAATGTGTCTAGAAGCTCATGTCCAAATCTTAGCCCGATCCAACGGTGAACGAGTTGGAAATTGAAGAAAGTAGAAGGACTGTTCGGCAGCCACCACTTTTCTCTTTTTCTCCCAGTTCTCTTCTCTTTTTGTGTCTCTCTCGGTTCCTTTTTCTCTCTCTCTTGTCTAGGTTAAAAAACCTTTGTTTTTCTCTTTTAAAGGCAGCCCCTTTAATTTAAATGTGGTGGTCCCACCAACACATGGTGCAGGACCACACAACATATATATATATATATATATATATATATATATATGAAGATTTTTTTATCTATTGTAAAAAAATTTCAGCCGATCAAGTTGACTAGGACAAATCTCACGTGTTTTATTTTAAATTAGTGCTCTACAAGTTACTGAATCGAGAATTTTTTTATTTTATAATTGAATATATTTTATAGTCATTTAAATTGTTTTTATATCACTTTAGCGTGCTGATATAATAAAAAAAATAAAAAAAAGTATTTTATTATATTTTCAAGCGAAAAAAAACTGTTTTTTATCGATCAATTGGTGGGTGCGTAGCACCTACCAAAAAATCCATGTTTAGCCAGTCTATTCACTGAAGTTTTTTGGCGAAAGTAAGCAGTTTTTTTCCTACTGTTAAACTGTTGTAAGGTTTTGAAGGCGTAGCTGGATTAGGAGCTGCCATCACAGCTGAGCTCTGGCTGCTAAATTAGGCCTCGAAATGACATGGGATCATGGTTCAAGAGGTATCTCGGTGGGAGTGGACTCTAGAAATTGTGCAAGAGCTTATTTTGAACATGGATCGATGCTAATGATAAGAACCCAAATGCTAATCTGCTATGCTAAATCATACCGGTCATTTCATATTGCATTTCAAAAACTTTTTAAATTAATTTTTTTTTATATTTTTAGATTATTTTCATCTACTAATATTAAAAATTATATATATATATATATATATATATATATATATATTATTTTGATGAAAATATATATATTATTTTGATATATTTTTAAATAAAAATAATTAAAAAAACAGCCACCACTACACTTTAAAACACGCTTAAAGACTCATGTCGACTACTTTTTGAATTATTGCAGGGCAGGGATTGGGAAGTAACAGTCTCCTCTCATGTTTTAGAGTGAGGAAAAAAGTGCTGACAAACTAGTAAATAAAAATTTAGAGGATGGGATTAGTGCTCGTTTGGCATTACATTTCTACCGGTGGTATGAAAAAAACACACAGGTGCCCGTTTGGTTAAAAATAAAAAAAACATGTTTTGCTTATAGAATCCACTTTCTTTTACGTTGCAAACCAAGTTACATGGAAAGTAGGAAATTGCTGCTTTCCGTGGCGTTGCAAACCTGGGGTGGGGGCTGGGAGTGGGGTATGTATATATATATATATATATATATATATATATGGGCTGGGGCTGGGGATAAAATAATCTAAAAATTTTATATATGTATATATATATATATCTTAAAATAATCGAAAAATTAATTACAATAAATATATATATATATAATAAGAATATTACAATATAATTTTTGTCTCGTAATTCTAATTTTATTTTAGATGATATTTTACTATTATTCCGGGATTGCAGAAGTTTTCACGTATATATTACGGGACATAAATATTGCTAATATAGAAGGACAGAAGACTAGTCGTTTATCTCCCTCTTCACATACACAAAAAGACAGATAACACACTTTTTGCATGTAATTCCTTTTCTGTTATTCTGTACATTTAACCTTTAGTATTAGCTGATAGTATCTTTCCTCTTTTTCCTTTTGATTCTCTTCTCAGTCTGTTGAGAGGTACAGAACAGAATAGTGTGTGTATGTATAAATAAACCATCCGTGAAATAAAAGAAACGAGAGGAGTTCTATTCACTCTTCTTTTCCAGCGAGTTGATTGTTCTTCTTTTCAAAGGTTTTGATATTTCTTACATGGTATCAGAGCGAGGTTAATCGTTTTCCTTTTTCAATCAAACCATGGAAGAACAATCCCCAACTTCACAATCTGTAAACACCCAAAATCCCAAACAAATTTCTTCTTATTTCAACTTCACAGATCCAAATAATCCTTATCGTATAGAAAATGGTGATCACACATCCTTGGTTCTTGTCACTGAATTACTCACCACTGAAAATTACATTACCTGGTCACGGGCAATGCGTCGAGCACTTAGGGCGAAGAACAAACTTGGCTTTATTTCTGGAAATGTTGTCAGGCCGACGGATGAGGAGGATCCTCTTTTTGAAATGTGGGAGAGGTGCAACGACATGGTTGTCTCTTTGATACAGAATGCAGTTAGCATTGATATCAAGCATACTTTGGCTTTTGTTGATGATGCCCAGATGGTATGGACAGAACTAAGGGATCGCTTCACTCAGCAAAATGGTCCTCGCATCTTCCAGCTTAGAAGAGATTTGGCTAACCTGCGACAGGATAGAGACTCTGTAAATGCATACTTCGGTAATCTTAAAACTCTTTGGGATGAGATGATCGTTTATAATCCTATGCCATTATGCACTTGTGGTCAGTCAAAGGTGTTGAATGAAAGGTACCAGAGGGATTATGTTATACAATTTCTTATGGGTTTAAATGATCAGTATACTAGTGCTAGAGACCAAATCATGTTGATCGAGCCCCTTCCTAGCATTAACAAGGTGTTTTCTTTCATTTAACAACAAGAACAACACCACCAACTCACCAATAACACTCCTTCTAGTGAATCTATGGCATTGGCTAGTAAGTTTATTAATGCTTCATTCAAGACAAGTAACAGAAATTTCACCAGAAAAGAAAGACCGTACTGTCAACATTGTCATACACAAGGACACACACTAGAAAATTGCTACAAGGCTGGGAATGCTGAGCCCCCAGTATGTTCTCACTGCAACATGAATGGTCATGTGATTGAAAAATGTTACAAGATTCATGGGTATCCCTCGGGTCACAAGTTATACAAGGGAAAAGTTGCAGGTTCATTTGCCAATCAAGCTGCTGTGTCCACAAGTTCCAATAAGGAGGAGGTGAGTGAAGAGAAAATGGTTTTCACCAAGGAACAATATCATCATCTCATGAGCCTCATCCAACCCAAGAGCATGCTGACTGCAATTCCCTCAACAAATCAAACTTCAATCAGTTCCAAAACCAGTGTCACACCTCCAAATATGTCTGGTAAAATCATGTTTCATAATGACATTTCTGCTGATTTTTTAAAGCCAGATAGTATTTCCTGGATCATTGATTCAGGGGCTACAGACCATATGGTGTGTAGTCCTTCTCTTTTTACCTCTGACATTACAAAGGTATCCTATAGGGTAAGTTTGCCTAATGACACTTTCGTGTCAGCTACACATCTCGGCAGCATTCAACTTGCTAATAAAATTGCCCTTAATGATGTTTTATGCATTCCTTCATTTTCCTTTAACTTGATCTCTGTTAAGAGACTTACTGAAAATCTGACTTGTTGTTTGATTTTCATAAATGATTTATGCTTCATACAGGACCTTTCCACCTGGACCACGATTGGAATTGCTGAAGTGAGAAGTGGCTTGTATCACCTAATTCCTAAGGCAGTTCCTCCTTCGTCCTTGACCGACCTCCTATCATGTTTGTCTCCACATTTTCCTTCAGTTGTTATTTCTGTTAAAAGTAGTATAGATGTGAATGGCCTTTGGCATTGTCGCCTCGGTCATATTTCTGATTCACGAATGAAGTTAATTGATGATCCTGCTGTAAGAAACAACTTGCTTATTAATGAAAATTCTCCTTGTTGCATTTGCCCTCTTGCCAAACAACATAGACTTTCTTTTCCTATTAGTTCTCACAAATCTTCTAGTATTTTTGAATTAGTACACTGTGATATTTGGGGACCATGTTCTACCAATGCTTATGATGGGTCGAGATATTTTTTAACCTTGGTAGATGATTTCTCTAGAACAACTTGGGTTTATTTACTTCAAACCAAATCTGAAACAAGGAAGTGCATTGAATCCTTTTACCACCTTGTAGAGACGCAATTTTGCTGCAAGATCAAAAACATACGTAGTGATAATGGTGTTGAGTTCAAAATGAGTGATATTTATAATGAGAAAGGGATTATTCACCAACGAACCTGTGTTGAGACACCTCAACAAAATGGGATAGTTGAGAGAAAACATCAACACTTACTAAATGTCGCTCGTGCACTGTTTTTCCAATCCAACCTCCCTTTACCATTTTGAGGTGATTGTATCTTGACTGCAGTTTACCTTATAAACAGAACACCTACTCCTTTACTCAACAACCGAACACCCTATGAAGTCCTTTTTGATGTCAAACCATGTTACTCTCATTTGAAAATTTTTGGATGTCTTTGTTTTGCAACAACCATAACCAGTGGAAGAAAGAAATTTGATCCGAGAGGTAGACAATGTGTTTTTCTGGGTTATCCTTTTGGAGTTAAGGGATATAAATTGATGGATTTAAGTAGTAAGGTGGTTTTTCTTTCTAAGGATGTTATTTTTCATGAAACACACTTTCCTTTCAAATCATCCTCTCACAGCAGTAAGGAACATTCACCTTTCCCTTCCTCACCAGATGTGCAAAATTTTGCTTATCCAAATCATTCATCTGATTTTCATTATTCCCCACAAAGTGAAGATAACACCTCTACCTCACCAAGCACTCCATCCACATCTAACAGTCCTGCCTCTAAGGATCTCACTCCTGATATTTCATATGTATCTCCTGATCCTGTTGACCACAATGTTCCATCAACTTCACCTCACATTACACTTCGAAAATCAATTAGGAACAGAACTGCACCTGTTTATTTGCAGGACTTTCATTGTCAACAAGCTGCACTCACTTCAGGTTTTCAATCCATGGCACAGGTACCTCTTCCTCATACAAATTGTTCTTTTCCTCTGTCAAATTATCTTTCTTATGATCATTTTTCACCCAATTTCCAAACTTTTGCTGCTAATCTTTCAATCATAGTTGAGCCGACCTCATACTCCACAGCAGTTAAGGATTTGGGTTGGTGCAAGGCCATGGATGCTGAGTTGCATGCCTTGGAAGAGAATCAAAGTTGGATCCTCACTGATCTGCCCCCTGGAAAAGATGTCGTGGACTGCAAATATGTGTATAAAATCAAGAGAAATTCAGATGGCAGTATACAAAGATTGAAGGCTAGATTAGTCGCAAAAGGGTATACTCAATAGGAAGGCATCGATTATCACGAAACTTTCTCTCCCGTAGCAAAGATGGTCACTGTGCGATGCCTTTTATCAATTGCTGCTGTACGTGGCTGGCATTTGCATCAATTCGATGTAAATAACGCCTTCTTGCATGGAGACTTGGAAGAAGAAATTTACAGGCGAAAACCACCAGGGTATAACAGAGGCACAGCTGGACAGGTATGTAAGCTTCTCAAAAGCTTGTATGGTTTAAAACAGGCCAGCAGACAATGGTATGCCAAACTTACCTCTTGCTTGTTGGATTTTGGTTTCACTCAATCAAAGGTTGATTAAAACTTGTTCACTATGTCCACTAGCACTTCTTTCACAGCCCTCCTTGTCTATGTCGATGACATAATCCTGGCTAGCAGTTCTATGACCAATATTGGTGCAGTCAAGGATTGTTTGCATGAGAAGTTTAAAATCAAGGACTTGGGTGCCTTGCGATTTTTCCTTGGAATAGAAGTGGCAAGGTCATCCATGGGCATACACATTTGTCAACGCAAATATGCCCTTGATATTTTAGCCGATTCAGGTATTCTAGGTTGTAAACCAGTAAAAATTCCTATGGAGCAAAATTCCAAATTGAGCAAGGATGCAGGTGACTATTTGGCTGATCCCTCAACATATCGAAGGCTTATTGGCAGATTACTCTATCTCACCATTACGAGACCTGACATTAGTTATCCAGTGCAAGTTCTTAGCCAGTTCATGGATAAACCTTCTCATTCTCATTTAACAGCTGCCCACAAGGTTCTGCGATACATCAAGTCTGCGCCTGGACAAGGAATATTATTATCTGCCTCTTCCACTCTGGAGTTGATTGTTTATTGTGATTCTGATTGGGCTTCTTGCCCTGATACTCGTCGTTCAGTTACAGGGTACTGTGTGCTACTGGGCCAGTCTCTCATTTCATGGAAATCGAAGAAGCAAAGCATTGTATCTCAGTCTTCTGCAGAGGCAGAATATCGAGCCATGGCTGCCACAACTTCTGAGCTCACTTGGCTTAGATTCCTCCTTGCTGATCTGCAAGTCGACCACCCTCATGCAGCCACCCTTTATTGTGATAATCAGGCTGCACTTCATATTGCCTCAAACCCAGTTTTCCATGAGCGCACAAAGCACATCGAACTGGATTGTCATCTCATCAGGGATAAAATTATGGAAGGATTCATTGTCACCATGCATGTTCCCACTCAACTTCAACGAGCTGATCTCCTTACAAAGGCACTTCCCTCTTCTCTTCTGCAATCACACTTACTCAAGCTGGGAATTGTCAACTTCCATTCTCCATCTTGTGGGGGGGTATTACGGGACATAAATATTGCTAATATAGAAGGACAGAAGATTAGTCGTTTATCTCCCTCTTCACATACACAAAAAGACAGATAACACACTTTTTGCATGTAATTCCTTTTCTGTTATTCTGTACATTTAACCTTTAGTATTAGCTGATAGTATCTTTCCTCTTTTTCCTTTTGATTCTCTTCTCAGTCTGTTGAGAGGTACATAACAGAATAGTGTGTGTATGTATAAATAAACCATCCGTGAAATAAAATAAACGAGAGTTCTATTCACTCTTCTTTTCCAGCGAGTTGATTGTTCTTCTTTTCAAAGGTTTTGATATTTCTTACAGTATAAATCTAATTTGTAATAAATTACAAGTAACTTGATGGAAGAATAAAAACAAATGATTAATTTACTTGAATTATTAATTATATTTTATTATTATAATTATTAAATCTATAATATTTAAAAAATTATACACACACACACACACACACACACACACCCACACACATATGTATATATACACATATATACCTTTTAAAGTAATTTCACAAGTTAAAAGCAATATGAAAAGTTTAGTAACCAAACACTTTAAAACTATTTTTTTTCAACCTCAAACTCAACCACAGTTTTAAGCAAACACTTCACTACTTATTTTGAACCGCAGTAAAAATACTTTTTATGAAACTACTTTTTTTCAACCTCAACCACAACAGCAACCGCAATACTAAACAGACCCTAAATATTTCAACATCGAGCTTTCATATGATCTGATATTTCAAGTAACATCAAATCTCTGTATTTCTCCAAAAAATTGCTTAAAAACCACCCCTGATCAGTGTAAACCATCAAATGTGCAGGTGTCGGATTTTAATGTTTGTATATAGTATGTCAATCACTGTTATAAATTTATTGATACCATCAAATGGGCAGGGACTTCTTATTCTTAGGGCACCTGTTTGATATAAGATCTTGTTTGCATGCCAAGGGCAAAACATTGAGGCTGCAATCCTCCCCGTTTCTTCAGCTTATTTATTTTGTAAGAAACAGAGGAAATCATATCATAATATAAGATATTTTTATTTTCCTCCTGCCCTAATATTAATCGAGCAATACTGAGGGATGACTTCCATAAAATACAATCTCATCATCGACCCGCTGTATTTATTAAAAAATAATGTAAATTATATTTTAAAATTTCATTTACAAGTTTAAATTTTTAAATGAGATAATTTTTTAATATAAATTAATAACTATTTGTTTACCTCATGAAAGAATAGCGAGAACATTTAGCAATGATAGCTCAGCTCAACCTCCTAGGGTTGGAATTTATAGTCATGATACAAGCCATTCACTTGTTCTCACTCGTCAAGATTCCTGACGTGAATTCCAGGTTTCTCCATTTGATCAGTATTATTGCCTAGTTGGCTCCCAATGGATCTGAGCTCTCAACCACAGCTTTTAGTCCTCTAACATTGACCAAGAGAACCAAACAACTTCGACCTAGCTTTATCCAATTATGCGTTTATTTAGTACCACAAACTGATCGATCGTCGAGGGTTTATCCAGAAAGTTATTGCTCTGAAAGAAGGTATTGAGATTTCTCGAATTGATAGTTATATCCGTGCTTCCTTAAAACATTGCCCGAAAGTGTTCCCATGTTACCTCACTAGACCGTGGCTCATGAAAAGAACAAGAGATATTAATAATTCTTCAGTAATTGGTCACACGTACCATTCGTTTGATCAAGAAAAGCCCATCTTGTTTTTCTATTTTCTTTAAACAAGATAATCTACGTCCAGCATTCCACAAGTAGTTGAAATTCGTTATTGAATAACACGACTTAAACTCAAGATACCCACGTATTCTTAGCCAAGTCCTAATTGTTTGTATAAACCTTTTTGTTAAAAATTATTGATCGTCATGACAGTGGTTTTTTCACTTCATGCGTGGTCATCCCCGAAACCAGGGGAAGGTGCATGGAAATATGATTTTTATAATCATAAAATTATTATTATAATTTTTAGAAGTCGTTATCTAGTATTAAAATCACTAAAAAATCTAATGATCTGCAAGAGTTCGGATAAGAGGATTTGTTGTTCAAGAGAAAGACACATTACTCCTAATACAAACTACTTAAGATAAGTTGCATTGTTGTTTGATTGTTTTTCTATATTAAATATTTATTTGTTGGTATTTTCTATGTTTCAAAGTAAATCTTTCTTCGTGAGAGAGTCTCTATCTCATTGAATCAAAACTCTAACCGTTCTAAGGTCCATATTTTAGCATTGCATTTCTTGTACTCTAATATTTAATGTTGTATTATATAATGTAGTTTTTTACTGCAGATATTAGAATCTATATCTGAAAAAGTGAACAAAATAGTTGATAAAAGCTTTTAATATTTTAACCAAACTCTAACGTTTTAGTTGGTTAGAACTAATTACATCAACAATTCTCATATCTTCTTTGCAATGATTAAGATGGGAGATATGGATCCCCTTACTAGATCTCATGGTGAAATTAGACAGAAATGCAGCCGACCAAATTAAACTAGAGCTGAGTTATATAGATCTTTCCATCTCTTAGTTTGCATAATTGGAAGGTCAAATCTTCCTCTTCTTGTTTTTTTTTTTTTTTGTTGTGTTTGTCTTGCTAAGAGTTGGAGTAGCTTGGTAAAAATGAGGAATGTCTAAGTATGTTTTTATTTAAGTCATGTTCAAATATTTCTATGATGAATAAAAGATCCCTGCAGATCGTTTCTTATTGGAGTTGATAAAACAAAAAAATTACAATTTTATTGATAAAAATAAAAATGGTTGGACTCTGTAATTTGCATTATAGTAAGTTTAGCTTATAAAGACTAACATATGATCCCAAAAGCTACTATAATGGCCTACACTTTCATTGTGGGGCGGTTGCATTAAAGATTGCTCCCACCAGCATGTTTTCCTTTATCTTTCTTCTTTCTTTTTGCTTCGTTTCGTCAAAAGCTAGCGGAGAATCACATCAAATCCAGTAGATGCTTACATCTGAAGATTAAATGCACATCATTTTCTTAATTTTGAAGTCACTTAATCAGAGGAACCCTACATTTTGTGATCCCTTCTTATCTCTCGATAATTACATCCCCCTTCATTCTCTTCCTTATCTATAACACTCCAGTCCCCTTTCATTTCTACACAAATCGCATTCATCAATGGAACCAACGACTTCTCTTTCCACAATTTCCCACCAGCTTTCTGATCCTATGAAGAAGTTTCTGGCTTCTGACGCGGTGTCTGATTTCTTCCGCATGCTATCAGATCTAATAAAGAAATTTATGGCTTCTGATGCAGTGTCTGATTTCATTCGCATGCTATCAGATCTAATAAAGAAATTTATGGCTTCTGATGTAGTGGTATATGTGGTCAAATGGTTTAACAAACAAAACGTCACTGCACTTGTTGCAGTGGCTGTGATAGGTCTCCTGATGATTTGTTGCTGCTGCAAATGTCTTAGCAAGAAAAAGAGGTTTGGAGGTAAGACAATGAAAGCACCAGGGCAGGATTTTCGCATTCTAAGGGATGACTTTGAAGCAAATCCTTCTGACTATTTCAGGAACTTACGCAGCATGGAGAAGAAATCATCCGTCCCAGCAAGCCTCCGACAATGGCAGCAGACCGACCCTTTTTTCTTCTCCTCTTCATCTACCCTACTCTAATTTCTACTTCTCGTGAGGTTTCAAAAACTTTGATGGTCTTTAATATATATGCTATGGTGGGGCTTGGACGTGTACTATGCTATATCAACTTAAATATTACATTATTGAAGCCGGTTTTCTTTATCAACCCTTTCCAATTCATCACCTCATATACACTAAATTTGTTGCAAAAACAAAATTAATGAGGAAGGATCGAAGAGATGTATAGCTACACCGTATCCCCAAGTCCATTATACCTTTTTATTGAGTGAATATCTTCTTTTTTCTGGTATAATATAACTTTTTCAGTAATTTGAGGAAATCAATTGAACCTCCCATTAAGTTATCGGCATTGTCTGAAATATAGATTTATCAACATTATTGCCCATCAAGTTACTCACCAAGAAAGGGAAAACAATTCATCCTCGATGATGATTTCTCATCAAGCTACTCCTCTTCTAAGTTTTGTTGATTTACTGATTCTTTTCTTGGGAGTTAGATTGTATTTAACATCAAGTCCAAGGGACATTAGACCTGGCGGTCTTTGTTTGCTGTTCTGCTTATACATAGTTATATGATAAGTAGCTGAAATATTACAACGGTAAACGAGCCAGGCATGGGGTGAGAAGTTCCTGCAACTTACAATTGGTACAAAAAGAAACCAACGAAAAATACGATATTTATTATTTTAAAAATGAATACTCTTTAAAAAACTTTTATTTTCAAAATTTAACCGTTAACACATAAATATAAAAATAATTATTTTTATAGTTTTATAACTTGATCCAAAACTCAACCTCTGTCATGGATTGAGGATCAACTTTACTTGACCCAAAGATTTTTTTTAAAATAAGTATCAGAACGAGGTTGTTTAAACTAAATTTTTCTCTTGGTTTTTACAAGGGTTTTATACTAGGTTAGAGTTAACCCAAGTTTTTGATTGGATCAAGACAGGTCAGTATTTCTTTTATATTTTCTAACACCAAATTGTTCTAGGCCTCGGCTCAGATGGGTCCTAGATTGACTCTTCGAGTCGATTTAATTTTTATAAATTGACTTATTATACTATTATTAATCTCAATTCTCAATATAAAATAAAGTAAAATAAAAAATATCTAATTACTTTTTAAAATATACAAGTGTGACAATAATATATATATTTAGGGTAAAATAACTTTTTTTTCATATATTCTTTTATATGTTGTCTATCATTAATAAAGCAAGATACAAAGACTCTTACACCGCTATCACATGCAATTATATATACATCAACTATAAAACAAAAGTCATTGCCTTTTTACTGTGGATGCAGAGACATTAGACTATGGATTGTGGTAGCATAATGATGATTCTGTGCTTTGAATAGAATTTTGGGTGGCTGGTTTTAAGGGTAATTTTGTGTTTTTTCCAAAAAAAATCAAGAGATTATTAAAGAATTGTCAATGTTACTTTTATCTTTTTATTTTTTATAAATAGGATTATTACTTATTAACCCTTAGCCAAGGGTTATTATGCAAGATTATAAAAGGATCCTTTTGCCTTTCCAATAAAAAAAAAAAGTAAGGAAAGAGTACGGGGGCAATTTCATCTTTTCAGGTGTATTTTTTGTGAGTGGCAAAAGCATGATGGCTGTTTTGGAATTTTATCTGTGCATGGTTTATTTTAAAAAATAAAAAATATTTTATTTTTTAAATTATATTATCTTGTTCACTTTCTCCTGGTGATGGTAGAAGGATGGTTTGTAACTAGTGAATGTTTGTTTCTTTATACTTTTCTATCTCTCCCAACAAAAAAGCACATTTACCCTCTTTTCTTTTCATTTCTCAATTTTAGTCCTTAGGTTTTTAATTGCTTATTTTAGTCCTTGGACCTTTTAGGAAAGTTTTTGATGTTTTAAATTTCATCATTGAATTACAATTTGTCATGCATTATTGTTTTTTATTCGACCTAAATTCTTTTGATTTCTGATTTTTTTCTCCTTAGCTCTTTTGTTAAGATTTTTTTATTTTCAATTTCATCCTTCAATCAAAGTTTATGTTATTATTTTTTAATTTTTCCCTCATTCTTTCGATTCTTTTCTATTTGTTTAAGTTTTTTCTCTTCAATTTAATCCCTTAATGTTATTTTTTTTATACTCTCTAATATTTTTATTTTATTTTATTTTTCACCCTCATTCTTTTAATCACAGTTTTTTTTTTTTTTGTGCGTGCTATATATATTTTCCCTAGTGGCAACATTTATTCCCTATCCCTACACTTGTTTTATTTTATGAGAAAGACAGGGAAGAAGAAGAAGAAGAGTAGAGCCCATTGGACTACACAATTGTTCGATATATGCTTGAGTAATAGTTTGATCTCAGTACATGAAACTAAATTTTCCAGCCCCGTCCTTGCATGGCCCAGCAAGCTAGAAATATAAAAATGAAGTCGACCACCTAGAGCAAGGAATTGGCATCGACAACAACTTATTCCATATGTATTTAAGGTCTCAACTCCATTCCCAAGAATCAACTTCTTTTCTCTCGGTATCGATTGGCAGAGGGGGGGGGGGGGGGGGACACAGAAACTAGATTGATTGATAATCAACCTTCTTGATCAATCAAGATGGATCTAAGACTTACAAGTTACAGATTAAACCAGGTTTAGGAGGTTCACCTGGATATATATATATATATATATATATATATATATATATATATATATATATATATATATATATGTATGTATATGTATGTATGTATATGTATGTATATGTATGTATATGTATGTATGTATATGTATGTATATGTATGTATATGTATGTATGTATATGTATGTATATGTATGTATATTTTTCTTTAAAAAAATCTAATGTTTTCATCTTTTTTGTTTTGAATTTTGCTTTGTTATTTTTTAGAGTTTATCTTCTATTAGATTAGCATTAGGTTGTATGATAATTAGCTTAAAATATTTATTAGATGGAATTAATTTATGAAAACACATACTTAGTTATATTAGTTCATAAGAAAATAATATAAATCTTTCGTAAGGTTATCGTATTGGTTTTGTAGAGATTATAAATCCAAGTCTATGGAAGATGGTTTATTAGTAAAACAGGGTTGAGTATCCTCAATAACTGGGGACTCTAAATTATTCATTAATTATATCAGGCATAGGAATTCTCATAATCACATAGTGGCCTCCAAATATCTATTGCAGGAGCAGTCAACCCCTCGTAAATGCAAAATCAGTCAAAAAATAATATTATTTCTGCTACGTTTTGAAGGTGATGAATAATTTAATTCAGAGAGTTGTTTATTTAAATCATATTTTATAATGTATATATATTCGATACATGAACAAAAACAGCGTATAGATCCCACATGTAATGCCTAGAGAGCATACACCACTTTGACCTACATTAGCTAATAATTTAATTATTTTTGACTTTGCTGGGAAGAGAAATCAATTCTTTATATATATATATAGAGAGAGAGAGAGAGAGAGAGAGAGAGAGAGAGAGAGGTTTTTATTGGTGGTATTCACGGGAAACGACAATGCAAGTAGATACGAGCATTTCAAGCAACCATGACGTGAAACCAAACTATCGCTATACATTTTATATGGAGTTAGGCGTACACTTTCTTCATGCTTTGTTTGTATTGTAACCCAAAACTATTCCTTGCTTATTCTACTTCATCAATTGAGCTCCACACGCCAAGAAACCCTATCTCACAAATCAAATCCCGCTGCCATTTTGATCGGGACAACCCTAATTATATTAATTATCTCATACAACTCACAAGGTACACATCTCATTAGTTAAAACCCGGGTGGATTTAATAATTTGGTTGACTTGGTCTTAGGGCAAGTCCTACGGGAGATGTATCCCAGGAGCCAAAGCTAAATATTTAAAAATATGGCTATTTTTGTTCAATTTTTACTCTCCAACGGGAGAGCCATCACGAGAGGCATTTTGCCTCTTCTTCTCAGCTGAAGGCATTCCCACATGATACTGATGCAGAGGCAAAAGTAAAAATAGCCGTTGGAATTGTTAAAATTGGAAGAAAAAAACAGTCCTTTTTGTTGAAATCATAAATCACAGGGCTTGAAAAACTATCAGCATAAATTATAGGAGTGTTTAAAAAACTACCATTTGTAAGCAACACCCTGCTTTGTTTAGCCATCATCAACTTCTTGTTCTTCTTCAACATGGCTCCTCTTCATCTGGTACAAGAGCTGACTCCTTGCGATGAACCTATGTCCTCATGTACATGGATGGTGGGTGGGTGAGGCAGCAGCTGGAGCTGGGTGGGGGGGTGGGGTTTTTTGATGGCTAGAGATTGAAGAGAGATGGGGTAGGGATTTTTTTAACTTTGTGAAGATTGAATTGAAGTGAAGGGGACGAAGGGGTGGGGTGGGTTTTATATTAAATATTATTATATTATAATTATAATTATTATTATTATTATTATTATTATATAATTAATAATTAATATTAACGGGGTGGGGTGGGTTATATACTAAATATTATTATATAATAATAATTATTAATTATAATATTTAGGAATAAATAATAATAATATTTAGGAAAACTAAAAATGTAATAAATTTATAAAAAAATAATTATATGAAATTGAAAATTTACTATTTATTTGATTAATATGTAAGAATTTATTAATTATTTGTCAATGTATCAAATTTATTTTTAATTTTTTCTATCACTAAAAATTTCAAATTTCAAATATTCCAGATATTTTAATTATAATTAAATTTATTTTTTTGTAATTTAAATATAAATAATATTTTTATTGTTGGTGGATTTTTCAAAAATAATTATTTAATTATATAATTTACTTATATTAATTGTATAATTACACTATATACAAAATAATTGAATTTAATTTAAAACAAGATTAAAAAAAATGGCTCTTAAAAATGACTCTTTACCATTGGAGACTACATCAACTTAAGAGCCATTTATACACTATTCAGAGAGCCATTTCTATAATTTAGCTCTTAAAAATAGCTCTTGCCATTGGACTTGCCCTTACCCGGTCAAAACCTAACCATCAACTTGCTGATAAAAATTAGAATTTTGCATTAGAAAATTTCAGGTTCAAACGGGGGTTGAATTTCATTTTGTGTGATCCGAAGGAATTTATTGGTTGAGGAAGAGCTACCTTTATAGTCTAAAACATAATAAATCGAGCAATAATTCATCGTAAATGTATGTATGATAACTCAAAGAAGTGATAAGAAAAAGAAGATAGTTTCCTTGCCTTGCAGTGGTTGAAAACAATTGTGGCCGACATAAAGCAAGTCGGGATGACAGAGCGCGAGGCGAGTGAAAAAACACCGTCGCAACAAAGAAAAGAAAATTAAACCTGCTTGAAGACTATCTTTTTTTGTTTGTAGCTCATGAGGTTACTCTCTTCGTTCAAGAGGAAATAGGTTGGTGTATTAGAAAAATATCATCATTTTATCAAGATAAAAATCTCGTAATTAAGAGGATAAGATACATATATAATCTTATTGAGGAAGAAATATTTCTAACTTATCAAGATAAATATACATGTGACTTGGTAAGATAAAAAAATCTCTTACTTATTCAGGTGAAATGACTCTGACTCGCATCCTATCAGAGTTGAAAAGAACACAAGCTTAGCACTAATTAGTCAGATGGATTATTGATTTATAGACACTACAAGACAATGAATCTAGTAACTCACCAAACCTTATAAACACTATAAGTTGACGAGTCTGATACCTTGCTAGATCAATATTTACCTAAATTTAACACTTGGCTGAAGCTGGAAAATAATGGGTTTAATAAACTTACTAGACTCGGATATGCTTAGACCTATGAACAAGTCAAAAAATGATGAGTCAAAATATATACAGGCAATAACTTTTGTTTTACCATACTTTTAAAAGACAGTCTTCCCCGAGCAAAAAAAAACAATAGATGTGGTGGATCCATCATAATCAAATCATGATTGGAAGTGTGGTGATGGAAGAGGCTTTGCTTTCACTTAACCTTCCACTAAGTATATGCATGTGCATACATATTTGTCTAGGCCATTGAAAGAACTGAAAATCTTGTTTTTAGAACGTGGGGGAGGCAAAAGGTACGGTGGGGTGGTGATTCTTCCCATGTATATTAAATTCATGAATTCTAAGAGTCATATTGGACTGCATGCCTCTTCTGCTTCCTTTATCAATGTCAGAAATCTGCTATTATTATTTATTTTTATAATCTGTATATAATTAAGACAAGAGATCACATTATTTCCAATTTTACATGCATTTTCACTTTTCCTATATAATTATACCATTATCTTTGTTTATGTTTTTTATGCAATGTAAAATTTTGGTCACCCTTCCTAAAAGGTTTGAAATGGCTAGAACTCTAGGATTCACTAGTGACTTATTCATTCTTGCTGAGATTTTACAGAGGATTTTCTCAAGATGAATCCCCACCTCATGGTGACCTCTTCAATCCGACATGACTAGAGTAGAGACGACAGGAGGAAAATAGGGTTTTTGCATGATTGTTTATTTATTTTTCTAAGCTACATTGGTTCGAAATTTCTTTGTCCTTAGGTTCAAATTTTAGTATTGCATTTGATAACTTTTCTTTTAATATCTTCGAGTATATTTTACAATATAATTTTACACCTCAATTACTGAAATAAAATATTATTATATTCTAAGATTCATTCCATCATGAATGAGATGGATTTGAAATAACATAACAATGGAAAAAACATAAATGTTATGGATAAACAATATTATTATGTATGTAAAACAACTAAAATTAAAGTCAAATGGCCAATTACATTTTTCATAAATCTCTATTTGATTCTATTAGGATTTTTTTGATGAGATAACTATATTAACAAAAAAAAAATGGTTCAAGACCCTAAAAAGAAAGGGCGTGTGGATCAGATAACGTCATCTAGTTCCTTCCTTTTTTTTCTTTTTTCCTTGTCTATTTTTTATATTTTAGCCAAATTCTAATAGATAATCATAAACTAGTTACAATATTTCATTTTCATTTCAAAACATGAGGAAAATGCTATATTTGTTTTTGAAAATACATTTGGAAAAACCTTAGAATTCAGCTGTATAAATGAAAACAACATTTTTTTTAAAACACAATTTTCAATTTTTATATATTTTTATATATTTTTAAATGTTACACACATACATTCTCTTTTTCATTAATTCTTCATTACATTTTACATATTATATAACATTTATGAGAAATTAAAAACAATAAGAATTTAAACAAACACATGTATATCTAAGATTCATAAACAACCTCGGGCATAGTGCCAACAATGAAGACGGTCAGGAATAGTGGTGGTGCATCGGCTATCACACTATCATCACTGGCAACATGTGATTTCATGCTCCTAGCTGGTGAAGCAACGGAATAGGGGTGTGTGGATTTGCCCCTTCCTTTTCTTTTGTGAGGGGGAGTTATGTGTGTAATTTTTTTTTCTTTTCCCCTTTTATCTTTGATCACAACTATATATATAGAGTCAGAAATGACTATACAACTTCCCTGCTGAAATTTTAATTGTAGCTTTAAATTTATATGCCCTTTCTACTTTGATCTTTGGTTTCAGATTTATACAATTTGATTCTTAATTATCCATTAAGCTTTCAATGGTCTTTTATTTTGCCCTTGATTTCATCCAAATGACTTAGTAAAAAAATGAATTTAGTCTCCAAAAATTTTAATCTTCTCAATTAAACTCAAATTAGGCTCCCGAACTTGATTTTCCATAATTAAATCCTTAATAAAATTCATTTACTTAATTTAAAGTATAATTAAGTCCTTGCACTTAAAAAACTCTTCAATTGGACCCTAATTAATTCCTAAACATAATTATACTTTAAATTGGCCTATAAGAAAATATAACTATGCCTTTTGACTAAATTTTTACATAGATTTATCTAATAGTAAATTATTTTAGCCTTGAATCTATATTTTCCTTCATTTTTTGGCACAAAAGAGGTACAGTCGAGCTCTTGAATCCATCCAAATTTATTAACGTTATTTTTCTACTAACATTTTCCTTTTTTATTTTGGATATATTTTAGAGAATAATCCAGAAATAGGTTATGACACTCTCTATTTTACTAACACTAATTTAATAATCAGAGAGTCATTAAATATATATATATATATATATATATATATATATATAAACCTTTTCTAGATAACAAACATAATTTACTAGCCATTTCAAAGAAAACCTTTTTCCATCGTCCATTAGTCCAATAATTTACCAAACCCACTAAAGCTAGGCATGTGCTCTTTGCAAATTTAAAGAAATCCTAAACTCTTTGTTGAGACTATAAATTAGAGATATTTTATCTTGACGAGTCATATATTTTTATCGTAATAAGTTAGAGGTATTTCAACCTGACAAGATAAATATATTTTTTCTCGATATATAAGAGATTTTTATCTTAACAACACAAATATATTTTCTAATATGCCAACTCTTTATCCTAGAACAAAAAGAGAGACCTTAGGGTCTATAAGAGCTTGTTTGGCACAGCTATTGTTGTTGTGGTTGAGGTTGAAAAAAAAATAGTTTTATGAAAAGCGATTTTAACTACGGTTCAAAATTGAAATTGAAGTGTTTGGTTAAAATTATGGTTGAGTTTAAGGTTTAATGAAAAATAATTTTGTGTATTTGGTTATCATGTTTTTCATATTGTTTTCAACTTGTGAAATTACTTTAAAGAACACACACATATATCAATATATATTTTTTAAAAATATTGTTGATTAATAATCATAACAAAAATATTGTTGCCAGTTTCTGATTCATGATCAATCAAAAACCAACAGGGTTGTGGAGTGAAATGAAGTTACGCGTCTTTCTTTTTCATCAGAACTAATCTTTATCTATATTTTTTTTATTTTTTTAAATATAATTTTTTTAAAAAAATTGGACTGGACCGACCCAGCTAAATTGGGCCAAAGCCCAACTATCATGTACTTGGGCTGGGCCGAGAGCAGCCCAGCCCAAAGAGTGAAAAAAAAAAACACGGCGCACCAAATGGTGTGTTGTGTTCATCGTGCTTATTTCACACGTGAATAGTAACTTGTGACTGTGACAAGAGGGTCATTGACCGATACCAACGTGTAGAGGAGGCCAAGGTGGTTATTCTTGTAGTGGTGGCGTCATAAATGGTGCTGTGTGGTGGCCAGGAGGAGTGCCTGAAGTTTGCTGATGTGTGGTGCTCTCTACGACGGGGCTTCCCAAGATTCTTTGTTTATGTTTTCTTGCATGCAGTTCTTCCTCTCTCTTTTTTTGGTGCATTTCGTGGGTTTTAAATGCCAATTTCAGCTCTTGTTTTAATTAATTTTTGTCCCCTGATTCATGTAGTTCTTCCCTGCTCTTGTTTTAAAACTTGATTTGGATACAGAGTGTCTTTTTAAAGGGCGATCTCATTAAAGATTCTAGTGGTGACATCTATCATTTAAGAGCATTTTTCTTGCTAAATCATGAAGCAATGGAGAAGGATTTTAAGGTCTTCGTGTACCTAAGTGGAAACCTAGGAACATGTTATCACTCAACAAATAACACTTCCTCGTGAATCTGATAGATACTCTGTTTTTTTACTAAAAATCCTCAGGAGGCTCATCTCTTCTTTATTCCTATTTCTTGTCAGCCATTGAGCGACGAGGTATGTGCTTGAATTACAAGAAATGATTTAATTTGATTTTCATGCATGCAGTAGAAAAAACACAAAGCATGGTGCTAAGGCTGAGGTTGAAGAAAAGCATCTCTGTGATGCTTTTCAAAACTTGGTGTGAAATGCCGTTTTCATGTGGGACCCACGATTAAAAACTTGCGGCACAAATGCTTACCAAACACTCTTGGCTCTGCGATGAGCTAAATAACACAATGCACCGCGGAGTCAAGCAACCACTACAATAGAGAGAGAGAGAGAAAAGATAACCTTCAAGTAGGTTTATTTTCTTCTCTTTACATTATAATGATATATTTATAATAAAAATCTATTTAAAAAAAAACACAATTGAACAACATTAATTTAATCATTGAAAAGTCACTGAGTAGATAAAAGGGATTTTTTTTCCAGGTAACAAACATGATTTACTAGCTAAGCATTCAAATCTTTAACCTTTAATTGATTATTGATTCTACACATGTTAATTTTGAATATATTGGTCCTCAAATTTATAAATATTTCTTTATGATATAAAAATATTTTAACACAAATCTTCTTATATAAAAATGTTTTTTTTTCACTCAATCAGAATTGGCTTCCATTACGTGATGAATGTACGACTCAATTTCCCTAAGCTTGATTACTTTTTCTTTTGTCATCTCTCATCAAATGGGTTTGGATGCCATGGTCAGAACTTGATTTTTCCTATAAAAAAAATGTCGAGAAGTTTTGAGTCTCATCATGAAAGAAAGAAAAAACTAATATACATGAAATTCTAGACTGGTAGCAAGCTAATAGTTCTCTCATCAAAACAATGGGTAAGGATTTTTCAAGCATGATGAGAGATTAAAACAAAGCAGCAATGTCATTAGAAATTATGGAATGGGAAGTTCTCATGTCCTTAAAATTTGCTACGATTTTGATTTAATGCCCCGAATTCTCTCTTTCTTTCCCCATGATTTCTCAATCTTTACAATAAAGCATAAGACAACACTATTATACCAGATGCAATGGAAATTGTATAAAAAACAGATTATATCTAGAATAAAATTAATCAAAATATGGGACATTATTATCACTTGAAATAGTGCTGTAACCTGATGTGCTAGTTGGTGGTGTATATAGAGAAGAAGAGGAAGATGAAGAAACAACAACTGAAGGAGGTGGAGGTGGAGGAGGAGGAGGTGGTAGAGCAAGCGTTTGTGATGGTGCTGAAATGGACACGGTCGCAGAGGAAACTAGGGCAGGATGAGTAGAAGAAATGATGTTAGTAGCAGCTGCAGCTTCTCTGTATTTGTAGTTGAGTATCTCCGCCCTTATAGCACTAAGTTCAGCTTGTAATGATTGAATTTGCTGTTGTAAGGCTGAGATTGCACCCATGGAGCCATATACTGGATCTCTTAGCCTCAAGTTTGCTTCATAAACTAGACTATTTGCAGTATCAACTCTTTGACTTTCTGGCACCTCCTAGATAATCAAACCACAAAGCCAAGGAAAATAACTTTTTTTTTAAATCCCATAATCCATCCAAAAAAAAAATAAGAATGTCAAAATTTGTAAGAAAACAAAACATGAGAATTAAAAAGATTCTTTGTTATAGGGAAGTGGAGGGTCGCTTACCATTAGCAGCTTGGAGACATTGCTCGCACCATAGACTTTGTGGACAGCAGCAAATTTCTGGGGTTCATGTGGAGAAAAATATGGAGAAAAAGGGCACTCTTCAGCACATCTTCTCCTTAAGAGTTTACATGCAGCACAAGGTGTAACAGTGTTCAAAATTACTGCAGGAGGACCTAACATTTGTCTCCTCCCCATAAGAGAAGATGCATCACTCTCCCTCTTGATCCTCTTTCCTAACTCTTCAAATCTCTCCCTAAAACACCAAAGGAAAAGAAAAAAAACAATATTACATGATATTTCAAGAAAATACTATGCTTTTCTCATCAAAATCTCGAATAGAGAACGAAACAAACAGATTAGAGAAGTAAAGAAGAGTTAATAGGCTAGAAGAAACTAGGGTTTTGCCCTTTTGAGGAGAGAATATAGATCTTGATTCAATTCTCTTGAGGGTGATTCCTTCTTACCTGTCTCTGGACATTCAAGCATGCTAGTTGGTTGTCTATATCAAAGGGAGATCGAGGAGTGGAGATAACAAAGGGAGAGTTTCAAAATGAAGGAGAAAGAGAAATAAGAATAGAGAAAGGAGTGCTTAAAAGGCAAGGCAATCACAAAAAGTAGGTCAATATATATTTTTTAAATAAAGAAAATAGATAATGTTGAATAGAGAAAGAAATTTTTATAATCATGTGGTTTATAGTAAATGTTCAAGGGGTTAGGTTAGGTCACTGGAAGAGGAGATGGAAAAGAACAGAGAGTGCCAGGATTGCTGGCCATGCTCTAGTGTGATTTTTTTGTCTTGTAAAATTAAATCCAAAATGTTTTACACCGAAATTAAATCTTTTTCTAGGAGGTAAGTTGCTTTTTAAAAATAAAAATAAAAATAAAATTCTTGAATTTCCTTTCAATCTTGACGTGACTATCTGAACATCATCATGCCTGTTCATCCCAAGATTTCTCATTTTCTTGATTTCCAAGTTCAAATGTGAAAGCAAGGTTCGTGTCCCCACATGTGAGGGCTACACTCTTAAAGAGAGGATTAGCCCCACTTAATGCACTGTTTCAGTTAACCTCATGACTGATTTCCATCGATTAAAAACAAAACAAGAATCTTTTTCCATACCTTTTCTTAGATTTAAATCTGAATTGATTAAGTGGATGATAGAATGCATTAACCATCCAAATAAAAAATTCTAAGAGTCAGATCTAAATAAGGATTACTGGTGGGGGGAACAAGAGCAGAAATTTCTAATGACAAGTCACAATATCATGAAGAAATGTAACCATGCAAATCTGGTAGCTGTACAGATATGAAATTATCTTTCTGGGATTCACTTACAGGTTATACCCTCTTTTCATGACCCAGGCTAAGCTCCAAAACAGTAGCAATATGCTAGAGATATCGAGGTAGAGCACTCTGATGTTTTTGGCAGTCATGTGTGTGATTTGGTTGATCAGAAGCAGCAATGAATCAAACACAAAACTTGGAAATTAAATTACTGT
The DNA here is from genome assembly GCA_015731905.1 of Salix dunnii. Lineage (NCBI taxonomy): Eukaryota > Viridiplantae > Streptophyta > Magnoliopsida > Malpighiales > Salicaceae > Salix > Salix dunnii. The sequence goes on along the minus strand of CM027671.1, from coordinate 14,551,497 downwards.
TTATTGAGAAGGCTTAATTTCATCTTGTGTGCTTTCCTCTTATAAATATATCAGCAGTAGGGCACGAGACACCCTTTACCATTCCATCACGACACCCTTCACCACTGCGATCACTTGTCATCCTTATCTGATTTTTTGTGTTAATTCAGTCGCTAACATCCATATTCAAAATGGTAAAATTTAGTGATCGCTATTGTCTCGGTTCATTGTGTTATCCTCAAACCAGATATGTCACGAAAAACAGAAATATCGGTCGCGTGCATTATTCCAATATTCATGCAGGACATCGGCTATATATCAAGATGATGAACATCAATGGATTCTCATCTGGATTCCATTCGGGGGTTGTGTGTGATCTCTATCCTTCGAACCAGCCATTAATCTGCTATCTGTGATGAGAAAGGGTTTCTTATATATCATGGGAAACCGATCACATTTAATTCTACTTATTAATTATCGTTGAAGGGATAAACTAATAATATATTTGCTATTATTATTACGTATTTAATCTAGCATGTATATATTTTATTTCTCTTTTATTGATTCACAATTTGATGGTTTTGGATTGAAGAGATGGAGATTGGAACTTGAGGCTTTATAGAAGAGACTGGATATTGACTCGCCAGGTGAAATTATTTTTTTATTGCAAAAAAGGCTGCCACTGGTCATGTGCTCTCGAAAAAACAATTCATGTGGGGCTAGTCTAATATGCCCGGATAATTTTGCGACTTTAAATAAAATTGAATGATTAAAAAATACAACAATAAAAATAAATATTTATAGAATCAAGCACCAATATTTATTTAAGATAATGATAACTTTTTCAATAATAAAATAAATCTTCAAGATTAATTTAAAAGAAATTACTTGTTAAACAATAAAATTAATAATAAAAAAAATACAAGCCTATACACATGGGCTTGGGTGGTCCAGTTCACCTGGGTCTTAATAGAAAAAATCCCAAACATATTGGTTTGCTAAACGAAGCTCGTTCACCTAGGTTTTGATAATTTATTTTAATTTTTTTCATATTTTATTTTTTTTAAAAAAAAGTAAGTAACGTGTTATTTATTATTGTAGACAATGCATTGCTTATTATGTCGACAATCAAAGGGTGTCATTATGGTCATTGGAAAAACAAGTTGAGTTTTTTCTTACACCAAAACATTTATTTTTCAATTATTTTTTACTCAAAACACCCTAGAGATATTAATAAACTCATTTATACTTTCAAATAACCCAAAAAAATCTTAAAAATAAAAAATCAACTTGAAACCTGAAACTTAAGTGAACTATTTTCATTGAATGAAATCTATAAGGGTTATAATGGTATGATATTTAATAAAGACACCACTCTTTTAGTATATTTTTTTAATATTAAAACTAGGGTCGAGGGGTCACCTTCCCTCATTTAATCACAATTGAAGAAATTAGAGCCAATAATATTGGATTATTTGCAAAAACTATTGGACAATTAATAAATCTTTAACATGTATATGTTTCTATTGAGCTGAGAAAAATTCAAAGTTAGCATAGTAATTTAGGTTCGTGCTCCATGAGCAAGGCAATAGATTAGGCAAAACTAGTTATGATAGTAAATAGCAAATGTTAGAATCAAGGTAGGTAAAGAAAAGGAGGGAAACCTAATAAAAGGGTATGCTCATGGAGATTCAAGGAATGGATCGAAACTTGCTTAAATTGCAAGAGATCAATGGCCTATGAGTTCTTGTTTGACCCGTATATTGAGGCTCATAAGTCGCATTCTTGCACTCCTCGATCCCCGACCTAATCTTTAATTTCACCATTACACATAGATACACCGACTTTCACCTCACTTCTTCTGCATATTTTTATAAAAATATGCCCAGTGGCCACCCCCTCTTAAAATGAAGCCCTAGAAAATGTCACCTTTCATGTGATACCTTGCTATGAAAGTAAATCTCATATCCATTTTCCCAAGCTTATATTTAAAGCCACTATTTCCCTTATGCGTCAACAAACATTCGTTTTTTAGGTATCTGATGGTTAATAGAGGAGGCCAAGATCAAATTAGTAATTAATGGTGATAATCTCCTTGCTATAGCACATGGTTCTTCGATTGAGAAGTTTGCCAGGCAGAAAACATATCTACGAGTAGCTTGGCATGAAGTAGCTTAGTTGTATAGTGGATCTACATAAACCAAAATAAGGTTAATGCAAGCTTTGACAGTGCTTCTTTTTTTTTCTCCCATGTATTTAGTTAGTGAATCTAGCCAATCTCTAGAAATTGAAGTCATCGCTCATCACAAGACAGTTCTAGCTATTTGAAATTTCTTTTGAGGTAATAGTACCCTTTTTTTCTCATGTGATTCGCCTTGGTCAAGGAATCTAAGGTTTTAAGGAGTTAATTAGGTTACATTTTTAAGTTTAATTCAACTCTGTAACTGCATATTTTGAACACTTTTAAATAAATTATTGTCAATGAACTATTACACCTAAAAATTTCAGCTATTAGGTAAAGTTTAAAAATATTATTTATATTATTCTCTAATACACTTCCTCAAGTGAAAACTTTTTAGGTTTGAAACTTGCATATGCTCACACTTCCATGTTCTTGATTTTAATCAAATAGAATGAGATGGTGAGATTGAAACTCGTGACCGCTGGATCAACAAGATTCTGATATTATGTCAAGGAACTGTTTCACCTAAAAATTTAAGTTTTTAGGTAATGTCTCATAATATGATTTATATTATTCTATAACAATTATCTAAATACTCATCTCAAGAGTTAAATTTGAAAAATGAATCAGTTCTTAACTATTTTAATGACATGATCTATACCGACTCATATAAAATATCTAAAATGTCCATTTCAAAATTAAAAATTAAAAAATGAAATGAAAAAATAAATCTCTTCGACCATCCACCAATTTGAAGACATGAATATAGAAAGCAATTGATAAGTGTGACCTTGGCCCGTTAAGCTCTAGAACAAATGGTCTTGCGGGTATCTGAGTTTTTCTTGGGTTTGAGTCCTTTCAAGGACCGAAACCCATGAACTAGCGATCCAGTATGTGTGCAAAAGCAATTTATTATTCGAATATATAGAAGAGGCAGAAACCAGACGACTGAAAAAGCTTGCTGTAATCTACCCCAGCAACTTATCACATCTTGAATGTTCTTGTTGTTTGTCGTCTTAGATATTTGAATCTGACTAATTTAACAAAATTATAAATTGTGCTCTGAAAAAAAGAAGAAAAAAAAGGCTTGTGCTTCTATTGTAAAGAAAGCTAGCTAGCTAGTAGAAATTAGCGATGCCCTGGATCTCCTGGTATGAAATGCGAGCTGCATTAACTATGACTTGAATGCTCTAGCAGGAAGCACAACAATGATTACATCACAATGCGGTAATCTAATTAATTATGACTCTCCTTTCTCAACCCTCATGACAGGACAGAGTTTGAAAAAATAGCCGGAAAAAAACCCTTAAATAATGCAAGTCTTAATGGCCTGGTCAAGCTCCAGCGACCCTTGTGATTCAGCCTCGCCGACAAGTCTCACTAGCTATGATTAATGTAGAATCTGCTAGCCCATGATCATTTTGGGAGGTGGGACTCTCTTCTCCTACACCATACCTTAATACATTCAAGACTTTTAGTCAAAAATGACTCTTTTCGTACGTATTACTGTTTGTCACAAAAAATAATGCAATTTTGCTGGTGAAAAATGTGGTCCAAGGACGAACTATATCAACTATCTCACTCTGCCTTGATTGTTCCAGAATATTTATAACAGTCACACTGGATGATCTCTGGTTTAGTTGGCTGTTTAATTTCTATGTATCTCCTCACATGGAGCTCTGAAATTGCTTTCCCTCAGATTCTGATGCTATCTAACAGCAAGGTCACCTCTAACTTTTGGATTGGTAAAAGGGTGCACGATCCTATCTTCTCTGCATGCAGAGATTAAATTTCTTGATTTCTAGCTAGTTATATTTTAGATATATGAAAAATATTGGGCATGCACGCACGCACTAACTATTGCAGATGCTAGATTTGCTGTTCCTTGCCTCATTCTTGAATTCAAACTTCAAAATGATAAATAAAGAAAGAAGGGCATGCACACTTACCCTCCTCTCCAGCTATAACCTAATTCTAAATTGAATCCTCGATCAAAATAATGACCAATAATTGAGCCCTCCATCTACTAGGCATTACCCGATTATTCGTCGCCTTAAGACTCTTCCCGCAAAGATGAAAAAAAAAAACGAGGACCCATTTTAATATTTCTGTTAATGATGGAAGTAAATCTTCGAGTAATGTTGGGTATATATAGGGACCCAACTGCGAACCTTTTAAGTTCATAGACTAGTTGAGAATTAATCACATAATAGTTGGTCTATCGAAAACCCCAATTTCCACATCTTATCTATTTCTGGCTTTGAAATTAAAGTCTTTGAAGGAAATGCGTTAGGGTTAAGTTAAATATGAGGGGGGCCATTGCGAGAGCATCATTTATTAGTGAATTGACCGCTAATTCAATCAGAAGCCATGCATGTGGTCACGTGGTACGGTCTATGTCTTAAGTGAATATAATAGTTGAATTTCTAATTAATGTTTTTGAGGCTATAAATGCACGTGCCATGTATCACCTAGGTAAATACTATGTTATCGCCAGCGCATTAAAAGAATAATGTATAATTATAATTTCTCAAACTTAGAAAAACATACCGCAACTTTTTTTTTTTTAGCCTGTATTTTATAATAAATTATGCAAAAGTTGTTCCTACATGATTCCATCATCTAAAAAAAAAAATTCAAATTCATTCTAGTTAATCAACAAAAAAAAAAATAGAAAGTGTATTTTGTGGGGTAAAGTGAATGAGTAAAACTTCAGTTGCCCTAAACTTATACAAGAGATGTATGTCTTGACTCGAACTCGAGACCTGTTAGGTAGATTTCAAACCCTTTACCATCACGTCATGCTCTTTGAAAACTTTATCTACATAACCCATTTATGGATTTATTACACTAAATTAATTTTATATTTTATGACATGCTAAAAAAAAATATAAAAATCGATTAACAATCAAGTTGAATAATAAATAATATAATTTAAGTAATAAAACTGAAAATTTAAAACCAAAGTCATGGGCCTGCACCAGGGAAAAAAAATTAAAGCAAGTGAGACAGAGGTGGTTCGGGCACCTAATCCTGTATTATTATTTTATTATTATTAATAAGAAAAATACAAGTCAGAAGCTTCTAATAAACTACAGATTTCAGCCATGGAAATTCATGCGAATATAACAAATGACAAGAACGTGCGACCATTTTTCATGATAGCCATTCTTTATATGGTTTATGTCTTTCTCGTTAAATATAAAAGCATGTCCACTGATAAACCTATATTTAATGTGCTCAATTTTTTTATTTTATTTTAGAAAAAGAACCTACTTCTCTTGGGTTTAGTCTTAGGGTTTAGTTAAGAAAATAACCTAATTCTCGTGGGCTTAGCCAATAAAATGGCTTACCCTCCCTTGAACTTAACTAAAAAAATAACCCAATTTCATGAACACGAATTAAATTTTATATTTAGAAACTTTAATGTATAAAATTCATCTAATTAACAACTCACCATACTTCAATTGTATTAATATTATGTAAAGAATAATGCTATATTTTAACACTTCGATTTCATAAAACAACAACCCATAAGCTATAGTCTATTGCGTATTTATTTTCAAAATATCTTTTTTATAAAATTATTAAATTCACATAAAAAAAAAAGATTTTTTACAAACATCAAATACCCGTTTCTATCCAACTTAGCTAGAAAAAATGGATCGGACTGTTAGAATCATAAAATTAACCATTTATCTCAGACATTAGATTTCTCCAAAGCTATTTTGACATAATATTGTTATTGGAATGAGAAGCTTTCATTCAATTTGTTATATGAGTAGGAAATTAACAACTTAGTTATGACCATCTTATCTTTATAATTTTATTTTTGTAAGATGACCTACTATTAAAGAGTTCATTTTATATTTTATAATATTTATATAATCTCCTTACCCGTTCTTTTGGGCCCAACTTTCAATCTCTATTGAGCTTAGTTGAGGAAATGACCCATCTCACATGGGCTCAACTAAGGAAAACACCCAACTTTCATGAAATACTTTCAATTGTTCGATTCCATTTACAGAGGTGAATTTATATTTTATTTTCTTTATACAATTCCGTTTGACCTAGTTGTACACTAACATTTAGATCTTAATGGGTGATCCCGGATCTAAATTTAGATTAGGAAACTAATTTCATTGACTTTGAGAAAGAATTAACAAAAAGTTGACGAAGACTTTAATGATTTTTATAATTATTATATGGAAAACAAAGAGAAAAGACACGCACATCCATGGAGCAAATGCAGTTTCCCTCTTCTTTCTTTTTAATTTCCTTTTTTCCCCATAATTAAGTAAATATCTCGTGGTAAAATGCTATTGTAATTCCCTGAAATATTTACGTACGAACTAGGATTTTTGGAATATCGTAAACCATTCTAGATTAATTTTCATTAGGTGGATTCCATGCTGATGAACTCAAGAATTATATATTACGTGAACCTGGTTGAGAGAGAGTGCTATGCTCCTATTTTATACGTAACTCTGAAGACTGATTTTCATGCTTTACCGATCGACTCCCGGCGGCTTGAGCCTTTGGCCTGTACTCTGCTACGACCTTAAGGCCTTTTAGCCTCTTTACTCTCTCTGTAATTGGCTTTAGCCATTTCTCTTTTCATGACACAACAAATCTGCTCGTTTATATGACGGAAATTTTTTGGAAATAACTACAATCACCTGTGCAACAAGGAGAAGAAAGAAAAGATGCAAATTGAAAACATGATTATATTGATAATTTGATCAACTGTTTCACTCATTAATCAACAAAAGTAACTCTCCAACGCTCACCGCTTGTTTCAGCATGCATTGATTTTTTGCTTATATCAGCTCTCGCCTCTCGCTGAACTACTACGTACAAGAACCAGAAGCTTTCATATATATATATATATATATATATAATAGATACCAAACAACACATTTCATTGACTTGTTAAGCATCCCTAAGCAATACCTTGATCATGGATGCATAGCAGCCTCGAGACTTGGCACTTGCTCCACGACCATTACCGCCACAGCACAGAGTAGAAACAGGATATTCATCACATTTATTTTCATGATCCTGATCATCACGATTCGGCATCATTTTTCTTGTATCGAAGTATTGTCTTGGGTTTGAGATTCCATTATAACCTCCTCGAGACTTCGAAAACTTCATCGGTGAAGAAGGCACAGAATATGTTGCTGACCATGAAGATGATAACCGCGACGAAGAGGAAGATGATGAAGAGGAAGAAGCAGGTGATGCAGGCAGGTTTGTTTTGCTTGCAGAACGTTTGGGGAAAATAGAGTTCAAAAGACTAGATTTAGATAGCTTTTTTGTCGGTCTTTCTGGAGTATTGTAAAAGTAGGATGGTGGAGGAGTTAAAGGAGGAAGAGGGTTTTCTCGGAACCTGATCTTAGGAGTTCCTGGCTGAGACTCCCATGTGAAAGGAACTGCAACAGATGCACCGACATGGTAATCTTCTGTGCTCAACTTAGCCATGGAGACATCCCTTGTTACTCGTTCAGAGGAGCCCTTTTTGTCATGTTGCTTTAATTTCAAGGACTTTTGAGGAAGCTTTGAGCTACTTGTAAGCATTTTTATTTTTGAGACTTGAGTTCTGACGATATGGCAGAGAAATAAAGAGGATGAGTAGAGCTTAAGGTAAGCAAGGGTTTGTAATTGGAGGGTTTCCTATACAATGAAGGAGTAGTTTTAAGACTTCAATTTCCAGTGCATGAGCACATAGTTAAGTTTTCTTTTCTATTTATATATATATAGCTGGTTTCTCGATGCAACTAGGTCTCAATAATTACACAATTATTTAGTAAACAAAACAATTACTCAATTCTATACTACATTGTCCTTTTAGAAAGGGAAAAACTTGATCAAGGCTAAAAAAAGGTACTTTTTAACTAGGTGGTAATTCTTTTCAAACAAGGTGTAGTACTTTTTTTTATACCAAAATAATACAAGAACATCTTAGTAGAAAACCAAAACCAAAACCATTAAAGAACAATTTGTGTGGTAAAGCATGGCCCGGCATGTCTTCTTGTCTAAGAAAATATAATATTACACTAAACTTTAAGTGAAAGTGTTGTTTAGAATTTAGACCAAATTATTCTAACGAATTTCATAAGGAAATTTAACATATATATTATTTTAGGTATGGGGCTTTTGACCTATCTTGTTAACTCATGTGGGGTGATACCTACTCGGATTATTAAATTCCTACGTACCCTCACATGCTCTCTCTTTTTCTTTTGTCTATGAGTTCTCTAATTAGATCAGATTTAAAGTTAATTTATAATTTATTTCCGACAGTTAAGACATGATTTTCGGCTTGGGTTAAATTATTTGATTCCATTATTGTTTGTGTCATAAAAAGAAGCAAGCTTATTGCCAATAAATTTTGGTCATGGTGATGATAAGACACAGCTATGAATTTCGGGTTACGGAAACGCTGTGCCCAGAAGAAGATTATTAATGTAGGATAGCTGCCTAATATTGTGCTTCATAATGATCTAATTTCCAACCATATTTTTTCCTGAATTTTATGTATATATTCTCTAAGAAAGAAAGGGATACCTAACCAGTTTGGGTTCGCGAACATGAACTAGTAATGCTATAGCTGTCAAGATTGATCAGCTGAATATAATAGGTGTAGAGGTTGATGCAGTAACAAGAGAGAAGGTTTAAAATGTACACCAGATATTTGAAAATGTGTTAGGAGACAAAATGGAGAGAAGTTGACAAAAGATCTGCAAGAGATTAACTAAGTTAATTAATGGTTCTTGAAACTTGACATGCTACGTACATCCTGGTTGATGAATGAATTGTGACTGAGGTAGCAAGAAAGAAACTTGATTAGTTTAGGCACCACCTGTTTTTCATTGCTCACGATCATGTTTATTAAAGTAACCAAACTCTACCTAGTATATTTATTATTCAAAATTGTATCCCAGTTGAATTTCGATATGAATTGGTCTTGGCTAATTTTATGTAACTTGAGGGTTGACTTGCGATCCAATTGACCTAATTAAATCAGATTCAAACTAAGTCAGTTCAGAATCAATCAATTTTGTTAGATTGGAAGAGAAATAGTAATTGTAGTTATACAAGTTATATTCCTAATAGGTTTGGAAATTGTGGTTATAACTCCTTCCTTTTATTCCCAGAGAATTAAAAAAGGAAGGCTGGCTGAATTTCACGACCAGAGCTTCAACAAACTTGCATTAACATGTGTAGGCAGCGTTTCAAGGATAAGAAATGCCATTGCACATGCAGGATGTCTGAAGGGGAGGCACATGCTTCGATTGGCCTTGAAGCACGAGTCTCCGGCGGCTATTCACATTTAACTGGTAAATCAATCCTCATCATCTGCCGCAAGGGGAGGGATTAGAGGGTAATCTGCATGAGAAACTTTGTCAAAACTCTGCTAAATAATATTGAAAATTGAGATAGCATATATAATTAATTGATTTGGAAGTCGTCGCGAAATTATTTTAATCTGCAATCTGTATCAAACCAAGTTCGGCATAAGATTGGTAGAATCGTGGTGGTGAACAACGTATGCAGTTATTACGTCCGTGTCATATGTCATCCATATAAAACTATGTTCGGGCCAATCCAAGAGTCAACCTGCAATCCTAGCCTCGGCCAGATCGGACCACGGGTTGATCCACTACGGTTCATACAAGTAGTTTCAATAAGAATCAATGCATGCAAGAACACATACCGACTTAATAGAGCTTAGTTGAACTCAAAAGAAACGCAGACTGAACAGATGAATTAACTCATCAACAGACCAATTTGAAGGGATCAAACTTGAGGAAACTGCATTTCCAAGCTATTGGAGAAGATCAAATCTAACTTTTTGGCTGAGGCATGCTTTATACAAGATCAATCTACTCGGTTTTGTACATTTTATAGAATCATATTGTCCAGTCTTATATAACTGTGTTTTGTGCAGGATTAAGTGCATTCTAGCTTGGCTTCAGCCTCCTCCTTTTGTCCCTTCGCTGCTTTATTTGGAATAAGTCTACATTTACTGCAGTTTAAATGGGGATCGATCGATTCCGGGCTGTAGATCCTTTCTACAGGAGCAAGTCATCCTTGTTCCCTTATGTTTAGTTTACACAAAAAAGTGTCCCTCTAAGATACAAGTAGAAATGCCAAAACTTAGGTCTGATAAGAAGAGAATTTAGTGAACGATTAGATAAAAGTAACAATAATCAACCAAATAACCAAAAGACCATGCCACCGGCAAGCAGATTTCAATATAAAAGTGAGATTTCACTTGCGAAATGATATCTCCAAGTAATAACTTGTGACAACTCAGATGCAAATTAACATCACGTAGTCAATCTTTCTGAACTTGATTATATGGAGTATGCTATGAGCTAGAAAGCTACACATGCTTTACTGATCAATGAGGCTAAGGGTCTACGTGTGGAGGATATAAGATCAATACATCGTTGCCCTAGTTCCTGAGTCCCTTTCAAGATTGAGAGAATTAAGAACAAGAGATGTTGGCGCAACGGTTCCAAGAAAGAAGCATGAATACAAGCAATAACAGCAGAAATCTATCTATCTATATATAAAATGGTCACACCTGAAGTGGTGAAATTTGCTATGACTCTAGTTTGATATAATCACCTTAACAGAACGGAAATCAGCAGATCAGCTGCATGTCCAAAGTCTCTTCTTCAGCAAAGTCATCTTTGCAGGCAGAGGGTGCCCAGAAGTCCAGAAGCAACAGCAAAAATTTTCACATGCTAGCTTCGTACTGCATTTGCTTCCTGCTATTCACTGTATCTACAGCTACGCTTGTTTTCTCAAGATCTATCTGTTTTTCTTCATGTTTTCCTTCCATTTTTTTTTATATTTTGAAATTATTTTAACATACCAATATAAAAATAAATTTTTAAAAAAATAATCACTGCAGTAAGATCTAAATTACCCAAACAAGAAAACGTCATGTCAAGGAGTATAGGATCAGTATTGTATCGCGTAATCGAACGATACACTCAATCTTGATGGGATTTCATCTGTAAATGCATGTTTTGAAAGAAACAAGGATGTGATGGTATGCCTTTTTGGCAAACGTGTATTTAGTTTTTGGCACACAGAAGCTATCATTACTCCGGCAATTCAACTGAGATGTTACGATTCGAGACACATTACTTTTTTTCTTGTTGGAATCACGGCCGTGAAGATGATGTGGTGATAAAATATCTTGACCGGATTTATTTGGTTTTTATTATTCCTCAAGCCTCAACTTTGTTTCTCCATTTATAATTTAGAGTTTTCACTTTCTAGATTGTATATAATTGGAGAATCAAAATAGTAATTTTACTATTTTAATTTATAATATTTTTAAATCTATAATTTAAATTTTTCACTTTCTAAATTATAAAACACTATTTATTTATTGTTGAAAAGCATGATCCATTTTAGCCGATTTTTTAAGATTTGATAATTATTTTTGTATAATTATTGAGTTTTAAATAGTTTTTTTTATATATGTATAATTTTCTAAATAATTTATATATGATATCACTATTTTTTTATTTGAAAAAACCTCACCTTCTGAAAAGCATATTTTATGTGCTCGGGTGAGAGTAAAATTCCGGCCGTTTTAGACTCTTAAAAGAGATGCATGTCCTAACTCAAAACTATATCATTATTACGCAACAAGTAAAATCATCTTAAACAAGGAAAAAAAACACAAATATAATTTTTCTCATTAAAATAAATTTATTAACACTAAAAATACTTTTTTTGTGAATAAAATTGGTGTCAACCAACAATCTTCTATGCATCGCCAGAATCTAGTAATTTTATTGCTAGCTTTAAAATCATCCCTATTTTCTGTTTGTGTGTGTGTTTTTTTTTACTTTGATCTATGTTTTTAATCTGATCCTTTAATAAAACAAGTAATTAACTATTAATCCGATTAATTAGTGATCAAAACACAATGATAAAAAGCTATCTTTATGAGCTTTTCGAAACAATATTCCTAAATCCTAATTCATTAATACATGAACCTATATATATATATATATATTCTTGTGTTGTTAATTAAACCTCAACCTTCTTGTTCTTATCAAGACATATCAGACTCAAGTGAGCTCATGTCTATCTGAATTCCAATCTTATCACCTAAGACCTCGACAAGACAGTATAAAAAACAAAACAAAAAATGTCTCAAAATTCGAGCTAGTTGTGCCTGTAAAAAATCTGAGTGGGTGTCAAGAGACTGTGCTCCATACAATGAACCCCACTCAGCTCCAAGTATTTTGGGGTCCAACCACATTTACACTTGGAGTTGCTTTTGTCTTCTTTTATGGAGAGCTTTAACTTGACCTCGTCCACCATACATTATTATATGTTATTTTCATGTGGTTAGTCTTTTTTTATACCAAGATTGTGGAATTTAATTCTCTTTATGCCTTTCTCTTCGTTATATTTCTAATTTCAAAAGAAAAGAAAAAGAAAAAGAAAAAAGCAAGACCCTACATTGCTCAACCTAACATTCTCTCAGCAACTAGTCAAATAATAAGATATTCATTATCCATTTCGTACCCCCACAGGACATCCCAACTGCTTCCCAGATGTCCTATAATTCTGTTGACACTTGGCATTGTCAGACAATCACACGTGTCATCAGGAAAGAAGAGCCCATGGCTTCTAATGTCTTGCCCACGTAGATCCTCAGCCATGCCGGTGTGACCCTGTAAACTATGCATTTAGTCCCTCTAATCCTTAGTTTTGATTTCTTAGGGATTGTTTTATTCTAGCACAGTCCGTCGATCAATTTTTATCAGAAATTAGGGATAATGTTAGACTATTCCATTATTAATTTTTTTAAATAATAATAAAAAAAGACTATTGATAAATTTAAAGATAAAAAATCACAGACATAATGATTGTATTTAACTTTTGAGATATTTATTACATATGAATAATTCATTGCATGTCGACACCACTATTCATAATAAAAAAAATTCAATATTTTTTTCTTATCTTAATGACATCCCTTATTTTCTTATTATTATTAGATTCAATAAAATAATATTTTCATCAGATATTATTAATATGATTGGGGATATCCACATAGTGGGTATATGCAATTATTGAAATTTTTTATATATAATCATTTTAATATACTTGTATATTTTAAAAATATTATTAAAAAATAAAAATAATTCATTATAAAAAATAAAATAAAAAGAATCGAAACTAGTCTTAAACTTGATGTGGATATATGGGACTAAAGTAAAATAAAACTGAAAGAAAGGGACCAAATAGTAACCATTATTAACCTGGTACACGTACCTCATGGCATATTCAAGTATCTATCAGGTAAGAGGACATGCCAGCATTGCCACTTCCGCTGCCGCGGCCTTTGCCTTATAAAATGGCTTTAAGATTTCTTACAAGATTTATATTGTTACCAACTGAACATAGGCAAAAAAGAGAGAAACAAGGCTTGCTATCCATATATAGTCATCCTTCTCCGCTTTGGGTTCTAACTTCTAACAACTCAAGGTAAGCTGAATGAGTCGCTGCTGAGTTTGCCATCTGTTTATCTAGATTTTGTGGGGGGTTTGTTTTCGTTAAATTCTGGTACTGGAATTTGTAGAAATTCGTCGCTGTGTTGGTTTACATGGTGTTTGATTATTTGGAGTGTGAAAGCTTTCGTCTTTTTAGTTAGAAGTTTTGTGGGCAATTTTCAGTTTTTTGAAAGGCTTAATCTTTGAGGTTGATCATGATTAAATCTGGAAATTATTGCTACTGTTTGCACTGTTTAATGAGCAGCTCAAAGGGTCTGGCTATGCAGCTTTTGATGACCCTACAAGTGTGTATCAGCCCGTGTTAGTTTTTAGTTCCAAAAGAAGCAGACTGTGATTTGTTTGAGAATAATTTTCAGACCATGTGCTTTCTTTTCTTTATTCATTGTATGGAAAGAAAAAAAAAAAAAAAAACAAGGGTTTTGGGCTGTGGGGGTGTGGTATATAACAAATGTGAAACTTGCCTTACAAATTCGTCAGCTACAATTTGTTAAATTTCTTAGCATGTAGATCTAATCTTTGTTTGGCTTATTTTCTTTTTGCTCTTGTTTTTTGTTGCTCAGGTTATATATCCTGTCTGTTTTTTGTCCTGCTAAAGGTGTATCCTCTACACCGTGTCTCAGCATTCATGAGGTGATCTTTGACTGAGAAACCGAGGGGATGCAGCATGACGTTCCTGACTGTTAGGCAGTCCGTCTCTGAAGCCCATCAGGTTCCGGCTTTGTTGGAGCCACCCTTTATTGCTCTTGGTGAGATTGGATCTGTAAATTATACTTCCTCTTGCTTTTGTGCTCAAAAGCACCATGTACTTTCTAGTTGGTATGATCTATGTGAAGACGGTTGACTCATTTATGTTTTATATATAGATCCTACTTTCTAGGTTGATAAAACATATCGGAGTAGTGTTGTAAATCGTAGATTAGTAGCAGTTTCAGCTAGGGATGGAAAATACACCAAGTGTGTTGACACAGAAATATGAAGTGGGGAGATTGCTTGGCCAAGGCACCTTTGCCAAGGTTTATTTTGCGAGGAGCATCAGTACGAACCAGAGTGTAGCCATTAAAGTAATTGACAAAGAGAAGGTCTTGAAGGCTGGGCTTGTTAATCAGATCAAGAGAGAAATATCTATAATGAGACTTGTTAGGCACCCTAATATCGTGCAACTTTATGAGGTCTTGGCTACCAAAAGTAAAGTTTACTTTGTAATGGAATATGTTAAAGGTGGTGAACTCTTTGACAAGGTTTCTAAAGGAAGGTTAAAGGAGCGTAATGCCCAGAAATATTTTCAACAGCTGATCAATGCAGTTGATTTCTGCCACAGCAGGGGTGTTTATCATCGTGATATAAAGCCAGAGAATCTGCTGTTGGATGAGAATGAAAATCTGAAGATATCTGATTTTGGATTGAGTGCCCTTGCCGAATCCAAGCACCAAGATGGACTACTTCACACGACTTGCGGGACACCTGCATATGTTTCTCCAGAAGTGATCAACAGGAAAGGTTATGATGGCATTAAAGCTGATGTTTGGTCCTGTGGCGTGGTTTTGTTTGTGTTATTGTCTGGCTATCTCCCATTTCATGATTCCAATTTGATGGAGATGTACAGGAAAATAGCCAAAGCAGAGTTCAAATGCCCTAATTGGTTTCCAACTGATGCTCGTAGGTTGGTGCGCAAGATCCTGGATCCAAACCTCAATACAAGGATCTCTATGGCTGAGATTAAGGAAAGTTCTTGGTTCATAAAAGGGTTGAACTCTAAACAAACTAAAACTGGAACAGAAAGCAAGGAGGTAGCTGCTTTGGATTGGAATGGTTCTGGTACTTCTGAGAATAGTTGCGTGGCTTCTGAGGCAAAGCAAGAGTCAGCCAAACCTCCTCCCAGTTTAAATGCTTTTGATATCATTTCCCTTTCTGCTGGATTTGATCTATCTGGATTATTCGAGGAAACGTATCAGAAGAGAGAAGCAAGATTTACTTCTATACAAACAGCTTCAGCCATCATCTCTAAACTGGAAGGTATTGCTAAGCATCAGGAGCTGAAGGTGATTAAGAAAGATGCAGGTTTGTTGAAATTCGAAGGAATGAAAGAAGGTAGAAAGGGGCCATTGTCTGTCGATGCTGAGATTTTTGAAGTGACTCCAAATATCCATTTTGTGGAAGTGAAGAAATATAGTGGAGATACGCTAGAATATCAGAAGATACTGGAAGAAGATATTAGGCCTTCTCTCAACGAAATTGTTTTTGTCTGGCATGGTGAGCAAGAACTGCAGCAGCAGCAATCAAATCGACCACACTAGCAGCATCAGTTTGCTCGAGATATTCTCTCAATGCAAGTTTTTCCGCAGCATCTTATGTTTGTACAATTTCTTGAACTTCCAATTTTCGCACTTCCATGCTTGTAATTGCTAGTGTTAGATGCCTCCTGCCTCCCAAAGGCCTACCCCTTATTTGCTATATCGTTAATGATTACTTTGAATGCTCATAACTCTCAAGTTCTTGAATTGGATGTCCTGTCTTCCTGTGATCTTCCTATAACATTTTCAATGTATTCTCTATCCACGCATACAGTTTCTGTTTTGCATGGACTGAAAGTTAATATTATGACCCAGATCCACATATACAGTTTCCAGGATCACCTTGTAGCAGTTGCAAATATCTATCAGCAAGAGCAAAGAATGCTTCTTCTTGATTGAGAATATTTATCATTATTTAGATTGCAAGAAGAGGTGTATTAATGTTTTCTTATCCGATCCAATGACTTCGCAAGCACACAGAAACAATTGGCAACTTCTAGTCCATGAACTTTCTTCGGAAGTTGGCAGAAACTGTTGATGGGTGCTTTTCAATCAGAAATATCCACATACGCAAGTGTGTGGTGTAGGTTTCTCATGATTTACTAGCTTGCACAAATGGAGAACATTTCTCAGTGGAGAGCATTCCTGTCCAGAAAAATTCTGTATCCTATAATTGAAAAATGATCCTTTTTTCCTGCCCACAGCCCTGACCAAGTTTAGCTCACACGTGTATAAGTTGCCCCAACATGATTCAGCTTCACATACCATGTTTCATGGGGTCTTGGTACAAGTGGCAGCGCGTCTTGGGTTCACATGCCTCCAGGCCTGGTAGAGATCCGATTTCGGCAAAGACAAGAAGATGGTGCTTGATTACCATCAGAGCCTCAATTGATTCTTGTTGTCAATATTAAAAGCAATAAAACGGTGCGTTAATCATTTGAGTGGTAATAGCAATCCCAACGGGAAAAATCACACAATCCCTGATTGAAATTGTTCGTAAGTTTTTCTCTTGCAGGGGGGCCACAGGGACAGATTTCCAGGCAAGTATTTCCTTGGAAAGTCTGTCTGAAATTGGCTTGTCATGATATTGCTTCAGATAAGTCTGTATATTTACCAAACGTATCACATCTTGTCACTTGTGATGTCTACAACGTACAAATCAAATTCCTGTTCTTGTCCAGTTGATGTTTCTGAAGCTACCTAAAACCAACGCTATTAGTTTCATTAAAAATGAAATAAAAAAATAAAAACGATAGCCACAAATACATCTTAGTCATTAACTAACCATGACCAAAAGCAAGGTTTTTGCTGCGTTTGAGTATTGTTTGTTGTAATAGTATTTTTTATGTTTTTTAATTTGTATTTTTTTTCTTAAAAATATTTTGTAATGTTAGATTTGTTTTTTATTGACTTGTCACACTCTCATTATATACATCATGGTTTTAGCAGACTTTGTTTTCTCTTCCAATTATTATCTTTAATATTTAATTGATTACAAATTAGACATGATGATCTGTTTTGTTTATTTTCTAACATGTTATTTCGATATTATGACTGAGAATAGTGTTTCAAAATTTAACCCCAGAAGACTTAGGTTTTTTTATGTCTTATTTTTCAATTGATTTTTTTTTTTCAATTTCATTACTAAACATGAGGTTCGATTGAGTTTTATCATATTCATTTGCTTTCTATTGAGATATTAATCAAGGTTGATTTCTATATCTTAATCACCATTAAATTAGATTAATTTTTATTTTCTTTTTAAAATGTTATTCCAATGTGATAATTTAAGTCACAGGTCCTTCAATATTGATTTTTTTAATTGGATTATCTCATCCTCATTACCATAGAATAGTGCTTAATAGGTTTAACCTGGATCAACTTAGCTCATTTTTTGTTTAATTTTTTAAAACATTATAATTTTATCATTCAATATTTAGTGCAACCGGAGCGATTGTGAATTAAGATTCATTATTTGTTTTGATTTGTTGTTTATAAAGTTATCTCATGATCAAAGTTATAAACTTGATAGGTTAACCCGGATTATGTTATTTTTTTATGAGGTTATTTTAGTTATATACCTTAGATCATAGGTTTTATGAGATTACTATAATTGAATAATCTAGGTTGATCTTAGATAATTCAGTATGTTATTATTTTAATATAAAAAAGATATCATCTTGAATATTTTTTAGTTAAACTATGTGATTACGAATTGTATGAGATGCTTTTAGATTCACATATTAAACTAGGTGACATCAGGTCAACTCTCACTTATTTTTTATTTTTTTACATTCAAGAAAAAATTGACATGATCTACAATGTAGTATGAGTCAATGATTTAGTGAATACTAAATATTTATGGTATTAACTACTAAAGACATAAAGCCATGATGTACTCTAGTCTTATATAGTGTTTGAAATTATAATAATAATTGTTTTTTAAAGTTTTTTTTGCTTGAAAATATATCAAAATGATTATTTTTTATTTTTTAAAATTTATTTTTGATATTAACACATCAAAATAATCTAGAACCATAAAAAAATTAAAAACTTATTTTAAAAAAAAAATTGAAATGCTTTTTGAACACAAAAACAAACACTAAAAACTTGTTTGTTTTTGTTTTAAAAACTTTTTTGAAAAACATTTTATTTTATTTTATTTTTTTTAGGGTTTTCATGTCATTTTGATGTAATAATATCCAAATCGTAGAACATATTTAATAGAATAAAAATATAATATTTTTTAAAATGAAAAATAGATTAGGAAAATCAAGTTTAATTTGAGTGTCTATCTTATTAGATTACTCGACAGAAGTTAGCAGCTCTACTCAACCTTAGCAGTCAGATCTTCTCATGTTTAACTATTTTTGAATAATGAATAAATCTGGATGCAAGAATTAGATAAACAAATAACATGATAAATATAATTTGACCATTTCCAATCTAGGTGCAGCTTGCTCAGTTGAAAGGACTGCACGACCTGACTAAATCCCGTTAAGCAACTAGCGGGGTTGGTAAGAATAGTTAGTCTTCGGATTGAAAACTGTGTCCTTATCCGATTACTTTTACACTAGGAAATTGGACAAGCTTGAGCTATGTCAAGTCAATAATTACCGGATACACATGAGAAACTCTTCTCTTCTTGTTGCATGGCCTAATCCTGCATTCTGGAGATGGGGACAGCAAATCTATAACCTCAATTTCCCGAGGAATGAATGACCTTGGAATCAGGGCTTGATCTTTACCATTGATTACTCTGCAAGAAAGCTTCTTCCATCTTGGCCAATCAAATTCAGAAGCATCCTCGTCGATTAATGTCATTACACCCCCATCTCTAGTCTCCCTCGCAGAAAATTTTGTGGCAATAGAAGATGCTTTTCTTGATGGCTGTTTCATGAAACCAAATGGTTCTGCATAATCTAGTTCTGGAGAGGGCGACTCTCTTTGGTCTTGCATGGCATGTGGCTCAGATCGATCAAACTGTTCACGAGAAGCTTTGTTAATACAATGTGCATCTACAGAAGCATGAGCATCCACGTGTATTTCTTTCATAGTTTCACTGGTGTTGCTAGCTTCATCATCTTTATCAGTAACTAATTTCTTACCCTTCTGCCAGTCCAATTCAGAAACATCCTCATCAGTCAATACATCCCTATCTCCAGTCTCACTCTTTGAAAAGGTAGCAGCAATTTGACATGCTTTTCTCGCTTGGGAATTCATTGAAGATGCTTTTCTTGCTAGTGAATTCATGAAATGAAATGGATGTGCATGACCCAGTTCTGGAGAGGGTGGTTCCCTTTCGCCTGGCTGACCATATTCTTCAAACCATCTGAATTGCTTATCGGAAGTCTTGTCCATGCTATGTGCAAAATCTTCAGAACTATGGACTATAATATCCGCATGTGTTTCATTATATTTTTCGTGTAAAGGCTCGCCTCTGTTACCAGCTTCCCTGTATTCCGTTTCATCATATCTAGCTTCAAAAATATCCTCCTCCCTTCCATTATAGCATGGAAGCTCATCCAGGGAGGAAGCTTCAGGTTCGGCCAAGTTTGCCTCAACTGTTCCACTTCCATCAATAGCTTTCTCATATTCCTCTTCACTATTATCCCAGGCATCTTCATTGTCTCTCTCTTTGAACAAATTATCACCCGAATCACAGTAGCAGGGAAGCTCATCCATGGAGCAAATTTGGACCTTCATGTTCTTTGGCAAGCTTGGACAACCAACAGAGTGTACTTTGTATTTCGTTGAGAAATAGTTTATGGAGATGTTCAAGCTAATCATGTACAGAGACACATTCAGTATTTGATATATCAAACCTAGAGATGAAGTAATTTCTTCCTACTTCCACAAGAATAAATCATACCTCTGCCACGACGGGAGGTTAAGCATGGTGTAAGCAAGTTTAATCTTGTTGGCAACTCCTGAGAAGGATTTAAAAGCAGCAGCTGCCTGCCTTACTGCCACTGATTCTGTTGGGTGTTGCCATGCCCATTCAAACTGCAGTCACACATTTCATATGTTAGCAGCTACGATATGAATGAAATTCTTATGCATTGCAACTAATGACAAGATCTTAAAATTCTGGTTCTACAGGTAAAGTGAAGGACTAGTTTTGGCAGAATAAAAACTGTGTGCTCAAGATTTTCCAAAGAACTTCCTTTTGGTCCCATTTCTAAAGACAATTTGAAGATGTATTAATTGAAATAATTAATCTCTTCGACTAAAAAAAGTGCTAGCATTCCACGGGCCTACAAAGCACAACTTCACTGAAGAAAAAAAACCGCTTCTTTGTATTATTTTTGGTATCAGATGATCAATAGCGCATCATCCCATCAGACGGCAAACAACTATTCTACTGCACAAAATGTTTAAGACGTGCTGCTTCAAAACTGGTTATAGTCCCATGCCGGGAGAAGAAGTGAAAATAAAAACAGGAAGTAATATCATAAAGAAAATCCGAAACAAGAGCAAGCAAATGCAAACTTGCAAAACCCAAAGCATGATAGCAGGGAGTAGATCCAAGCGTTATTCTGTACCACCTCAACTTCAATGTCTTGAGGTTGGCTGAAGGTAAGCTATTCTTCCTAGACTCTAACATCGACAAGGCAAACGATAAAAATGCTTACTATATGAAACCAAAGCTGAAAGTAAATAAACAGTTATAAGAACAAAAAGAAATAACCTGCAAAGCAGCAACGTTAGTTGGGAAACCATATATACAGAAAACCATTTCCCATGGCCTTCTTTTCTTAGTCCTGCATGCTCCGCTTCTAAGTTCACCATTGTGTTGCCTAATTCTCCGCCTCGGATTTACTGTAAACCTGCAAAACTTCCAGCCCTTTCACACATCAAAACATAAAAAAAAAAAAAAAAGGAGAGAGAGATAAAAACATATTTTCCTAGCTTGCAAAAGATCAAATCTTTTTGTTTGCACAAATTAAATACTCTAAACAGGAACAAACTTGTCCATTAAAATTGGGTTTCAAGTAATGGGACAATTCAAAAATATGAAAGAAAGATCCAACTGGCCCACAAAACAAATGATCGCAACACCATTAATCAATGAAACCTTAATAGATTGATCAATTTTTATTTTGTTTTTAATTGAAGACTCAAAAATATTAATAAATCAATCAAAGACTAATACTTTATAGATTGATCGACAAAAAATACATAAAACCACAGAGGACACCAATCTTAAGATTCAAAGGGCAGAAAAAAGGGAAAGAAGGAATCAAACCCGATGTAGGTGTGGCCTTTGAATCTGGGGCAGAGAGAAGTCAAGAGATAGCAAGCGAAAAACCCATCTTTTCCCTTCTCTGCTTCTCCTAGTTCTTGAGGATTTTTGTGGGTTTTTCTGTTTCTTGTCATTTACTGGTATGGAAGATAAGGATATGTCTTTCTTCCTCTTTTCTTTATCTAGGGGGAGGGTGTGGAGTTAGATGCAATTCGACCGTTGGTGTGGAGGTTTTATAAATATTTCAAATTTGGAGTCCTTTTGTTTTGTTCACGGGTTTAGAACACGACTCGCCTGTGGGTTTTATAAAATTGACTTGGTAGTATTATTCGAACTCGGTTCGATTCATTATTAGTTTATTTTATTTATTTTTAAAAAATTATATTATTTTTACTTTAACCTAGGATTTATCCCAACGGGATGATTTTTTTTTCAATGAAAATTTATATGTGTATTTATTTAGTTTAAAACAAGAATCTTTTGGTAAATATTATTGAATATTTTTTTAGATCATCACTTATTGATTCTTTCGTTCATAAAAGTTGGAAAACTACCATGCCTTAAATAGTGTATTATTATGAGTTTGATTCATAAAATTAATCAGCATATATTTAATGTATGATTCGTTGAATCAGCACATATATAATTTATTGATGTAAGACTATAATATTAATTCATACGGTAATTTTATTGTACAAAATGATGTCACACCAAGAATATTATAATAATTAGGTTGGAGCTGCAAATATAACTTTTGTATTTTTTTTATTTTTTTTTTAAAGATTGGTAACTCTTGAAGGAAGCAGAGAAGATTTGTAATGCATCATATAATCTACATTCCAAATTTTGAAGAATTCACAAGAGAAGTTTTTCTATAAAAACATCAATTTAAATTTGGATAACATGATCTTGATGTCGGCTCGAGGTTAGAACAATAAAAATATTTTTTTAAGAAAATAATTGTATAGTTACCATGTTAAACCCAGAAAGTAGCAAATTAACAAAAAGTAAAGCTGAAGTTCTACATGACCCGAATGCATGCAAGTGAAATCTATGGGAGGAACTCTGGCCAGTTGCTGAGTTAGACTACATTGAAAATATTTCTGATGCATGCTGATCTTATTCATTCCAGATACCATAAAATCAATATTCTCCGTCATGTCAAGGAATTCAACCTCAAATCAATGTATAAAAGGAGCATGTACTCTAGCAAATTCAACAGCTCCTGTGCTAATTAATATGTTAGGAGCACAGCAAGACAGATTTCCTACTTCCTGAAATATGCAGCAGGCCTAGGACCAGGGAAGGCAGACCTGCACGTGATTTGAGTGCAATTCATACTGCTATGCTCGGCAAAAGTAAGAGCTCATGTTCTTGTACTAGAAGAGTCTGCTAAACCTTCGCAGACCAATCGTCTCATGTCACTATCACCACATGACAGGCTATTTGAAACCAATCCATATTTCCAGAGAATTATAGTAGCTGCCCATCTGAATTAATGCATCTCTGGTATTATCAACAATTTTATAAATTTGGCATATGGCAGAAAACACATAATTATCATGGGAAATGGCATGTGGCACAAACACGCATGCTAGAACATCTACATTAAGAAGTACTTGGAAGCCCCATGCACTTCAATTAACAAAGTTCAAGGGTATTCAGTTCTAATTCTGAAGGAGCCTCAAGATGCTGAGATTCCACACTAGCTGTAAAGGTCTTAAAATGAGAACTCTTGGCTCCCTGCATATTGCAGATTTTCATCCAATACACAAAACATTATCATCACAATCCACCACAGAATCATCTCAATTTCACCAATTCTTGCAACACCTACCATACATACATTACCATCTTCCCAATTATAGCCAACATAATGAACTCTTAACTCCTAAACAAGCTTTCACACTTCAAAATTCTCGACAGATTGGATCCAGACACACCTTAAACAGCACACAAACTACAGAAGAGCCGCATTTCAACAACAATACAACATAAAAGAAAAGACTGGAGTGCAACACAACATCTAAAAGCCACAACGTCATCTTTCATTCTTATTACATGCTAGTGCTAGTAAAAACAATTTCATCACCTATAAAACAGCAGCAACATTACTACAAATTAGAGAGCAGTATCTCACCGCCGGTATAGCATAAATGAAAAGATTAAAGAGCAACACAGCATCCAAAAGCCACAAAGTTTTGACATTTCATTCTTACTAAATGCTAACAAGTTACAATCCCACCACCAATACAACAACAGCAACATTACAACAGCAATGATTTCCAGATGGGGTTTTGTTTTTTTCAATTGTATTACAGTAATTCACAAGCAATACTACTACACGGAAAACCTTAAAACACATTTAAAAATCCCAATACCTACAACACATAAGAGCTCCAAAAGGCTATCAGCTTTCACGTTTTGAAGAAGGACCCAATTGCCTCCACAAGTATTTTCCACTAGCCATGTCCACCAATGTCCAAAACCCCATTTCTATCCCTGACTTTACCTGCACATTTTCAATGAAAAGATCAAGACTTTACCCAAAACAAGAAAAACCAGAAAAAGACACACAGCATGTGTGATTATTTCAGACCTTTGAGAATCGAGATGAAGAAGAAGAATCCGATGGTTGAGGAGAGTTGTTGTCGCTGTCGGTGTGGGAACTTTCGTCATCGCCACTGTCGGTGGTGGTGGAGAGAGGGCAGGATTTGAGATTTCTGATAACGAAAAAACCGGCTAGAGTGGCGGAAAGGAATATCAGAATCAGCCTCAATGGGCACATTGTTAGTATTATTTGTAAAATTTGAGAAATGTCAAGGTATTAATAAGAGAAACTGTAATCTTTGGTTGTTTGTATTATTATTATTAAGAATAAGAAGATGAGGTCGGGTGTGGTTTAAGTTTTGTCAAAATTTTGTTTTAGAGAATGAAAAGGGGGAAGAGAGGACGGATAGAAGAATAATTAAGGGAGAGGTGGGGTCCAATGAATAATGGCAGGGCTGCTGAATGTGATTCTTGCATTTTACCTAATCCATGATAAATTATTTAATTAATTTAGAATAGCCAGCAGTGGTCTCCTTGTAAAGTTATAATTAATTAACCGTTTTAGTTCAAGTGATAATTTTTCATGTTTTTAATTGGCATTTGAGAGGTTATATAATTAACTTTCGTGTGAAAGGAGGTCAATTTCAATGCAATAATATGTTGTTGTCGTCGTCCATGTTTTTACATGGAGTTGATTAAGTGCCTTGAGCCATTGACAATAACTAATAAAGGTTTAAATAAATATCAGATCAAGAAAGTAGGGAAATTCTATCAAAAATATTAGAAAAAAGAGAGTTAGATGGTGGGTTGTGAGGCAATTCCTTGAGTGAGTGGCTGAGGCACGTTGTTCTTCAAACAAGTTTTAATAGAGCATAAAATTAGGAAGTCAAAGATGGAGCGCTAGTGCTACAGGCGCTGGATCCCAATTTTTCCAGCCCTCTCTGTTCATGCTACAGATTGAGACATTTCCCATATGAGATTTTAAAGTGGATTGATTATTCAACATCCCAGTGACACTCACACCAAGAGGACAATAAAACGAAGGGAACAGAGGTCAAGATGAAGCCTGTCCCTGTCACGAACTTCGAATTGGATTGATCATCCAAATTGACGAGTAAAATGTCATCATTTTGGTTTGGTGGCCATCTTTTGTCACCCTTTGACAAGTTCATCAAGAGAATCTTGCTTTTGTTACATCCAGAACTTGCTAACCCTGTGAGATTTCACTCTGTTATCCAGCTTCTCATTCTAGAATCTAACAAGAAAAGTTTTACCAGCTATCTTCACCAATTCACCCTTCAATTGTGCCCGACTTGTAAACTATATAGCCAGGCAGCTGGTGGTCCACTTAGGATTCTACCAAAATCTCATAGTGGTACCATAACAATCTTAATTCTCACATCAGTATCCTCAGATGCATAATTTAATAGCAGCACGAGCTGCCGCCAGTCCAATGAGTTAAATATGAACACAGGCACCGTTTTTTATCGGTCCTTCAACTACCAAAACACAGCACTAGTGCCACCAAAGCCCTCTCAGTTCAGTTTCTTTCCGTCATATATCCTTGAGTTTTTTGGGAATTCTTTCTCAAGCAGTTAGCCGGAGAGTTAGCAGCACCCTTTGGATCTACAAACGTTTTTCTTCTCAAACCACGGAACTGTGGGTGAATCATAAAAGCTGTGATATAAAGAAGCATTTTCTGCTGGGAATCTTCAATTCTGAAAGCCTCACCGGCTGAAATTAATGTTAGAAAATAATATAAATTCAAGGTTTTTAGATGAGATGGTTTTTCATGAGTAGAGACGCTATTCACATCAGCATGCAGATATGTGAACTGCACCTTTTGAAACTGTCAACTGTACTTCAGGCTTTCAGCTTACCTTGCTACCTCATTTACATCAGCGATACGCGACGCCCTGCAAAGATAGAATAAGTTGTTCACCTACTCAACAATGAGTTAGAGATGAAAAAGGCAGAAATAAGTAGGGCTGCCTGTATAATCAAACTACTCAACCCATCAAACTAAAATGAAGAGAACAAATTAGTTTACCACGCCCCCATATACGTGGTTGGCCAGATCATGCCGAACTCAAGATTCTAAGAGTCCAAAACATGTTTCACCAATAAAAGCAGCACATACCTGACTATGGATTATAGCTTGGCAAAACGAGCAATCTTGGAAAGCGCTGTCCTTGAGCCTCGAAGACCAGCTCCAGATTTTGAGCTCACCTTCATCTTATGGAAAACCAAATTCAAATTAATTGCATTGCATCACCATGCATTTAAAGGCAAGTAAACCCTTTGAATGATTGTTTGCCTTGAGGCTCTGCAAAATCAAATGGATGGAAACCCATCAGTCTGAAGAGAGTTCGAGATTTGAAACATCAGTGTTTGTGTGCAAAATTCACCTCTTCAATTTGCATCGCACGATGTGCCACCAGCTCTGTCTTCGTCATTACAATCGGGTATTTAGTTTAATATCTGTACAGGATAGTTCAATTTGGTTGATTGAGTGTCTAGCCATATGAAATAATACAATTTGGAGCAGGCAAAATAACATGCATCAAAAATATACAAGAATGGCGATAAAATATTATATTATTATTATTATTATTATTATTATTATGTAAAGCACTAAAGAGGGTGGGTTTCTAACTGTAGCTGCCTCTGGTCATACATTCACATTGTTTTTTCAATAATTCATATTAGTCCTCAAAGTTTAATTCTAGACAATTTAATCATAATCAAAGGTCTGATTTTTTAGTCAAATGTGGAATTTAAAGAAGAAGAAGAAGCAAAATGATAAAGGCGACAAACATAGGTGCCATGCCAAAAGAAATCATGAAAAATTTACTTAGATCCTTAAACTTTAAAAATAACACAAATTATATAATCATAATAAAAAAAAAAATTAGTGTTATTTTTCAGTTTCTTGTTAGAGAGAGAAGAGAAACGAGTTGATGAATTCCCGCGATGAGAGAGAAAGTAACCGTTCAAGCTTTTTATTATATAATTATAAATTCAAGAGAAAGAAAATATTTAATCTGTAAAATCCATGATTTAAACAACAAGTTTAATAAGTTAAACTACAACACTCGAGCTATTATTTTTAAAAAAATTAATAATATATGTTAAAGTGTCTTTTTTAAAAATAATTTTTAAATTATGTTTCAATTAATATTGTTAACCTGTGATTATTTTATCTTAATCTACAAGTGTTTCTTTATTTTTTTTAATTTTATTTTTAGTTATTGTTTTTTTTCTATTTATTAACCCACATAATTCTTATTAGTTTATTTGATTACAGTTACGCATGAAATTTTTTTGCTTACACTGAGAATTTTTTTGGATCACGTGGAAAAAGCATGCGCATATAATTTTTTGAGAAGAAGAGAGACTAGCAGCAGGGGGAGCACGGGTCACCTAGCTATTAGCTATCATCAAGCTACAGGTTGTGATTGTATACCTTCCCATCAAATCTACGACTTCCCACATTACCTATTACCATAGTCTTTATTTTAATTTTATTTTCTTTCCATTTATATTATCGAAATTCTTTTTATCAGTTAAAAATATAAAATAAAATAATATTATTTTTATTATGGTTTAAATTCTGATCTATTTTGGATTTTTCGGCCAAATATCAGCCGAAACATATCGGTTTTGTTCTGCCCGTTTTGTTTCAACTAAATAATGTTTTTTTTTAAATAATAAATAATTCTACAAAATCAATCATATCTTTTAATCTGATCATTAGATTAAAATGAAATTTTACAAGGAGTCTTTTGACATATTTATATATATTATGCTATAATTTCAGAGCAATCGGAGAATGTAATAACATTTTGATATTGATGATGACATTCTCGTAATATTATATATATTCATAATTTTGTTTAGAAAAATTATTTTATTGTGTATTTCTTTAAATTAAATTTCATAATTCTAAATAATTTTATTTTTTTATTTGAATTAAATTTTTTTAATTAATATATTTAATTATATATTTATATAAACAGTACAACACCAAAACGTTTCAAGACCGAAATATTCTATTTCAAATGAAAAAACAAAGCATCAACCGAAACGGTATTTACAGCTTTGGCTATTACTACTATAGTATCAAATTCCTCTATGCTTTAAGTCTCAAATCTTAAGCATTTGTGACATAAAAATGTTGAAATATTGTGATTACAAAATGGATCCTGCATTGTTAGAAAAATTTCATCGATGATGGGGCAACTCTAAAGGCAAACCCTTAACTCTCCAACATATGAATAATATGTGAAGAAGTGAGGAACGAAGCACACCGATTGACATGCTCTGATGCCAAACTCACTCTATGAAGAAGACTAGCAGAGAATCCTTCAAGTAGTGATTCTCACCAGAAGAACAGAAATTTTACAGAAGAAGCAATTCACCAAAATTGAACCGCCCAGGTTACCAAACACTCCAGATGTTGAGCAACATCCAAGCACTCTTGTGGCCTAAAAAGCATGCCTAGTGATGATAAAAGAGGTGACCAGACTACTAACGTAACTGTGGTTATCAACACAGTCTCATGTACCAGTTTCTGAGGTGCTGTAACTTCACAGCAGTTCAACAAGAGGCATCCAACAGAACAAAAGTCATTTTATGAGGGCACACTTA
This sequence comes from Salix dunnii, assembly GCA_015731905.1. NCBI lineage: Eukaryota > Viridiplantae > Streptophyta > Magnoliopsida > Malpighiales > Salicaceae > Salix > Salix dunnii. The sequence continues at coordinate 14,522,538 of CM027671.1, read as the reverse complement.
CTAGTTCCTCCCTTGACTTCTTCTTTGCATAACCAAAGCCATATCCAGGCCAATGACCTTTCCCGGCTCAAAGAAATTACTAGTCTGCACATGAAGAACCATTCATGTTTACAAAAGACATCCCAGAAAAATAAAATAATTATAGGGCTTCAATAAATTCCCGACCAAATGATAGCACCTGAGTCAGGCCAGGCTTGTCTGATGTCCTTGCAACACCCCATTAAGTGGTGATGACTTCCCGACAGTTGACCTTGCTTGCAATGGAAACAATTTTCACTAAATGTACCAAAAAAGATGAACATACACAAAAAAGATATCTAGTGCAGAATATTATATTTCTTAAGCCACCATTTCAAATAATCATAAACCTGCAGATGGCACTAGAGATATCATCAATCAAATGGCCAAGTAGAATGGATGATTAAAGTACAAGAAAAGACTCGGTTTTTACCGAGGTTGCAATTCAGCACAGTTTAAACCTCTTTTTTTAAAGAGTGTCATTATTTGTACTTCAAACAATCAGAGACAGCTCTGATAATAGAAAACCAAAGGCATAATCAATACTACAAACCATGAGTTAAGATTTTAACAGTATAAAGTAGCCATATTATAGGCATATAATGAATCTATTATGATCAAAAGGAGTTAAAAAATATTTGGAATTGATAGAATATGTGCATTTACCAAGCAACGAAAATGTAGGTAATAAGCATTCAGAAGAGTTAAAAAACGCAATCTCTGGAAGACCAGGGGGGTGGGGATGAAGATGAAACCTATGCAGCAGCAAAATATGTCAATTTATTCCTAAAAAGCTTTTAAAAATAGTTAGTAATAGCCCTGGTTTTAATTACAACAGTGGAAGAAAGAGCAGTCGTTGGTTCATGTAAATTTACCCACCATTTTCTATGACTAGATTCATAAGAATGGAAAGATTGCAATAGATAACAAAAACATAGTCGCAAAGTGCAAAGAACAAACATACATTTTCTTCAATTCGTTCTCTCTGTGAACTTGTAGAGAAGGGGATGTTATCTAATGGAGTAGATAGATCAGTGTTGTAGCCTGCTCTTTTCAGCTCAATCAAGCGTCTACGTCCCCGAAACTGCCAACAAAATTCTTGAATTACTACTCAGGAAATGATGTAAATAAATCAAATTTCCAAACATCGGAAGCCTTTTTTATGCAAATCACATTATCTTCTACACAGGAAAGGATGGAAGCACTAGCTTGGATTGCACGGAATTGTGTATTCTTTGACATTCCAGTATCTTCCTCCAATTCTTTTTCCTCTCCATGGTACTTTTTGAAAGAACGAGTCATAACAGGAGGAAAAACCTGCTGCTGAGAAAGTTGGAAGAAGAGAAAAGAAAGTGATTGAAAATGGAAACTACCCAAGAAATAAAACATGCACAACTCAGACAAGTAGAATCAAAAAAGAAAAATTGAGGTGCATATATACATTAGCCCAGCACATTTAAAGAGCAGCAGTGCAGTTGCTAAGCACAGGGCTTTCCCAAACAATTTCAGGGCAGGAAATGAAGAGCTCAGGACAGATATAAGAGTGATGTAGGGGCCGATGTTCATACAAGACAAACTTTTCCACACCCCCTTTTTCCACACGAAGAGGGAAAAGAAGCAGCTATAAATCAAACATTCCATAATGCAAGAAAAATAGAACCTCTATCTACACCGGAGAAAATGAACAAGCAGAACCATGGATATAAATCTCAAGTATATTCAAAGGTGTAAGAGCCTCAGGAAGCAAAGCAATGTCCTGATTAAAGGAGTCAAAAGATACTCACATTTTTTATGTTGTCGGACCAGCAAGATCGATATGTTGCCCTGACCTTATGTTTTACACTTGTCCGAACTACGGTGTAATGAAATTACAGGCTAACAGAGACTGGAAATGGACGAATACATATAAATAGTAAACATGGTACTCTTGAGAAACCACTTGAAATGGTGAAAGAAACCTCTTGAGAAAATGAACTTTTGTTTGTTTTTCATGTTTTGTTCACACTTATGCTGGCGCTCTCCGTGTCCGTCTCTGCCTTGCTAGGCTGCTCTTACCGCTCTCTCCCTCCCAAGGTAGCATTGGAGATTGTGGACTTCATGGCCCCAATTAGCTAAGTGGTGCCGTTGTCATAATCTAGTACTTATTTTGCTAAGCCTATTATTGTAAAATTAATTTGCAAATTTATTTTCAAGAGAACCTTTTTTCTTTTTTTTTTTGTAATGTAAGTTGTATTTGTATCTCAATTAATTTCATAGACCTTTAATGATTCTAAAAATTATAAAACTTAAATTGGTGATTTCAAGGAACAAACCTAGAATCGAACAACTAAATTGCCCGCTGAATATATTAATTAGGTCAATGTAAAGAGAGCATCTTTAAGATTGCCCAACAAAAATTTTAGTCTCAATCAACAGGAGATTAATCCGAGAATATCTTTATCACTGAACCAAAAAATAAAAAAGTAGATATTAGAATCTGAATGGGAAGAAGGTTATTAAACTATACATACCCATTTGAATTTGATTTTAGAATTTAAAGGACTTGATTTCCAAGATTAAAGTATATATTAGAATTTGAAAACCAAAATCAAAAATTAAAACTCGACTCATCGAGAGTCAAAATATGAACTTTTTTCTTGCGAATTGATAAAGAAAGGAGCTCCAATTGGGTTCTTTCGATATGATTCACTTTCCTCTAAAGCAATCGTCATTAATAATCATGCAATGTGTCACAAATCACCAACTGTTTGATATGATACCTTATCTTAGTGGGGCTGGAAACACTCGATCTGGTCCCTCCATTCCCTTCCCTAATTATCTCTGCCCAATGAAGAATGAGTGATTACTAATCAACCAGCTTAATCCCATATCATCACCATCTCCATCTTCAAAAGGGTACCCTACAGCTCTGCAAGTTGTTAATAATAGAGCAAGTTGCATGTTATGCTGGCAATTACAGTTAAACTGGAGGGTCCTTGCTCACCGCGTAAATTCATATATTGGAACATGCTTCATATGCTCAATATCTTGAGATTTTTTTTCTTTTTTCATTAGTATAAAAGTTTAACATCTGTTCAAAATCTGATTAAAAGGACTGGTGCACATGGCAAGGTCAATCCAGAGGGAAAATGGCATAAAAAAATCTGCCCACCGCGCTGCAGGTCCAATGATTGAATCCATTGATGATCTGAACCCCCTGAGGAAATTTGGCTGCATTATATTAATAAAAGCGGTACTTGACAGGTAACTATTACATTTAGTCCTTTACAGCTGAATCAGGGATCAGCCTCACATAGAACCTTGCCAATTAGCACAACCCCCCCCCCACCCCCCCCAAATAAAAAAATGGTAGGTCCATTTGTACTTCTTCCTCTGCTTGAGTTTCCAGCTTTTACCTGCTGTGCCATGTTCATTGAAGGAGATTTCTGGCAATGTCGTGTTCCCTGACATCAATCATTTGCTCCAGGTCAATCAACTGCTTTACAAAACAGGGCTCTTTGAATGTCTTCTGGGCCACCATACAGAAACGAAATGTCTCCAGCAACGAGAATCTATCAGTGACTTGATTGAATACCATTCAAACCAGCTTTCATTGTCTACAGCTGTTTAATTTTGAACAGCAAGAGTTCATTGTCGAATCTACATTCACAGAGTTCAGAAAATGGCTAATTTACTCTTCATTAGTTCATTGTCAAGCTATGCATACACAGGGAACAAACCAGCAACAAAACAACAATACTTACATAAATGTTTTCAGCAAAACGGATCAAAAAAAAAAAAAAAAGAGGAGGATGACCACCACCACCTCAGAAACTTTTATTAAGATCACAAATCACAAGTACAAACAAACACAACATGTTTAACAGCATTCATGGTTTTTTTTTTTTTTATCAGGAAAAACAAAATGCAACAAACATATAGCCAAAATTCATTTTTCTGGCAAACAAGAGATGACCAGATTCCAATTAGCAGAAACCTGGATCTATTGTTGATTAATAAGTACTCCTAATTACTAAGCAGCCATAATCACAGGCTCAAGCTTATTCTTCCATATTTCCTTAAAGCATCCAGCATCACCACCATTCCTCTTAGCCTCCACAACAAACAAAGTATCGGTTAACGGGTAAATCTCGACCGATATCATCAAGTTACCATTGTGCCCTTCCATCTCCAACCCCCATTCTTTTCTTCTCTTCACCCTCAACCTCTCCTCCTTTGCGAACTCCTCAACCTTCTTCATCAAATTCTCTGGCGACTCGGTCGACACAAATCTTTTTCCGTCATCAACCACATTATATGAATCATCAAACAACCCTGACAGGTTCAAACCGGAGGAGAAAGATATGATATCGAAGGCATTCAAGCTTGTAGAAGCTAAGTTCTCATCTTTTTTCTCATCACCCTTGCAGAGCTCCTCGTCGTAGAAATTAATCTCCTTATGCTTCCCTTTCTTGAACCAAGGATCCTTCAAAATCCCATCAACGGTGATCCTTGTCTCCGGATTCGTGTCAAGAAGCCGAGACAAGAATCGTTTCAAATCGGTGGACATCCATTTAGGACATCGAAATTCACCTTTGTAAATTTTTTTATACATGTCCATCAAGTTTGGATCATTGAAAGGCAAAAAACCAGCTGTTAAGACAAAGAGAACAACCCCACTTGACCAGACATCAACCTTAGCACCGTCATAACCTTTCTTCGCAAGAATCTCAGGAGCAACATAAGCAGGAGTTCCACAAAGCGTGTGCAAGAGCCCATCAGTTCGGATCTGATCTGTAACAGCACTTAGACCAAAATCTGAAACCTTCAGGCTCCCATTTTCATCAAGAAGCAAGTTTTCAGGTTTCAAATCACGATGAAATATTCCTCTAGAATGGCAATAGCCTACCGCAGAAATCAACTGATGAAAATATTTCCTGCTAAGATCCTCGCTAAATCTCCCTTTAGCAACCTTAGCAAACAATTCTCCACCTTTAACATACTCCATAACGACATAAATCTTCGTCTTGGAAGCCATTACTTCGATCAGTTTCACAATATGGGGATGATTTAGCTTTCTCATGATGGAGATCTCCCGCTTGATGTTAGACATCAAGCTAGGGTTGGAGATCTTCTTCTTGTTGATAATCTTGATAGCGACACTTTTTCCTGTTTGAACATCACGAGCATGATACACCTTCGCGAAGGCTCCACATCCGAGAAGCTTTCCAACCTCATACTTGCCAAACAAGGCATTTTCCGATACACTTTCGATCTCTGGCATGCAATATCTTCTTGATGATCGAACCAGCCTGCGTGCCGGCTCGATCAAACAAAACAAAACAAAACAATAAAAACAGCAACAACACCCTAAAAGGATTTAGCAATGGTGGGCTTAAAGAGAGGCAAATTTAGCGGTGGTGGTCTTCGGGAGAAAATTTGAGTGAATGGTATTTAAGGGTTGATCTAAGACTTTCTTCTTCTTCTTTTTTTTCCCTGGCTATACGGAGTTGGCTTTTGAGACGACATTGTTACAGTGTCAATGGTTACGCGTTATTGAGAAATTAAAGGAGTTTAGAAATTTGGTCAACGTACACGTGCTGAGGTTCTATTCGATTGGAAGCTGGAGTGACTAATAGAAACGTGACACGTGGTGAACCAAGCCACTAAGAATCGACCCTCGGTTCTAATGTAATCGGGTGATTAATGAGAATTGAGGAGAGAGAGAGAGAGTTTAATTTGGTGGTTTGGTTTTGATTAATATTTATTGTGGGAAATTATTTTGGGAATTGTTTTGTTGAGATATTTGAAGAATTGGAAAATAAAGAATAAGTGTAAATGTTTTTCCATTTTTTATTTGGCGATAATAGATTCGGTTGCCTTGTAAGTAAATGCCAAGAGATGTATTTTCTTGTATTTCCATGAGAGGACATGGCATTTAATTTTTAATTGTGAAGGGTTTTTATGGCTTTGGAAAAATAATTTGTGAAGAGTTTTGGTCTAGATGGCAAGTATATTTAAAAAAAAAAAAAACAAGTACATCTCAAAATGATAATAGTAGCAATTACCAAGGAAATCTTTTTAATAAGAGTATGATTAGTAATATATATTGGATGTATACTAAAATTATTATTTTCCCATAAAACCTATGGCTAAAGTATAGGTCAAGTTCAAGAGCTTGTGAGTTTGACATGATATTATACTATTTTCTTTTTATTTTGTTAAGCACCATATCCAAGTGTATATGAGTTTAACGGGATGTTAAATTCAATTCTTTTTAGGTCTGGTTAAGAACCAGATACAAGTGTGTGTGGATTTGACACGATATCATACTTAATACATTTGGCTTAATTGTGTGCTAGAACCAACTGTCTATGAGTTTTATAAAATATCATACTCAAACTCTCTTTGGGCTCAGCTACGCAATGGATCCAAGCATATGCGAGTTTATCAAAATGTTAAACCCAACCTTTTGGAGCTCAACTACACATTAGACTTAAAATACTTATAGATCTTGAAAAATAACAGACTCAACCCCCCCTCCCTTTATTGGGTTTAGTCGGACCCAAACACTTACGAGTCTAACTTAATGTTTATTTACTGTAATTCCTTATAATAAAGTCATTGACTTAATTACTGAAGAATCCCTATTTTTTTTTAAGAAAAAAAAAACAGTGATTGTTACACAGAAAAATCAAACTTTGTTACCAACCACTAAAATTTGCTAAAATGTGTGCTAGAACCAATTGTCTGTGAGTCTTACAAAATATTAGACTCAAACTCTCTTTGGGCTCAGCTACGCAAGGGATCCAAACATATATGAATTTATCAAAATGTTAAATCCAATCTTTTGGAACTCAACTACACATTAGACTTAAATACTTATAGAGCTTGAAAATTAACAAACTCAACCCCTCCTCCCTCTATTGGGTTTAATCGGACCCAAACACTTATGAGTCTGACTTAATATTTATTTACTGTAATCCTTTATAATAAAATCATTAACTTAATTACTGGAGAATTCTTATTTTTTAAAAAAAAAAAAGTGATTGTTATGCAGAAAAATCAAACTTTGTTACAAACCATTAGAATCCTCGTTGAAAAAAAATAAAAGATTGGTATAAAAACATGATCATTCATCATTAAAATACAATGAAAAATAATTTTCCTTACATGATGGATTTCGAAGCATCATTAATTAGCAATTAGCTAGGATAACTCAATAAAAACAAGTGAATTGGGTCGTAATTTGATTTGATGTACTTAATGTTTTTATTTTTTTTTTCCAAGAGAATAATTTGAAGTATTTAATTTTATAATCCAACGTATAATTTACTGAACCTTCATTGCTTACATGAGAATTGAATCGGATAGAAACTACCTGTAAAGCATCAAACATTTTCTTGAGGTCGTTCTTCTTCTTCTTCTTTTCTAACAAAACTAAGGATTTTCGCATCTTAATTTTAATACATCAAAACTAAATTATTTTCTTATTAAACTTTAATTAACCACAACACTTGATTCGGTGTATCACGAAAAATAAAGGATTAGAGAAAGAAAAGGAGTCAATATTTAGAAATAAATGCGGCTTGTCTCTAAAATTAGTTGAATTTAACGTGGTTATATATATATATATATATATATATTAAAACACTTTTATAAAATATCATGTAATTTATTACCAAACCCCCACTATAAATGCTTCGAAACGCAGACATGGTAGGCCATTCTGTGGAGATCTAACTATGAGTTCACCTCAAGATTGTAAGAGTTGACCAAGAAACGGTGTATGGTAGGCCATTTTGTGGAGATCTACGGCTATGAGTTCACCTCAAGATTTTAAGAGTTGACCAAGAAACGGTCTCTGAAACGCAGGTTGACAGCAGGGACGGTGAGGCACAACAATGACTACTTGAAATCTGACAACGAATTTGCTAGCTAGTGAGGTCGAGGAAATTTCGTGCATTTTTACCATTGCATTATGAATCAATTAACTAGATAATGACCTTTACTCTAATATTAATTATCTTGTGTTTAATACAAATATATAAATAAATTTTACACTTTATTTTATTTTTTTATAAATTGCTTGGAAAGATGGGCAAGAAAATGACATGATAAAAATAGAGACGACATGTCACTTTCACAAACGTGGTAGATGGCTAAATTAATATTTTAAAATGTGAACAACAAGAAATGCCTAAAAAATCCACATTTAAAATAAGAATTCTCTGTTTTTTTATTTCAAAATACAAACGCCGAAATATTTTACTTTATATAAATTTGAACACCAAATGGAGTTATCATTGTCAAAATATTTTGTATCAATTAAAAAAATAAAATAAAATAATATTATTTTTATTTCGATTTATATATCAGCATGTTCTAGATTTTTCAGTCAATAATTATCTAAAATGTACTGATTTTATTTTACATGTTTTGTTTCGATCAAATAGTATTTTTTTTTAATAATAAATAATTTTACACTATCAATCATATCTTGTAATCCAATTATTAGATTAAGATAAAATTTTATAAGGATTTTTTTTTTTTTGACAAGAACAACAGTGCCGACAAAATGATTAATAAATTAAAATTGAATTTCGTAATATATGTGGATGTGGGGTGTGCGGGCAATACAATGAAGCCAGCAATTCAAACTTTGATTAAAAGCAATCATATATTATTGTAAAATATATTGATCTTGTCTTCAAAATAAAGAACTTTGCTGGAAAATAGACTACTGCTACTTGCAAGATGTCTAGGTAGGATTTGGCTGTTCTTTGCTTAATGCTGAAGCTTTCTATGTGGCATATATAATAATGAACCTTTTATATCAGTCACATAAATTGAGAAAAAAAAATTCCTTTTGAGTGTTGACCTTAAAATTTAAATTTATGAAATTAAAAATAAAACATAGCTCCTTCAATATAAACATGATACATTAAGTCTAAAAACCATCTTAGTAAAATCTAAATTAGGGTTGATAGAAGGAATGGTTCGAGAAACAAGTTAGGAGTAGTCCTTGAAAAAGATAAAAAAAAATATATCAAAATAATGTTATATGATAAAATCTTTATTTTATTTTAAAAAAATCAACTGGTTAAATTCCGAGTTCTGATTGTGTTGATCTGGTCAGTAGATCAACCTGGGTTTTTTATAAGATTAACTGAGTTTTTTTTTACTATTTTTTTAATGTAGATCTATTGAGACCGGGATTAATCCACAAATTGATTCAAGTTTTATAACTATATTAAAATTTAGATAAGTTAAAAGCAATATTGTAAGGTAGCAATGCAATACATTTTTTTAATGTAATTTACAAGCAGCTAAGTTTATATTTTAAAGTAATTTTTATTTTAATATGTTATATATAAAAAAAAATAAACAATATGCCTCACATTATAAACCGTTGATAGTATCATGATGTGTGTGTGTGTGTGTGTGTTCATGATGTGTGTGTGTGTGTGTGTGTGTGTGTGTGTGTGTGTGTGTGTGTGTGTGTGTGTGTGTATATCTTTGGATATTTAGGTTTAAAATATTTGTTGATTTGCAAACGTGTTGGGCAGCGCTTCTAGCATTGCTATGACCACTGATTTTGGCTATTTGGTCGGCATTAATTAATCACATTTTTTTATTTAACAAATAGAATTAAGCTTTCTTCGATCTGGACACAGCAAGCTCATATGAATTTTTCAAGTCCTCGATTAATCCTTGAACTCTTTCAATGGAAGCAAGTTGACTAATAATATTTAAGTTGATACATGTATTCACATGAATTTGTCCCGTCACTAAGTTGTTGCTTCATTTGAGTCTTTCAAATGTTTGATTTTTGTTTCAAAAATCTATTTTTAATATATATATATATAGCAAGCTAATTAATTGTTTTTTTCTAGAGATGGGAGGTTAATATTTGTATAGTTTTGAACCTCACAATGGCACCAATGGACATCTAGCTCATTGATTGTAGTCTTTTGATATCAATCAAAGATCATAGGTTTAATATTTTTATTTATTTCGTCTCTAATGTATCGTTCGTTCCCAATCAATTTCATTGCATCGCAATTAGTTTTTTTTTTTTTTATCAATTTAGTCCTTACATATAAGACATAATGAATAAGAATAAGAATTGATCATCATGCATTTCAAATAGAAAAGAATTATCAATAATCCATAACAAGAAAAATCTCCTTCGGAATCATGGACAACATAGATATGAACAAACAAGAAAAACATCACCATTGTTGTTTCTTGGAAGCTCATCATCGATCTCCATGTCTCTTTCCCACCTCTTTTTGCTTCCGTTTGGACACTTGGATGTGAGTGTTCATGGGATTCCCTGCGAGAAACTTCCTTGCACTTTCTTTTCATGCATGCTCACCAAAGCATGCACACGGTCCGCTTCTAGTTATTTGCAATTAATATAAATCATATTATATAGGATATTATTTAAATATTTAAGTTTTTTTTATAAGATAATTGTTTAACATGATATCAGAATGTTATTGATTTAGCAGTTACGAGTTCGAATCTCACCACCCTCATTTTATTTGATAAAAATCAAGTATAAATTAGTGTGAAACTGTACAAGTTTCAAACTAATAAGGTTTTCACTTAAAACAGTGTGTCAGATAATAATATAAATCATATTCTAGAATGTAATTTAATAACTTAAAATTTTAGATGAGATAATTTATTAAGAGTATAGACTATAGATTCTAGAATGTTATTGATCTAGCAGTTACGAGTTCGAATCTCACCACCCTCATTTAATTTGATAAAAATCAAGCATAAATTAGTGTTAATCTGTGCAAGCTTCAAGCACAAAAAACTCTTACTTGAAAGGATATGTCAAAGACTAATATAAATCACATTCTAAAATTTAACTTAATAATTTAAATTTTTATATGAGATGATTTATTAAGAGTGTAGACTCTTAGATTTGAGATTATCAAAGCATGCCATGATATTACAGCTGGGCTAACCAACCAGATCATAACTTCAGGTTTTGGACTGGTAGACCCCGAGTTCGATCTGAGGTAGAAAGATCCCATGATTGGTGTTGGTTCCAACTGGGTTCGGGCCTTTTGCCTTCAGAAAGGTGGAGACCCAAAACCTGCCAGTGTAGGCTCTCCTTGTGGGTTGGACACTGACCCTGACCTGCTCAGGAATTGTGATAGATAAAGTGCCCGTTTGGGTGGCCGGCCCAAACGGCGTTTTGCTCTTTTTTTTTTTCTTTTTTTTTTCTTTTTTTTTTTTTAAAACGGCGGTTTAATATTTTAAATCATTTTGATGTGCTGATGTCAAAAATATTTTTTAAAAAATAAAAAAATATCATTTTAATATATTTTGACATAAAAAACATTTTTAAAAACTACCACAACCACCCTCCCAAATTTGAGATCAGCCCCAGTTCCATCTCTCTTTAAACTTTCAATTATTTCAAAGTTCCACCAGCCGAACATGATTAAGATAATTTGAAGGGTCTGGGCCATTGTTATATCTAGCCATGACCTACATGCTCTGTTTTGTCACGCCTAATCCGCAAACTTTGCTCTATAGATTGGACGTTTGATAGGTTCATTTCATCTTTAGCTAAAATAGACCAGATCCCACTAGGCTAGCCCTTCTAAAGCGTACTCAATACTTTATACAATTCAAAATAAAAAATAATATATATTTTTTAAAAAAAATTTCAAAAATATTTTTAAAATGGGTTGTAAAAAAACCGTTAACCCCTTTCTCTTTTTTTTACTTGTACCTTCATCTTCTTTTTCAGTACCCTAGCCCTGAGTTCCACGTCCTTTGTTGTTTGTATTAATCATTCTTGCCGGTCGTAGTTCAGGATATAACCTGGAAAATGGTCCGGTTAGCTATTAGACTAACTTATGACATTTTATCTATTTTTAACATGTTTAGTGTTAACATAACCTAGATTTGGTGAATGAATATGATTTTTTGTGTCAGATTGTCGGTGGTCAATCAGGGGGTTCGGCCAGATTGTTTTTCTTTTTTCAAATTAAAACTGATCAACTTGAATCAACTCATTAGATTTCGCAAGGTGGAACAGGACTTCATAATCAGTAGATGGATATCAGAAATTAGGAATATCCACCGTGGATGATCATTCTTCACAGATGTAAACGGGGAGTGAATCAAGTTATTTCAAAAGCTGTATTCGATGGAGTGGTCAGTGTCACATAAATTGGCCTTTGAAAACACTTGCAAGTTCACAAAATGAAGGTATAACACTATCTGGTACTTGTATCGGGAAGTGCTAAAATCATATCCTTTACATAAAAGGTAAATAGTGGTCGGTCTATGTATATATATATATAGACCATGAACAATTTTCACAGTAGAATTTATAATTAGCGAGCAATAATCTTGCCCCATGCAGTCAACATAGAAGCAAGTAATTTCATCAACTGGGGTTCTTTTCTTCTTCCTTCTTCTTCTTCTTTTTTTCATTCAAAAAACCCTAAAAGATCTAGGCAATAGCATGATTCATATCATCATGGCATGTACAACTTGTTCCCACATTTGCACCTCCAAGCTTCGGGGTAATACTCGGCAGTCACCGGAGTACCTGGCGGCACGGGCACATGCACCGGCTTGCATGGGGTGCACTTGCCACACTTTGATTTGCACCGTGGTGGGGATGACCCTGGGCCACTCAATAACCTTCTTGTCATGCTCAAAGAAACCTCCACTTGGTCCTCATAACCTCTTGTTTTCTCAAACTCCTATTAAAATATCATAACCCATTAAACTGTACAATAATCATTACAACTTTCTTGCAAGAAAATCAATCAATCAAAATTAATCAATATTGTACCAATCACGAGCATAGTACACAAAAAAATTTGTACGCAATAATTAACCAAGAAATTTAGGTTAAGTTAGCTCAGTTTGCCACTTGGTGAATGATCCTTCCACGTGCTTCCGTGCGCAAAATGAACAGCACAAGAGGACGAGGAGAGTAGCTCACGAGAAGACATAGATAGATGGGACATTGATTTTAGAGTACATGGACATGGCATGGTTCCGGTTAAACCGCTAAGCACTGGTGGCGCAAGTTACTTAGATTCATGGAAAACACGACAAGAAATGTTAAATAGTAAGGTAAGCGAATTTTCAGACTGGCTAACGTGCGCCGGATCGAATGGTAAGCATGAAAGGGACCACTAGTACAGTCCTTTTACTGTACTGTGCTGCTAATAAACCCTAATCATATGTCTGATGGTTCCATTGGATCAGCAGGTTACAAGATCAGAACATTTTTTCTTCTTCTTTTCTTCATTTCGATCGTAAATAGAAGGTTAGGGTTTATTCTGTTCAGAAAGAAGAAAAGGAGACAGAGCTTGATTCTTCACCCTAATGAAGGGGACAAAGGAGAATATAGGGGACTGATAACAAAAAAAGAAAATGTAATTAATTACTGAGATATTCTTTTTAATTTGTGATCATATGGGAAACTTTCTTTTCTATTTAATGAAATTGTTTGACGCACTGATAATGGTTAATGAAAACTCTAGGTTAGGTAGCAACCAGGTAAGATGCAAGGGACCAATTAATTTTCACCAAACTCACCTGAAAATAAAAATTAAGAGCTTTCCCAGATAATGGGCACCTGATGATGCCTGCACGAAAGTTAATTACAACATCTTAGCACATAAATGGAATTAGTGGGAGTAAAAACAATGACGAGCATGGAGAAAATACTGGATATGGGCATTTCGTATTCCTCAATTGCAACTAGCCAGTGGAAGTGAAGTGATGATGGTTACCATTAAAGCTTAAAGAAACTTGCTTGAGAGAGAATCAGAGCTTACCTAGACATGGAGTCTTGGAAGAGATGGTACTGATGAGTGCAAGAAATGACAGGAAGAAGAAGATGGTGAGAGAGAGACATTGAGAGAGAGAGAGTTCCTTGCTGAAGAAGATGAGTGATCTTCTGCTCTTCATCTCCATTAAAAAGCAGAAAGAAATATAAAGCTAGCTAGCGCTAACAAATTAAAATACGAGCCAGCCTGCCAGCTAATATATAGGGATCAGATTGATTGAGCGGGGGGAGTCTTGCTTAAACTTTCTTTCTTTGTCTTCTTTGAGATTTGGATTCGTAACAAATATTGGAGTTGAATAGTAAGAGAAACAGATTACCTACCACCTTATCCTTCCCGTTAGAGTAACACAACATTCACTCTTTGTGTCCTTCTCCGTGTCTCTGTCTCTCAAGAATCTTGGTATGGCGAGCAGTCGTCGTAGGTAACTAGCAGGTGTTTGTGTGTGTTAGTGGAGGTGGTTGCGATGGAAATATATGTGGAAAAAGTGAGAGATTTTGGAAAGAAAGTATTGATTTGTGAGAGAGAGAGGGAGGGTGAATCTGAGTTATTTGGATAATGGGTTCCTAAGCTTTGCCTTGTTTGAGTCTTGGATTCTCTTTGCAGGCTTTCTTCCCTGTCTTTCTATGTTTTCCACACCGGGCAAAGAAATTTGCATATAAACAACAAGCAATCGCTAGTCAGTATTCACCGCTCCCCTGTGCTCCCTATGCCTACGGCTACCTCCTGCCACACACCCCTCTCTACTCTCCTTTTCCAATTGACCCTCGACACCTCATGTTTGCTCTTCTGTTTGTGTTTGTTTGGATTGTATTCTGGTTTTTTATTTAATAGTATATTAAATAACCCAAAATCCTTGACAAAATTTAATTTAAAATAAAAAAATATATATATTTTTAAATATAACGATAAACAATGTTTTTATAACATGGTATTAATGGTTTTCCCATTCAAGTAAATTTATGATATGGTCATTGCTCTAATACAATTGTTGGCAATTTTATTTTACATCGGCAGGCTAATCAAACCCCTTAAAAATTGTATGATGAAGCCAGCTAATGTGGACACGTGTGTGTGTGTGTCTGTGTGTAATATGGAATTCGAATTTTCTTTCTTCCATTATTAGTTTGACCAGAAAGATGAAGATGGTTGAATTATTATATCCATCAACAATCAATGAGGACTTAATTGCTTTGGAATATTTTGGTACTTGAAATTAAATTGCCAAGAGTATCATTAATTTAAAACACAAACGACATCATTTCCCTGTTGGCAGAACGACTTTGGTCGGTTGTCTCTGATGCATTCTACTGATATTGTTTTTTAAAAATTAATATTTTTATATTATATTTTAAATTAAAAAATTTAGTGTTTTTAGATTATTTTAATGTTTTGATGTCAAAAATTAGTTTAAAAAAATAAAAAATATATAACTTTAATATATTTTTAAACTAAAATTTCTTTTCAAATCTATTACATTGAAGACAAAAGGTTCATGTTGTCTGCCTTAGTATATGCTAATAAGCCTTTATAGCTATGATTCAATTCTTGAACCATTATTTAAGGGTGTGTTGAAAAATCTAGTAAAGAAAAATTATAACTTTATGTTCAAATATAATATTTTTATTTGAAAAATAAACTAGATTTTCAGTTATTTAAATTTGTTTCGAACTTTATATATATAGTTTTTCAATTTAAATTTCTCATGGAGATAATATGAACAATATAATTTCTTTTTATAAAAAGACGTAATCGCAATATAAAGTGTTTAAATTATTTCTTACACGGATATAAATGTTTAATTAGTTTCATCTGATATAAAGATTTTACTGTTGACATTATAAATAATTTTCAATTTGAATAATAAAAACAAAATTATAATTAAATATCATGAAATCAAATATATTAAGATAAATACTATAAATTTTGATTCGAAGTTCAGTGAAACTCAGAATTTACTGCGTTTTTTTTTGCTTATTTTACAACTTTGTGCAATGAATTTACCTGATGGATTAATTCCTAAGGCAAGGACTTGAAAACAAAGTGGATAAGACACCTGAAGAATCGTTCACACATGGTTGCTTGGTGATGGACTACATTCCAAGGAGTGTACTCCCCATGCTCCCAGTCATCTTTCAATATTTCCCATGGAGCTTTTTTGTTTTTCTAAAACTTTTTTTATATTCTAATAGTTATGCACCCCAAGTAGAAAAAGATGATATGTTATCATGTAATTTTTATATTAAAAGAGTATAGACTCATTCCAATATCAGATCTAGAATTTCATAGCATATAGAAATTATATTCATGTCGAATTATCAAGAAAGCATAAACGATAAAGCGGAAACGAACCTAAATCTATTTCCGAAAGTTGCTCTTTAGAAATACGGATGATCTTTTAGATTAACACTTTCTCTTTTGAGAGTTCTTTAATTCTCTCTATTTTAACCTTATTTTCTCTTGAATAATAGGATGTCAGAAACAAGAATGAAGTAGCACGTGTAATTTAGGGAATATGACTTTATATATATAAATAACCAGATACCTTTTGATATTCATTTTTTTTGGCATTTCCACCCTTTAATATTTCTATTTTAATTCATAACTAAAATAAAAATAACCCTTTAATCTCAACACAATAAAATACAGCACCCAGATTCAAGAAAGGGCGATAAACTGGCTGTATCCAAACATCACAATCCATGTTGTATTCTCCTGACCCTTTGTGTCCATAACATTGAATAGGTTGTGGCAAGCGTGCGTGGGTGTGGTAGATGTGGATGTGGAGAAAAAGAAAAGTCTCTTGCACTATAACTTGTTACTATGCTTTTGTTCACATCTAAGCCCTCTCATATGCCCTTCCAAATATTGCACCTAGGTTCTTGCTCCCCCTGCATGGAGATTGAAGCAGCCCTGTTGATTTCTTTTACTACCCAGGATGATATTCTTCACAATCTAATTTTCGTGCACTCATGCTAGTTTTTGAAGATATTCTTACACTTTGATTTCAAGCGATTCTGAAATATCTTGAGAAATAAGAGGTTAGAAGAAAGATTTTGGAGCTCTCAGGGGAGATGACGCAATGGAAAACACAAAAAAAAAATGATCCACATCAATATTCAGTAAATTATTTTAGAATCCACTATAAACGAGATAAAATCTAAATAAAATTCAAAATTTTATTTAATAATTGATTGAGTTCCACCAAAAGACTTACAAGTATATTTAAAGTAAAAGAACCTAGGCCTAATTCTTGTTGGACAAGAAAACGGGACTAATTGCTAAAAATTATCAAAAATAACAAAACTGAAATAATTATGGAAATTAAAACTGCTATAAATCTTAAACAAGTTGAAATTGATGGAAGTCAATTCGGACTTGAAAATCAAAAGTTGTGACTAAAACAAAACTTTTTTAAAATGACAAAGCAACGATTTTGAAGCCTAAACGACTGAATTCAGCTAAAAAAAAGATATTAATTATGCGAGTTTCACGTCATTTCGACTTCGACATGTGGACTACTGGAATTAAATTACTTTTAAGTTTAGGATATTCTCTCTTCAGCATGTATGTATCTGCCACTTGTTCTTCGTTATTAGACTAGAGACATCCTTGAATATATTTTCAAAATTCAAACAAAGATATGATATTATATATAGTTTCTCTTCTTCTCAAAACTCAAGTGCTGAATGCATGAAGCAGTAGGGTCCTGTCTATAATTTTCTATCACAACTGTTTGAAAACCCAAATTGACCATGCCCCCTCCAAAACCTGGGGTTTGGTAGTAATATGGGAAATGTGAGGATGACATGTGAAGACAATTATCCATCCTGACACACCCATCTCCATTATTAAACTTCAATAAAGCTGATGTTCTCTATATTGTTCGTTGTGATCAATTTGGAAATTTCTTGGGTCCACAAATTGAAGGCCTGTAAAATTTCTTTATCTCTCGACAAGCCATTGGGAGTGACAGTGATCTTGCATGTCCATGGAAAACTACATTTATATATTCTTAAAACCCAGTACCAGACAGAAGAGAGGTCATCAGAAAAATAAGAGAAGATCTCCTAAAGACCTGATATAAATAGAGTGGTCCATCTTAGTTCTAAACATGTGCAAAATTCTGTAAATTTATTAAATTCCTGAATTCTTGACTTGACGGTGGTAAGAAATAATCTTCCATATATATATATATATATATAGTTTAAATGCGGATAACCTATCTAAAATTCAATTAATTAATAGGAAAAAGAAAATTCAATAATGAATACTTTTGAAAACTTTGGAGTTCTTTATCGAATATAAGGTAGATATGAAACCCTAGGTAGGTAGACCATCAATGCGAGTGTCAATAAATCTCTATGAGATTATAGTTTCACAGGGATATATATAGTAATGTTGTCAATGGTCTACTCTGAAAATAATATATGCTAACATGAGAGAGCGCATTGCAGACAAATGTTTCCAGTTTTTTATTGATATAGATATCGGATATGTATATTTTGACTGATCATATGAGTCCTGAAATTAATAATTATATAAATTTTTAATGATAATTATATTAACGATTATATTGTTTGAATCTGAGACAGCAAAGTAGCAATTCCAGTTCCCACCACTTTGATATATATGCTGGCTAGTTCTGACAATATAAATGTCATGCTGTGAATTGTTGTCTCGAATGTATATTTTCATGTCTCATTCAAGCTTATATCCAACATATTCGTTTCATGCATGTGAGAGATGAACAAGGTTTTCCCCTGATGGCTTTTGATATGATGTTGAATTCAGTGGATGAGATTTTGAAGCAATGGAGACGGATGAAATGCAGGTGGTCCAATTCTTAAAACTACGCAGCAGATCATGATTTTTTATTATCATTGACTGTGAGAACCTGCTGAAAAAGCATCAGGGTTGCATAGCAGGAGGTACACTACCCTACATGTCTCTTGCTGCAGTACTTCAATGGCCACGATTCAGTCTGATAAATTAATTGTATTCTCTCGGGATGCCTAAAACTTCTGACACAGAGAGTATTTAGAAGACGAAAAAATCCAGGCAAGAAAAGAACACAAGCGTGCTGCTAATAATCGTTAGCCTTTATCATCCAGCAGTACCCTTCTTTTGGCTTGCTAGCGTAATTGTCTCACGGTTGTTTCTTCTCTAGGCTAACTACAAGATTAGTCCTCTAATGTTTATGGTTTTTTCAAATCAGTCCCTAAAGTATAGATACTTTCAATTTTACCACCTAATATCAGTGAACTAATCACCAGTGAATAGCAATTGAGACCTGTTCAGGGGTCATAAGATCGTCCTCAATGACCCAAACCTGGACATGTCATATGGCTTTTAAATCTGGCCTAGCTCGACGCCACCTTTAAACTTTATTTGTTTATCTAATTTTATTACTTAATTATACGATAAATGTTCATTATGATTTATTATACTTCTAATCTAAGTGTGGAATGTGTTCGTTTCGGCCTTTTGTTACTCTTAAGAAAGATGTTTCCCTTGAAGAAGATTTAAATTTATTTTTTATTCTGTGTTTTTTATATGATTTTAAAAATTATCATATTATATTTTCAAGTGAAAAATATTTTTAAAACATATTTTAAAACAGGAGCTATTACATTCACAAATAGAGGCTATAAAAAATGATTTTTTTGCTTAAAATTATTATTTTTAAAATATTTTTAAATTATTCTGATGTGTTGATGTTAAAAATATTTAAAAAAAATAAAAAGATATTATTATTACTATATATTTTGAAAAGAAAAACATTTTAAAAACATAATTGTTTTTACACTCTTTCAAACCCTCATAAGTCAATTGATTTGATTTTTTAAGCATGGGAATAACAATTTCATTTGTTAATTTTAGTTAAAAAAATACCAATTTTTTTATTCAAAAGAATATGTTCCATTTAGGAGGCTCTAACATGGATCGAAGAAGACAAAGCTTTATCTCAAACAAGACTCGAACTTGAAAAAAAAAGTTTGCTAAAGGGATGGTAAGGCTGCAGTAATAGTTAGTTTGAGCACCATGTTAAAACAGAAAAAATAATTGGAGGACTGATTTGTAGAACCAAAACCCTCCCTTTCACTCGCATGATCATGGAGTAATAACAGAGTGTTAAAAGAATTCAAACACTGGAAACACTGCGGGAGGTGAACAGGTTTCTGCTCCATTTCCCAAAAAATATACATAAAAATATTTGAAAGTTGAAACCCTCACGTTCACAGATGACAAAGCCAAAATAAAGACTCTTTCTTTCTCTCTTATCCAAACAAACACTGCATTGCATTAGAGTGAATGCCATTTTCAGCACTCCTTACGATGCAGTTACTTTGAATCTCATCACCATTTTTTTCTTTTTAAGATCATAGACAAAGACACCCCGATACCTAGCTATTGCGTCAGCAACTTCAGTTTCCTGTTTTGTTTTGTGTATTTTTGATGTTAGAATGTGGTTCTTTTGAGCTCGAAGTTTAAATCTTAGGCTGTTGTTTGATGATCTTGATCATAGCTTCTTTGAACGTCTTTGACTTGGGTTTGAATAGAAGACAAGTAGTGGTTTGAAAAAGTTTGAATCTTTTCTTTTCACTTTATTCTAAGCACTAATCATAGTTGTTAATATTTGTTTAATCAAGTATTTAAACCCCTTTTCATTTCTTTAATATTTGGATGGCTCTAGCTGCTATACTACCAGGGTTTATGGCATCTGACCAGGAATGCTGGTTCTTTCTGGTGGTTGATATGCATTGAAAGACCCCATTGTTGTGATTTTGTTTAGTTTGGGAGATTAGTGTCTGGGAAAGTTGTCAAATCCAATTAATCTTCATCATTAGCAGATCTGATTTACTTTGGGGTTTTAGTTTCTTCGAGGAATGGAGCATGTTACCAATAAACTCTCAAAACCCTCTTCAAATATATCTGAGATGGTTTCTAAATTTGCAAAAGTTTGCAAATTGAGATCCATTGGTGTCTTCTCCAATGACCACCACTATCAACACAACCTCATTGGTAACAATGATGGCGTATCGATGGGTGAAGATAGTAGTGATGCCACTGAGGAAACAGAATTTCATGGCGAGAAAATCCATCCACAACCTGTTGTAGTTGACAAGGATATTGCAGGGTTGTTTGAAACGGTCTCCGCCTTGAAATTAGCTTATGTTCAGCTTCAGGAAGCACATATTCCCTATGATCCGGATAAGATTGTGTCTGCTGATGAACTTGTCGTGGCTCAGCTTGAAGCACTTTGCAAGTCCAAGAAGGCATTTAAAGAGAAGCAATTTTCAAAAACTAAACTCGACTCCTCAAGGTCTGATTCTCTGCGATCAGAAATTGATGTTATCGAGAAGCTGTTAGAGAAACTGAAGTCCCAAGATAGAGATAGAGATGCTGAGATATCACGCCTGCGACAAGAACTCCATGATTTGGATTCGGGAAATGCGGTATTGGTTGAGAAGATTAAGGAGATAAGTTTGGAGAGAAGGAATGTGAGGATTTTGAATGTTTCCATGTTTGAGGATACATTCAAACGAGCTTCGAAGGCCATTCATGACTTTGCGAGGCCAATAATTAGCTTGATGCAAGCTTCAGGTTGGGACTTAAACCTGGCAGCGGATTCGATTGAAAATGGGGTTGTTTATGGTAAAAGATCCGACAAGAAGTACGCATTTGAAGCCTACATTGCACGACGAATGTTTAATGGGATGCCACTTAGATCCTATGATGTCGATGATGTTTTACGGTTTGATGATCCTATTAATTCCTTGATAGATAATCCAAAATCAGGATTTGCCAATTTCTGTAGGGAAAAGTACATGCTTGCTGTTCATCCCATGATGGAGATGTCTTTCTTTCGGAATTTAGACCAGAGGATGTTCATTTTGAGTGGCAGACATCCAAGGACTCCATTCTATCAAATATTTGCAAGAATGGCAAAGTGGGTTTGGATTCTTCAAGGAATCGCGACCTCAATTGATCCCAATGCACAGATGTTTTCTGTGCATAGGGGAAGCAAATTCTCGGATGTTTACTTGGAACCTGTCCAAGAGAACAAGGAAGGTGTGGTTGTGTCTAAGGGAGAACAATCTAACTTCAAAGTTGAGTTCATGGTCATGCCTGGGTTCAAAATTGGAAGCACATTGGTGAAGTCTCGGGCTTATGTTTCAGAAACGAAACAGCCTGCCGGAACACAATAGAATGAGAAGCTGCGATTGGCTGGCGGGTAACTTTCCAAAGCTAATCATGCTTTTTGGTTTTTGATGATATCAATATTTAGGTTAAGTTAGTTGAGAATATTATAGCTAGTGAAATGTGGTGGCATTAAGGCCTAGAATCTCAGTACCTGTACTTCTCAGTTGTTTTTGATACATCTACAAATGCTGCAAGCTGCAAGAACATTGTTGAACGCTTCTCCATGAACTGTAAATCGATTTCTACTTGATAATGCTAACATTTCTGCTTAGTGATGCCATTATATTCGGTAGTTTCCTTGTTGCTTATTATAAATTTAATGGATATTAGAGTTTAGATAGTTTATTTCGTCTATTATGTTACTAACATGGAGGTGCATAGAGCACTATTTCTCCATTTTCTTGTGTTTCCTACTCTTGTAATTAGTACGAAACGTGTGCTTTCCAATTCTTGATTCTTCGGCAGCATCCTCTAATTTCACCTCTCTCCCTTTGCTTGATTTACCTCCCAACACTAAGAGAAAATGGTATACAACAATGGGGTTTATTCCTTTCATTATCTACTCGCATTACAAAGAGTCAACAGAGAAACCAGACAGGGATGGTCTCTGCAGCTGCAAAGATGGAAAAGCAATACTAGTTGCAGAATCATTTGGGAGAGTTAGGACTAACAAGGTCGGTGTTTTCAACATCAGGAGAGAACAAGTCCTTGCATAGCTCTCCGTAGAACCTGCAGACCAAACCAACGAAGACAGGACACTTGAGGTTTTTCCAGCAATACAGAAGCTCTTCCACATCCGCTAAATCCCTTACTTTTCCCTCTTCAATCATCATCTCCACCAAATAGTTCTCGAAACTTCTACATGCGTCTTCTACATCTTCGTCACCAAAGGTTTGCCTTTTTGTGGCCAAACTGGCCTTGATATAAACTGGTGTAAGAGGAGATGGAAAAGGCATTCTCTCACGCTCCGTTTCGGAGACGCTCCTAAGTTCTGCAACTCTGTTCATCTTTCTTGACTTCCTAGAAGAACGAAAAAAATTATAAATTCGACTCTTTGGAGGAGCCTTTCTGGTTGTTTTTGCGATGGCAACGAAGTCGAAGACCTCTTATAAAGACATATCGTATGATCTTGAATCTGAAGTGTAGTAGTTTCTTGCATGGACTGAAAATCTTGGATCTGAAGACACCTAATGCTTTCATTTTCGTATGTAATGATTGATATCAGAGTGTTGTTGAAGAAATGGAGCAGAATGGTGTCCTTTTATTGCTTCTAGCTAGTTTAAGGAATGAGCTAGTGAAGACATCGTTTCTCCACTAAAGGTTGGTGTACCAGAGGGAGAGAGAGTTTGTTGAAGATAAGAGGTTAGTTAGGCCCTTTGTCCTTTGGACTTCAATTGCTTCTCACAAAACCCATCTTCAATCCGGGCTGTTCTTATTCTGGTTTCATTCACAGACTGCTTCATTCTAATATAGCAACTAGTTAATAAGCAAATATATTTTATAATTATTGGTGTCGCGACGGTGATTTTTCGCGTTTTGCGTCCGTTGTTCCCGGGAGGTTTGGGAGACAACGGTGCGCGGTGAAAAATGAGGGGTTATTTGTTTTATAACCGTAAAAATTACGACTATAAATATAAGAAGTCGCCATCTAGTATTAAGGTTACTAAGAACCTATTGGTCTGCGAGAGTCTGGATAAGGGGACTTGTTGTGCAAGGGGAAGATGCATCACCCCCAGTGCACCCTACCTATGGCAAGCTGCATTGTTTTTTGATTGTTTTTTCTAAGTTAATTTTTTTTTTTACACTGCATTAAAAAAAATATTGTTTTATCTGCGGGTGTAATTTACGATGTAATTTTACACCGCAGTTAGAAAATCTTTTTTAGTTTTTATCTACAGATGCAATTTACGCTTTAAATTTACACCGTAGTTAAAATCCTTTTTTTTTCCATGGATGTATTTTACAATGTAAATTTACACCCTAATAGATAAAACAAAAATGGTTTTGGTTATTTTTGATATTTTGGCCAAATTCCAAAGGATAATCATAAACCGGTTATGATATCCAAATTTTGTTTTAAAATATGAGAAAGATGCAATATTTTTTTAAAAAAATATGCTTGGAAAATCTTGGAATTCAGCCGTATGCACAAAAACAACACATTTTATATTTTTGAAGATTTTTATTTTTTGTAGTAACAATGGTAATAAAGAAAAAAATATAAAAATATTTTGTGTCAATTTGTGTTTTTTTATTTTTTATTTTATTTATTTATTTTATAGGCTGGGCTGACAGCCCACCTTGAATGGACTGAGCTTCCAGCCCTCACGGGGTGGAAGCCCGCTTCATTCTGGGCTGGAAGCCCATTTATTTTGGGATGGGCTTCCAGTCATAATGGGTTGGAAGCCCATTTATGTTGGGCTGGTCTGCTGGGCTGGGTCGGTCAACCCAGCCCAAAAAAAAAAAGAAATAAAACTAAACGAAGAAGAACGTGAACAGTGTAGTATTAACACTGTTCACGTTCATGAACAGTAGTGATCCACTTCGATGAGAGGGTTACTTGATGAGGCAGCCGTGTAGAGGAGATCAAGGTGGTCATTCCCGTCTTGGTGGCGTCGAAAATGGTGGCCCATGGTGGTCGGAGGAGGCTTCCAAAGTCGTCGGTGTTTGCGTTGCTGCTACTACCACCTGGTCTGTTGCCTCGCCGGAGAGTGGGGCTAAGTTGCTGGTGTAGAAGGGAAGCTTATGGTGATTAAGAGGGAGGTGTTGGGTGGTCGAGTAGCTAGTAATGGTGGAGAGAGAGAGAGCTCGACAGAAGCATTCCTAGAGAAAGAGAGATCGCAGGTCGAGAGAAAGAGAGAGGGAGCTGGTTGTTAAAGAAGACGAAGATGATGTTATTTCAGGTTTGTTTGGCTTGCTAAAAACCTCTAAATCCTTCCAAAAATTCCTCTTTTCTCTCTGTTCTTTTTCGTTTTTCTCTCAAAGTTTTTCCAGTTTTTTCTTCTTCCCCTCTCCTCATGCAGCGTTCATAGCTGTCTTTTATAGAAGAACCTTGCCTGCTACGGTGGCTGGCTGGTCGGCGGCGTGGTGGCTGGCGTGCCTGCAACGGTGGCTGGTCGGTGGGCGTTCAGGCGGCTGGTCGGTGAAGGCAACGAAGGCGTGTGTAAAAGGCAGCAACGGGTGCAGGTTTTTGATGAAGTGGAAATACACTTTGGTCCCTCAATTTATAATTGTTCTAATTGCACTCTCAATTGGATTTAAATTTGTAATTTTATGCAATTATGCCCCTGTCCGAATTTCAACATCAGCCTTAATTTTGTGTGCGCCTAAAAAAACCTAAAAACATTAACAAAAAAGCAAAAATAAAAAATAAAAAAATGATAAAATAAAAATAAAAATTATTGCCTGAAAAAAAAATCATTCAACTTGAAAATTAAAAAAATTGACCGCACTATGTTGCGGGCTGAGTAAATAATTTTTATAATTGTTTTGAGTAAAAAAATTAATAGGATTTGTCGGTCCAAAATTAAAATATAATATCTATATATGTAAAATTTAATATAATAAAACAGATCACCACACCCTGTTATAAAAAGAGCAGCATCGAAGTCTTAATATCTAAAATTATCATTGCTATTAGTGTCAAAACAATAAAAATTATCAAATTATCCCGAGAGAAAAAACTAAAAAACATTAACAAAAGAGTAAGAAAGAAAAATAACTTAAATTATTATTCTTATTAATATGAAAAAAAAGGCTAAAAAAATCTTAATAACTTGAACAAAAGATCAAACAAAAAAATAAAATAAAATTACCAGGTAAAAAAACTTCATTTGACTTGAAAATAATAATAAAAACAAACCAATAAAAGAAAATAAAAGTAAGAGCAAATAAAAAAATAAAATAAATGATAAAACAAAAATAAAAGTTATTAACTGAAAAAAATATGATTTGACATGAAAATAAAAAAAAATTGACCATACTACGTTGCGTGCTAAACAAACAAATTTTTACAATTATTGAAATTAAAGAAATTAATAGGATTTATTGGTCTAAAATCAGAATATAATATCTATATATGGAAAATTCAATATAATAAAACAGATTACAACACCCTATTATAAAAACAGAAACATCGAAGTATTAACATCTAAAATTATCATTGTTATTCCTGTCAAAAGAATACAAATTATTAAATTATCCTGAGAGAGAAAAAAACTCAAAAACATTAAAAAAAGAGTTAACAAGAAAAATAACTAAAATTATTATTATTATAAAAATAAAATAAATAAAAGACTACAAAAATCTTAAAAACTTTAACAAAAGATCAAACAAAAAAGTAAAATAAAAATTATTAGATAAAAAAAAGTCATTTGACTTGAAAATAAAAATGAAGAAACGAATAAAAAACTAAAAGAAAGAACAAAGGGAGGAAAAAAAATAGAAATATCAATTGTCAAATGATTATAGATACAAAATAAAATTTAAGAGCTAATTTTTTTGAAAAAAATATCACCTCAACAAATAAGAAAATAACAAAAATTAAAAATCAAAGTTAAGAACACACTTATATATACATAGACAAAAGTAGAGATTATTTTAGAAATATAAAGAAATAAAGGGATTAAAATAAAAAAAAATTAAAAGTATAAGAGCCAAAATGAAAATCAAATATAAAGGGATGAAAATAAAAAATTAAAAGTATAAGAGCCGAAATGAAAATCAAATATATTATCAATTTCAATCAAAGGATAAAATTGAAAAAATTGAAACTTCTATACTGAATATATTAATCTATTTAAACCCAATCCGGAAATTAAAAGAAAGAGGACCAACGTGAAACATTCACATTGAATTATTTTCAATCGAAGGATCCAATATTAAAAGTGCAGGGACCAAAATGCAAAAGCACCAAAACAGGGGGCTTAACCTGCACTTTTACGTGCAGGAGAGAGAGAAACAAGTCCAGTGGCTTTAACCGGCCACTGTCGTGTCCATGGCCACGGTGTGTTGAAATGCGCCGCACCGGGAGGAAGACCACGCGGAGACGCATCGACAGAGACACTGGTAGCCCATCTTCGGCGACCCGAGTACCCCTCACGCGCCACCTTACACAGGGCGTAAGGCGGAATACTGTTGATCGCGTGTACCCCTATACCCAAGTATAAAGAAAAAAAAATGATAGTATAAAGAAAAAAATGATGGTCAATTACCGGTATACCCCTATATCCAAGTCATCAATTTTATCTTATTATGGGATATATCCGTATTTAGCCATTTTCAAAAAAATATAAAAAAACAAAAAGGTAGGTGGACCGGTTCGGACCGAATATATGCAATTACCGCGGAGCTCCTCCACTCATAAGTCTATTTTTATATTTTTTGAGGTCTAAAAATATTAATTTACTGTGTAAATAATGCTTAAAAAAAATAAAAAAAAACTAGTAAACCAACCAAACCGAGAACCAAAACAACCCAAGAATATAATATTACATTCCAAAGTATTTTCACTCACATTCTATATTTTATTGTTTTCCTGATCTCTTTCAATTAGTTTTATAATTAAATAACGAAACCACCCTTTTCTTATCTTGTCTTGGACTCGGAGTCCAGAAATAGTTAAAGGATGGATTAGAACACAGATGAGAAAAGTTGTTGGACACTAGCTTTACAGTTGCTGCTCCGAAAATGGATGTCGAAGTGGCAGCGCAATCAGCATCTCTTACCAGAGAACCATTTGTTGAGTGCCATTAACTTCCAGTCCCTGGTAAAGAGAGAATGTCTTGTACATATCAGAATGAGAAGTTTCATACTTTACGGGTTTTTTATCTTAAGCCATCAATAGCTGCACTTGAGCTCGATTTCACTCCTCACATCAACATTGGGTGTTGTGAACTTGCTTAAGGTTCCAACAATTTTAAAGAAGGCTGATGAAATAATTGTTGTGATCCTTAACATACATGATTCGTTAATATTTTTCATCTCTAGATTTTACCTGTTTAGAAATGAAGGAGTAATCTCATTTAAAAGCTTAAATTTTTAGGTGAAATTCTATAATATAATTTATATTATTCTTTAACATGTTCTATGGAATAAAAATCTTTTAGACTTGAAACTTAAACATAAATTCACACTACTTTGTATTTAATTTTTATTAAATAGAATGAAGATGATGAGATTCGAACTTGTAATCACTAAATTAACAAGGTTTTAATATCATGTTCAAGAACCATCTTACCTAAAAAGTTTATATATTAGTAATATCTCAAAATATAATTTATATTATTTTTAGGATTCTATTTCTTTGATGACAAATAACTGCTAGCTGTAATTGGTCCTCAGTAGCACAGCCTAGTTTCTAAACTCAGTAGCCAGAATCACGAGTGCCTCAAACAAATAATTGCCTGACCAACATGTGATTTACCTCCCTTCCCCCGTTTCTGTATCGGAATCCATCAGTTTGGAGAAATGCAGCTTCATCTTAAGCTGGGAAAAGAGAAGTGAACAAACCTATAGGGTGTTTGGTAGGGGACCAGAAGCTGAATGTGCAGCATCAGGCATGTGGGGCATTGTGACATTAAGCAGTTGAAAAGGCTCGGAATATCATCATTTGTGAAACATGGAATTATGGGAAAGAACAGAGCATTTAGTAGACATATGGGCCTTGATTAATGCTAAAGTCATCATTACTCTCTCTTAACCCTTGATTTGGCTAAGCAAAAGATGAGGCCCCAGATGAGGTGTTTTCACAAAAGACTAAACTTTAGCCGAAGTTTTCAGGCCCTCAGTTTCTTGTAGTAAAGTTGGATTTAAGAGATCATTATGCATAAAAATCCTGATCATGTTTGTCTAATCCATAACAAAAAAATAATCTGATTTGTAATTCTGTTAGTGGTTATGATGGAAGAGGAACACTCCTTGCTTTCATGCTGACCTTTTTTCTAGTGAGCCCACCCATGTATTCTTTACCTTTTATAACCTAAACTTTGCAATCTCTTTATATCTTTTCAGTAATCGAAGAGAGGGGAAGGTAAACCAACTCAGACAAATATCATAGAGAGGAAGAAAATGGGTAATTACAGGTTTAGATTATCAGACATGATACCAAATGCCTGGTTTTACAAGCTCAAGGACATGAGCAAAAGCAGAAAGCATCACACCTCTCGAGCTTTCAAGAAAAAACCACCTCCAGGAACTTTAACATCACAAAAAACCAACATTTCTCATCAAAGATACTCTTATTACTTCACCACAGAACCCGAAAGAGCTGAGAAATTAGATTATTATTCACCTGCAAATCCAAAAGCCTCAGATACTCATTTCCCTGATCCACCAAGAAAATCATCCAATAGAAGAAGCAAAAGAAAAACCATTTACAAGCCTTCTCCAAAACTGGTGTCCACATTCTCTGCTGATTGTAGCTGTCGCGTTACAGTTAACTCAAACATGACCAGGTTTGTTCCAGGTGATTCACCTGGCTGCTCTAGCTCTCCTGTTAAGAGCTCTTATGATGATCTCGATTTCCTATCAGAATCTGATGAAGATGATGGTTTTCTCGTTCCGGATTCAATTGATCATCATTTAGCCTCCTGGTCTAGCTCTTGTAGCTGTAATGTTAGCTCTTCAACCACTGACATTATCATTGACATGAATGAGGAATCCTATGAAAGGAAAATGAAAGAGGTTGAAGGGTTTGGAAGGATCCCTGAGCTTCCTCCTATACTGACCAAGCCTGAAAGATTCAACGACTATGAAGTTTCTAAGTTCAGAAGAAGTTCATCCAAACTGGAGGAGGTCAAAGCACGTAGGTCTCTCTCTGTCAAGATTGTTAAAGAGGAAAGCATTAGGAGTCATAAAGAGAAAAAGGTGAATCCTCCTACAAGAAAGTCCTCAGTGAATTCAGCGGGGATAAAACTCCGAGCAAATACTCCAAGAATCGCAAGCAGGAAAATTCAGGGTTGTGCTCGAAAAAGTGTGTCATTGTCAAGAAACAAGACCCTTTCAGAGAGCTTTGCAGTGGTTAAGCTCTCAGTTGATCCACAGAGAGACTTCAAGGATTCGATGGTGGAGATGATTGTGGAGAACAATATCCGAGGTTCAAAAGATTTGGAAGACCTTCTTGCTTGTTACCTTTGTCTCAATTCAAAAGAATACCATGATATCATTGTCAAGGCATTTGAGAAAATCTGGTTTGACATGACTGACCTTCACTTCTAATTGTATTGTTAGATAATCAGATGCATGAATTGAATAATATGATCCTTTAAATGCTAGTGCTTTAATTAAAATTTCTGTTCTCTGCTTAGAATTGTTGGTTTAATCATGGAGAATTTCTTCAATATGTGGTTGATTTTTAAAGAATTTATACCAGGACAATGTACGTAAAGAATCTTTGATTCCTTCCCAATTCACAGCTGCCAAGTCCAGGCAAAACCATCAAGTTCTCGACTGACAATAAAACCTGAGTTCTGTTCCAGTCAGAGTAAAATAAAAAAGAAAAAAATTGAAATGTCACAACCTGCTCTTGTTGATACCATATTTTCTGAAGAAAACAATGAGTTGAAATGCAAGCATATGAATCATGATGAAGGACAAAGTGAGCATGAGTAATGTTATGATTACCAACTGCATGAGCGTTTGAGCTTGAGACATGGTGGAAGTAAATGTTGACATTGAATAGACAAGACTTGCACATGCATGGACAACAACATTAAACAAGATTACTTGAGTGAGATCAATTTGTATTTGGCAAAGAATACCTTAATAATTAACTTGAGCAAATCCTTTATCATGCAACTAGACATAATTAACATCGTTGACTTGATGCTAACATTCACATAGATTAACGTTGTAATTAATTTGCAACTGTGACAACTCCTAGGTTCTTTGTTTGAGTGGTATGATGTGATTTGTGTTTTACCCCAACTACGTATTTGATTAATCAACATATACACATAGTTTTGTCCTAACTCTCGCTTTAAATCTTAGGAAAAAACCTATAATTGATATACTTGGAAAACAGAAATATGGTGATGCTTAGCTGTAAGCTATATGTTCCTTCTTTGAAATCTCCAGATTGAAAGGATCATGTGCTGGTTTTTCGCGTGGGAAAAAGTTAACCAAGATTAGAATCCTATCACGGACAGGTAGTCTTGTGCCTCTGGTGGCAATTTTGTTATAGTATGGAAGGACCGATATTTTCACTAATGTAACAATTATTGCAACTTTTTAGCAGAAAGTTGCTTCATAGGCAACTTAAGTTAAAACAGGACCACCAGTTTTTCACCCCTGCAATTTCTTATGTTACCTTTCGTAGGTACAGGATAGCCAGTTTGGTGACAAGTTTCTGTCCCTTTGTTTTTCTAGTTGTTCTGCTGAAAATGGTGGTTCTTGGAAATGAAGAGCTGCTACATGAGGTTGGTTTAGGTTTGTAGGCCAGCTGGTTGATTGATATGAAGATTTCCGAAGATTTTTAAGTTTTGAAAACATCATGAAATGCAAAATTTAACTTGATCTTTCTCTGTAGATAGATCTAAAATCTGGAAAAAGGGAAGGCACCATCCTTATATAACAGTGATCCATTGCTAGTCCCATCAGAAGAAAGAGAGAAACGAGAACTCAGGGGTCACGACAGGAATAGCTTGCTGTTATGGGGAAATAAGCTATTGAATTTTGGCCAGAGCAACAGTTGCAGTGGAGACTGAGATTGAATAGTAAAAAGTAAACCACCAATTTCCAACGCATGCTCTTCCTGAAACAATGTAAGAGCAAGCGAAAAAAATAATAATTGCGTCGGTAACAGTTATGAGAAGATCCCAGATTTAAAATTTTATTACAGAGTATTTTTCTTTAATTAAATCTATATTTTAGTTCTTGTAGATTGTTTATATACAAGGAGACATGTCATAAACAAAGTTAAGAAAATAGTAAGAGTTAAAAACCAAAAATCTAAATCAACTACAGAAAAATTACAAATCCTAAACATGAACTTCAAGAATTTATTTGAAAATTCTCTTGATCTAAAATAGATATGAAATTTTAACTTTATAGAAAATAGGGTTTCTAAATTATTATTTTTTTCAAATCCAAGCCCAATTCATTCATTGAATAAAAAGTTCTGTTTTTTATCATAAGGTTGATTATTTGGAGAAAATCTCTTGTATCATTAGTCTTGATGACATGTATCTATAGACAATACACCATACAAAAACCATTAAAATAACTTCTTCCAATAGAAAATAATGTAAGAAAGTGTTCGTCCACAATTATCTTGTTATCTTGATTTAACTAATTCAATTTGTAGGGTTTAATTTTTAACTTGATTTGAAATTTTTTTGTTATCTCGGTTGACATTATATTCTCACAACTATCATTGTTGATGACCAGATTACATACATTGTACTTAGATGATACAAGTTGAATGAAAGAGACTAATGCATAGTCAATCTTCTATTAAATCAACCTATAGGAGCAAACAAACAAGCTATTTTGGATGAGTATGGTAGTATTACCATCACCTTGAAAAGCCTATTAATAACCATTTGAATCATTATAAACAGGACCACCAACTCTCTTAACAAGTACTTTACACAATAAATTCTCTATCTTATAATACTCATCAATCTAATGCTCTAATTCATTGCATCTTAAACACCAAAATTTAAACTAGATTTATAATCCTAACATATGGTTTGTTTAGCTACCAATTAAGGTTAAATGAATGGTTTTTGTTTACTGGTGCATGCCTTTTATTATTCAGAGTTGCTTTTATTATTACCCCGATAACATATCATTTCTTAATACATTGGTGTTTCTCTATAATTAAAACTCACTAATATTCTTCAAAATTTGTTCATATAAATTGTAAGCAAAACAAGTTCTAAATGGACTATTGTAATCTATTCAAGTACTTAACAACTTGGTATTCTTTCATGTTTTTAATAAATCATTAGTAGCCACTAATTAGTAGAAATCTATTCATCCATAGTTCTCCTACCTTGTCTTAATGTATGGAGTCTTTTGTATAAAGTTGAAGTATACCTAAAAGAAAGAGTGCTCTTTGATCTTATTCTTTATCTTTTTTCAATTACTAATCTTTTATTTGCCTTAGTTTTTTTAGACCTTTTAATTTGATGATGGTTAGCTTCATCCTTCTTTTGTGTATTAAAAAAAACATTTTTACTTCATTGAAGCCATCAATAAACTATTTTATGTGCAAAGTACATGTAAACTTAGAGAGATTTCTCCAAAACTCAAAATCTCTACAACACACATTTTGATCAAGAGATTGTCTCCTCTTCTCTCTCCTCTAAAGCGAGTTTTCAAAGTTTAACATGGATCTTTGATGCCTTAGACTCTTCATCTTCACTAACTAAAGAAGTCAATTTCATAATATATTTCTGCATGCCTTCTGTCATTTATTTCTGAACATCTTTTTCTCGAGGAAGAACCTTCTCATCCTCTCCTTATGAGCATGTTTTATTTTGCAACCACTTCTTCTAGCTATGGTTATTCTATTAAAATATTTTCTTTAATCAAAACTTCATCTTACAACTCTTTTAAGATGATTATATGCTAGGACAAAATCCTATATATGTATATATATATATATATAAAAAGAGCTCTGAATCATATAGTAAAAACATTAATCATAGATCAACTAGAAAAATATATATATAAAAAATCATTAACAGTAACTTTTAGACCCTATTTGAAGTCTTCCCAGATTTAAATGATTATAAAAAATTGAATTTCATAAAAAACAAAGTTTCTGGAATCTCATAACAAAAATTCAATAACAGTTGCATAAAAAATTATATATGTTCATCATAAGACTGCGCTTCTGCGAAAAATCTCCTGCATAAACAATGAAACTGCATTTATTATGATAGCAGGCTTAGTTCTTCCAAAAACTAGATCACGAGGGTAGCTGAGGATCTGTCATCCGAGGAAGGTCTGGATTATCTTGAGCCACCTACAGGGACCATCAGATTATCGCACACCTGGTATGCATGTGAAGTAACTTAACTATCCAGTAGCCCTTAGGGATCCTTACCCATGATTGCAATCTTGATGAGTCTCTTTTCATGCAAAACCACCTCCTCAGGACTTATTATTTTCATACATAATATAGGGGCTTGAATTCTCCAACCCATCAATCAGATCCTGTTGGGTTAAAGTTACAGAACATTATAGAAGTATTTGCTGTCATCAACTTGTATCAAAGCCAGAAACCTCAAGAGTAATGCTTTTCTATCAATGAAGTTGCCGATGCGACTTCTTTTCAGAAAAAAGTGGGAGCGTCATAATTCAGACGGGATCCACCCAGTAAAAGGCAAACAACGGGGGACTGCAGATGGTACACAAATGTGGAATCTACACAGTTAATGCCTAGCAATTATGGATATAAAAGCACAGCATGCTGTACTGCATTATTTGGTTTCGGTGATGCATTGCTTCTACTTGTTTCACCCTAATGACAAAATATCAGTTTTTGATGTGGTGGTATGACTCTCAAAATTATTTTTATTTGGAAATTCTTTGAAATAATATTTTATATTTTTTAAAACTTATTTCTTATATCATTATATCAAAATAATATGATCACATGAAAAAAAAATCCACCCTTAATGGCAGCAAGCAATCCATGTAACTTTTGATGACATGATCATATGGTTGACACTGCTGTTGCTTTTAGTCCTAGAATGAAGGTTCTACTTGCAGGCTTCCCGAAAAATTTTCATACGGGGTTTTGCATGTGAAAAACTTGAAGCAAGACTCCATTAAAAGCAGAACTTCGAATATAAATGCATAATGTTTGCCCATGGCTGAAAGGTAAAAATAGCAGTAATACTTGTATTGCAAATACAGCTAGTTTCGCACAGCACAAACACATGCCAGTACATATTTACACCATGTATCTAGCACTCTACCTTTCACCTGGGAATTCTCACTACTAACTGACACGGATGCCCAACAAAGCTTCCTCATCTAGTTGTTTGTACAGTTACCGCGTAAAAGGTAATATAGCTGCTAATGAAGCATTCTCTTGATAGCTCCATTCTGCAGGAACAAGATCGTCAGCTCACTTATTCATTTGTGATACACACACAAGCTAATTTTCAAGTTATCCTGCTCGAAGTCGGTTGTGATGCCTTTTTGCAAACCTCAGCAGGTTTCTGAAAACCAACATCTTCTACATCTCCTGCTGTCTTGGACAATCGTCTCTTGTGCACTTCTTCCACTAATGATCGGTGTAGTAGCTGGCTACGAATATCTACCAGTGACCGGTTCCTTGTTAATCTACGACTGTCCATCATCCTTTTGCTTTTAGAGGTCGAGGCTCTGCTCTGTGATTCTAGCAAAACCTTGCAGTGGTTGTAGGCGTTTGTAGCAAGTTCCTGCCCAATATTAGAATATGAATTTTCCTGACGACAGAATCTTGTTGAATTTTGAGTCCTTGTAATCAGATGTTTGTCTCTCTTTGTTGAGCCTAAATCAAACTTGTGCTCGTCGCCAGATATGTAGCTCAAGCAAGAATATGATCCTGAGTGTGAAGAGCTTTGAGAGCTGGTATCATCAAACAAATCATCTGCAACAGGAATTGTTTCCAATTGATATTGTGATTTTGAAATGTTAACCTAAGCCCCAGCATGCATATTCTGCATTAACTAGTTATTCTATATGCCTATCTGAAGGATCACGGGATACCTAGCTTGTTCTGTCTGTAGCGTTTTTGGAGAAGATAGAAATGACATTTGACTCTAGCTTCTCAAAGCAAGATATGCATTTCCAATATTCTAAAAAGAAATTTCTCTGTATAAAAGGGAGATATTCCTACTTAATGTTGATTAGACAAACCAAAGCCAAGCAATCACTAACTGGTTTTTTGGTTAGGCTGCTACTGCATTTCTTAAATCGGAACCTATAAGAGACCGAAACCACAAACATTTAGCTGTAATGCATCTTGGGAGACATACCTTGAAGAAAGTGTGGCTTTAATCCTGATAGAGATGCAGGAGATGATGAACATGAGGACGAGGAGCGGAAAGGATGGTTATGCCCATCATCTTCTTGGTAGTCAAATATATGGTGGGATTCAATATGAGGCAAGTCCCATTTCTTCCAATTCGGCACCAGAGCTGAAATAGCCCCGTCGATCATATCAGCAATTTCAAATGGTTCCCAGTCATCTATCTCAAGCTCCTTGACCATCTCCACTGCAACATCGATTGGTGTATCATGTAAAATGTCGAAAGGAAAGAATATGTTCCTAAGAGTTCCTGCAATAAAACAATGAAGGGAAAGCACTTGAGATAAATGCTGATCCACAAATATTGACCAGTTAACCAAGCCTATCAAGGCCACATTGACATAAGGATGGCAAAATCTATATATATTTTTCCTTCTTTTTAGAAACAAACAAACAATTTCTGAAATACAAATCTGCTAAAAATTTGCCTAAAAAGAGATAATTGGACTCTTACCATCTTCATTAGCAATTTGCACTTTTAGAAAGATGGTATCGTCTTCAGGGTTCAGCTTCCCTGTTATCGTCATGTCCGTCCTTGGGGGGTGATCATTCAGCTGCAGTTTCTCCATTTCGCTGGCATTCAGAAATGGCTTCTGATTTCTGAACCTTGGAACATGTGACAGTACAGCTTCACCAGATGCTAGAAATGGATCAAGCAGCAGCTCTTTCGCTGACAATCTATTTGAAGCAGTTACTAAGCATTTTCCAATAAACCGCTGAGCTTCCAGGTCTTGAATCCGGTAGAACACTGCTGGTAACTTCCCCTGCATAACAAAAATAATATGCAGGTCATACTCTAGCTCATCAGAAATTATGAATCTTAATTCGAAACAAGATTTTACCGATGTGACTTTCTTGTAAATTTGTGCTGGATTCGTGCATTCGCTGTAAGGGTATTCGCTTGTGAGCATCTCTAACACACACATGCCAAATGAGTAGACATCAACTAGTTCATTGTAATTCTCCTCATATAGTTCCGGCGCCATGAATTCCGGGGTACCTAGCGATGGTCAACAAACAGTAAAGATAAAAATAGTCAGCAGAAACAGAAAAGACATTAATCCAGGCATTAAGGTAGGAAAGATGAGTACCTATGACACTGTGTGCTGATTGAGAACCCCGGAGGATTGCTGCAAGGCCTAGATCACCAATCTTGACCTGTCCAAGATGGCCATTAACAAAGATATTGTCACATTTTAGGTCTCGATGAATTACTGGAGGATCATGGCCATGTAGATACACGATGCCCTCCAAGATTTGTCGAGCCCATTTCTTGATAGCTCGGATGTTCACACGGTTATATTTTTTGCGGTATCTGCCAAATAGCAGATGTTATTACATTATGGCACAAGACACGCCAGGTTAAAGAAAGAATCTAGTTTGAATTGCGAAGGAAATTACTCTCTAAGAGTTCCTGAAGTGAACATTTCAGTGATGAAGTTAAAAGTCTTTCGATGAACATCAATCCAGGAGGTGTAAAATTTGATGATAGAGTCATGATTGAGGGTGCTGAGCAGATGAACTTCTGAGTAAAGCCTCTGCAAATCATCTGGTGAGCAAAGCACCTGATTAAGTTTGACCTGGTTCCATGCCACCTCTAATCCTAGGAATTCATCTATGGCCTTGTACACTGTTTTCATTGCTCCTTTGCCAAGAACTTCTTCAAACTATTCATGTAAAACACAATCAATTCTTGTCATAAGTTATCGTTGTATGTTTTTCAGCCATCCCATTAATCAGCCAATCATTCTCAGAGAGAAGCTACATCGAAATCTTGGATTAAACATATGTGTAAATCATCATCATCATCATCATCATCATTCATTATAGCTGTCTCTACTCTCTACTACCAACCACCATATCATAGCTCAAGGTCTTTGAAATAAAAAATAATTAAATTGTAATTCAAGATTTTTCACCAACTAGTTTATTAATAAATCATCAATTTCTGGGGATGACTAGAACCAAAATTAATTTAACTTGAACAAAGATCAGGACAGTGACCTTTTCTAACTAAAACAAAACAAGGTCTACCCAATTAAAGTATTGAGATTCCTGTATTGACATTGTAAACATGTACGTGTGACAACTAACAACAATTCATAATTACTATGAGCAATCATGTTGAACCTCTTCAAACTATGCACGCGCGCACACATAGAATTGATGTTTGCATATTCATACAACAAAAAAACTATGTATCAAGACCAGTGGTTCTAAAACCTAGGTCTCGGTGCATAGAACTGGAAGGAATAGAGTACGACAACTTCACTTGATTTTTTGTGTTGTTTTTGTACCATTCAAGGAACAATCTTATCTTGTACAATCTAATCCAGACCTGTTATGCCAGTTACATGTGCTAGACATCAAAGGGATCCTGAATGGTGATTCATGGTAAGACTTGGTGAGGGCAAAACTAGGAGACCTTATACCTGCTATTCAATGCTACGAGAATCAAGGCAACTTGTACACGTAAGTGCAATAGGATAAGAACAAAAAAGATGCATGAAGACAGCAAAAATATATGCAGAACAGGTGTGACGATGTAAAAGGCTAGAACTTACCCGACCATACCGGCCTGTAGGATCAGTTTCAGCATAGCAATGATCAGCTTTGGTTTCGTTGAAAGTATGCACAACTTCAACTTGCTTTCTATGCATCCTGATGCTGTAGCCAAAACTTTTGGAAACTTTATGCAAATAAAAAGAAGTAAAGGATGAGAGTTGGGATTTTTTGACGGGCGTAGGAAGATATAGCTAGCTGACTAATTTAAGCAAAAAACCGACGTGCCCTAAATCCGAGGCTTTCCTTCATGGTTTTCATAAGAGAAAACACGAAAGAGAAGCCAGAAAAGTCTTGAGTAGTCTATCCTTAGCATGATCCAAGCCATCTCTACAACCCCAGTTGAAAATAAATCGTACTTGTTGGCCACCATTTGGAGTGTGGAAACAAAAAAATAAATAGTGGGTTGGGCTTTAGAATTGACAGGAGAATATTGAGCCAAGTGATGGAAAATGTTATTGTCTTGAGGTTGGAAAAGCAGATATTATTTGCGAGCCATGACAGTAGCAAAATATACTTTGCGTAACTAGATTGATTTATCTATCAGTACTCAAAAGAATTACTTGGGATAATTCTTACATACGAAAGTGATGGAGTTCTAAATTTGAAGAACCTGTGGCCACGTTTTGTTGGAGACATTTGTGGATGATAAAGAAACCCCAGAAAACGAAAGACTATAATGAGCTTAATTATGAGAGAAAAGCTTGGGAACAGAAATTGAAAGCTAGCCAAATGTTTTATAAGATATGGCTGTGATTGTAACTTCTTCGCAAGAAGTGCTCAATATATAAGGAAGTAGTGGACGAAGAAATTACCTGTGTGAATAAATTATCAACTAATTAATTAAAAAAAAAAAAAAACATGATGGGCAACAAATGACGTTTTTATATTGGTTTTTGTAGCTTCTTCGTGGCTGAGAATTGTGGAGGAGGAAGATTTCCTCCTCCTTATCATTGATGAGGTCGGCGGAGGATGTTAAGCTTGACTTTGACGCTACGACCAATGAGATGACAGCACAACACACAACCATGAATATGATCTTTCAGCAACGCTTATGCTTACACATTCACGGCTTGGCTTGCTTACTTATCTGGTTGGTATTTGTTTTTTCGAGGAACAAAAATCAACGAATATCAAGGCAAACCTCAAACAAGCACCCCATAATGTAGGAGTTGTCAATTAAGTCCTCGAACAACTTCTTGGGGGCCCAATTGAATTTCCAAATATTCAGAAAATTCCCGATTAATAGCCCCATTATGCATCAGAAATTATAAAGAGTGTTTGAAGGGAAACTCGTTTTCGATGCTTAAGAATAAATAAATTAATTAATTAATGAAGAGGTATACTGAATTTTGAATTAATATACAACAAAAAAATAAAATAAAAACACGATCTTTTTCCTTAATTTTATCCTAGATTGTGACAAGTTTAATCTTAAATTACTTAAACTAGTGTCAGGTTATATTTGAGCCGCAGCAGTCGTCACTACATGAATAATCTATAGTAAATTAATTACTATTTTCCTTTTAATCATAGTTATATAGACTTTTGAGAGATTAACATACACACAATGTACAAGACAAATTGGATAATCAAGTTTTTTTCCCCTTTTTGGCAGGTAATTGGATAAGCAAAATTAACCATAATTGCTATTTTAATTAAATACATGTTAGTCTAATATATCTATTTAATGGATTAGTTTCATAATATCGAGGTCCCATGTCGTTTATTGCTAGTTTATCATACTGCGATATTGTTGGGCAGAGGGTGGGTTGTTTAATCAATCAAGAAATTAGGGGATTAATCTGTGACCCATATATATATATATATATATCAAGTGTTATTTAACGAGTTTAATAGTAAAAAAAAATGATTTTGATGTTGCTAAATTAGATTAAAAAAAGCAGAAAAATCAGGCTATATCAGTGATCCATAATTTGTCCAGGCAAGAGATGAGACGATGGGAGATGATTTTTTTTTTCCAAGGTCGAAACTATACAAATGAAATAATATCTGCATGTTTTTGCCGATATTTAGTCAAAAAAATTAGAACATGGTAAAATTTAAATTGAAGCAAAAACAATGTCGTTTTGTTTTGTCTCGTTGTTTTTATTGATACAAAATATTTTAAACATTTCAACCGAAATAAAATAAAACTAATAGCTATGATTAAACCCAGAAACATACACATCGATCAATAAATGGTGCAGAAACAAAATTATTTGGCTAGATGCATGGATACATCCATTAAAACCAGAAATAAATAGCTAGCTACAGATCGATCGATGATGACTGATGTAGTTAGAAAGACATGCCCACCATCTCATTTCACAGAACCACTTAGTGCTGGATTGACAAAGGGCTATGGCTGTCGCCTCTCCTTCTCTAAATTTCACTTTTGATTCAATTGAAAGACAGAAAGATAGTCAACTTGCCACTTCCTCAAACTTTAATCATATCGTCTGTTCCTTGATACTCTTTTTACTCGTGCATGGTGGACCTCGCTACCTTGCTGTTCCATGCCTCAATCAGCGTAATTATGTTTTAATTAAGATCTTGTTTTGTAAATACCGCGTTTTAATTCGATTTTTAAAACCAAAAACATCTTTTAATTGTTTTTTATTTGAATTATAGTTTGAAATGCCATATACCATCTAAACAAATTGCTATAAAAAAATCTGTTTATTTTTTTATTTTAATAGTATTTTTCATTTTCTTTACAATATTCAGCGAGCTTGTTTTTACCTGTTGATGTTAAAAATATATTTAAAATAAATATTCATGTTATTTTAATCTAATTTAAAATACAATTACTAATATAATAACGTGACTGACCGCGTATCCCTGCCGCCGCCGCCTCTTTTATTCAACATTTTTCTTCTTTTGCTGTGGTGCCCCGAGAAGATGACTTGGGAACACCTCATTTTCCACATGCAAGATATATTAAGATTCTAATGAAATTCATGAAAATATATCTTTTAATAAATGTATCGGTATAATGATTTACCGTCAATCCATTTTGCTCTTCATAAATATGAAATAATTTTAAAAAACATTATCATTAAAAATACGGTATTTATTTGTGGAAAAAAAAAAACATTTGTCTATGTTGTCAACTCACACACGCAAAGTGCTGGTGAGCACTAGAAAAATGTTACGAAATCCATGTGGAAATTGACAGGTTATGGCCAGGTAGCCATGAGCGAGTGGCTTGGATTCATTCAAGGAAAGCACAGAACTTGTTGACTGTGGCCACCATGGACGTCTTTTCACTGTTTCATTTCCATGGGAGCGAGGGCAACATGGGGCCACAGCACAGTGACAGCTTCTCCCTCACTACAGAGCCCGCCACCAAGAAGTTTGCTTCATAGATAAAGGGTGAGTGGGTGGAGAGTAAAGTAATTCATGGAGGGTTTGATACCAAATATTCTCTTGCGATCGCTTCAAAATATTAATAATTACATTATAGGGATATTCAACATTCATTGTATCACGATACTTCAACCCTTTAATTAGAACATGCAATTATTGAACACTCCATCATCAAAGTGCTATCCAGAATTTCTGAATCCATATTATCCATGCAATGTGAGAATCACAGGTTATATTCTATAGGGGAAAAAATATTAACAAGCACCCGTTGCCAGGTGGTAAAAAATCTAATGG
Source organism: Salix dunnii (assembly GCA_015731905.1). Lineage (NCBI taxonomy): Eukaryota > Viridiplantae > Streptophyta > Magnoliopsida > Malpighiales > Salicaceae > Salix > Salix dunnii. The sequence goes on along the minus strand of CM027671.1, from coordinate 14,480,229 downwards.
GAGAGCCTAAATAGGAACCGTCATAAGAGAAGATTTTACATGAACTTGGTTATGTTGGACCAAATGAGGTCTTGTTGATTTAACATTGAACAAATTAACATTGGACCACCTGTGGAGTCTACAGGCTCTTGATGGAAAATAAACTCAGAAGTGAATCATATTGCTACATATAAGTCCATCATGTGTCTAAGCAGACAAACAGTATGGTTGTGAATTGTCATTCTGAACATCATAATTACACCAAGCTCTCAGGAAATTAACTGAAAATGTAGGAGATTTTCAGCACTCAGGGGATTTAGCTCCACATTACATACCTTCAGGAGTTATGAGAGTCAAAAAAAGAAAACACTGGTGTCTCTAGTTATTTTGTTTCCACTCCATTCTTTGTTGTTCTTCTCATTGTTTGGTATAGGGCCAGTGCTGTGTACCAAGAAAAAATAAAAACAAAAGAGAGACGAATTCAAAAGTTTCCTCTGTTGGAGGCCAAAACTTGTACTCAAATATCCACAAGCCTTCACTGCAATGCTGAAATCTTTTATCATCAACAACCAGTATTCGGTGTTTCTATGCATAGTGAAAAGATATCTACACGAACCTCTTTTCTGTTAGACTACATCCATATCCTACAAGCATTTAGATGGAAACATAAAATCTAAGCAGACAACAGCTGGTCATACACATGCTCAGTGTCACAAACCAACATGGTGGATGAAAAAAGGTCATTTTACACATTACAATGACCGCAATCTCCAAACGGAAGGGCAAGAAGAAAAACAAAACAGAAGTCTTCACCCAATCTTGGATAGTCATTAGAATCTATAGTTACGCTTGCTGTCTTCTGTTAATCTATGTTTCACAAATCCTTCAATGAGAGAGGAGGAAAATCAACATTGTCTTTAAGATGATATTGCTGCAACAAAGCCCTAAAATCCAAATGATGAGGTATTAATACAGTACCCTTCTACAATATATTTTATATATATATATATATATATATATATATATATATATATATATATATTATTGGTTATATATGTATATATAGAATAATGAAGTGTTGTACTGCTTTAGTTTACGAGTCCTTCATGGGAAGTGTTTCCTGTTATTTCAAACCTTCATGGAAAGAGTTTCCTGTTATTTCAAACCAGCAAAACACTTTTCCTCCATCTAAAGTTTATGTTTTTCTTTTAATAAAAGTTAATTTTGTTGACTGGTTTCCATAATGTAGTCAAACATGAGAAAGTAATGCAAGTGCTTTCTAGAAGAAAACAAAATCCATCAAACAAACAAGGCCTAAATTATCATCCTTTCGTTCTCATTTTATACAAAAAGAAAAAAGAAATATCGGAAGTTCATAGATTCTAAGGAAGACTATTTACCTTTCTTCCTCAGTTTCCAAAATTGAGTCAGGACCCTCAACCACTGAAGCGACTGGGCCAGCGGCTGAGGCCCTAGAGTACGATGTCCCCAAATCCAACGTGGAAGGAAGCCCTTCTGGATGTTGTCGGCCCTGAGATCCACAATCAATTCTCACTGATGCACAGGAGGAACCAAAGGCGTTGGAAGATCCCCATACAGAAGGGTAAGAATGGTGAGCCTCTGGTGGCGTAGGCTTCCCGTTACCAAGAAGTGGATACTCTACCTCCGAAAGATCATGGCAATGTTCAGATAAATTTTTCTCCTGCAAAGTTGCAGGCATATCATTTCCATGGGCCTGTTTAAACGACTGCCCATGATTTGCTAGTGCCTGAGTCCTTCCTTTTCCTGAGTACAGCCTATCCCCCCTATTTGAGTGGTAGCTCTGCAAAATCATAAGCAAAACTATGAGACCTGGAATCCAAAAGAAAAGACAATGATGATAATTTAAAAAAAAAAAAAAAAAGCATTAATGTCACAAAACCTAACAGTTACTGTGGAAATACCATGTTGGGAATGTATGTTCCTGTTCCTCGTCGTTTCTTCTTTTCTTCAGAATTTGTAGCAGCTCTAAATGGTGCCGCTGGGTTAACACAATAGAATTGTGTTCCATAAACATGGTTCATGTTTATTTGAGAATGACCATTCCGCTTCAATAGTAGGAATTGTCGAACAGTTTCCCAACGATTCTTGTTCTCTGACTGAGGTGGCATGGAAGGACAGGGTGGTATAGGTGCAGATACAGCATACATATGGCAAAACTGACTGTATTCCAAACTTTTTAAGTGGTCATTGTGATCCCCTCCAAGGTCCAACAAGGATTTCAAAGGCTGGGAGTTTCTACGAATGCCAGCAAAGTATTTTGCTCCAAGGGTCGGTGATAGGTTCTCTGAGACACTTTCAGCAGAATTGGGGGTCGTTGAAGCAGATGGAACTATTCCCTCATGCTTAGTACATGAACAGGCTGAAGTGCTATTCAAAAAATGGTTCAGTTTAGGTTCTGTGCCTACAGTGCAGCTAATTTCATCCTCAGTGCCAGAATTTATAAGCATTTCTCTACAGGAGATACCATTTACAATTCTTCCATTTTCTCCAGATGAGCCTGGGTGATGGACTTGAGTATGTTCAGATTTTTCAGAGAATAATGTATCATTATCATAGCCACCAGTGGATATCAGACGTGTATCGTCTTCAGAGCATGTATCAGAATGCGATGAAAGTGAAACTGAATTATCAGAACTTCTAGCAACAGATGCTAATTCAGAATTTTGCACATCACTCCAATAGTCACTTCCATGCCTATCCAAAGTATTTGCAAAGAATGTTTTGAGCTCATCAGCTATTTTCTCTCTGGGTAACAAAAGAATTCGGCCAAGCTTGCGACCTCCATATTTAAAGGCACTCCTTATGCGAAAGAAATTACCTGTGAAAAAACCACAGTATAACCATTGGTACGGAACAACAAGAACATGTTATGTGCCATTTATTTGGGCGCTGGATGCAAACAAACATGCACTGAACAAAGTGTCATCTATTAAACTATGCAGAATCCCCTTTATCCTTTAGTACATCATAAACAGCTTTGATTTTACACCACAATGCAGAACAAACATTCCATCATCAGTTAGCACAACAAAAGAAATTAAGGTGGCTAGGCAGCACACGGTAGTCAACAGGGAAAAAGGGTTCAAGTACAGTGGTGGAGGAGTTGGTGCTAACAATGGTGGGGTCAACCGAAAGACAGTTTAAAAAACTACTTGGTTTTAACTTTCCTGAAAATATTGCTCCATTATAAAGAAAAGAAAAGGCCATATCCAAGGTCAGGTATATGAGTGAATAAAATAATTCTTTCTTTCCTTTGTGCCAGACTAATAATTAAAACAGAAAAAGAGAAAGCTCCAAACCTCTGTTGACACTACGCCCAAGGTTATTATTTTCCTTCAAAGGATCAACTATATTAAGATGTTTTTGGGGGAAAGGCCGTGTATCCATCTCAGGCTTTCTTGACGGGACATAAAACCTATCCACACAATCTTTGAGAAATTCACCACTCAGCAATAATTCAGCACGCACATTTTCAGGTGGCTTAGCTGCATGAAAAGAGAGAAGCAAAAGGCAAATATGAATCCAGCAAAAATCTATAGCATCAAAAAGTGGTCCATTAGAACTAATGCAGTAAGTATCTCACCAACAATATTGGGAAGGGATGATTTGCATACTGGTCCATTTAAACTAATACAATAATTCTCCCAGTCAAACTTGCTGAAGTAATCCAAAAATCTGTAGAGTACCTACAGAAAATGCAAGCATATCCAATGACTCATGAATGCATATGAATGCTGTGATTTTGCACTCAGGGAGAAAGTGTTCACACTGCAATGTTAAAATTGAGGGTGCACAAGTGAAATCCACCTTGTTGCTTCCAATAAAACTTACCGCCAAAGGCCCGTTTAAGGAAGAGTGAAATAGATGGAATATGTACAGAATTAGCGTTTCCAAAGCATATGTTGAAATCAAACCATGATGGGCACCAAGAATACGACTCTCATAATAGCACCAAGCTTTGATCAAAATGATGCTGCGTTTGAAGAGGTGATTTTTTCCAACGAGCTGATCAACCTGCACAATAAGTTACATTATAAATGTCAACTTCAGAAAATAAAAACTTGACCAAAATCATATTTCACAGAGCTTGTAAACTGTGATCCATGATTTAATCAGAGAGCAGGACACTGAAACAGAGCCATGGTGCTTGAAGATATACACTAACTAAGACTTATCTTTCCTAAAATAAATGCAAAAGAAAAATTCATGGACTCAATGCTGCAACTATACATTAAACAAATCAATTCATCCAGAATTCTCATGACATCAAGATTAATACCTTTTCAAGAAAGCATAGGGTACAAAGTCCTCCCAATTGATTGAAGGAAATATCTACCACTGTGTTCTGTACAATACATTTTATAAGCTTAACCTGCCAGCAAAAACCCAAAGTCAACCAGAAGTGGAGGAACAAGGGAAGGAACTAGAATATTCTTTCTGCAAAAAGACATTATTCTTCTCCTTTAGTCTAATGAGAACTGCAATAAAGTAGGAATCAAAGTGAGAAGAACCTCAGCATCAATGCAATGGACATCCTTCACTTCAAACTGGGCATCCACATTCAGCTCCTCTCCTCTTAGAACAGTATAAACATCAGAGACCAAAGCTTCTTCAATGGCAGGACTGCTAATGGCAGTCAAGTCAATATCTCCATCAGGGAGGTATGTCTTTAAAGGAACTGACCCATATGGGAACACCTATAATTAATAAACGAATCAGAAAATGCCACAACTTCAATTTATATACACTTCATTGAAATTTTTGCATATCCTGTTTATTAATTAATGACACCAGAACAGGATTTTATGAAAACTAATTGCAGAATGTGATTAGTCGTACAGCCAGTAGCTAAACTTAGCTTAATGAGTGACACCTAGCTGAAAGAAGTTAGAAATGTGACAACATTTGCATCAATTATGAAAACCTCCACTAAACCCTTTCAGTTTATGCTTTAGGAATCAGGACCAAAATCAGAACTGTCACAATCCCATCACAACAGCTAAAACATCAAGTTTTTAGTGATCCAAGACCACCCTACCACATCAGCCAACACCTGTACTAATGTTGGACATGACAACCAATCAACCACTACAACTCCAGCTATCCTCACACAAAAATGAAATCTATTTCTGCAACCTAATCATCATGATAAGAATCAACTTACACGTTGATCACATTGCTGAGAAATTTACCCTGCAATGAGCTCATACTCATTAACCACCTATTCTTGGAATATAATTCATAATAACTGATCAACCAAATCAAACTCAAAATGTGTCCATTCCTACAGATAAGAATGATAATAATTATGGCTTTGAGTTGATCAGATTAAAATAAATTACCTTAAAAAGGGCTCGTGCTCACAAACCTCCTAATCTTGCTTCATATTTCTAATCACAAATCATACATAAGCACAAAATTGGTCTCCATCTCTCAAATTTGAATGCTCTGTCTAACCTCCATCTTCAAATTATCAGAACACCACATCATCAACTAGAATATCCAAACACGATGAGCACTTTTGGGAACATCACTATCCTATACACATTAAGATCCTGATTGTGACTAATATAACTATTTTCACATTCAAATTGGAATCATATGTTTTGTATTTTTTTTCCTGTAATTTGGTTCTGAAACAGAGGATAATTTGGAAAGCAGTTGCAGAATGTGATCATGATGAAACAGGCAGGTACCAAAGTTGACATAATGAGCGTGATTTATATTAACAAAAAACCCTCGAAATTAAGCTTCAGAAATGAGATCAAATTCAAAACCTGAACAGACCCTGTCCAACTACTATCTATCCAGGTTTCTATTGATACCATGATCACCCTGCCACATAAATGAACACTTGTACTCATAACAAACTGTACATTACAGCTATTCGCTAGCAAAGTCCAAGTTAGCTGGGCGCAAAACAAACGCAAACCCCCTGGAAATTTACTTTGCAAAGCTCGTACTCATAAACCGTTTAATCTTCCCTTATGCTGTAAAATCACTAATCAACAACATAAAACACAAAAAAAAATCCTCACCCTAACCTCCATTATCCAATCCTTGGAAACAATGAATCCCCAACAGCCCCACCACTGACTACAACCTTCAAACTAAAAACATTTTATAGCATCACTACTTCATACACTTCAATATCCTAAATTTTCACTATTACAGCTTAATTTTCTCAACGCAAACACGTTAAAAAAAAAATTATAAGCCTGTTCCTCCTGGCACCAAAATAGAAACAAAAAATAACAAATATAGGTTTTTTCAAGGTAAAATAACTACATTAACGCAAAATAAACCACATTAACGCCAAAAAAAATTACAAAAAAAAACCTGCATCACAAAACCACTAAAAAGATGAAAAAATAAATTAACAAAAAGAAAGAATAAGCTCAAGGGAAAAAACCTCAAATTCAAGAGAGCGTCTAATGAGTGTTTGAACATAATCAATAACTTGTTTCCTCTTGAAATTGGATTCTACAGTCGGGTGTATTCTACAAACAATCTCTGTTGTAACTTCCTCTGCTCTCTCCCAATTCTCTTCAACAATTGACCCAGGATCCGGATTCGAAGAAGAAGGAGAAACCGGGTATTGACCCGGACCCAGAAGACGATGGTGATGATCATGATCGTTATGGTGGTGGTGAAGATGGCCGTTTTCAGTTGGAAAGCCACAAACTTGAAGATCACCCATTATTTAAAACTGAATTTCAAACAAAACCACAACTTTATTTCTTGAAAGGAGAGATTCTCTTCTCGCTTGACAGGATCATATCGTTATTTTTATTATTATTATTATTATTATTTAGAGAGAGAGAGGGAGTTGGAGAAGGGGGGAGAACTTATTATTATTATTTTTTTTTTTTTTTTTTGAGATAGAAATTGAATTACTAAGATATTACATGCAGATGATGATAATTAAAAAGGAAAGAAAATGAGGTTTATTTGATCTGTCGTCTCCTCAGCCTCCCTTGAAAAACTAAAAACCCCGAAAGGAAAAGTTAATACTTTGGGCTTTTTTTCAATGATTTTGTTTTGTGTGGGCGTCGGTGATCGATTTCACAACTTGTTTGTTTGTCTGTCTGTTGCGACGCGACGAGATGGAGGTCAGGAAAATTTAAAGAAGATAATAATAATAATAATAATAATAATACAATATATAAGCTATTAAATATAATATATTATCAACGGTAGAGGTTTCCTAGAATTAGTTTTTATATATTCCCATTATTTTTTATATTATATTGTAGTGAGTATTTAGATTTGTAAATGTAAATTCTTATGATGCACGGGAGATTTTGATGGTATTTTATTTGTAGCACCCTACTACTTTATATTATTTGGGATTTATTTAATATATATTTCAATAAATCCCAAATAATATAAAGTAGTAGGGTACTACAAATAATATATATATATATATATATATATATATATATATATATATATAAAAGAAACAAAACTAACCCATTAAAAATAATAAGATTTCTATAATTTTTCTCTCCTACTTTTACATGTCACTTTCTTTAAAATGAATTCATTTCAACATTTGATTGTGTTATTTCATTTTTTTTTCTAAATTAATAAAGTTTAGATATTTTATATTTGAAAAGAAACTGATACATTTTTGTTGGTACATGAAGCCTCCACACCATGAGATTAGGTTGACCATGCCCTTCCTATATCCCTTTATGTCATTTAGCATATTCTTTGATACTTAACGTCAATTCACTCCTTTATGTTATAAGTTAATTTTTTTACATAAAAAAAAAAAAAAGACAATGACACTAGGGATGTATATTTTTGATATTGTAAGACTAAAAATATATATATGTAATAAAATAAATTGAGAAATATAAGAATTTATAAATCAATAAAGAATCGTAAATCATGATTGAGCACTTCAGCAAAATAACACGTACAAATACTTTATTTTAGCTATTATTTTCATTTTATTTGTTTTTTTATTTATATTTGATATTACTCTTCTCAATGAGTACATATGATTCTTACAAACGAGTCATGCAATTACACCTTGTCTATTTAAAACTTAAGATGGTAAGATTTTAAAGATAAATGAAAATAACCTCTTTGAAATATTGTGAAACTATAGAAATAATTTAAAAGATCAATTAATATTTAAAAAAGGCCAAGGTAAATGAGTTAAAATTTAAATTAAAAAAATATTTTGCATTTAAAAAATAAAAGAAAGGATGTCATGTGGTGTTGGACTTGACAAGCTAAATTTGTTAAGTGTGTGTGTGTGCTCTCTCATCCACTAATGAAAAGATGACTCGTTTTTTGGCCTACTTTTATATTTATCAGTCACCTTTAATGAAAATTGGATGAGAAAATAATGGATGTCAAGATATGATGGCGAGGAAGATTGGATGTAATAGGTTTTTTTTAAAACCTATATATTGTTTTACTGCAACATACTGTATGTTGTAGTAAAACAATATATTGCAAGATGAGATCTTGAGTTAGGAGCAACAGTTAAGAAAAAAGGTGATGACCATATACTTAATTAGGTAAGGTAAAATAGTTTATCTAATAGGTTTTTAAGACAAGCTAGGGTACAAGCTCTTAGAGAAATTAAAAGTCATTTTAGCTATGTTATTAGTCAAATCTTCACCACCTAGATGGGTGGGACTCAATGATGATATCTCTTTTTTAATGGTTTGATTAGTCAAATAGAGACCCCTACGCTCTCTTCCATTATTCTTTTATTAGCATGAGGTTCGTGGATGTGGTGATGACATTACTTCTCTATATTGTGTTTTATTAAACATAAAATGTGTGTTTAGTGTTATGATCACTTTTACATATGCAATTTGAAAAAATAGGTTTAAAGAAAGCTACAAATTATTCTATTTTCTTGATAAATATTTCAATATATTTTTTTTTAGTAAGGTCTATGCAAAATTATGATGTGTTGATTAACCAAATATTTTTAAAATTATGGTTGGGAAAAAAACACATTTTAAACCACATTGCATCACACTAAAATAATTTGTCATTTGTTTTTATATTTACCAGTCACCTCTCCTCTGATGAAAATTGGATGAGGAAAAGAATAGGTCAAGAAACAAGGGTGGGGAAGATTTATGTATATCTTATAAGAAGTTAAAATGTAAGATTAGATTTTGAGTCAAGAGAAAAATTAAAAGAAAATGGCATTGGCTATCAATGGCTACTTTAGATTTTTTAATAATGGTTTGAAGGTGTTCTAAGTGAGCCATATGTATATGTTTTTGAGCTAGTTTTATATATCTAGTCATTTGTTTAATCTAGTTGGCTCTGAATTTTTTTATATGTTGGGTTTGGAGGACATGATTTTGGCAATGAGAAAAAAAGTAAGAATGGTGGCTAGTTTTTTTTTTTTTTAATTATAGAGTAAAATTGTAATATTCAATATAAAACTTATCTGGCCATTAAATAAAATATAGTGATAATCCTATAAATGGTCTCATAGGTTTTTTTATTGAATTGTTTTTGTATGAAAGAGTAAGAATATAAAGTTTCTTCAACTTGCATTTCACCTTTTTGTAAGTCTTTTTTCAATTGCATTCTTCAATCTAGATTTTTTAAATTTAGTTATGATTTTCTTTCATTATCTTCTTGCCTCTTTTGTAAACTATCAATTGTTTTTAATTTTATTCTTTAATAAAAAAAAATAGTTTATTCTTCTAGTGGTTTATTCTTTTAATTATTTTGTGAAATTGATTTTTCTTTTCAATCTAGCCATTCAATCCAAAATTATCCATCTTCATGGTTTAAAAAAAAAAAAAACAGTAATCATCAATCTTTTAATCATTGTTTCTTTCTTCTTTATTTTTTTCATTAATTTTTTCATTTAATATTTATTTTTAATAAATTTGGACTTCATAGTTTTTTTGGGTTTGGTTCTTCCAATCAAATGTCTTGGGTCATGATTTTCATAAACTCATGTGGATTTCTAATTTTTTAGACTTACTGTTTTTTCAACCTCATTACTCCACAAAATTGGCTTCATGTTTATTTTATAGAATTATCTCTATCTAATGACTTGACTTGTAGGTTTGGTGGGTTAACTCAGATGGGCTCATGCCTTTTTTTAATCATATTTTTATATTCTTTTGTGTTATTGATTTTTTTTAATATCATCATTTGGAGTTTCATTTGTCGAGAGTTGATCTTCATGTTTTATATATATATATATATATAATACTTATGATCTAATGGCCTAAAGTATTGATTTTATAAGCTAATAAGGGTTGATTTCACTTTGTGTGGACTTATTTTTTCCCCATCTTAGAATTCAACAATGTTTTTTTTTAAAAAAAAAATTGGATTTCATGATTTTTTTAATTGGATTTCTCAATTTTATGACCAAACTCATGGATTTAGTAGATTGATTTTATAAATATATGAAAAAACATCATAATCTAAATTGTTATTACATCACTCAATTTTTATTTTTTTTGTCTTTATTCTCTAGTATTAAAACCTATAACACTTTAAAATATCCTCATAGTGCTTTAATATTATTATTTTTTAAGTTATAAAAGAAACCATGACCCAATGTGAAGCCAGGCTACCCATCTAGAAGAATAAAAAACTAATAACTTGTATTCTTATTGTAAGAAAAGAGAAAAAGGAGACAAGTTGAATGTTTTTAAGAAAATATTGTTTTTTAATTATTTTAATATATTGATATTAAAAATAAAATTAAAAAATTAAATCATTTTAATAAAAAAATATTTTAAATATTAAAGGTTGTTACACTTCTATTAAATATAAATATATCATAGCTTGTCGCTGTATTTTTACTCATGCTCATTAAGTACATGTTTGAGATTATAATTATAGTTATTTTTTAAAATATTTTTTATTTAAAAATATATTAAAATAATATTTTTTATTTGTTAAAAATCATTTTTAACATAAAAATATTAAAATAAATTAAAAACACTATTTTTTTTAATTAAAAAGCTAAAACCCACGAAAAGAAGAGAAAAAGAAGAAGCAGAGAACGGTGTCCTTCAAAGGTGTATATTAATGGTGGGAACGGTCAAAAGTGTATCCTCAGTACACTTCCATGCATGTGAAAGCTCTCAATATTATACGGGACCCTGTCCTCTGGTAATGGAATCTTCTGTTACATCAACCAAATCTAAACGTGATTCACATTGTGCTCTAATTTGTTTGGGCTTTCAATCAATATATATATATATCATGAAGATTGTAATGTAGATATGCATTTTAGCTTGAAAAGTATAAAAAATTATTTTAAGGTTATTTTGAGTTTTAAACCTTAGTTTAAAAAAAATTACGTTGTTCTTTTATTTTTTTTAATTTGATCTTTATTTTTAAAAATTTTAGTTATTTTTTTTTAAATTTTATCATTATATCTAAAAATATAAAATGTCCCTTTATATGTTCTAATTTCTACTCTAATCTATATATATATATATATATATATATATATATAGATATAGATATATATATATTAGATTCTTTTATAATTTTTTTTTTCAATTTTATTTTTCAATAATAGACAGGTTAGGAATTTGGCTCTATAATTTTTCTCAATAGAATGATATTGGTTTCATAACTTGAGTTTTGGATTTGAAAACTTAATTTGACTTAACATTGTTTTTTTAATATTTATATTTTTCACATTAACTCTATTTATTTATTTTATTTGGTTATCTTAATCTAGTCATCTCAATCATGATTTGACGAGCTGGTCCATGTTGATGTTAATATTATTTTTCAATTTCATATTTAAATATTGAGTTTTTTTATAATTGATTGTTTATTTGTTTTTCATTAGGTTTGATTCGAGTCACATGATTTGGTAAGCTCACCTAGTTTGTTAATTTTTTTAAATCATTTTACATTGAATTTTGATTTTTGATTTTCTTTCTATTTATCTCAATCTAATGAATAAATTTACATATTTAATATGCTAGCTCTGAGCAATAATAAATAAAAGATTTTCCTAACTAGAATCAGTAAATCCAAAATCTCATCCCTTTAAATAGTTTACAAGGCAAAGGGTTTAAAGGGATATTATATTTTAAAAATATTTTATTAAAAATTAAAAATTTTAATATATTTATTTAAAAAAAAAACACTGTGAAAGACAAAAACAGTCGCTTTCATTATTCGAGGGGAAACCATAGGAGACGTATAACAGTTTGGGTCTCTGGATGTCTTGTCGATGTGAACATTTTTCAGGTAAAGCACACACCTTTACCTGAAAGTTCACTCCTTTTCGGCCTTTAACCATCCATGAGTTGTTCCCATGGAACCTCCTTGACTTCCAATGATGCCATATCATTTTATTTTATTTTTTTGTAGAAAAAATCATGATTTTATATCCAATAACTTTAATAAAACCTCATTAAATTTATATTCTAGAAAAGAAAAAAAAACCCAGCAGCATCTCGTACTGTGTTCCAGAATATTTCAACGCATATAGAAGTCATCACATAGTAGCCTTACACATGGTCACTTTGATCACCACTTGAGCTAGTTACAGCGACATTAACCTCACCATAGCGACATGCTGTGTCTCATTCAATTTTGGTCTTCAGAAATAAATTCAACTGTGCAAGTTGAACGACTAGCCATTCCCCTTGGAATGGCCTTTGGTATGCTGAGGTAAGACAGTGGGGTCTTGGTGGAGGGGGTGACTCGTTCAAGTTGCAGACTCAGGTTTCTATATTCAATAGTATCCTCCACAAAACGCTTCCACTTGTGCCGTATGGAAGCGATGAAAAGTATTTTTTTTAATATTTTAATTTATTTCAAAATAAAAAATCATTTCAAGATCAACAATAACACGTAGAAATGGACGGTGCCTAATGAAAACCTGAAGTTGCCAGGTTTGGCGAATTCAAACCTGAGTAAAGAATCTTTAACCACTTCAAATTTCTTATGATTAGTCAATACCGAACTCCTTAATTTGATTAAATCAAAGTGCTTGAAGAATAAACCCTCAATAAAACGAACGAAATCTTAGTGAAACTGTCAAAACCCTCAGTAGGTTTTACAGCTATGAGGGCAACGAATAAGATTCGGAAGCAAATCATTGGTCTCCATGCATTAATTAACGTAGAAAGTTTCGGAAGCACTGGAAAAGAAGAATTTTCAGGCAAATTAAAGAACAAGACATTCATTTGTTCTTCTTCACAGATGAAGAGGAATGTAACCAGAGAAAAAGGCAGTAAAAAATTTCCAGTATCCGGTAGCCACAGTATACACTTGGCAATTCAAATCCTAGTATCATACCATTGCCATGTTTGATTCATACAAAACTAATAAACCAAAACTGCTATAATAATGTCATGTTTCTTCAATACTTTATCTGACATAATATTAGCAATGATCCCAGAACAAAGCAACTCGTGCTGTGTGAACTGTGATACACCCTCGTTGAAACTGTTTTGTTTACTGATTTTGATCTACAAGAGCAAATGAATTATAAAAATGGGAATGTCTTATGCATCCAAGTCCTTGTTTGAATCCCACACGGGAACCTTTGGTACTGCAACATCAGCTAAGATCCCAGTTCCGTTTTCCACGCTGATTAACGGATCAGTTTCACTTTCCTTGACCTAAAAACCATTCAAAAAATGAGCATAAGATGTCTGAAAAGCTTGCAGCACTATGAGAATGAGATGAATACAACAATGGCATAACTGTTGCTTGTAACATAAAAAAAGGAAAGATAATTACCTCGGGCAATTTTACCGGCATTTCATTTTGCTTCTGTTGGCTCTCAATAGTGCAACAATAAGAATACAGCACCATTCCAACCACTGCAACAAGGATTCCTAAAATGTTGCGCCAGCTAAATGGATCACGAAGTAGAACATAACCAAATGCCAAAACTAGGCAAGTTTTCAAATGTCCTAGGACTTGATAGGTGACTGGAGATGTCTTTCCAATAACCAGAAAAGTACTGAAGTTCACAGAGACAGAAATCAGGCAGGATAGAACAATGAAGAACTGCAACCACATAGTGCATAGAACAGTCAGAAGCAATAAAGTAGAGAAATGTCAGGAAAGTGGTTCACATATTCTTCAATTCTCACCAGCACTTGAGGGGTGTATTTGAAAGCAAAAACGTTTTTGTTTGTCAGAAGCCCATCCAGGAATGGGCCGACAATGAACAAAGTTAACGCCTGATAGGGGCAAGACTGGTAAAGAAGTTGTGTTGAAGAGACTTTGAACTTCTTTTGGATGGTATTAGTCATCTGAAATTCACTGGTTAAGATTTTAACAAAGTGAACAGAAGAAGAACCAGCAAAAGAAATGAATAAACTTCACTAAGAACAGAAAACTACAGCCATACAGTGTAGCACTTAAAGACAGCCATACAGTATAGCACTTAAAGAGTATTTATTTCCTTTGCCTTTTCTTACCATTGAAACAACTAAAAATGGCATCTAACAGAAGAAAACAACAAATGAGGATAGCAATTAGCGAAGGGACTTCAGCTAAGGATACAATCTGAGCAACACATGTTGTAAGAACTGCAAGCAGTGACAAGACAGATCCCATGACATTGAGCTGAAGATCGGTTACAGTTGCAATTCCAACACCCATAAGAAGAATGGTCAGTGTAAGCTGGATATTTCGGCTGCAATATCACGAGTATAGCAGACAATTGTAACCACATAAACAAATTAAACAAGTCTATCAAAATGGAACTGTCACTGCATAAATTATGAAGGCTTATGGCAAGCAGAAAATTAGTAGCAGCCATGAAAATTTCTCAATAATCAATATACTAATGACTCAAACTGACCTGAATTGCTTCCGGAAGAAAAGTGTCTCCAAAAGAACAGTGCATGGGATGATCGCCAATTTTGTCATCTAAAAATAGTGAAAAGAAAATAAATCCATTTTCAGAAGCCATTTGCTCCAAAATAGTTTACAAGTAAAAATAAAAAGTGTAGCATGTAGGATTAAACTAAATAGGATAGTAGTCAACGAATGACAGAAAAAACAAGCCAACCAAGGGACTTTCACAAAATATGATATCACTAGATGTCAATAAATCAAGAAGCTGCAAAGTGAAACCCAACCTATTCATGGTCAATTCATACTTTACAAGGAAAGGTCTAGATCAATTAAACAACAACCTGGTTCCATTTAAGCACGGGAAATTATCATGCACATTTGTTTACAGTTCACATCCCCTGAAACTCAAATGCACTTAAAATTACTTTCAACTCTACTGCTTCAAGATGCTGCTTTTATAGAATGATATAATAAGTATACTGAATTACATGACCATTGATCGATTGTGTGGCATACTGATTGGAAATAAAAATAAATACCAGATCTTAAGTTAGACACGGAGAAGACAGCATACCTGATAAAAACCAACGGAATTGAAACCCAAGCTAAGATTTAAAAGGCCAATGGATATCCCATTTAGTATGCCAAATCCCATTACTGCTCTTGCGTCAAAAGGCTTGTGCTCAAACAATTTCAAGCATAATGCCACATGAAGAGAACAAAAGGTGACCAGAAGATGCCAGCTTGTCAATGTTGTAGCTGCATTTGACCAAACAAAAATTAGTATAAATAATGGAACAATTGGAGGGGGGGGAGTTAAGCAGCAATAATATTGATGGTGATGGTTCAAATTAAGCACATCTACAGAAAAATGGCTGCTCACAGAGTTTCAGCCCATTTACTACCATCATCTAAAACTGCCAGTTATTAGAGATCACATGCCCACATTTGGCTGAAGTAAAGTAGCGTGGCAAGAATATATGAAATCATCATTTCTTTGCATCATGTTGCAGTTGGAACACATTGGATAATACAGCCACCATATGGAACCACACACTATTAAAGATCATATTGATCGGTAAATAATTAGATTGAGCTCTTAGGCACTATGCATCCATGATCATAAATCTTGCAACCAGCGTACCATAAATAATAAAAGGTGGCAAATAGCTGACAAATTACTTATGGTAAAAGATTAAGATCATGTGGTTTTAAACTTCTACTTACAAAAAGAACAACACCGTTTTGATCCATTCCATGATTTCTAACAAATGAGTGTACGGTCTCCTATCAAGCTCCAACCATGTCGCGCTCTCACAATCACCATTCATGCATACTCAACTAACTTGTCTTATTTTAACATGAATTTTGACGTCTAATATTACCATTAGGTACCCCAATCAATATCAAATCGATTGTGAATACCGACAGCAGCAAATGAGATTCAGAAAACGAACATCATTACCAAATCTAATCTAAGCACACAAAATACACTATATCAAAAGGAAAGAGTACGTAAATATAAACACTCACCAAAAGTGAAGCCAAGCGTGCTAATAAGAGCCTTATTGCAAATTACAATCGACACTGACGAAACCACTGATAAACTCAAAGCCCCGACAGTCCCTAGCTGGAATTTTTGGCCCTCGCTCATTTTCACTTCAATTTCAAATCACGCTATCTCCTCGATCCAAATCTACCAAAATCCCGAAATCTCAACATAATCAACATATTTGTGCACAAAAAAGAAAACCCGATTCAGATTTTACATTAAAAAGAGAGCCATTTCAGATTTTGCATAAAAAGAAAACCCACGAAGGTGACACATTTGTAATTCAACACATAAATACAAACTCTTTACCTGATTCACCTCATAATTGGATCAGAATTTTCAAAAAAGCAACCAAAGCAGCTGAAACTGAGAAAATAACAATAGATTAAAACAAACAACATAGATCTGTTACCAAAACTAAAGATCAATGTCGAGAAAGAGAAACCTTTGAGAAATGTTGGTAACTGAAATCAATCTATAAAAAAGAACACTAAAAAGGGTGTTTTCTTCTTCTTATTTTTGTAACTCTATTTGTTTTGATTGAGAATGAGAGAAGAAGAGAGATTTATTTATATATAAATGTGAGAGAAATGGGACTGAAAATGAGAAATAAAGAAATGGGAGTGCTGCTGGTGTTGCTGTTGCTGTTGGCGATGGGAAGCTTGACTCTCTTCCGTTTCGTGGGGAGGTTGAATTGTAAATGTATTAAAATTAGAGGACTTCAAGTTTAAAGGGCGTGTTCGGATATTATCGGATCAACTTTCATTATCGGAGACCAAATTTCTAGATTTTATGTTGTCGCTTAGTTACTATCGAAAATATCCAAGTAATTAAGATACAACTAATACGAACAATTTGTTGTCATAATCAGAATATATTTTTTTAAAATATTAAAAATATAAGATTTTTTATTTACTATAAATTTTAGAAAAATAATAAATTTAAGTATAAGTTTCTAATAAAATATATAAATTCTAAATTGATATTAATTTATTTGTTTAATAGGTTTTAACAAAAAATAAATAATATTTTTTTAAAAAAAAATTAAGTGATACAATTTTTTTTTAAATAAAAAAAATTAAACCATTAATCTGAGATATGAGATTTAAAATAATATACATAAAGAAGTTGCAAAACTTAATTCATAACAAATACAACATTTAATTATAAATTATTTTAACTATTATCCTCATTCTCATTATTATAATTGTTGAATTGTCACAATTATTATTATTATTATTGTAAATAATTAATATTATAATTATTTTAATGCTATTATTGTTGACATCATCATCATTGTTTTCATCATCGTCATCATTATCACAATAACTATTATAATTATTATTATTATTATTATTATTATTATTATTATTATTATTTATATCATTAAAATTATCATCAGTATTATCATTATCATTATCATTATGTTTGTTATTATTTATATCTTTAATATTTTTTATGAGTTATTGTTATTATCACCATCATTACCATAATTATTAATCAAAATAATTATTATTAGCATAAAAAAATAATTTGATTTGAATAATTAATAAAAAAAACAAAGGAAAAAATTAAAAAATAAATATCAATTTTAAAATTATCAACAACACAAATTAGAATTTAAAGACTAAATTGAATAAAAATAAAACTTAACAAAGAGAAAATGGTAAAAAAAAAAAAAAAAACAAGATATAAGAGTATACACACATAAATATGAACAAAAAAAAAGGATTTCTTTGAAAGAATTGAAAAAAAAATTAAAATCAAATAAAAATTAAAAAAAAAAAGAGGCTGAAATGAAAAATTGAAGAAAACCACAAGTTCTATGGAATAAATTGGGACAAAAAAAGAAATAAAAAAACTAAGGACCAAGATGTACAAATCATAAACAAAAGAGGAGTGACATGCATTTTCAGTTTCATAGAGAGAGAAAGATAAAAACAATCGACTATCAATAAATCTTTGATCACCATAAGTCAACATGCTCATCACTATGATAAATAAGTTATAGCGACATATCTGATAAGATGACTGGTTAACATTTTTAGCCATCACTATTGTCATAATGATTATAACCATTATTATGATTTTTAACACTATTATTGCTATTAAAATCATTCAAATCATTATCAATGTTATTATCATTATTCATATAATTGTTTTTGTTATTATTGATATTCATTCATAAGTTATTGTTATTATCACAACCATAATTATTAATATTATAAGCACTACAATTATTATAATAAATTATAATTGTTATTATTAGTAACACCATTATTATTATTATTATTATTATTATAGTTACTGCCTAAATAATGAAAATTATTAAATAGTCTCAAAGAATAAAAAACTCAAAACCTTTAACAAAAGAGCAAACATGAAAATAATAATAAAAAAAAAAAACTAAAATTATTGTTATTGTTGCATAAAAATGACAACCAAAATAAATATTATTAGCATAAAATATCATTTCATTTTAAGAAATACTAAAAATAATTAAATTATAAAACCAAAACCAATATTATTATCATTGTGAATAAAATTACTATAATTTATTATTGTTGATATTATTAATATTATTTTATGAATTAATGTTATTATTGTTGTCACAACTATAATTATCAATATCATAAGTACCACAACCATTCTAATAAATTATTATTGTTAGCATCATTATCTTTAGTAACATCACTGTAGTTATCATTATTATTATTGCTTAAACAATAAAAATTATTAAATTACCCTGTATATATATATAACTTTAACAAAAGAGAAAATAAAAAAATAACAATCACTAAAATTATTATTATTATTATTGCGTAAACAATAACCATAATATTATCTTGAATAATAAAAAGAAAACCCCAAAACTTTAACAGAAATGCAAACAAAAACAATAAAAGAAAAAAATAACAAAACTAAAATAAATATTATTAGCATAAAAAAATCATTTGATTTGAAAAGTAAATAAAAATAAAAATAACAAAAAAAAGAAAAAAAGGGAAAAAAAATAAAAATATCAATTTTAAAATAATCATCAACATATATTAAAATCTCAAGATTAAATTGAATAAAAATCAAACCCCAACAAAAAAAAAAAGATAAAAAAAATCAAAATCAAAACTATGATTATAGATAAATAAACATGAACAAAAGTAGAGATTGCTAAAAAGGACCAAAAAAATCAAAACCAAACAAAAAATTAAAATAATAAGAGCCAAAATAAAAAAATAAAATATATGATCAAATTTAATTGAAGGACAAAATTGAAACAAATGAAAACATCAAGACCGAAAAATTAAAAATTTAAAAATCAAAAGGATAAGGACCTAAATGACAAATAACATGTATGATCAATTGCAATCGAAAGATAAAATTGAAATCAATAAAAAAATTTATAGAAGAAATCAAGATGAAAATGTCAAAAGGACTAAGGACTTAAATGAAAAACAATAAACAAAGAGAACTTGTATGTATTTTTGGATGGAGGAGAGAGAAGATGTGTGGGGGGCAATCGACCACCGGCAAGTCTTTACCACCATGAGCTGACATTCTTGCCACCATGTGCGAAGAGCCATGACAGAACATCTGCTGAGATGATACTTGAATATTTTTAACCACCACATAAGTTGTTTGTATGATATAGATAAAAGAAAATTATCGAAGAAGATGCGCCAACAGTTTTTCAAAAATAATATATTAAATTACCTAAATATCAAATGATCCTGTGATAATAATGAAAAAGACATATGAAAATATATATATGCTCTTAGTGCCAACTCTTTATTTTTGTCATTTTTAAGGGTATATTAGTAGTTGTATTGCTCATCAAACTTGAAAACCAACAACACCCTCGTCAACAACTCTCGTTTTGTCTCATTAAAAAGGTAAAATAATTATCTCACTATTCATTAACAAATTGAAAATATCTAAAGCATCCTTGCTCAGTCAATGTTTTTTGTCTGATTCCAGGGGCAAAAACATAGTTGTATTGTTCAAAGAAAATTGAAAAAGATGCAAATACTCTCAAACAATTAGTTAATGGCAACAATGAAAAAGTAAAAAAAATAGCTCCAAAAATAACAACATTGTTTTATGGATTGAAGAGTATAATGATAATTACATCATTACAATCCATAGTAAAACATGTCTAGAGCTACTGAATTATCTGCACGGTTAAAAACTTATTTTAAAACTATATTTAGCTTGGATTTTACAACGAAATATATCTTTGTCTTGTGATATTAATTGAGTACAAATCTAGTGTTAAAAATAATCAAATGGTGCTCTTTTTAGATGTAATTTGTTAGTTTAGATATATTTTTCACATTAAAAAAATAAATATAATTTCTATTCATTTGAAATACATTTTGAAAAATATTTCCAATTATAACCCAAAAGAATTACCAAATAGAAGTTTAAGTCTAAATAAGGATCCAAACAAACATGGTGTAAGAGTGAAATCACCATTACTTCATCTCTCTCAAGCCCAACAAAAATAAACAAAATGGTTGATGGTATGTCATAATATCATACATTGAAATTGTTAGGTGAGAGCAATTATTTGGTCCATCATACTCATCTCAATAATATAGTCTTTTTAGAACTCCATCTTCCCTCAAATCCGGTCACAAGAAGATCTCAAATTTGTATTTGGAAAAAAATAAAATAATCTTGATTGAAAAAACAGAGTAATTGGGTTAATAGTCATGTTAAATTGGGTCAATTGAATTGTTGGATAACTCGGGTTTTTTATCCGGGTTAACCTAGTTTTTTTTTCTATTATTTTAATTCAAATTGCTACAAATCCATGTTAATTTAATCCCTCCATCTTCGTTTAAAAACAATTATAAATTGGGAAGCAATGAGGTATCTTTGTTGAATACATGGAGAGTTGAACAAGCAAGGGTTTAATTAACAAAATATATTTATGAATTGTTAGTTGGCACATCAACAGAATATTTATCCACCAACCAATAAATTCTTATTTTAAGCATCATTTAACAATTGTCATACCTTCTCCACGACCAATACCAACTGCCATGGCTAGACCTTGTTGAGAGGTGTATTTACTATATGGGGTTTCTTTTTCTTCTCCCTCGAAAGCTCAGATCAAGCTCACCCTGCTAGCACCTTCTTCCTAGAGCCATGAAAATGTTCTTTTCTAAATACTTTATTTTTATTGATAAATCTTAATTTTACTACTCGATTTTAGATTGATTTGGGCAAGATTTAGATCACAAGCTGAGAGCATACATTAAAAAATAATATTTTTTTAAAGAATTGAAATGATATTATTTTGATTGAAAAAAACTAAAAAAACCCAGTGATTTGATGTTCAAGTTTTGATTAGGTTAGACTTGGGGGCAACTGAATTCTTGACACCATCAATCAAAATGTTTTTCCTCATCCTGATTAATCTGAACCCTAAATCAATCTCGGGTCTACTACCGTCCATGTTTTAAAACTATGCAAGATACAAAATGAAATGGGTAGGTTAAGGGGGTGTTTGGGAAAAAAAGTGCTTTAATTTTTTTTTTTATAAATTATTTTTGATGTTTTTATATCATTTGAATATATTGATATTAAAAATAATTTTTTTAAAATAAAAAATTATTTTAATATATTTTTAAGTAATTTTTTTTTTAAATAATTTCAACTACATTTCCAAACATATATTAAAATTTTAATTTGGAAAACGAGGAGTGCAAATTTTATTTGGAAAACAAGCATTTCATTTTATTTTCTCATGTTCTTGCTGTGATTTAATGCTTGTTTGAGAATATGGTTGCAATTGTTTTTAAAAATATTTTTGGTTTAAAAATATATTAAAATAATATTTTTTAAAATTATTTGTGACATCAACATATGAAAATGATATAAAAAAATTAAAATTTTAATTTTAATCAATACATGAAAATTTTATTTCATCTCTTGCTAATGGGGTGCTTAAAAACCTCAATGCAGCCCCACCTGGTGAGCATCTGATCTTCCAGTAACAATTCCAGCCAAGTCTTTCATGAAACAATATAAACTGAGTATAGGAAGTGTATAGGCTAAACAATAAAGAAGGTAAATTCACTATAAATTTCATAAGGGATGCATCGAGATTTTGCTTCTGTCATGCTGCAGTGGCCCCTGTGGGTGCCTGAAAAGAAGTTGAAAATGGAAGGTGCTGCTTTAAAATGTTAGTGGTCTTCGTAACATTCAAGTACACGTTTGGAAACATGGTTGCAGCACCTTTCCTGCGTTTCCCATCTAAAAAGCTTATCGGATGATGTTTTTATAAGAAAAGCACAGTCGCGCCATAGGGGCAACTGCGTTGCTAAACATTCCCTTGCTCCTAGAAAACAATTATGCTACTGCTGGAGCCAGATTGATTGATTAATTGATTTGAATGGAAAAGGCAATGCTTTTTGGATGTACTGTGGAGTTAAACAAGATGATCCATCTATGAGATTTCTTTTCAAGTTGCAAATGCATACAAATCCATCTGTAAGATTTCTTTTCCAGTGGCAAATGCATAGAGATATTCCAAATCGAGACAAAGTTTTATATGAATGCTCGAAACTTTTTGTTAATATAACACTGTTTTCATGTAGCAATCTTGCATATCAATGCAACTGAGACTACAGTGGAAACAGTAAATTGCTCTCGAGTGAGATGAATACATTTCTCAAAGACTACTTATATATATATATAATATGAGGAAGGGCAAGCGGGTGCTATTGAAATCTAGCTACCTCAGCTTTACAAGTCCACTACTCCTCCAAATATCACTAAAATACGCTCTTTTTTTTGCCTCTTAATGTGTCCTTATAAGAAGCACATAATATAAATATACAAATTTCCACTAATTAACCAGGCTTGATTATGGTGAAAATTTTAGACCCAGAAAGATAAAATGGTAAGAAAGGGTAGTGAAATCTTAAAATTGGCCTCCTTCAAAAGTCTGACCAAACTGCCAGCCAGCAGGCACCGCATTGTAGCTTGTGACAGTTCTACCATCACTGGCGGTGACTTGAAAAGATAGGCTCTGACCATTGAGGTAAGAGTTGCTCTGCCAGTTTTGGCCCCAGTTTCTTGACATGGCTTGCCACCCTGTTTTTGAGCCTTTGATTGAAACTGAATGCACGTCTCCTGCGCCCCCAACATTGGTGATCAGGACCAAGTTGAAGTAAGAGTGACCATTGATGGTAAATCTAATTCCTCCCTTCTTAACACAAGGCACCCTGTCAAAATCGAAAAGATCAATTGCATTAGTTAATGGCAGATTGTTTAAATTAAGTCAGCAGCAATGGAATCGATAGAAAAGTGGCCTAACATTTGGCACTCCTCTTTCCTTTGAGTTGAGACTTGACCCTGCTATGATCACTAGGTGATTATTTTTCTATGCAGCTATTTGCAATGTGATTTAAATAGTCATTAAGTACAATTTAGCTATGGTCCATTTAGAGAGGTTTATTTAATTTGACCTTAATTAAGGCTCTTCAAATATTGCGAAGTTGCAGACCGTGGTTTAACAAAAATAACAGGAGCGGGACTAAAATTGCCATAGGCAAAAAAGTTCACTGTTGGAAAAAAAGAAGTTAATTTACCTTCTAAAAGCTACAGGCACAATTCCAGCACGGTATTGAGCAATTTGCAAGAAAGCAGGCTCAGCCATGTCAAAATGCTGGAGAGGAGGATTGCACCATCCACCATTGTTGTTAGGCAAAGAAGGGTTAGGCGGGCAAAAATTTGTAGCGGTGACAGTAATGCTTCCAGGGCGACACCATCTGGGGTCATCATCACATCTCATTTCATAACAAGCACCACAGCTCAAGCCATTGTTGAACAAGGCAGTGCTTAGGGCTGCAGTGTTAGTTCCATAACCTTGACTGTACAAATTTCCATATCCACATGCTCCTCCTGAAAATCCCCAGAACCCCATAATAATTAGCAGATATCTACTAACTTATTTTTGTTTCTACAAGTTCAATATCTACATGCATGATCAAGGAGCACACATTAGCTACTAGCTAGCTAGCTCAATATGACTTAGACTTACCCATCGTGCCAGTTGCATCACCCCCGCCATAGAAAGTGGCGTGGCCGCCTTGCCACCCTCCATAATCAGCCATAACGCCCTGAAGGTGTAAGCAGATGAAGAGGAGAAGACATGAAGCAAATGCTTGAGCTGCCATTGCCAACGCTAGTTGTCTGACAGATGTTATAGTGCTACCTACCAGTAGTAACAAGACAGAGGAGGTTATAGAAGAGGATGAAGTGTCTGTGTTGTTGAAGTAAAGAAAAGAAGTTGTGCTATTTATAAGCAAACCAGAGAGGAGCTAAAACTGATGACAGCTAGAAAAAAGCCAAGAACTGATATTAGGAAAAATCAAACTTCACATGCGCTGGCTCTTGTCTAAGTGGGGGCACCAACCGCTAAGCTTAATCTTAGTGGGCCAAACCTTGCACATGCAAACTCACAACCGCTTCCATCGTAAATTGATGTAGTTTCTTTGCTGCCACCAGTTTTTAGGTTCGGTTTGGTGGGTTTTCATATTTTGGTGATGGATATGGGGGTAGAGGTCCTGGAGGGTCAAGTAGGGCATATGGTGCCTTAATTTGGGACCATGGATACCTGGATTTGTCCTTAAATGTGTGAGGGTAGGGTCTTCAAAGGATCAACAGTTTCTTCTGCACATGGAAGGAAATCTTGTTGCTTTATCAAGATTAGAAGGGCATGGCTTGCCTGCCAATGTATATCATCTCTTTGATTCAATTATTTTGGATAAGTAATGCATGAAACATCATAATTTGATAAATTGACATCCAATATCTCAATCAAGCTCTTTGATTGCAGCCTGAACATGGCATGTCAACTTGTGGAGTGCTGAAACAAATTAAATATCCATGTATATAGTTGGAAATAGTGATTGATCAAGCAATGCCGGTTTTGTGTTCATCGCAAAAAGTTATGGGTATCATACCATAACTCGACTTTACGCTATTTCTAAATACATGTTTAAGAACATGAAAAAAAATCAATAAAATATTTTTTTTTTTGCTTGTTTAGGTTATAATTTTGGCTCTCAATTATATATTCGATAGTTGACTGTCCAACAAAGGCCATAAAAAATATAGCAATGTAGGATAAAACCAATCTGATGTAACTTTCACATTCCTTTGTACAATGATTCTATCTTATTTGAATTCATTGCTTAGCGATTTGATTTTCAAAACCTCTCTCACCCTTTTGGTTCTAGCTAGACAAAGAGAATGCCCGTCTGCTCTCACAAAGTCTTGTTTATTTTTCTCTCCTTCAATTTGTCTATTGAATGTAGGGTTTCCAGCCCCGTATATGCATGCATGCATGCATGTATGTTTTGAAAGTCTAAAGTGGGCATCGAAGAGCGCAAGTGAGATGTTCCATTTTTTCTTTGTATGATGGTGATGGTCACACGGCTGCCCTATTTTAAATAGTTTAAGATGCAAAAGAAATGGAGTATTGTGTAGTCTAGTAAAGAAATATGGCCTTTCTAAACTGTCCACATCACTACTATTTCATTTTATCATAGTTTTTATTTTTATTTTTTATCATGTTGATTTAATCTCTATTCAGCGTATCAATTTTTTTATATAAAAAAATAATTAAATATTAAAACATTATTGTTTTAGATAAAAAAAAACTAGAGTTATCTAAATCAAGTCTCATCTAAATTAATCCGACAATATTACCTTAGTATATATATATATTATACACTCACCAAAGCTGTCTTTATGTACCATATTCTAAAAGCTACCTTGATGAATGCTGATTAATGTTAAGGATTACTTTTTTCGCATGTTATGTGTGGATAAGGATGGCATGGCATTTCACTTTCTTTCTCCTTGTCGGGGGAAGAGATAAATAGAATATTTTATTTTATTTTTTCTTTTCATTTGACCACGCGGTCATACTATCTTAAAAGCTAAATCTGCTCATGATTTAATTACTATTTACAAAGAGAGAAAACACTATAGATGATAATAATAGTGCTCAATTTTCAGTTTAGTTTGGTCGATTTACTTTGTTTTTTCTTTTTTTTTTATACAGTGTAATAACGGTTTTGTCCCTCAAAAAAGATAAAAAAAGACACCTGGGTTGAGAGATTCCACGGTAATTATATACTTTTGGTCTGGTCCAATTCGTCTGACCAATTTATTATTTTTTTAATATTTTTTTGTAAAGTGAAATAACATTTTTATCCCTTGAAAAAGATAAAATTTAGGTATGGGAGGGAGGGGTGATCCGGTAATTGATTTTTTTCCCGCCGATTTATTGTTGTCGTGTAGCCGGACAAACTATCCATTTCTGCGCTCACACCTATTTCGAACAGTGCATGCAGTTTATTTCGGCATCCAAAAATACCCAACTGGTATTTAAAATGATTTTCAGACATATATTCTTTCCTGGTGGATTCTAAAAAAGCATAGAAATACAGTGAGACATGAAGGTTAATTTTGATAAAAGTGGATGAAAATTTCTTTAATTGTCATGGATAATATCTATTAATTTATAGATATATTTGGACCGGAATTAATTTTCCATTTGATCATAGACTTGAGTTAAACATGGTGACTTGAGGCATCAACATACACTCTTGTCGGGTGGAAGAGATTCTTACACATCATTAAGCTGTAATTAAAAATACGATTAGTTTTTAATCAAGCTAATCAATTAAAACAAATTCCAAGAATCTGAATCACCTAACTTCATATCAAAACAAAAGGAGATACATTGTCTAGATGCATGGATATAAAATCAAAGGCTTACGTGCTAATATGATAATCTAATCGATGCAGTTGAAGTTGATTCTTAAAGTATTTTTTATTTAAAAATATATTAAAATAATATTTTTTAAAAATTATTTTTGATATAAATATATTAAAATGATCTAAACACATTAAAATAAATTAATTTAAAATAAAAATTCTTTTTTTTTAAAAAAAAAACAAAGTAAAACAAGCACTTCAGGTCGTAGTATTGCGGGGAAGGGACTTGTTCCTTCCTCTATGCACGGTCATGCCTGTCACTTTGGAAGTGTCTTATTTGTCTACTAAGTTTATATAGTGTCTAATAAATCCAGAAATTAATCATGATACGTATAAATTAGTCTGAATATTCTTGTTATATAAATAAAAAAACATTTAGTTAATTAGATTATTGCATGTTTTTTTTTTTTTTTTTTGTGCTCGTAGTTGAATCCATCCGCGAGCTTTTGTTTTATTGGTTGATGGTCACACGTGGGCTGCTTTGATTTGCTGATTGATGACGATGAAGAAATGCCTCTACATATAAGACAAGGCTAAATTATTAGAGCATCGAATTAGATGACCTACCAACAAAATGTTGCTTCTAATTCGTATAGTACATGCTCTCGTTTATTACTGTGGTGCTACGACATAACCATAACGTGAAGCTTCACTGCCATACCAAACATGGCTGCAATAAGAGTTTGAAAATCAAGTACATGAGCTTGCCGTCTAGCCATGGATTTTTGCTCTTTAGCTCAAAGTTCTAATGACTTGTTCTGGTTCTGTTCTTGGTGACGGGCTGCTTTTTATGGCATCGATTTAGGAGGTTTTCCTTGTCTTTTAACATGGTAAAAAATAAAATAAAAAATAAAATAATATATTTTTGGGGTAGGGGTGCGATTGATTTTTATTTATAATTATATTAAAATAATATATATTTTTTTAAAATTATTTTTGACAACAACATAATAAAATGATCTAAAAATATTAAAATTTATTTAATTTAAAATTAAATATTAAAATAATTTTTTTAAATACAATGTCAAATATCTTCTTAAAAATGAGTAGCAAATAACATTTAAGACATGTAAGTTATCGAGGTGTTGTTTTGAATTAAAAACAAGATTTGTCTCTCCCTTTTCTTCTTTGTTTCGTACGACATGTGTATTGACAAATTATCAAGAATATTACATGATTGAGTTGTCTTGGATATGTTTGAGATATAAATTGAAGTTATTTGAAGGATGTTGAGCATGAGCCTATTCTAAAACTAGGTCACATTTTGAATAAAAAATGTAAAAATAAAATAATAAAAATAAAAAATATCTCATAGTTAGATTTTGAACATGAAGATAGG
The DNA here is from genome assembly GCA_015731905.1 of Salix dunnii. Lineage (NCBI taxonomy): Eukaryota > Viridiplantae > Streptophyta > Magnoliopsida > Malpighiales > Salicaceae > Salix > Salix dunnii. The sequence goes on along the minus strand of CM027671.1, from coordinate 14,451,709 downwards.
TAACTACGAGAGCTCGAATAGAGAGATGCACACTTCTTGTCGGAAATCGCCGCTGGTTTGATACTGGCGGTCCCACCATGTTAGGAGCACATGCAGCTTCCGGCTTTGGAGCCACGAATGTTACATTCATGCATCTTTTCAATCTTCCCTTCTCTTCTAGCCACGTTCATCATACAAAATCTCATGTATATGTGTGTGCGTGCGTGTGTTTTAAGAGTCTTTGCTCTGTTGCTTGCTACAGGATTTTGGGTCCATTCTTGAGCAGTTTATTTGGTTGGATTTTGAGTATCCTCTATGTCCAGGTCTAGTGACCCTTTGAAGATTTACAAGGATGAACAATCCACAATTAATCTAGTGTGTGCGTGTGCGTGTTTTCTGCAATTCTAAAAATTGAACGACAATTTGGCAGAAATATGAATTAATTGCATCAAAGACCATGATTTTTTTATTTCAATAAACGCAATTCAATGATGTGTATATGTATGTATGTGTGTGTGTGTATATCAATTAAGAACCAAAATAAACAGCATGTGGCCTTCAATTTATTGAGTTTTTGAAATGCGTATAAAACTGTCTTAAAAAACATCAATACACCTGCCAAATATCCTTGATTAGCTTAATTCAGGGTCTGGTGGCGAATACATCTACTTTTTGTCTACAATGGTTGGCTTTGATTAATTATGTCTTCCACCTTCCAGACTGCATGTGGAGTATCCACACAGTTTATTTTTCTAATGTCTATGTTCTTGTTGCTTTACCTTACATTGTAAAGAAATACAGATTCAGCCCTCCAAAAGCAAATATCATCTCTCTCTATAGATAGAAAAAGACAGATAGTTGGGATAGAGATACTATTCTGTATTTTTTATTTTAAAATTACAAAAATTCATTCAAAATTATCTCTGAGATAGTTTCGGTCTTTGTTTCTTCAACCAAATACCTTTGTATTTGTTCCTTTTGTCCAGGAATACTAGCTAAAACACAACTTTATCTATTGTTTCATTGCTATGTGCGAACAAGGTTTATCTATTGTTTCATTGCTATGTGAGAACAAGGTTCAAAGATATAGATCCAACAAGCAAATCTTGAGAGGATTTAGCTTCTTTCTTAAGGAAAAAACAATTTCAACCATAGGAAAAGAAACATATTTTGTATTTTATAATATAGTTCCCTAATAAATGCATGGTAGCTAGGAACAGGACCTGTGATTCTCAGGGCTTGACACATCATTCTCCAGAGGATGTTAATGGCCACAAGGAAGCATAGGAGTTTTTCAGCGTGTTTTTTCTTGTTGGTAAGGAGGGCAATGTGAAAAGTGCCCTTCACTAGGGATTGTCTAATGTTGGTTCCACCAGTAGGGCTACAAGATCACGACATGCTATCATACTTTGAATGACTGTTTTCAGCTTGGAAAAAGTAAGAGCATGGTTACAAACTGAGAGCTTCAAGGGACCCACTTACCATGTGCATCTTGGTGGAAATTTGAAAGAGACGAGGTGAACTAACTTCTGTCACGATGGTTCTTATTGTGCTTTGCTATCCCATTTATGGAATTTTTCTCCTAAAGAAGCTTCAATGATGTAGACCACATTGCCTAACTAAACAAAACGGTTTCTCCAATGTCAGCTTGTTAAATTATTAGATTGAATTTGTGTTCAATTAGTACAGTCGACAATTTCTCGTTAAATTGTCGACAAAGCTTCAATTCTGGATTTCAAAGATGATTATTTTCTTCCTCTTCTTCGACTGTAGTGTTCCAGTCTTGGTCCTTCATTATTGAGTTAATGATCCACTATGCCAAGAGACAACAGCACATGTTGATGCTGTTGCACATCCATATCAACATAGATTTCCCTGTTTGCTTCAGCTTTTGCCCTGTCTCAGGGATTTTTTATTATTGTTTTTTTTTTTTATATTTTGAACTAAAATTAGGAATTAGATTTGCTCTTGGAATCATGTGACCATCTTTAAACTATTTCAATATATTACTACCATTTGGTAGAAAACACTGCACAACCTCATACCAGGTCATCTAACAACTGTAAGAATATAGCTTGGTAGAGTTAATTTTGGAATTGCTGTTTCATTTAACATACTTTGTTTAATACTATAAAAGTTTGTTTAATTGAATTATTTGAAGGCTTAGTATTGACAATATATATTGATAAATTAAAAGGTCATTTACACTATTTAACTTTTAAAGCTAGCAAAAACATATTGCAGTTTATTCAAAATTTTATAAAGATTTTCTTTCAAATATCCAATATCATACAATATGTAGTTTTCATTTGATTGCTATTTTAAGAGCATATTATTTTTTCATATAAATAACACGAACCACGTGCAGATCACGTGCTGAAAAAAAACCAGTAATAAATAAATAGAACAACCTTTATTTGGGGTCTATAAAAATTCCAAAAGAATTTAGTGTAACATGAATGGTCAATGTTTTTGATTCAGTTCCTATTCTGAAGTGCAAGGGATAATGTTTTTTCCAATCCACCTCCCATCTATTCTTCAAACTTGGGCCTTCAATTGCTTTTGCATCAATTGAATTCTCACATATTCAACAAAAGCTGGGATAGTACTCGGATGATACCTTAAAGGCAGTGATGTCTTCAATAACCTGTTCAGAGTCTGGTCGAGTTTCAACCTCTTTCAAGTCGATGTTGCAACCCCAAAGCCGAATTGTAAGTCTCCTACACTTCGGAGATGATTGTTGCAAATAGGTTCTGAACCAGTTGATGACATCACTCTTGTGAATGCTTTTAAGCTTTTCTGCTTCTTTCAGTGAGGTGTCGAACATATACCTGAAAATCAAAACCAATGTATGGTTACCATCAGCAAAATGCCACATTCACACGACAACAAGCAAACATTAGATTCTTATTTAATTCATTAAAGAATCATGGCTCCATGGTTGTCATCATCCATTGGAATCAGGGGCTCATTAATGCTAGAATATCTGCTCTTCAGTGCTTTAAAATGGGTTAGGGACCTCATTTGATTTAAGTGGTTTTAGTTGAATTAAAATTTCCCATCCATGTCAGAGTTAAGTATATGGATAGTATAGTACCTTTTATCGGTTATTTGATTCCACAGACGATTGGTTTCATACTGGAGGGAAGGATCTTTCTCCAGTAGCTTGGCCATTAACCCACTTTTGTAGTTCTCAAAGGATGCATCATCAAGCCCCTCCTGCTCACAGACAATTCAGAACCAAATTTGTTAGTGCAAAAAAAAAAAAAAAACAAAGCATTTTAAAAGTGTAGATATATCATTGTTGAAAGCCCCTTGATGCTTCAACACAGTTTACATTTATTAAAGTTAAAATCAAGTTAATTGAAAAAACTTTTGGTAAATACTTTTGAGGGGTAAGAAAAATTATAAGTCGTCCATGAGAGAACAAAGGCACATAAAGAAGAAGCATGCCAAGTAAGAACCAGGATGGCACCTCAGAATCATTAAGCTAATCAATGCAAAGTGATTGTTCTAACAAGCAAAAATTAGACAATTCATATTCACAATATATATTGCATCAACTGAATGCCCCAGCTGTAACTTGGGAACCCCACAAGATGCAATTTCTCATGAGCCATCCCATTAAATCACTTCAAGTGAGCAAATGGTCCTTGCTGGTCCTCATAGTAGACAAGGACAAGCTTCTTGAGACAATAACTATAATGTAGAATCAAGCAAGGCAAAAATATAAGAAACTAGAACATTGAACTTGGATACTTACTAACAACTCTTCAAGCCCATTTATGAAATTTTCAATCCTTCCTAGCAAGTAAACTGGGTTGTACTTGGAAGATTGGACTATGAAACAAAATCCATTAATACGATAGGTCAAACGTGGGCTGCATTGAACAACATAGCCAAGCTGCTCTTTTGTCCTGTATTTCAAATGAAACAGAAAACTTTCAGAAGGAAAAGAGCAATAAAAAATCGAGTCAATATAAATCCTTTGTAAAATTTGGTTCTTTTTAAAGGGTGGGCATAGCAATCTGGATATCTCTAAATCATTCTTTATGCCCATCCAATAGAGCATGTAGACAACTGCACCTTTGTTTACACAGCCCCAAAAGAACAGCAAAAACTCACACAAGTAAATTTCTGGGAAACAAATCTCATTGGCATGACTCCCAATCATATTCTTGCTTCCCCTAAAATGTAAGCATATTTCCCAACCTCCTTATAATACAAAAAAACCAATAACAAAAAGAAAACCCTCCAAAAAACAACCTTAGCTGATTAAAAAGTGGTTCTTCCACAATTTCATCAAAAAGATCTGCCAGGGCCTTCAATTTTATTGAGTCCAACCCCACTTCTGGCTCAATTTGGAAATAAAGCTGCAGTGGAGAACAAAAAAGAGAAAGCATGTGATGGATCATATCATAAAAAAAGAAAAATGTTAAATTAGTAAATTTTCAATTACCTCAACCACAGAGTTTGTTTCTGATTTATTCTTCACATTGACATCTCTTACAAGATTGGCACTAGATGGAAGACATATTACATGCTCTTCATGCCTCATATTAACCGGAAGTGGTTGTATAGACAAGTTATTTCTAATTATATTTGATAAGTTGATTGCTTCTTCTTCTAGCAAATTGCCATGGCAAAGGGCCTCAATATAGAGCTGTACAGTATGCAAACAATTAAATCTGGAGACTGACATGCCAAAAAGAACAAATACCAATCTTGATGAAAAATACGACCTTTTAACATGCCATGAGTTAAACATACCTGGGAACGAAGCTCAGGAATAAATGCATTTAAATCAGCAAGAGACAGGTCACTTAGAGCACACTGCTTCTCCTCGACATTGTAAAAACTCTTGCACAGAACTTGAAGCCTCAAATATGATGAATGACTTAGAGGCTTCATATTAACATTTTTTAAATTTCGCTCCAAATCCTCTTTAATAACCTGTCATGCTCACAAACCAGCAAAGAAATTTTACACTCTCCAAATAAGTGCAGTATATCAGAGTAGGCATTTGCTTGAAAAAACAAAAACACATTGGAATATCTATTGACAGCAAATGCCACTGTATGTGTACCTTAAAGCGATCATCAGTTGGCAAAAAAGATTTCGCTACCATCAAAACCTTAGATAAGAGCGCTGGGAGCTTCTCATTGAAACCATAAACCTTCAGCTCCAGCTTGTCACTTACAAGAGATATGGATGTTTCCAACTTGGCTACACTGGCCTTAAGAGAAAAATAAAAAATTTCCTGTCATATGATATGTACAACAACAGAAAAAAAAATACAAATTTACAGAGGAAAAGTAATTGTAAGAAACAAAATGAGAACAAATGACCAGAATTATGAAACTAATGTAACAAGCTAATGGAAGTTATCATTTCTGTGCAATGAGATTTAAGGGCCATTTGACTAGCTTTTACACCAGCAAAAACAGCACAACAGGATTCAAACAACCGGGGAAACCAGTCCATGCAGTACGCTGCTACAGTAGTCAATTCTCCATTAAAAACAGGCTCCAATAGAAATAGTTTCAAATCTCAATATCACACATGTATGGTTATCTTCATAAAAAATCACAAACAAGGCAAAGCCACTCATTATGTCATTATCTCGTTCAGCTGATAAATTACAAAAGTAGAGAATTCTTTCAGATATAAGATAGTCAATGAACCTGATAAATTATTTCATTCAGCTCATCTTTGAGAAGGAGAATGAACAGTTCAGTCATGAGAAAACTCTTCACACTTGCATACCCCCCTTTCAGATTTACACGGAAATATGTATTCGCACGAGGTACTTTAAAAGTGGTATCAAGCTTGTACCAGAACTTCATTAATGGCTCATCAATTATACATCTTGGGAAGGATGAACTGATAGGATGATGGTCTAAGTTATCAGCACGAATTGAAAAGTCACTCGGAACAAACTCATTTTTTGAAGGCATATGTAATGAAACATCAACTTCTGGTGGGTCCCTCCATATTTCTATCAAAGGAGGCGGAATAGCTTCTTCAATATAAGATGATCCAAACCAAGGTTCACATTGGAGATCTGAAATAGGATGGGGAGAGAAAGAGAGTACACAACTCAATCATTTATGTTGAAATATAGCTTGTGGTATATTATTGTCAGAAGAAATCAAGTACATTATATTGTAATAGCCATAACTCTCATAGAAAGTGCATATGGCAATTTGAAATAAAATTGCGCAAGTGATACTGTTCTTCTTGCATCCCTTCACAGATTATATCTCCATTTACAGTTCTATATTTTATATAGGTAAAATAATAATTCCATCAAATATGGGAACATTGAAAAAATGGAACAACCATTACCTTGAGACTTCACAGATGGCTTTGATACTACATCAATCCTCATGTTTTCTGGTGTAAAGAAATGCAGTAAACGTTTTATAGCTTCATCATCCCAAATCTTGTACACATAGTCACAATATATAACATTTTCTGCTGGGAAAACAAGCAAATTTTCTGCAATAGAAAATTATCAATTTTAGTTAGTTAGAATACAAGATCATTATCATAAAGATGCTCAAAATGATATTGAATGGTCTGGGAAAGGCATGACAGGAAGGAAAGCTGTCACTGTTTTAAGTTGTCATATAGAAAATAGCAACCGGGTACATCATGTTGCCACTAGACGTCTTGGTCATTAAAGCTTCATAATGACCTTAAAAGGGTACATGTTAAACCATGAAAGCAAAGATACGTAAGAAATTATAGACAGTTCTGCCTGAACTATTCACCACCTTGCATAAACAATCAGGTAAGGTCAAGTAACTAGCAGTATGGGAACTGTCCCCACAATTCTTTGTGAAAGAATTGATCGGTGCCATGGAAAAAAGTTGCAAACATATATAACTTTTAATCAAAACAGGAATCTGAATCTCAACAGAAAATAGATAATGATTAGTTTGCTTGTCAAAGGGCATATATTGCAATAATCGCAGGAAACTCCACCGAATTTTTATACTACAAATTACAAGTAGAACTAGTACCAGATGTGCACACCACAACAAGACAGATGCAAGCAAGACTCAACAAAGACAAACCTGCAAGTTCAGCAGCATAATCATCCTGTGGTTGCTCTTCTGCAAATCTAAATTCCATGTTTCCAATATCCTGTAGTTCCTTAAATATCCATTGTTGAGGCACAACTTCTCGTAACAGCTTAAGGTATTGATAAACAAAGCCAATGATGTCAAAAATCTGCAAATAAAGATCATTGTTATCAATGACAGCTGAAAGGGCATGGATTTCTTTTCTTCTCATTCTTCCTTTTTTTTTTCAAAAAAAAAAAAACTAGAAATTTAAAACTATTATAAAGCTTGAATGACTAAAATATTATGGTCTAGGCAAGTGGACATGCTCAATGTTAAAAGTAGTTCCTCAAGATCCTCTAAGAAAAATGAGGACTATAGCACTGCAGAGCAGAAATATAAATATCTTCAAGATATACAGGACAAGACAAAGGCAACCTTTTCCAAGCCAGAGTCAGTCAAGTGAATGGACATGCCAAAGATGTATGCTATTGAAGATCGATGCATTCCTTCATCCCCAACTCCTGCAGACAAGGAAGTTGCCAGTCCTCTTGCTTTGAGAAACGAATGCAAGCTTCCTTTTCCCTCTGCAAAGTGTAAACATGTGCTTGAGATTACAAATTTAGGTAAAAGAGAGGCCAACCACACAGCAACTTACATAGAACAAGAGAATATCCAGGCAAAACATTCATGAATGGCATGCTAATATCAAGGAGAAACTAGAAACATGAAAAGTGAACTGAGAACAGAGACCATTGCAAGATGCTACTTATGAAAAAGCAGGACAAAAGGTTTCACATGTTTTTGTATGGCATCAGTAATTGTTCATTTCAATTTGTGCATATGCCAAATTCTAGTGCTGAGCTAGAGACTAGTGAAATCTAGAAATGATTTTCTCAATACTACTCTAATGTTGCATTTCGTTCACACAAATCCCATTAACTATCATGAACATGTGAGCATACACAGACACTTATGCCTGCAGCAGCAAGCACAAGGAGTAAGCTTCTTGAAAGATTGCAAAGTAATTTAAGATGTCAGTGTATATCTTACCATGCCCAAGCAGATGAGCTAAATAATCTTCAGATTTCTTCAAATAATCTTGGTGAAGACAAGGTAGTGTCCATGTTAAATCGAGGATGTTCACATCTTTTACAGCCTCTAACCTATAAAGCAAACCAGCTTTCCATATCGGGCCTTCCACCTGAAATTTTGGCTTTGTCTGAGGACCTTTCCTGACTTTAGCGAACAATTCAGTGACCCAGCTCTCAAGTACATCCAGAGGTTCTGCATCATTTATTAGAATTAACATCAAAACATAAATGTGTTGTGTAGAATGACTTTTCAAATTAGATTACAAGTGCTTTTCATGATAACTGGAACAATATGCACTTGTAAGATGTGGAAGTGCCCCTCTAGTGGGAAATTTCATTGACAAAAAATTCCGTCCATTAGAAGCACCACTTCTACCCAAGCCTATTAAAATAAACAAAAAAATTTGGAAGTAACTATGCCCCTATATTGGCAAATTGTGCAGTCAATACATCCATTAAAAACACAAACCCACATATGCAAGAGACTCAATAACCAAATTTTTGCAGAGAAAAAGTAAGGAGGCTTCAGCACAAGTGCCAATGAGTGTTGAAGGAGTATTTTTGAGAAGAAAAGTATTGACACTAGATGTGGAAAAGGAAGTTAGTAAAGAAACTACCGTGTAGAAGTTAGTGAAGATTCATATATGCTACTAATTGGATGTAAGCTTTTCCCTAAATTCATTTTCAGGACTGCAAAGCTCTTTCCATCACTGTAGTCCAAGCTAATAGTAACCTACAATTTCTAACTCTCCACTCATGATCATTTCCAGCTCTCATACAGCAGAATGGAGAGCCCTGACCTAATCATGCCCCCCAACCTAACAACACCAGTTCCAGTTTACCAGTAAGGTAGCTCCATTTCCACAGGATCCAATATAATAATCCACAAAGGACATCTTGACCATCTCAATTCCATGGAATCCAAAAACAATCACCCATAAAAAACAACCACTTCCACAAGCAGCTATTAAGTGAATAAATATCCTGCTAATTAACTTCCCTCAATTCACGTTTATTAAGGGATAAAAAACCCTCATATAAGTTCTCTCATCCAAGCACATATTAAACAGATTAAACAGTAGATCACATAGAATAAGAATCCCTAAAGGAAAGTTTACCTCCTCCAATGACAACCAGCTTCATTAGCCCACCATGATAGTAATCTCTATATAATTTTAATATGTGTTCCCGTAAATTTATCCCTTTCTCCATGGCATCAGCCAGGCTCTTCTTATTGCCTTCAATGAAACAAAAGGAAAGCACTCAGTTTCTCTACACATGCAGACCATGAAAAAGAAACATAACAGAGGCAAGCTTACCCCAGGAAAATCTGTTAAATGGATGACCAGGTCCAGATGTATGGCATTGCAGCTGTTGAAGGCGGCAAGCATCACTTTGCAAAACTTGGTTAAATTCTAGATCCATGCAATTCAAATATATATAAATTAGCAACAAGAAATATGCCAAAAGCTCGATAATAACATATAAATTGTGGGGATTGAAGATTTTGGAGAGGAAATCCAAAGAATGGACTCAGAAGAGTGGCACGCACCAGAATCTACAGCAAGTACCTCTCTTTCCATAGCTTCAGATTTCACGAGGGGTGAAACAAAAAACTGAGAAAATCTGATAAAGCAATGAGACCAACATCAAAAATCTAAAAATCTCCTACCATTGAAAGATAATCTGGCAAAATATCTATCCATTCAGAAATCTGTGTTTACCTTCTCAAAGCACCCTTAAGAAATTCACGTTTGACTTCGAAATGGTAGCAGGTATGCTCAGCTTCAGTATATGCATTTGATGAGCCTCCATGCTTGGACAAGTAACTATCATACTAGAAAAGGAAAAGGTCAAACTGCTAGGCCAATCTACACTTAACTTGATAGCTCTTAATGTTGAATGACAATAAAAACATCCATACATCTTGTAAAAAGCAACTATTCCAACGTTCAAAAGAAATGAAATAACAAATATAATGGAACAGACTGCTGTGTGTGCATACAGGCTAATTTTGCATTCTGATTGCCCTCAAGTAATATATATTGCCCAAAAGATAGTTGCTTTTCAGAAGCCAAGACAATCATGACCATGGATGACTCTTAACTGAGCAAGGAAAACTTGTTCAGAATTTCTGTTGTGTGATGCTTCATCTACCCTCGCAGTCGATGTAAATTTAAAGTAAAAGACGAAGAAGGTACTGCTTAAACACCTAGTAACCACATCTATGATGTTGTCGTCACAAGATAAAGTCACATCTCCTGTTAGCTAAAACATCGAAATACATGAAGGAGTATATTAAATTTGAACAGACTCAAAGCAACCTCTCCAATTTGTTTTCTCATTACTCTGCAAGAAGTGCTTAATGAAAAGAACGTGCCCAAACAAACCTCATTTTCATCTGGAAACTCTTCACTCCCCATGAAAAGCATGTGTTCTGCAAAATATTGAAGATGTAGTAAAAAACTTCACATCTTAAAGCATACTATAACATGCTACAAACAGGATAAGAAACGAACCAGACCTAGAAAATGAGCAAGACCCTGAGCTTCAGCAGGGTCAGAAAAGCTCCCCATTGCTACACACATTGCTGCCGCTGCCTGCACAAAAAAAAAGGCACAAAATTTTCCACCATCAAATTCAAGACTTTCTTTTTACCATATTCATAATAAGTGAAAAAAAAAAAATTCCTGAATTAATCAAAATAAAAATGAAAATTCAACTATTCAGCCTCGAAATAAATAGTTCGTCAACTATATATAATAAATTAATGAACGAATCCTACAAAACCTAAAACTCACTCGCGGTAGTCCCACCAGATTCTATTCGAAGATTCATGAATAATAAACTAACCTTCTTAGTCTGCGAAGAAGCACCTCCCTTTCCTTTCTCTTCCTCTCCTTCACAATCTTCCTCTCCCCCCTCCATCTTCTCGTCTTCTTCTTCTTCTTCTTCTTCTTCTTCGTCGTCGTCGTCGTCTTCTCCGTCATCAGCATCGTCATCGTCTTCCTCTTCTCCGTCATCGTTTTCACTATCTTCTACTGTTCTAGCTTCATCTGGAACTCCATCTGGATAAATCTCCGGATCGTGAACGAGCAAAGCACAGAGTCCGTTCTCAAGTTCAATAATTCTATAAAGTCTCTTATCGTTTGGTGACTTTATTACGACGTCGTCTGACCTTGAAACGCAATGCGCCACCATTGCTTCTCTCTTGCTTTGAGTTTGAAGAGAAAAGGTAATTTCAAGAGAGAGACGCTTTTGGAAGGAAGGGCTCACTCTGTTGCAAGCACCAAAGGCTGCAGCGATCTTAAACATGGAAGGCGATGGTTGATTCTCGATGCAGTCCTCAAGCATAGTTTTTCCTCAATTGTATCCCTACTTGTTACCATTTTTCAATTAAGACTTTTGTGTGAAATCAATTCGGATAACAATTGGAGAGTATTTTATAAAATATTTTAAATTTTAACATATATATAAATAAATATTTTTTTTATATTAACACATCAAAATAATTCAAAAATACTCAAAAATAACTTAAAGCAATACAAATGAATAAAAAAACACCGTTAAATAGCAAAATAATTTTTTTAATCTTTAACAAGACTTTGTTTACTGGTTGTGTTTTAAAGCAACAAGACAATGCTTTAAAAACAAATGAGTTCTAAAATAAAAAATTGGAATCATTTTGCTTTTACTCATTAATAATTAAATGGTATATATATATATATATATATATATATATATATATATATATATATATATATATATATATATTCTAAATTAGAAAAAAAAAATATGTGTTGAGTACAAAAATGAGTTATTTTAGTTGAAATTGTTTTTTAAAGTGCTTTTTATTTAAAAATATATTAAAATAATTTTTTTTAATTTTTTTAAAATTATTTTTAACACCAGCACATCAAAATAATCTAAAAATATCAATTTTTTAATTTAAAATAAAAAATTATTTTTTTCAAAAATATTTTCCGTTAACAATCCCAAATACCCTCTTAATAAAGGTACCTGTAATTATTACTTAAAATATCATGTTATTTCCTAAATTATGTACTTTATCCATAATTATAGCATAATCAGGAGAGACCTAGTTGAGGAACTTCGATATGTTAGAAAATCAATCATAATTCATAAGGTTACAGATTTGTGATGTAATTAAGAATTATTGGATAGTTGGAGGACTAATGTTTAAGTTTATTAAGGAACCCTCACGCAAAGAATATTGGTTCTCATCTGTAGTAATCATAAGCGGCTATACTCACACTATATCGAGTCAACTAACAAATGATAATTTGCCACGTAATGAAACAAAAAACATTTTGTTTTGTCCCAGCCATCTCTTGACATTTTGTCTTGAATTAAGAAAAGTTATAGGCTTTTAATTCATTATTAAAACTGCAAGTCTAAGATTACCAGATTCTTCAGACAGGTGATAGATGGATGATGTATCGTGACCGAATCAATGCAGCGGCATAAAACTAAAGCCTGGATGTAACGAGGTTTTTTAATGGAAGATGGCAATTCTTTGATGCCTCTAACTCCACCTATATTCAGATATGTCAAGTGCTTCAATGAAAGAATCCAGATCCTGCGCAGAGGTGATTGCCAATTTAGAGACAAACTGATCTGGACTCTGTTGTGGACTTCTTCTTACCACTTTCAAAGTTGCGGGACGACTCATCTTCTGCAATCCCGGTAGTCATATCACACACCAGATCATGAACTCTACAGCTGTAGATTTCCCATCATAGCCACGTTGGTCCACTGCTTCAACTCTGTAGGATATTCATAGCCCATTTCTATAGCATTTTCTTAGCTCATATACTGTACGAATCAAAAACACAATCTGTTGAGCTGTAATCTCAAAATCTTCAAGATTGATAGAGAAGCATACAAAAGCAGTTGCTTTAGATGCAATGAGAAAGCATGATAGCTCTAGCTCAGTTTCAGATAAGCAATTACTATGCTAATAGCCGGTTCTCTAGCTGTCAATTCATGGAAATCTCTCAAAATATTCTTCCACTCGACAAGTAATTCCCGTTTCTGTGATGGTAAGGCTGCTATTGTCTTGCTTGCCAGAAGAAGTCGTCCACATTTCCTTGCAATATCTCCTCCTACCTTTTCAAAATGGTGAACACTGCAGACCCTCTTGCTAGAGGAAAACAATGACCAACTATCACCATCGTCTAGAAAACTAGGCCGACGAATTCAAAATGTTCAACTTCCATATTGCCTGCATCTTCTTCATTTCTTGTTGTGACTATGATGCAGTTGTTTATACCATTTGGCTCCTCCAGACCGGAGCATAAATGATTCCACCAATCTCAATGGACGCCCCAGATATCATCCATAACGATGAGACAGGCCATATCTTCAAGCAACTGGTGAAATTTGTGCATGATTTGGGTCCTGTCCTCTACTATTAACTTGTACCTTTTGTTATGAAAATCTAAAAATTCACTTAAAAAATATTTTATGAAAGAAATTTACTTTTTGTTTTTGTCTTTTTTATAAAATATATTTTTATTTTAATTATTTATGTATTTTCTGTCTCTATAGAATAACAAAACACTAATGTTGTTCATATTATTAGATGTACAATTGAGACAATTAGAATAATTGGCACTCAAGGGATAGCAAGACAATTATTTAGGGACTATAAAAGTTAAGTTTCCTTGTACAAATCTGTTCAAATTTCGAAACACTATTCACTTTTCCCCCTTCATCTTTGCCTTTCCAATTTTCTCCCTAGTTGTTTTAAACCCTAAAAATCTAATTTCTTCTCAATCTCTATGTAAAAACCCTGAAAAAATGTCATCAATGGCAGCAACCACAGGAGGAAAAAGCTTCGACCCAGATATTACTCGATGGGTAATCGAATTCATACTCCGTCAATTACAAACCCCAGTCCTCACAATCACCAAAATCCTCACCAACCGTCACGTCCCGTTATCAAACACCAGCCCTCGTTTAAAAAAATCCATTCTTCTCCGTCAAATCGATGCCGACATCGAAGACGGCTCGGTTTCTGAGAAAACCCTTGATGCGATTGAGACGGTCGAACAACTTGATAGGAATGAGGGGGATTTGATACTGGATTCGATGAAGAATGCTTATTGTGCTGTGGCGGTGGAGTGTACGGTGAAATATATGCTGGGGAACTTACAGAGGGCGAGGAAAGGGAAGTTTTTGGAGGCGGTGGAGAGGGTTTGGAAGAAGAGGGTTGGTGGCTTGAAGAGAGAGGGGAGGAGTGAGTTGGTAACGGGTAAGTTGATGAAATGTTTTGAGGAAATGGAAGTGGCGTTGAAGGATGACGGAGTCGCTAAGAGGTGGTTGAAAAGGAATACAAGGAATGAGGCTGTGGAGATGGTAAGGGTTTATTTAGGGGAAGCTGTTGCGGTTTGTGGGCCGGTGTTTGTTGAGATGGTTGCGAGGATGGAGATGAAAGGGGATGGTGGTCTTCTGTGTAGGAAGAGAGGGGAGGGTGGAAATGAGGGGGTTGAAGTAAATTTAGGTGGCGGGGAGGTGAATGGGCTTGCAGAGAAAAGCAGGGAGGGTGGTGAAAATGGGGTGGCGGGATTTAATGAGGGTGGCGGGAGGGTTTGTTTTGATGTTGATGCTGGAGAGGGATGTTCAAGGTTGGCTGATGGAAACCCGGAGTTGGGGCCTGCTGATATGCCTGCAAAGGAAAGTAGGGAGGGAGAGGGTGGTGAAAATGGGGCAATGGAAGTCAATGTGGGTGGCAGTAGGGCTTGTGTAGATGCCGATACTGGAGAGGGATTTTTGAGGTCAGATGACGAGAATTTGGAGTTGGGTCCTGCTGATAAGGCTGCAAAGAAAAAGAAAAGCAGCGGTGGGTTGTTGTTGATGATTTTTTTTCAGGGTTTGCTAGACATGGTTTTATGCTGTTTACTTTGTATTATTATTTGATTGGTATGTGTTGTCCGTATTGCGTGTTATCATGGTTTGCTCGACTAGTTTCTAATGTTTGAGAAAATTGGAAATCTAATGATAAGGGAAGAACAATCAAGTGTGCATTTGAGCTTATTATTATTCGTAGACTTAGTTTATGACATGATTTGGGATTGTTTTGTGGGTCAAATGCATTGTGGAAGTTTGTTCTGTTCTGTTGTGAAAGACACCTTGTTCTTAGTTCTGTTCATTTCGGTGTTTTATTTCTGCACTATCATGATAATCTTGCTCTTGTTTTTTGCCTGGGGTTTATGCGAGAGCTATAATTCCCTTATAGTTGAGAATCCAAATATGTGCATGCAACTGAATAAAAATCATTCTTTTTATGTGATGGTTCATGTTGTGCTGATTGACATAGTTGATGCATATCTGATAACTGTATGGTTCGTTTTTTTTTTAATGCAGAAATTCAGAAGAACAATATGGTCCGTAAACACAGGCATGTTGTTCCTATCAAACGCTCTAAAGGTCCTATCAAGATCACAAATACAGAAACCTCTTTAGGGGATGTAGCGACTAGTTTGTATGATACTATAACTACTGATGAAGTGGATAAAGTGCGAGGAAAACTCATAGCTAGTTCCAAGGAGCTGCGAGAAAGTGTTAAGGATCCTCTTCCTGCTACCTTAAAGCAGACTGAAAATTTAATGGCAGAAATGGCAAGGAACTTATCTAATCAGGGTACTTTAGCTGAAATTCAAAGTGGAAAAGGTGTAGATACTGTGATTTCTGAACTGGCTAGAAAAATAATAAATCCTGACCCTCCTGGAAAAAAATTGAATGAAAAAAATGCAGGATCATCCTTCCTTTCAGCAAATCAGACTGCTGTGCCTTCAGCTCAGAATCAATGTGGAAAAGATGCTGATGCATGTAATCCTTTAGGCAATCACAGTGTTGAACCTTCTGCAGAAAACTTGAATCAGTCAGAAGTAGATGCAGCCAATCATTTTACTAACCAACCTGCTGTACCTTCAATAAGAAATGAGAAGGGAAAAGGTGTGGATGCTCCTAATCTTTCAGACAATCTCAGCAAAGATGCTAATGCTGGAGTCACATCCTGCAGCCATCAGAATAATGTATCGAAACCTAGCTTAATGGAGCGGAATGCTACTGCTCGTACCTTTGAGGTAAGAGTCATTTTTCATTGAAACCAATCTGCATGTTTATTTTCTGATAACTTTGTTGAAAGGGTGCTTTTGCTCACTTGTATAAAGTATGTCTATTTTTGCAGTTTGTTGCATTCTGTTTCTGAATCTTGTGTGTTTCTCAGTATTTTAGAATCTTCTTGTCCTCGTCCTTGTCCTTGGGTTATTCTATTGTCTCAATGAATATATTTTCATGAATGGAAGGGCATATTGTTTTTTGGCTGTATAGACATCTGTTCAAAATGTCTTTATATTGTCTTTTAGGTGTTCTCTGTTTGCTGTAAAATGGAAATGATAAGGCACCATCCTATTACTTGGTAAAAGGTTTAAGCAGATAGGGGCTGACTTTCCATCTCAAAAGTAACTAAGAGGAAGTAATGTTAAGTTTTTGAAAGAAAAGGCTTACTTTCCATTTCAATTGAAATGATTTTTAAGAGTTGATAATTTGATAGTTGGATTAGTTTTCAACAAAGTAATAGTGTTCTATTCCAAGACCTTTAGATTCATGTTGATAAGTGAAATGCTTTATTTTCTTTTGAAATTATGATTGGGTTTCAAGGTCACTGTGATGTGTTTATCTTGTTCATTTTGGTTTGCTCTACATTTCTTTTTCATAGTTTGCAAGAATGTTGTTTTTAATTGCATCTTATCAAATAATTTTCTTGTAGTGGGATGATTCAATAGACGACTCATCTGAAGGAACAGGAGATCAGATGAATAGAATTCATTTAGATAGCCCAAAAAGAAGGGCTGTCTCTCCATTGAAGAAATATGAACTGGCAAAAATTGCCAAGAGGAGAAAACGTAAGAGGTGGAGTCAGGAGGAGGAGGATGCCTTGAGGGAGGCTGTAAAGAAGTATGTAGTTTTATTAGACAAAGCATTAGGAAAATCAAGTTTCCTTTCTCTGTTTTTTCCTTTCTCATCCATCTAGAAGATGACTAATATTTTCATTTTTGCTTTGTGTTGTTTGATGGACTCTTATTCTTGTTGTTTTCTCCCTTTGAAGGTATGGAAAAGGGAATTGGAAGCTGATCTGGAACTCTAGACGTGACGTGTTTCAAGAGAGGACTGAGGTAAACAAGATCCATTGTCATGTAGTGTTTATGTTTGATTGGCTATTTTTCTTTGTTTTAATTTTGGCTGTATTCTTTCTTCTTCATGATTTCTCCAGGTTGATTTGAAGGATAAGTGGAGGAACATGACAAGATATGGTTGATACTGTCAGCAAGTTAGAGTTTGCTCCCATTTGTTTTTTGCTCAAGATAAAAGACTTGCACTTTGCCCCCCTCCTCTTTTAGGTTTCCTACTAGTCAGATGCATATGGTTTTTGTAAGTATTTCCTCGTGAAAGAAATGTGTGTAGTGTGAAGTAAACTTTGACTTGTGGAGTAACCTGGAAATGAAATGTATATGTAGTTTCTGTAATATGCCAGGGACCTGCTGGTTAAAAGGTCCCTTGATAAAATATATTAGTAGCTTTCGAGTCTCTTGTATATTGTGTAGTAAACCTCTTTTTTTTTTTTTTGTCAATTGTATCATTCAATGACCAATTTTGATAACTAATTTATTAACATTTGCTCATAAAATACAGAATACAATAAAAGAAGATCAAACACCGCAAGAAAAAGTTCTGTTGACCTGACTTTCCATTATTTTTCCTCTTATAGTCCCTATTTAGAAGTTTATTTTTCAGTTATTGGGTTTAACAGAGAAGAGAAACTAGTAGGATTGTGATTAGTTGATTTTGACGTCAGCAATTTTATTCGACAAGCGGAGTTCTTTCAGAGTGTTTTTGGATCTTCAAATTGCAATAAAAAGTAGATAGAGCTGTGAGGGATTTCTTTTTTGTTTGATTTTATGTTTTGGGAGTCATTTAGAGATTTTGAGTTGAAATATTAGTTTATGAGAGGTTAAAGAGGTGTATTAGGAGTTTTTGGTTAAAATAAGTTAAAATTTAGATAATAAAAAAAAACTTAAACTTTATTTTTTTATAAATTTAATGGCTAGAATATTAACAAATATATAAAAAATACCTGTTATCTGCTGTTTTTTTTTTTTTACTTTTTCAAAAGAAGATCATCAACAAAAAGGAGGAGCCAATTATTGTACGATCATGTCTGAGCGTTTAGATTTTTTTATATGAAGTTGAGTTTGAAGCTTTAACTCCTTTGTTTTTAATTTCTTGGATTAGATATAGACATACTAAAAAAAATTATATATTATATTCAATTTTATTCATCTTATAATATTATAAGTTTTTATGGTAATATTATATTGTTTTTCAATTATTACATGCCTCATAAAAAAACAAAACCCATAAATATTTAATTAACATAAAATTTATGATTTTCTTAAGAACTGTAATACATTTAAAAAAAAACTATTATATTTATCAATATTTTTATCTTCAATCATATACAAAAATACTAAGACATTGTTTTAATGTTTTATTTTAAATTTCTTTTAAGACTATAATGTAATTTTGTTTAGAAAAAAATGCTTCTAATTTATATTATTCTTTAGTATTACATGAGATTTAGTAAGAAGTGGAGGGACAATATATACTAGTGCATTTCTCTAGTATTTTCTATATTTAGAGAGATATTTTGTCTATTTTTTCAAATGAGTCAAGTGTGGCAACTATTGTAAAATTGGCTCTATTTTGGTCTAGAAAAACTACTTGAGATTTTAGCTTGATGTTTGGCTACCAAACATGATTTTAATGGGCTCTTATCTAAGATTATACATGCTATTTATTAATGAACATGAGTATAAATATCTCTTAAATCATCTAGATAAAGATTCATGACTTTTACCACTCTAAAAACAATATTATTCTTGGAATTTAAAGTTTTTTTCTTTTTTTATTGCCTTTTTCATTATAAGCCATTGATTTTATTATAAAAATATCTATGAATCCCATTAATAAAGACTATTTGCATGTAATATGACTTTTACTACAATTCAATACTTCCTAGCTACAAAGAAAAAAAAACTATATAAATCTTGATTAACCATATCCAAACATTAGCTATCATGTTCTTGGAACATTCTTAGATTTTGGAATATCATCGCCAATCTTTGTTTATTTGGGGCGGCAAGTAAAAAACGACGAGAACACCGATCTTCTTCCTCCATTTCTCAACTTCTCACAGCTCCTTTCCAGCATCCAATCTCATGACTAGACCTCCAGGACCTAGTTGTCCTCTTAGTAGCCACTCCATTCTACTTGGTGTATCACTTTTTGTGACAGAATTTAAAATGACATTGATATAAGGTTTGTTTGGCATTACGGTTGTTGTTGTGGTTGAGGGTTTAAAAAATATAATTTCATGAAAAATACTTTTAGCTGCGATTCATAATTGAAATTTAAGTATTTGATTAAAATTATGGTTGAGTTTGAGTTTAATGAAAAACAGTTTCGTATGTTTGGTTACCATGTTTTTTATATTACTGTCAACTTGTAAAATTACTTTAAGAGACACACACACATAAATATATTGTTTTTTTAATTTCATAGATTCAATAATTATAATAATAAAATATTTGAAATAATTCAAATAAATTAAATATTTATTTTTATTCTCAAACACAAATAAATTACATGTTAAAACTACAAGTAACAATAGCATTTTGAATTGCTACACCTTGTTGCAGTGCAAAAGGCCCATCCAATCAGAAAAACATCCAACCAAAATGACATCGATTCGACCCCTCATAAAACTTATCTCTGACGCTCTCTTTTTTAGAATCCCCTAAATCTCTCATCAAGTATGTTTCCTCACAATCACCGACACACACTTTTATTTTACATCTCTAAAATTTCTTCTTTTCACCCTTTAAATTGGTTTTTGATCCTAGCCTTTGGTGGGTTTTGTTTATTAAATTGTTATGAACTTGACTGGGCATCCTTAATTTCTCATAATTCACTAAATTCTATGCTTTTTTGATGCTGACAAGTTGTTACGAGGAAAGAAGCATGCTTTGAAGGTTTTCTGATATAGGCTTTTTGTGATCCATTGTTTTATGCAGTTGATAGATTGGTGTTGTAAAAGGTAAAAAAAAAAGATGATGGAAGTGAAAAAAGCTATAAAGAGCCAAGATGCATTTCCCCGTGTAAAATAGCATTTGTTGCAAAAGACGCAATTTAGGGATGAGGAAGAAGGGAAGGTGGGTGTGGCTGCATTGGTGTGAGGAAGAAGGTTCGATTTTCTGTAGATATGGCTGAGGGAGTGTTGTAGGAGGGTGTAGTTAGTGTTTCTAAGGAAGATGTGGCTGAGGGGGAAGGGACAGTGGATGTGGCTGCTTTGTGAGGGAGAGTGGTTCCATGAGGGAGAGAGGGAGAAGATAATGTGAATTGTGTTAATTTTAACAGGTGACTTTGTGTTTGAGGCAGAGTCACATGGGTCGTAACTGTAAAAGATTGCGATGCTTTCGCAATTGCGGTTGTAACGTTGTATTTTGGTGGGACTCACAGTAAAAAATTGAGGTCCTATTTGATAAAACTGTTTGGCTCTGCGGTGAGCTTCAACCATGGGTTCAACCGCAAAGCCAAACACCATCATAGACTCCAATTTTGCAACCTTTTAAGGTCAAGTTTCTTGCAAAGTAGAGGAGGTGATGTTATAAAACCACTTGATTCACCTATAAAGAGTTTATCCACAAAATACTTTGTGGATTTCATGAACAAAATGTTAGGATTTATATTTTATAATATAGAAATTATTCCTATCAAATTATCACCAATACATAAATATTTAAATAGAAATATAGTTGAATTCATATTTGAGAGTTACTCTGTAGAATCATGTGGATAATCTTCCGCGCGTTTTCCTTCTTGTTCTAAGAAGATGAACATTTTAATAATCATGGAGAACAAAACATGTTGCAACAATCAATTAATTAAGAAAATACAAACATTTTGCATTTGATAGTTAGAGAATTATATTTGTGATTCACACCTCCTTTACTATGTACAGATCCATAGTCCCTGGTTGTTAACTATGAAGACACGTTTCAGTCTTATTAAACAATTAAAGTGGTTCAATGTGCAGAACACTTACTTTGCGAATGCAGTAAATCTGAAATGTTAATACATGGTCAAATATTTCTAGTGGATGAAGAAGCAAGCTCTAGAATGTCAGCTTCTTATTTTATAGAGTGGAACATTTGATAGGTTCAGGACCATAAAACCTAACGATTGATGATTTTTTATGCACCAGTTGTTGATGACTAGAACTGGACTAACCAAAAAAAATATTATAATTTAGAACAGATAGAAGTAATATCGACAATGCTTCTACCTATAAATAGTCATGCTTCTGGTTAGAGTTGCATATCCTTTGCTATATATAAACTTCTGAGCTTAATATCTATGGCTGCTCTTCAATTTTTCTTCTTGTATTTTGCAACATTAATGACTATTTTGATCCCTGTAAGTGCACAGCTGACACCTGACTTCTATGATAATGTGTGTCCTCAAGCCTTGCCAACCATTAGGAATATAATCAAGCAGGCAATCTAGAGTGAGCCACGTATGGGAGCTTCCCTGCTTCGATTGTATTTCCATGACTGCTTTGTCAATGTAAGTTTACTTTGAGCTTAAACCTCTTAACATTTTTATTGATCAATATGAAAAGACAGATCTAGATGTGATGTTTATTGTTGCATTGGCTCCAGGATTGTGATGGATCGGTGCTTCTTGATGACACTGCCAACTTCACCGGCGAGAAGACAACCTTTCCCAATTTGAATTCACTCAGGGGATTTGAGGTGGTTGACCAAATTAAATCAGCTGTTAACCAAGCTTGCTCTGCCAATGTGGTCTCATATGCAGACATTTTAGCTGTCGCAGCTCGTGACTCTGTGAACCTTGTAAGAAGGCGTTGATATTTTTATAGCATAAATACAACTTATTTTTACCCTTTTTTTTATAAGAATTCTTCATTCATTACGATCTTTATTTGTATGCAAGAACCATATCACTAAGGAATCGAGCTTTTTTTTGTGTTCCAGTTGGGTGGTCCATGGTACAAGGTGTTGCTGTGGAGAAGAGATTCAAGAACTGCGAGCAACAATGATGCAAATACCAATCTTCCTCCCTTTTTTTTTTAACTTTTCACAACTTCTCTCTAACTTCCAGTCTCATGGGCTAAACCTGACTGACCTAGTTGTCCTCTCGGCAGGCCACACCATTGGACTTGCTCGGTGCTCCACTTTCCGCGACAGGATTTATAATGACACCAATATAAACTACAAATTTGCTACTTCCTTTAAATATAACTGCCCAATAACTGGAGGGGACAGTAACACAAACCCTCTTGATTTAACCACAGCAAGATTTGATTCACAATATTTTAGGGATTTGATTGCCAAAAAAGGTCTCCTACATTCCGACCAAAAGCTGTTTAAGGGTAATGGTAGTGGCAGCGATCCGCTAGTGAAGTATTATGGTTACATTAATCCATACAAGTCTCTGACAGACTTCTCTGCTTCCATGATCAAGATGGGAAATATGAAGCGTCTCACTGGAAATGATGGAGAGATCAGAATGAATTGCAGAAAAGTTAATAACTAGCTTGATATCGAATGGGCATTGCCTTGTTTCGTTGAAATTGTCTGTGATTGTGTTAATTTCAATCTCTTTGTTGGTTTGTATGTTTACGTGATGTCATTTCATATGTAAAATTGTTTCCGAATTCAAGAGTTTTATACCTTTATCGCAGAAGACGATTGAAGACATCATAAAAGATGAAATTTATGAGAAAAACAAAAAAATGTAATAATTTCAATCATGTCCAAAAACTCACAGCAGTGCATGCAAACGAGGTCTAATTGGACACGTGTGCCTCGTATTCCAAATCCAAAAGAAAATTATTGCTGGTAATGTCTCAAGGAACAATCATGGTGTAGATAGGGTAAAGCACCAACTACACCCTTCTCAAATATAAGCCTTCTCATCCAATACCATGAAGCTGATAAAAACTTCAATCAATCTCTAGGTTTTGTTTTTGTTGGAAATGAACTGGGCTTGTGCTTTTGTGATTGAGGTTACATGCGAAATAAAATCATACTCCAATGCTTAAGTTAGTTTGAGACTATGTATAGAAAAACATAAAAAAAAAAAAATACAATTGTCCCTTCAGTTTAAGTATTTACCAGTTTGACTAGCCATAATCGATATGAGAGGAACAGGAGCATATATATATACAACGATGGATAGCATATCTAACTCAAAAGGCTGGACAATTGAGTCATTGATCGATAAATCTTATATATAAGTATCTCTTCTTCTTCTTTTTTTCATTTTTTTTTTAGTGTAGGATAATTACCAGTCACATGTGCATCCAACACGGACTGTGTTGCCATAAACTCAATCTGCAAAGTCAAGCAAAGCAACCATCGGCACCACCAACTACGGCTACCAACTAAAGCCTCTAACAGCCACTATCCACGACCATCGAAGAGCTCCACCGACTGCAGCCGCCAGTTGCTTTCACACCTTAAAGTCAATTTTATTAATCTTTCATTTTGTGTATAAATAGGAAGCTTAGTTAAGGTAATAGTATGTGGGAGACATTAGAGAGAAACACTAGAGAGAAGAAGAGAAAGCTTTGACAATGTTCAAGCTTCTGTGTAATTTCTTTGTTGAAATAAAACAGTGTGTTTTATCCCCTCTGAGTATTTAGAAGCCATCACTAATGGCCTCTCCTACCAACAGACTGTGCTACTTCCATGAACAGGATGGGAAACATGAAGCCTCTCATAGGAACCAATAGAGGGATCCAAATGAAAAGCAGAAAAGTTTAATAACAAGGACCCCATTAAATGTGCAAGCATGCCTTGTTTCATTAGGCATGGATGTTGGAATTGTTTGCTGCTGTATGGATTTCATTCTTTACTGTTTGTTTGCAAAATCTCATTAAATATTGCCATGGATTTGCCGGTGTGACATGGTGTTCGGATTCAAGACAAATTTGGAAAAAACTGACGACCCATATTCAGCCTAATGGTACTCTCTCCATCTTTAATTACGCAGACGAAGGGCTAAGACTCAGGTTCAAGTCTTGTTCTTTTTATCTATAAAACCATAAGAAAAAAGAGAGAGGCAAGGATCTGGTAATAAAGAATCTTAGCATGATCATTTCTTAATTAGTTGCTGTTTTAAGCAGTTTTCACACACTTACATGAAAGCCAGAAAACAAATACAAACACAAATAATTAAACACAGTCTACATCAATAACAACATTTATTTCATAAATTGACAATTGAAGAGAATTAGCCAAATCCTTGCTAATGGCTAACATGACTTAAATGGAAGGTTCAGTTTACTTTGGCGCAGTTGGTACGAATCTGTCCATCGCTTCCTGTTAGGGGGCTAAGGTTACCCATCTTTACCATGGCTTTTGCAAAATCAGCATAGAATGTAGCAGAATTGAAGCTGTATGTCTTGACCTGCGCGTCCGTAGTGCCTCCACTGAAAAGCTGTTGATCAGAGTGCAAAAGGCCCTTGTTGTTTGCCAGGTTCTTGAAATAAGAGTTATCAAATGTGACAGGAGTAATAGCATCCAGTGAAGAAAGGCTGTCATCACTGCCTGTGTCTGGACAACTTGATTTTAATGATGTTGCCAAGGTTGAATCTAGGCTAGTCTCATTGTAGACACGGTTTCGAAACATCAGGCACCTGGCTTGCCCTATTGTGTGAGATCCTACAAGATTATAGAAAATTTCAAAACCGAAATCAATTGATACAAGAACCTTATTGAATTGTAGCGATGATTTCCCTTTTCTCTTACCTGAGAGAGCAACCATTTCTTTTGCAGTGAACCCTTTATTTGAGAAGGAAGTAATAAGGTCACTCAGATCCATGAGTGGAGATGGAAGATCGGAATTAGCAGCGGCGAAACTTGCCGTGGTCGAATCTCTTCTACCCAACTGAACAGTCCATGAAGGTCCACTCAACTGGAGGAAAAATATAAAAGAAATCAAAATGCGCACAAGTTTATGTGAAATGTATGAATTGAGTCATCGTTTCTATGGTGCCTTCATCATGGCCTTAAAAGGCATTCATCAGCATTCAAACATCAGGTTCAAAATGATTTTAATGCCTTTGAAGGAACCAGTTGAAGAAGGCATGCACCTTGTCTTCTATATATATATATATGCTCTAGGTTACTTACTGCAACAACTGAATCTCGAGCGGCAACAGCCAGAATATCTGCACAAGAAACAACTCCAGGGCAAGTCGACTCCAGTTGAGATTTAATGGTATCAATCACATCATAACCTCTCAAAGAGTTTGCATTTGGGCCTGCAGTCTTTTCTCCAGTAAAACTTGAAGTGTCATCTAATAGAACCGATGCATCACATCCCTGATTGAATCAATAACAAAGATCCTCATTAAATTACAACGTTTATAATGATGATAACAGTTCTCAACAAAAGCATTGTATAAAATTTTGCCACAAGGGATAGCCATAATAATTAAACATACTGTAGAGTATCATCCTTGTGCATGCATGCAGGGTTTTACGTGCAAGTTGATAAACTAAAAAACCTAAAACCTGGAGAGACTTAGATTTGGGACGCAAACTATAATCAGAGAATACCCTCATCATTAAAATAATAATAATAATAATAATAATAACAACTCCATGGATCTGTGTTGGATTTAGAATACTCCTCAAGATACAATCTTAATTATATCCTTCTTCCTTTCCCTCCTTGTGTGTGCATGCATATCTGTATGTGAAAGAAAGGGAGAGGGATAAGAGAAACATGCATTAACGAAGCAGTCATGGAAATGGAGACGAAGCAAAGAGGCTCCCATGCGATGCTCCTTGGAAACTGCTTTTAGTACAGCAGTTCTGATGGCAGAGAGGGCATTGGGGCAAGTTGTTGCATAGAAATTGGTTGATAATTGTGCATGGACTAATCCAAGCAAAAGCATAGAGAAACATAACCCATAGAGAATTTTTGAGTGAGCCATATAATCCAAAATGTAAAGACACGGGAATATAGTTGAGCTTGTGATATATCTCTTGTCTTTGTTGGCATGTAAGTGTTATAGAGGAGGCCTATTTATAGGAAGCATTTGGTTTGGACCGTCTAACATTTGATAACTTAATTAGGGTTTAAGGTCAAAGATTATGCGCAAAATGTTGAGTGTACAGAAAGCAAAGAAACCTAATGTACGCATTCATGATGGTGGTGAACCCACCTTCTATTAATTTATTGTCAAAACTTTGAACTAAGAAATTATAAAGAACTGTGTACGTAAGAATATTATTTTGTGACGGTCATTTTTTTTTTTTTTGTTGCATTTCAACTAAAATATGAATGTGCGATTGCTAGCTAATGTATCTCAAGTTAAAAAACTCTATTTTATGATTTAATTCTTAGAAATAACTATTTAAGAAACATAAAAAATAATAACAATTTAATTGGTTTGCTTTCATAACGACAACTCTCACATCAGTGCACTGTAACTTTACATCCCATGTCTCCATACAAGAACGCATTTTAATTAGCTGGATAAAACAAGATGATAATAAACAATCAATACATCATGTCTATTTCTAATATGCTTTTAAGATATGATGTGTATTGATATAGCAAAGTGACACGATAATAAAGAGTTTAAAATATACATAACAAGTCTCGAGTTTAAATTAGAATATATATCTTTTATAAAAGTCTAAGACAATTAAGATTTTATTCCTTCATTTGGGACCATAAAATACACTTTTCAAGGAATGTGGTTTTCTCACCTAAAAAAAGTGTATTGTTGACTGGAGTGTGAGATAGTCTACAAAGGTTCTGAGTTATGAAAGTTTGAGGGTATCATCCATAACCTGAAGAGGTAGCCAAATTAGGCTTGGCAAAGGTCCAATAGCATTGGATTTTGATGGTAGTAGGTATTGTGTGAACAAAGATCCTATTAGGAATCTATCATCAATAATTGTCAACTGAAGTGCCAATGCCGTTAGGTTTAATTATAAAGTATGACTGTCTTCCACCATCTTGATTTACAACTCATGATTTTGCGAACGCCCCAAACTTCAGAATTTTCTACCATCGTGAACTTCATAATGGATCCGACGTTGAATATGTTGAGAATAAAAAGAATGACAAGATAGTGGAGTAACAGAAGTCTTAAAGATTCATATTAAACCTCTTAGCTTTATGGGCTGAATTTGGAGATACTTGTCGGATACGATCAGTTCGAAGTTGATTTTCTCCACTTTTGAATTTTCGTATATGGCAACTAGAAATAACTTAAAGCAAAAACCATTGACGTAGACAAGTATGACCTTTCGAATTGGTTCAATATATATATATATATATATATATATATATATGTGTGTGTATATGTATGTATGTATGTATGTATGTATATAGGTACCTATCTGTTAGGACTCCATTAAGGTGAACTCACCAAGCTGGAGACATCGATCGATTTGCATGTTGGATTAAAAGCATACCAAAGAACCCTTTTCTTTTCTTAATTAATGATTTAACAGTTGGGATCAGGCCATGGATAGAAACTGAGTTTTTTTTTAAGAAAACATTGTGTTTTCGACAGATTATTCACACTCAGTGATGCATACATTTACAAGAAACTTGTTTCTCACAACTTTCCTTAAATTTGATAACTTGCGACAAAGTGTCTGCCTAAACCAATAGCCACGCAGTGGAGTGAGGGGACGAGAAAGATAATCCTATTGGATAAAGTGCAGTAGGAGTAAGTGATGATGATGCTTGTATCTGGCATAAGTTCTGCCACTAATTCTGTGAGCCTCTGGAACGATTATGTCAGCAGCTCATCATCACGGGAAAAAGAGTTCACCGTGATGTCAATATACGCCCTTGTTTCCAATGTCAATTTAGCACATTATTACAGTGGATGTTAATTAATTTTCAATGAACTTGACAATAAAAAAAGCTGTCATTAAGAAGTTATCGGGTCATAGCTGAGCCAAATGATTTTATTATAATTGCTTTGTTTTTTTCTTTGTTTTTTTTAATAATAATTAAAAAAATCCTTGTATATTGACTCGATCATGCATGTTTAGATTAAATTTAGTTGAGTTAATGAGTTTATAGGTAAATCCAGCCGAGTCAATTAAAACTCGCTAAATTAATATAATTTCCAGTTCAACTTAAAAATCTTCAGTCCAAGTTTATAAATTTTGTATTTTACAGCTATACGTGACAAGTTACGGATTTAAAGTCTGTAATATTCATCCACCAAATGACAGTACTTTTAAGTTAAAATTGGTTGTTTATATGAAGATATAACAATTACTTGTAGACTAAGGTTTGATTTTGTAGCCAAGCCATTTTGTCATGTCTGTCTTTGCACGCGAAGACAAAATACTTCTCTTTAATAAAGGTGAATGCAAGCCTTCCATAATAAAACAAACTAGACGATTCGTGATAATCTTATTTCACAGAGGTTGAGATAATGTTTAGAATTAGCCCTAGTGCTTACAAGGGAGTACATCCTTCAGGATTTGACTGAAGAATCTGAAAATAAAATCATCGTTTTCCAAGTTTTTCTTTTGTTAATTAGATTTCAATGGTAGACAGGCCAAAGATTCAAGGGGTTGAATCACCAAGGGAAAGTTGACTATTGACCAAATGGGGCAAAATCCCAATTCTTAGAGGCATGGGGTATGGATGAAGTTGACAAGGATTGGTGAGACATGAGAACCTCTTCTGAAAATTGATACCAGTTTGTACCCTTTTTTTTACTGTTCGGGGCATTGCCTAAAC
Source organism: Salix dunnii (assembly GCA_015731905.1). NCBI lineage: Eukaryota > Viridiplantae > Streptophyta > Magnoliopsida > Malpighiales > Salicaceae > Salix > Salix dunnii. The sequence goes on along the minus strand of CM027671.1, from coordinate 14,422,659 downwards.
TTGTACGACGTTCAGCACAGGCAAAGGTGTTGGCGCAGTCCCACCAGCTACATCTCAATGTTGACAGAATAAAGAATGCAATTGTTGAGTTGCTTCTCCACCCCGAATGATAAACAAGTGATTAACATGGATGAATGGAACCAACCATTCAAATCACGCATAGATTGAACCTTAATTCGATTCATTAGCTTTGGCAGAGAACTACTATCATTAATCCATTCAACACTACTTGATAGCAACTGAGTTTTGAGGATCGCATCGATCAAGGGTGAAACAAGAGAAGCAAATATTGAAAAACATTCATCAGCGAGTTATTTATACATGAAAGATAACAAACTTTCAAATACTTAACTGAACAAATTTATAGCACTCTTAGTGGCTACCAAAATTTCACAACTAGTTGCAAGTGTTCCTAAAAATTTCACTCTTAGGGATCCTGTCCCCTAAAAATAATATGGCAAGTGTCCTTTCCATTTGGGAGCAAAAATACTATCGTGTTAAAAAGTTAAAACACAAACTTTTCTTCCTCTGCCCCAACTGGAAGCACTCTATCTTTCATCTCTCCAAGAGCAGTGGCAGTTGAGTCACTTATGCCCAGCAAATACTGCAGACGTGACAGTTTTTCTGGTGCTGGGTTATTTTTCATGTGGATGGTGTACAAATCAGCTAACTCCTCTGGCACCTCCCATGTCAATGGCTCAGAAGGCACAGCTTTATCACAAGCCAGCAAGTCATTAAGTGTAGAAACCTACAAGAGTGGTTGAAAAAGACGTCAGGCCAAATATTTCCCTCATGCATGAAAGATGTATTGAAATTGAATATTCAAAAACACATACCACTCCTTGTTGATTTCTTTGCCTTAGTAGCGCCACAGCCTGAATCAGTGAGTTTGACAGTCTACTCCGTGCAAGCTCATGGACAACTCCTTTAGCCTTCTCTAAATTAATGTTAAGATCCTCTGGGATTTTCTCATAGACTTCCTCCTCATCAAACTCCCCAGTGCCTGATGAGAAAATTTCATCTACAGTTTTTTTGTACAGGTTTTCTCGCAAGTTTTCAGATATCATGCTGTTGAAGTCAATACTTGCTTCCTTGAGCTCTCTTATCTGCTTCATATTAAGCCTCCCTCGATTGATAGCAGTTTCAAGAGCAGCTGCCATTTTTGTAGTTGTGATGTTCTTTATCACCTTCTGTGCATACTCGGGTGGCAAGCCAACTTGCTTTTGCAAGTCATTGAGCTGTTCAATCCTGGCTTTCGTCAATTGTCCATCAGCTAAAATTACCTCGGCTTGTTTCCTGAAAGTCTGCTCAGCTAGGCTCCTGTGGACTTCCACAATTTCCATCACAGTCAAACCCAAAATTCCACCAAGCTGATTCAGCAAGAGATACTCTGAATCATCTTTCTTTGTGGTGATTTGAGCACCGAATGGAATTCTGGTAACTTCCCCAGTTAGGCAGTAAAGTAGATATGTTTTGTAAAGGTCAGTTCTATCTCTTTCAGGAAGGTCATCTTTAAGGTTTATCTGTGTCTGGCCAGGCTTACCCATCTTTGCAGCAACCTCCTCACTAGGTCTTATTTTCTTAAGTGTCTCAAGGGACTCCCATTCCTCATCATCATCCCATTCCTCATCCTCTTCAACCTGATTTTCTTCCACCTTACTAGGTTCTTCTGGTGGAGTATCAGAAGATTCCCCTTTTATGTCAGCCACCAGTTCAGTCACCACCAAGGAATTGAAGGCAATCAATTTCCTTAGTTCTTTAGCACCCTCGGTGCGGTTTTCAGCCATCCGTGCTCGCTTTATGTAGTTTAAGAAAATCCTTCGGACCTTCAACAAGAAAGAACTTTTGAGCAGAAGGAAACATGTCTAATTTGAAAATTATGTTTGCTCTAAACCATTGGTGCAAGGTAGTTCATGTGTCTACTCACTGCCTTGCCAGCAATAGACATGGCAGCCTCCCGTGTTAAGCGCAAGCCATGAGCAGCCTTTCTTACAGCCTTCTTAACATCAGCATCATAGCCATCGACCCCTGAAGCAATTGCATCTTTAACCACCTGAAAAACAATGGCATGCATCAGCCATAAATTGATTAAGTTGAGAAGCAATTCAGCAATCAGCATTACATAACTTAAATCCTATAGTAGATAGATAACATAATATATTTTCGTTTCAGTTATGATAGGAAATTATACCCATATAAAAAATATTTAAGATCATGAAGCTCAAGGAGATAGGGCACCAGCAGGCAGCAATTATGGGTTGACCCTTGCCCCTAACCAGATATACATTACTTGCAAATCCTCAAAGATAGCAAGTAATAGAGATGTTAGAGAAGAATCCATGTCAAGTAACAAGGCCCTCTCTAGATTCCATACATCCCCATTACATTAGTATAGACACTTCCAAGTCCTTGTCAACCCACAAAATCTAAGATACAGTTAGGCAGAGCCTAAACACGGTTCCCTTGAATGGATTAAATGCAAGTATATTATTCAAAACAGATCCATCCCATGATAAAAACGTCTCCAAGTCCCCATTGACCTCTTTAATCCTAATTGCAACTAGAAACAACCTGAACTCAGATGGAGGGGCATTACTGGGAAGACAAACCAAATGAGCCAGTCTGGATTCTAGAAGCAAGAGGCATAGAGTACAAACCATCGAGATAGATTTGAGGAAAATTGTCATATCATAGTCAGAGATCTTATATGGAAAATGATTACCTTTTCAAATAAACTGCCACAGATATCAGAATGAGCTGCATCAATAGTTTGCTGAGCAATACAGAGCATGACTCTCAAACGGGTCAATGCTTTAACATCCTCATCGCTCAACTCTCCATCAGCTGCACAATGCTGAAGCTTTTCCCGGTAAATTTCTGGAAATAAAAGGAGACATTAGTTCCACTATACATGAAAAACAAATCTTCAAGATAATTGTACTTGGGTCTCAAGATGAGATTTTAAACACAGAGATGGTACTAAACAATATTTGTTACCTTCATGAATCTCAGTGGCTTTCTGTGGATCAAAGTGCAACTCTTCACAAAGATGCTGTAGGAAGGCTGCTTTGCTATCGGCATATTCTAAATCACCACTTGAAACAGCCTGTGCAAGTCGTTTACGATATACCTTTGAAGTAACATCAAGCATAATTGATTCTCCCTCCCTTTTACCTAAGCCAAATATATTCTTCAATTGATTTAAAGCAGCAAGCTACAAAAAAGAAAGTAATAAGGAGATTATGACCTAACAAATATACAGAGAACCTGATGAAAAGGTAGATATCAAGTATCAATAACAAAAAATTCTTATACACACATCAATAAAGTGCACAGCATTATGCATCACCTTATGTTCTTCCATGCGACCACCATATAATGCATCTGTTATATATGCCCTGTAAAGGAGCTTCAAGTCGTCTATCTTTCTCTCACTACCATACTCACCACCTAAGGAACAAAACCTTTAGTGCCAGCTAAAAAATGAGCTGCCAAAAACTTAAATTGTGAAAACCTTGTAAGCAAGAGCTCCTTTGGATCCAGACCTAGTACAGAAACTGGACCAACTCCGCAGGCAAATGAAGCTGCATCTGTATGGTTCTTTAATGAAATAAGCATATTGTTGAATGCCAATATCTTATCAAGCTCTTCCACAACTTTCGCAATATCATGGCTGTAAAAACCTAATTTAATTAGATGGTGCATATGATAAAACTGCAAGTATGGATGATGCTGTTGAGCAAAAGTTCTAAAAAGAAAGGAATTCTTTGACATATCAAATATCCAGTCTATTTTTTAAATTAAATAATTAAAAATTTCAGCAAGACATCCAGGAGCTGCAATTGGAGACATGTGGTAAGGATCATACACTGTTCTCGTCCTAGATTTTAATCTTTCAAGCGCTGCTGATATATTTTCCTCGATCAGTTTTCTTGTGTGCTGCCTAAACAAGTCCTCTGCAAGCTGTCAGAAACAGAGCATACCACATAAAGAACAAATTAAAAACCAAGACACAAAAGGACCATCAATGAGAAGTTGAGAAGAAACCTTGTCAGAAAGTCGATAAGAAATCTGTGCTTGTCTGAGGTTAAAGAGCTGCTCCACATCAATATCTATTTGGGGATAGCAAATGAACACGAGTTAAAAAAGGTGAAACAAAGCAAAAGGAATTTTCAACTCATTCTCAATACTTGTTATTAGTAAAATGTTCATTCTAAGCATATATCTTTTTAAATAAAGTTAATGAAGAAGATTATATACAAAGTAAAAAACTATTCATGCCTAAGCACTTCAACCCCGCATCCACAGCACACACCCTGACAGAGTTCTAAGCAGAATTCTAAAAGAAGAGAAATATCAATCACCCTAAAATTAAAACTAGAGTATTGAATAGTATTGACTAACTGATCAAGTAGATTAGTTGTTACTGATAACCAATGATTAAGGATATCACTGATTACAGTGCTAGAACATGGCACACCTCTGTTATAGATGAAAGTTAAATTAACATGGGCAGAACACAATCTAGCTATTGACAAAAGTCGACAATAGCTGAAACAGCTTGATGTTCGCAAATCACAACAAAAAATAAAAGTACTAAAGACCTTAATTTATGTTAAATTTACCTTTTCCAACTGATTTTAGCTTTGAATTATATAACCTCTGGGCATTATCACGGATAGCAATTTCAACCTAACAGAATAGAATAATAACAAGAATTGAAAAGTTTGAAGTTCAATGCAAGTCGAATTTTGACAAAATGTAAAAATGCGGGAGAGAAAACATGTCACTGGTGACAATACACTGTTCACTGCACAAAACAAGTTCACATGGCCTAGAATAGAAACAGCTGATAAATAACTACCTGGGAATCAGTAACCTTGAAAACACGCTTCCAAGGTAAAAGAAATGATGATGCTTCTCCAAAAACAAGAGTTGAAACATAGATCAATTTCTGAAATGCCTGCACTGGAGAATCAGTAATAATGGTCAAGCTCCATACCTTCATTAAATTTTTCACACCATTGTCTCCAGATTCAGAAACTAGCAAAACTACAAATGACCTACCCGACGCTGCTCCACATCACCGTCAGGATCTCCAGTTTCGAGCCTTTGCCTGAAAATCCGCCTCCCATGCTGCAATCAGTACACAAAATAGCAGCTTAGGGGAACATTTCTCAAATTCACGTCACATATAACCATAAGCACACTCATTCCTCACATGCATAAATGAAGTTCATATAATACAAAAATACCTCCACATGCATGCTAGCTGCATCTGGGTCATCAATGCCCAAAGCATTTTTGAAGTTGATGATTGTTTCAACTTCATTCCCTCTAAGCTCCTCACCCCCAGGAGGAAGGACAGAAGACACAAACCTAAACCAAGTTAAAATAACCAAAATCTTAACAAGGATCAAAATAAGATCCAAAAGCAAGCTCTTCAATGAACTACAAAAAAAACACTCAACCCCAATTCCAGCTTACTGGCAGTATAAATCACAAAGCTCTGCATTAAATGCCTCATCTTGCTTGCTCACACCATACCTGCAGAATTCAACATTCACAAAGAAATCTCAAAAACTAGCAAAAGTAAGCTAAGCACACTAGCAACTCAAGTACCTAAGCACCAAGTGAGCTAAAAAAAATCAATTTCATCAACAAAAAAAAAAAAAACCCTTTATACCACTCCAAAAATAAACTACTTCCTAATGCAATTCACCAAAAATTCACACTCTGCACACATGATCCTAACTATGACAAACATACATAATCACGCGCCAAAACATCAACCAAAAAAAATCCAAACGTTAACTCAAAAGCACCAATATTTTTGCCAGTGAAGCAATAAAAATACAAACTTTAACAATTAAACCAGAACGAGATTAAAGTAGCTGACTTTTTAGCAATGCCTTCAATCTCCTCTTTACTGACTTCAGTAGGATCATCAAACCCAGAAACATAATTATGCAAATTTATGGCGGCAACCTCGGGAACAGCCGAATTCAACGCATAAACCACAGCCCCGCCAGCTGCTCCAGTCACAGCAGCACCACCAAGAGCCAAATTCCGAGACCCACCGCCGAAATTAGTCCCTAAACCATACCCAGCAGCTAAGGCACCAGCTAGAATTACCGCCGAGCTCACCAATCTTAGCGGTGGAGAGAGATTATTCACTATAGATTGAACTCCTGATAGCTCTCTCTTTCCTCCAAAAATATCATTGGGTTTCGATTCTAAGGTGATGGCGGAGGGGGATTCTGCGGCGGAGCTTCGGGGGAAGGAGACGCGGAAACGGTGGCGTTTAGGGAGGTTGAGAAAGGAAGGAGTGAATTTGAGTGGAGGAGAGAGGAAAGAAGTGGAGGGAGAGGAGGTGAGGGGAGAACGGCTCATTCCGTGATGTTAACAGTGTTGTTTTTGGAGACTGGAAGGTGGGGAGGAGGAGGGGAGGATAAATGGAGAGGAGAGATGCTGGAAACAAGAGAGCGGAGCATTTAAAATTGAGTGATAAAATGGGAAGAAAAAAACAGTAAAAACAAATCAAAACAAATAACAATTAAAAAAAATATATAAAATCTAACATCATCATAAATCAAATTCAAGCTCTAAAGGATGAAATTGAAACATAATTAAATTGGAAAAGGATAAAATTAAATATATAGAAATTAAAGATTAAGGATCAAATTTGTTACAAAAATAAAATGAAACCAAGTGAAGATGGACTAAATTGAAGAAAAAATGTTATAAAAAAAAGATAAAAAAAATTGTCAAATAGTGATAAGAAAAACAAAGACCAAAATGAAGATGAGAAAATTTTTAAATACACAAATAATAATTAAAAGAATTAGGACCAAATTGATATAGGATTAAATTGAAAAAAAAACAAATTAATGAATAATATATATATATAAATAAAATATAAATTAAAAGAATAAATATTAAATTAGACGAATTAAAAAAACATTTGTATTTTACCAAGGAAGAGAAAATGAGAGAAAAGGAGTAGAACAAAAAATTCACCAAAGCTATATATATCAATCAATTATATAGACTTCGTTATGTTGTTTTCATTACCATGATGAATAACAATTTTTATCTTTTAAATGACATCACACACACTATTTGAAAGGTACAAGCTCCTCCAACTCACTAGCAAATACAATGTAAGCGCTAAAAAAAAATTTGTTTATTTAAATATATTAAAAGACTATATTACCCCTCAACTCGATATAACATCAATGAAAAAATGATATGAAAAGACTAAAAATTACTTTATGCAAGTTATATATATTTTCTTTGCATCAAGGTGCATTGTGCTTCTAAAAAGAAAAAAAAAAGAAAATACTTCTAGCTTAAAGTGAAAAAAATTTAACTTTCAAGGATATTCTAGACAATACACTATGCAAATAAAAAATAAAAAAAATAATTATTTTAGCCCAATCAAGCTTTTAATGACAAATGATTCCATGAAAAACATGATTTTGATAAAAAAAGAAAAGAAAAGATATATGAGAAATAAAACCGGGTCTGTTCCTGGTTCTGGGCCTGGGTCTAAAGGTAGGTTTGGATTTTTATCTACCTTTAAAAGACATTTCTTATCAGCTGCGTGTATTTCTTCATCAATGGCAATCTCTTCTCTCCGTTTCCCGCTCTCTCCATGGCTGCTCCTCAAAACCCCAAAGCTAAAACCCTCCTTCAGATATTCATCTCCAATTCTACACTCTTCAAGACACACTCAGTTACTATTCCTCTGTTCTTGCTCTCAATCTCCACCGTCCATTTCTACTCCTTTAACGGACTCAAATTCAAATCAGTCCGTCCATTCAAAATGGGAATCTATTAGAAAGAAAAAGGTTGTTTTGCGGGTTGGATATGTGGGTACTGATTTTAGAGGTCCATTTCCATCAACCATTTTCAGCTTTTGAGTTACCTTGCTTAAATTTTCTAGCTTTTTACTGTTTTTGTTTGTGTTTATTTTGTTTCTTTAAAGATTGTTTTTTTTGAAATCCAGGTCTTCAAAAGCAACATGGACAGCAATCATTATTGAGTAAGTCCGTAACTTCGAGTTAAAATTTTGATTTTGAGTCGTAATTGTGAAAGAGTTTTCTGTCATGTGGTGGTGTTACATGCGAAGATATTGATTATGCTGTGTAATTTAATTGGTTTAGATGAAATATTTATGGGGTCTTAATATAGGGATGCTTTTTTTCTTTTGGTGTTTTGGAATGTGTAGCTATTGAAGGAGAATTGGAACGTGCTATATATGAGTCTGGTGGGATTCGTCAAAGTAATTATGGCAATTTGAATAAAATTTCGTGGGCTAGAAGTAGCCGGACAGACAAAGGAGTGAGTCTTTAATATATGAAGCACGTTTTTATTACTTGCTTTTGTTTTTTATTGAATTTCTGTGCAGATGGCATTTAGTTGGTAATGATTTATTTGCTTGCTTGTGTGTATTGTGGTTGAATTGATTAGGTTCACTCATTGGCAACAACTATAACGATGAAAATGGAGATACCGGAAAACGCATGGAAGGATGACCTTTATGGAATGGCTCTTGCAAAACACGTTAACTCTTATCTCCCTGATAGTATTAGAGTTTTGAGCATCTTACCAGCACAGAAGTGAGGCTTTGAGCTCTTTCATACACATCAGTATCACAGATCCCACAGTTTTTTATGTCAAAAAAAATTCTATGCATGCGTATTTATTATCAAAGATGCTACATCTATGCATGTTCTATTCCACATATAATCTGGTTTTCAAGATCAAGGTTCTGATAAGCTTCTTGCAAGTTCTATCTAACTCTGAATAGTGCTTTAGTGACCAAAATACTGAAAGAGAGTTACTACCTGCAATGAAAGATTGTGTACACATGAAAATTAAAATCTCTGTGAATCGTTAAGCTGTAGTACTTTTGGTTTACTGTAAATATTTTCTAATTTGATTCCTGAGATTGCCAAAGAAACAAGATCGTTGGTAATGTCAATAAATATAACAGAGGTGTGATGCTAGTGGAAATAAAAAACATGTATGGGTCTCGATTGGGTTGTGCATGCAAAGGAAGCTCCTGACAACAAATTTTTGTAGTGAATTTTGTATTTTTAGGTGAATTGTAGTGATAAGATTGTTCAAAAGCTTCACCAACTCTGTATTATAGTTAAACTTGTTTTCCCTGTGTTTAAGTTATTGTTACTTGTCTCTGCTGCTTTCCTAGATTTCACTTTCTCTTTTATTCTGCGACTTGTTCTTAGGAGTTTTGATCCCAGAAGGGAATGTGATATACGGAAATATTCTTATCTCCTTCCTGCTGAAGTTATTGGCATCAAAAGTCACTATAGCATGGCTGAAATTGATGATCACATATCAGACTTCAATAAAATATTACATGCCTTTGAGGTGCGTTTCATTATCTTTGATTTCATTTCTTTTTTTCTCATTATCTGCTATGTCAAAACTTTCGTATCTGTCCTTTTATTGCATGTGAATGCCATGCAGTTCAGAAGAGCCTAAGATCAGTGTATAACAGTCCATATAAATAATGCTTGAGATCAGATTTTCGGTGTTATTTGTAGTTGTGATTCAAATGCATTTTGTAGGGAGACCATCCTTTTCATAATTATACGGTACGGTCCAGGTACCGGAGAAAATATCCAACAAAAAATGGCCATGTGTTGAAGAGAGCAGGATCATCTTGTGGGACATCATCCTCTGGATCTGAGGAAAGTGATGATGAAGAAAATTTGGAAATTGATGGAACAAGCTCATCAGATCATGTGGAATTGAGTCAGAACTCTTTGGAATCCAGCAGTTGTGATATGAATGGGGATATTTTGAAGGTTCAAAGTTCAAAAATACCTCTTCGTGCAAGATGGCTACATGAACCTGATGAGACAGACAGAATAGGTGCTGCCCACTTCAGAAAGATTTTTCGCTGTTCTTGTGGAAAGCTGGAGAAATCTCATGGATTCGATTTCGTTGAGATTTCTATATGGGGAGAGTCTTTCATGTTACATCAGGTGAGACCCTTTTTTCCCCTTACAATTAACAAATAAATCTTTTTAATCATATATAACACTTAGGCTCATGTCTTCTATTTACATCTTCCATTGTCACCTAATTAATTTCACAGAGATACAAGCACATGGTGCATGTACTTGTATCCTCTGCAAGTCTCCTGGAGAAGAAATTTAAGCAAACAAGGCTTATTGTGTGCTGTTGTCATTGTTTTATAACGTGTTTAACTTATTTTATTACATAATTGTTATGTGGTTCACCAGATCCGCAAAATGGTAGGGACAGCTGTGGCTGTCAAGCGGAAGGTGCTTCCAAGAGATCTCATAATGTTGTCACTGGCGAAGTTCTCAAGGATTGTCCTACCCCTTGCTCCTTCTGAAGTTCTGATTTTGAGGGGAAACAATTTTTCTATGAGAAAAAAATCTGGTGCAGGGAAAAGGCCTGAAATGGAGACAATAGTTGAATCAGAAGAGATTCTCAGGGCTGTGAATGAGTTCTATTCTACTATGATGCTACCTGAAGTTTCAAAATTCTTGGACCCTTGTAAGCCTCCCTGGAAGGAATGGGTTGAGAATTTGGACAAGTACACAAGCATTCCTGATGCACAATTGGAAGAAGTCAGGAGTGCTTGGAAAGTCTGGATGGAAACTTTTAAGTTCAGGAAAAACATTGAATTAGCTTTAAATCAATGAAACGAGGTAAAGCACTTCTAATCTGACCTGTGATTTTTTTGACAGATTTTCACCACCCGGTTATTTGTTTGTCCGATGTCTAACAGGGTGAATTATCTTGTGATGCCCGAGCCTCACTGTTTACCTGTCTGTACCCTGGTGATTGCTTCTCACCAATAACATGGAATAACAATTTGCGAAGTTGCTTGAGCATGCACCTTACCATTCGGATGTGCTACTTTTTGACAGGTCATCAAAATACCAGGGGAATACCTAGTGTGAGAGCGTGATGCTGAATTTGTTTATTCAGATGGTCAAGTACTGATGCCACAGCCCTATGCTAATGGTCGGGGATCACACGCTATGGTGGATCATCCTTGTAACTTCCAGCATGTCAAAGTGGCTGGTGGCTGATGGTTGCTGGGTTCAACATGCCCCTGAATATGGAGAGAGAGAGACTGAATAGGCTGAATAAGAAACTTTCCATTAAAAAGTAATCGAGGAAGATGTATAGCAATACTTGAGTGAAAGAGTTCTTGGCAGTTTTGTCTTTTTGACCTATATAGCACATGAGATATTGGCTAAAAGCATGTTGTATCTTTTCATGCATCATGCAGGAATAGTTTTAAACGTGCAATTTCACAAATGTTGGGAGGTTTTATGTCTTGATGAGTTTTCCGGTTTGATCTCTAATTATCTTTTTCTTCACTCGCCGTAGCTTTGCGGATCCTAACCGTTAAGAAACCATCTCATCTAAAAACTCAAGCTTGTAAATGAGGTCTCATAATATGATTTATATTATTCTCTAACACTAGCTATCACGACTCTTTAAAATCCTTTCTCTATGAGAGAGAGGGGCATAAATGGAAGTTTGTGAAAAATAGTATTTTTTTTTAATTAAAATTATATTTTTTATGTTTTGTTTTTTTTTTAATTTATATTCTAATGTAAAAAATAAATTCTTAAAAATAAAATATATCATATAAAAAATATTTTAAAAATTAATCGATAATATATTTTTTAAGTAACTTTTAAGTGGTAAGCAGATAATTAAAAAGAGTTGATTCACTAATACAACAAAGTATTATTCCAGTACTTCAATTCAAGCATCTTGTGAGAGATTTAGAGTCTGTTTGGCACACGGCAGCGGTTGTGTTTTGCAGCTTTTCAATTTTTTTTTTTTTTGCATTTTAAAAACCCACGGTATGTGTTTTAGATCATTTTGATGTGCTGATATAAAAAATAATTTTTAAAAAATAAAAAAAATATTATTTTAATGTATTTCTGCACGAAACACACTTTGAAAAGCTACAGCAACAGCTCTCCCAAACACCCTCTTAAAGAAGTGTGATTGCGGTTGTGTTTTTAAAGTGGTTTTTTTTTTTAAAAAATATCAAATGTTATTTTTTTTATTTTTAAAAATTATTTTTTATATCAGCACATCAAAAAGATATAAAAACATAAAAAAAATCTATTTAAAATGAAAAAAAATCAAATTTTTGGTAAACACCAATACAACAGCAATGTCAAACGGAGGCTAAAAGTTGATTCAAGAATATACTGATAAAATAAAAAAATGGTATGATATAAAATGCATAAATATCATCATCCTATTATTTTATTAAAACATTGAATTTTCAACCTAGATGCAATGGAATTTATAAATATAATTATATTTGTAATATGGTGGGAAGTATTTGTTGCCTCAGACGTCAATTTCGTCTGTTCCATCCACAGAAATCATATTATTATGACACGGACGAATTTTGTCCATCTACACGCACACACCCACGTCAAAGTTATTAAATTCGAAGAATAGCATCACCAATTAAACATAACCAAATTAACTTGAAATAATTTGAAATAATATTATTAAATTTTGACTAAATCCATCAAATAAAGAATTAATCCACCATTTTAATTTTCTATGATTTAATTTAAAGCTCAATCTTAATTACAAATTAATCAAAATCAATTAAGTCTAATAGCAATAAAATAGATAGATGCTACGAGGCAGCCTACGAAGAAAACACGAGAGTTGGAACTCCAAGTTAAAGAATGAGATATGTTGAGTTTTGACCATAATATTTATGGTTCAAAATTAGAAAAAATATATATTAAAATATACCCTTTAGGCTTCTATTTGGCTATGTACCTTCTAATTGAATAAATATTTCCCTAAATAATTTTCTTAGTTAAATTACAAGTGAAACCCACATGTCCATTTCCTTCTTCAATGAGATATGCTCATGAGGGCATATTTCTAATCTTCCATTTATTTATTTTGTCTTAGTTTTTTGTTTTTGGAATTCCATTGTAATGATGATAGATCGATGTTCAATATCCAGCTCTTAAATATCAACAACAAAACCATACATGTGTGTTCGTGCCTCTATGGCAACGATTTCTGCCAGCCTTCTTGGGTGTCGTGTGGCCGATCAAAGAGAGGAAGCATGATCCATTGATGGAAGATCAAAGAGAGTGCTGCTAGCTAGAGATGGTTTTCACACAGAGAGTAGTAACGCCCTTATTGCTTTCAAATTACATCACAAGTCACACATATAAAACTTTGATGGTCACTACGTGAAGGAGAGAACCCCCCCAAAAAAAAAAAACTAAGTGAAGGAATCAAAACATTTTGTTTCCATTTGTTTCTCATTGTACATAAAAACAGACTGTTTCACATGTTGCACATTTATATGATCGATATTGCAGGTCCATCTTTTGGATTTTCCTCACCGCATATCAGAAACCATCGATTCACATGTGATGATAAGAGATGAAGGAAGCAACCTATGCTTGCTTGGCTACTAGCTAGCAAGCAAGAAACTGCTTCGCTTCATTCATGCTCACTAACTTCAATCCATTTTTGTATCCCTCGCAACACCACTTGTTTAACCACTTGAGCGTCGATATGGTCATCAGCTTCTTTAGTCTCCTGTGAGATCAACAAATTCAATAGTGATCATTGGCTTCCTGACCTAATAAATCTTCTACACATGAGAAACGTCTTATGGTTACAAAGGAGAGGCTCGAAACCGAGATCTCCATGGCTCATTACCTGGCTACACATATGAAACCTTACGTGCAATCTCTGTGTTAATCTGTGCATGCTCTTGTGTAAGAGAAATAGCTAGGGCATGTATTGTATGTTTCTGTATAAAGATATTTAGCAAATAAAATCTATACATGTCTTCTTACTCTTGTAGCAATGGCTTCTAAGAGGAAACTGTCAGAAGTAGAAACCCTAGCTTGGAGCACCTCAAGGCCGAGCTCTTCAAAAGCTTGCAGTATGAATACAAGCAATCCGTGACAATTTCTTGCGGTGAATACCTTGATAAGAAAATGATTCTCTTGTTCTTCTACTCTAATCTGATGATGTTAAAGAAAAAAAAAAGTTAAGATCACAGAGAAACCCATTTCACGCAAACAATTTTATTCATACAGGAGTATATATATTGGTGAAGAATTCAATACCATACCGTGGGGAAATTCTGGCTAGTAAAGCTCGCAGCAGTAGAAACGTCTTGATTCAACTTTTCTACCCTTTTCTTCAATTCCTTTATATAATTCGATGCATCTAATATGATAGAGGCTTTGTCGTGCTGCTCAGGTAATCAATAACATGGATGATTAATCAAATGTTTAATTTAGAACCCATTTGATGGCAAGAAAATTAATTAAGAGCCTAACTATAGTAATCAACAGCACACTATATTCTTCATCAAATATTTGAGAAACATATATTAGAACAGTACACTTAGTACTACTGCTATCATAATATTCATAAGAAAAACAGAAATTGAGGAAAAGAAAAGGAGAATGATGGTGATGATGAACCTTAATCTTTGACAGAATTTGAGAAGAAGAGAATGATGATGAACTTTAATCTTTTGACAGAATTTGAGAGGAAGAGAATGGTGATGATGGTAAACTTTTCTTTTGACCAAGATAAAGGACATGCATGCAATCAAGCCAAGGAGAAGTTGCTGTGGTTAACGATATTGAGAGTACACACACACACACACGCACACACTACCGCATGAGAGTTGGTGATGGAACGAAGAAGTTGCAGCTTCTTATACATGGCTGCCCTTTTTTGCTCCCTAGAAACCATTGCTGCTCTTTCTCACTCTGTCTTTCTCACAAGCTTGTGTGGCTGACTGGCAGCTTAAATAGGAAAGAAAACGAAGTTTTGTTGTTATAAATAATTGTTCTATTCCAATTTGAAGCTTTTTTTTTTTTGACCAACTTGCCCTGACTTGCTCAATCTGCTACAACAATACAATAATTAATTTTAGGTATCGTAGAAGGATACAATACCCAACCCGGGTTTTAATTATTTAAAAGAACTTGGAAACTACGTTATATAAAATAATCAAAGAACTGTTTTCCTTCAATATATATAAACCCTAGTATATATAAACCGAACTGTCATGCATACATGATGTAATTAAATTTTTATAATTATGGAGATGAATAACAGGAAATGATCAACGGAAGAGATGGTGTGCATGGAGTGATTTGATGGCATAAACTATGAAGTATAGAGAAAGATTTTGAGTGGTGATGGTGGGGTTAACGTGAGAGGTAGGAATCTATTCGTGATCGAACACCATCGAAAGTAGCAAAAGCATGTTCCAGTTGTGTTTTCTGAATGCCTCCAAGTTTTCCTCACGGGAAGGATAATTCTCTCTGATCTGTCTCCACTCCTGGCTACCTTCCTATCATTCCAAATTTCTTTGAAACTTTTAGTCTCGGATTGAAATCAAGGCTTGGAAATCCACACATGCCTTTATTTCTCCAAATGGTAACACCAAAAGACCCTTTATTTTCTCAACATAAACATTAAAAGGTTTTTTTAACCTTTTCATTTAACGATTGTAGTTTAGTTTCATTAAACCGACTCTTTGTCAATCATGAAATGAATTTCAGGTTATAGCAATAAACCTCCTCTTTATCCACGTTTTTTCTTTTTAATTCTTTTTATTTTCTATTTAATAATCATGGATTGGTTTTCACAAATTCAACACTTAGCAAACCGTGAAATAATATTTGAAATCATGAATACACGAGACAATATAAGATAAAAAATACATATTAAAAAGTTGATGAAAATACAACATAGAAAAAAAAGACACAATCCAATATGGGTTACATTAATAGTTACCAACATTATTATTCATTTGAAGTTGATTTTGGATTGACCTTGATATTTGATTTCAATTAGATTCACTTGGGCTCTTGCAATGTTAAAAATAAAATTTGAGTTAATGCTTGGTTTGAGTAAAAAATAAATTTTTATTTTATTGATTCAAACCAATCAAAACTTTGGAGACCAAAAATACTCAACTTTTGTTTTCGAAGAAATAACATCTTTATTTCAGCTTCACAATTCACTTTGGTTGGAATCCATAAAGCTTCCCTTTCTCCTTTTTTTTTTTTCTTCTTATTTTATATTTTCTTTTCAATTTCATCCTCATATTTTTTAATAGTCCTCTTATTTTTAGACATGTGAAGTCAACTTCCACATGTTTTAATTTAAGCTTGAGTTAGATAAAGAGTTGGGTCATAAGATTTTTTATTTTTTCAATTTCACTCCCCTTCTTTGTTCCATCCTCAAAACTTCTTTACTAGTAATTTAGGTTGTTTTAGGATCGATCAAGTCAACTAAGTCACATCGTAAAAACTCTCATATGATAAGGAAGTGGGCTAAGAGGTTTTTTTATTTATCAAATTTATCTTTTTTGTTCGGTCAGTCAGGTTATCTTTGGATCAGCCAAGTAAATGAGTCATATTAGAGTAACTCTCATATGACTTAACTTTAAACCTAAGTGAGAAAAGAAGTCACGAGAATAGATTTCAAGGTTGATCTACTATGTCAAATTTAATAACAATAGCAAATTATTTTCAACAATCTAAATATTTTTTAACATTTATTTTTTATCTAATGCATGTTGTGGCATGAGTATGTAATCTAGCATAAGCATATCGTGTTGTCTTGTATATGACTTTCTACATCTTCTTTGAGTCAAATAAAAAAAAAATATTATTATTATTATTATTATATACCATATCAACTATGTTGTAAAACGATTGAGAAAATCATTTGATGCTGTATAAATGAATTCTTTTTCATTAAAAAAATGAAAGAACAATGTTGGGTTCAAATAGTACCTAAG
Source organism: Salix dunnii (assembly GCA_015731905.1). Taxonomy (NCBI): domain Eukaryota; kingdom Viridiplantae; phylum Streptophyta; class Magnoliopsida; order Malpighiales; family Salicaceae; genus Salix; species Salix dunnii. The sequence continues at coordinate 14,405,789 of CM027671.1, read as the reverse complement.
AAAAAAAGTTAAGTCAACTTGAGTTAACATAATAAACTTATAACCCCACTAATAATCAAGGTGGAACCAATTTGATAATCATGCCCAAACTATGACCTAGGTCACGAGATCAATATAATATGATAAGAAAAATATAAATAAGATATTTTGGCCTTTAGAGATAAAAAAGAAGCATTGAAGTGAAAATCCATAATTGATTATATGCACCACAAAAAAGAGAGAGGTTATAGCAACACTTTTAATGATTTGATGGAAGAATTATTTTGGATTTTAGAGACACCGCAATTGTCGGCCGAAGGGCATAGACGCCTCTTACGTGCTACACATGCAACATTAATTTAATTTTTTAATTTTTATATCTATAAAAATACCAAAATTTTATATCAGTGAACAAAGTTATGCACTTTTTTCCCTTTCTTACAATGGTATTTTGATTATTTTACTATGTTTTTTATTTCTATATTTTGTAAAATACCATATTGCTCCTCAAATAACATGATAATAACAAAAAAAAATTAATGTCCCCAATAACTAGTTATGTATTTTTTATTTATTTGAAGAATAGAGAAATCATCATAGTTATTCTAATCAACAATGCAAATTGGTCTTTGTCTAAGGTGTTTTTTAATACCGAATTAACTTTTGTGACTATTGTTTTTAACCAGCCTAATTCACTCTAGTACATGGCTAGCTACATGGGAAATTAAGGTCTTCACTAACGTTCAAAATCGAAGGAGAAAAGATAGCAGATTGTACCTCCATGGGCCAGACACCAAGTCTATAGACGAGGAATGATGCTTTGATTGAATCGCAAGACCAAAACGAAGAAGATTCACATCATTGATGTACTTGGCATTCCGCCATTGTGTCTTCATTGTTTCTAATAATTCAGGAGGCAGCCTGACCTCCTGAATTATTCACAAAATTTCATCCTTATTTACGGCACCGTTTCCTCCCAGCTCGGTGCAAGTTTCATTAAATTACTTATTTTACTTCAAGAGAAAGCATTTACTGGATGAAGAAGTGCTATACGACATGACTCACAAGCAATTAAGATCAGGTGCATCCACCAAAAAAAAGAAGAAAAAAAGCAGAGAGATAATTGGTGTGTCCTTGTTGCCTTGCCTCAATATTCATCCATTCACGCTATAATCATCGGGAAAATAGAATTATATTTGGTCCCACCAAAAAATGATGAGAAGTCTCTTTCTAATTAAAAAAATAAAATAAAAATTCTGCTCCCATATTTCTCTCATCTATAATGTAAGTATTCAATAGTTGAAGTGTGAGCAGCTTACAAAATTACTAGAGATGGAGAGGAAAATGGGACCTCATAACTCAGGTGGATTTAGAGAAAATCTTCCTTCCAAATATCTTGGACTACAGAACCATATTTGTATAGTTAATGGCGAACACACTCGACACCATCTTCAAATGAATTAGCTTGTAATATGCATGATTAATTTCTCATGCATGTATATGTTCGGATTTGCAGCTGAACCCTAGCTCATACTTAGTTTCTAGACGCTTGTGTGCTCAACCTGAGTAAGATAATTACTTCTTTATATGATATAAACTATTTCAGTATCCTTCCCTTGCACCCATCTTTTCAATGGTTGATAAAGAGCTAAATAATTGATACAACCTGAAGCAACAATTTTAGCATTATTAATTTTTTATGACCTTGTTTGGGATCCATCCATTGGTAGGTCATGTGTCAACTGGCAGCTGGGTTTGCTTTAGAGCTTTGTCAGCATTCAAGCATGGACAAACGAGGACTTCAACAATTCACATGAGTGCCCATTAATCATCACAACCAAACAATATCATCCAGACGCGTTTAGCCCCGCTCCCAATTTGTCCTTTGCTCACTGAACCCTATACTCTCTTTAGGGTTTTAATGTCTTGCTCATCCAAATTTGGAGTTTTCTATCTTGATTAACCTTCAATGTTAATCTAGATTTTCCACAAATGCACATAATTAATGTCCACCTAATAGTTATAGCTTTAGATTCTCAATATCAAATAATATAAATCATAGTTTTAAACTTAACTTAAAATGATTTTTCGACATGGCATTAGAATTTTAGTGACTAAGTCATATTTTATTTAATAAAAATTAAACATGTGATAATGTGTGTATGTAAGAGTTTCGAGTCCTACGTATCTTTATTTTGGATAATTATTAGAGGATATTATAACATGAATCTCATTTAATAACTTAAGTTTTGGGGTTAAATGACTCGTTGACTTTGTTGACTTATAAATTAGGGTTCGAAAACATATGATTTCTTCTTCTTTTTCTTTAATTAAATCATTTCTGAACAAGATTGAATATGTTAGTAAGAGTAAATGAATGCAAGATTTTGGATTGAAGGGCATGCCTCTGCTGATTTTGAGAATTTCCTTGCTCAATGGCATATTCTTCTCTATGAGAATACAGGGCGAGCAATTTCCTAACTCATATGGCTCAACAGTAATTCCTTTTCTTTTTCCTGTTGAATGGGGTAAGGTTTTACAAAAGATATATATATAAACAACAACAGTTCGTTTTATGGTACCTTAAATTATTATGAAGTCTCACTGTTTCTCAAGTTAATCAACTCAATAGTTAATTCTATCAATGTCCCCCATTCTTCTTGTGTTAATGATAAGAAATTAATAGTATGAGTTAGGTGATTTAAAGATACTATACAACATTTTAATACAAAGATAATATAAAATTATGTTACACCTTACTAATAAACAATTTAAATTCTTGATTAAGGTTATTCTTTTAACGTAGTATAACTCTCATTAACTTTAAATTCTATCTTCTCATATATATATATATGATAGTTAATCTAACGTTCTGTGATTATTTGACACTCTGATTGTGAACAACTCATCATTTTGTTTTCAAAACAACTCAATTTCAGCTCCATAAAAATTTTAAAAAATATAATAATTTCCGGATGGATTTAATTGAAATTACATCCCAGAATTTCCCACTATCAACCATACATATTCGTATCAAATCATATCAGCACCTGAAAATTCCATTGATGTGTATAACATACAGCCGGATGGGATGCATGAGGTACCCATTTTGTTTTTTGTTTTTTTTTATATGTGCGTGTGTGTATAAGAGAAAATTGCATCCCGTCATTTCGTTTTTCACCAAAATAACGAGTATAGCTTTATGAATTATATGCACATTGAGGTGATGTGATCCTTATCACACTGAAATAATTACACCAATGTGAAGAAGTACAATAATAGCAGAGCAGCTATAAATGAGACTGTACCCAGAAACATCTATGAATATACAGTTTTAACTATGCCAAGAGAAGCAGATAGTGTTGTTCAGCTGGCATTTTTTGGAATTATTGCTTCCTTACCTACAGGATTACTTCATATATATATATATATATATATATATATATATTCTCAAATAATAATCAAGAATTGAGAGGAACATATTACTGTTTTATATATAAAATAAAAAACTATACTGTCAGCAATATATCTAAAGGAATTAGCTTAATATTTTCTTATTCCGATAAAAAAAAATATACTGTCAGCAATCAAAGCACATCTCTAAGGGAATTAGCTTAATATTTAAAAAATATATAGTAAAACAAACATGTGTCGACATAATCTCTACTTGATCAGATGCTTTTCTAGGCAATATAATGTTGTTTAGAGCCAACATTTGTTTAAGGATGCCATTTGATTAGGTTTTTTTCTGATTTGAAATATGTATATGTTGCTCTCGTGACATTCCATAATATTATTTTATGGCATTCATTCTTATATTAATTAATTAATTAATTAGACGTACAACTTGCTCTCTGAATTCCAAAGAAGATTTGTAGATATTATCCCCATTGCATTTCCAAAACACACATGTTATGTAAGCCACTCTTTTGGAAGATAGTCTTCTCGCACTTCTAATTTTCATTGATTTTCCAGCTTTTTTATTATTATTTTGCTTACTTGTATAGGACTGTTTACACTGCATACAAGTAAAGAATGTGAACGGAATATTTAATTGATATTTAAAGAAATTTTTGTTCGTATTATAAATTAGTTTTTTTGGTAATTAATATCCGAGCTAGCTCACTGGTAACTCACCTTCAATCCCTAGTCTCTCGTAAGAAGTCAAGTATCAAAAATCATCAACTAGATATATGCATTGAAAATCTAATTTTACCACAAAATATACATAGGAATATTTTTTTTTTCTTTTTAATAAACAGGGCAGGAGCTAAAACAAAAATGATTTCAAGTGGCTAATACGAGACAAAGCAACCCTAATTATATCAAGAAAGGAGAAGAGCAGCCAGACTCTCAGAAGGATGGCTATTTAGTCTGTAGGTTAATTGCATATGGAAATCTTTTATTTATTTTTTTATCTTTATTATTATAAGTAGCTAACAAGCTCACGTGAGCTGTATAGATAAAACATATATTCACATGCAAATGTATGTGAGAGACAACAAGAACTAAGTTAATAGAAATCATAAATATTTCCTTACGGAGAGATATATAGAAGTTTTCTTAATGGGTTCAAAACGTTCGTGCAAACATGTGAATTGAGAAAGACAAAGTTTAAGACAAAAACCCACTCACGTTCTTCACCCATACAAGGAAAGGATATATGTCTTGTTAACTTCGTACCTATGGGGTTGCCTTAAATTGAAGGGCATCGTGGTAGATGCATTTTATTAGTTTAACTTTCTTCACTTATGGTGTAGAGCCAATAAATTTTTTATTTTTTATATTATATTTCTGTAATATACTCTCTTTATTTATAGTAAGCTTTTGCTTCAGTTAGATGGGCTTCTCTGTAAGGGATATTTTTAGTTTAATTTGCTAACGGGCTGTTAGAATATTTGCAAGTCTACCTGGGTCACCCAAGTTTACTGGGGCGACTAGCATTACTCTAGCTTTCACACAACGTTTTCTAAGCCTAAGAATTTCAGCATCTCCTTAAGACGATTGGCACTTCTTTTTGTTTTTTCCAGTGTTGTTAGAATCTAAAGCTCCTTAAAAAAACATGGTTCTAAACCTAGTTGGCCTGGTTTGGCCAGCCCGATACGCCAATCCAATCTAAATCTTGAATCAAGCCGGTATCTTTTCTTACAAGTCATGCAGTTGACCGGTCATAAAGCAAGGTTGTCATGATGTTCTGGAAGAAAGATATACAACAATATTTCTGCTCATGGCTATATATGCAGCATCTTTAAATCAATTTTCACATATCGAGATGAAGTTGATCTTTCAAGTTAAATTACTTCAAAACAACCCATCTATACTTAGAACTAGAAAAAAATGTTTGAGAAGCTTATCTGCTACAGCTTGGCTTAGATTATGAATCTTTGGAGGCTTAGATTATGAATCTTTGGATTCTAAAATGAAGTTAATATTCGTTTAATTTCATTTCAAGAGATCAAAATTAAGGCATCTCTGCAATCAAGCAGTAGGGCGAGGGGGACACTTAAAAAGTGAAAAGACATGTAAAATTTGATAAGGATTATGCAGCGACAAGATAGAAATGCGACTTGTTATTCAAGTTTCACCAGCAGCCAATGTTTACGAGATAAAGTGAAGGAGATAGGCTCAAGTGATTGAGATTCATCGTGAAATCCATAATGAAGCTCTAAGTTTCAATAGCTTAATCATTTCTGTAAACATATATGTGCAGGGAACAACGAAAATCACTTTAGAAAAATCAAATACATATGAGAATTGAGTTTAGGGCTGTAAATTTTTCTGCTTTAAATAAATTCCTCGTGCTTTATCTATAATTTAAAATCATCCAAGTGAAAGGCAGGAAAGAAAACCTTATATGATAACTAGTATTGTGTTAAGGAACCATCTCATCTAAAAATTTAAGTTGATAGATAAGGTCCCAGAACATGATTTATATTATTTTATAATACCTCACTCAAGTGAAAACCCTTTGAGCTTGAAAATTATATAGAATTAGATCACTTTGTGCTTGATATTTATCAAATAGAATGGAATGGTGAGATTCGAACTCATGACCGTTAGGTCAACAAGACTCTGATACCATGTTATGAAATCATATTACATAAAAAATTAAGCTGATAAATAAGATCTTGGAATATGATTTATATTATTTTTTAACACTGGAGAACTCAACATATGAATTGCTGAACTCTTCACATTTTTGAAGCTCCACACTTCTCTTGTATAATCAATGAAATTGTGGCTTTATATCAGCCTTTCAAAACAGAAAATAAAATCAAAATAACCACGTTCATCAAGATCTAAAAACGTGATGAATCTATTACAGAATAATTCAAAACCCAGAATAATTCAAAACCTAAACTAAACTCTTATAACTTTATTAACGTACGTAATATTAATTTAGTCACCAAAAACCTACATCTCCAACACTATCCACAGTTTTACATACGTGGTTATAATAAAAACTTTTTGGTTAAGACAGAACTATAATTCATAGTTGTGATGATAGAATGTACTTTTAAAATCGATGATGAAAATCTAAACTGAATATAACCTACAACTCTTAAGATTAAAAAAGAAAAAGACATGACGTAGCTGTGATGATAGAATGATACAAAGGTCGCTAGCAACCCAGGAAAGCTGTGGAGGCTCAAAATGACACCATCCATCAAGCTAGCAGTACCCAGGTGCCAGGTCTCATATGCTGGACCCGCGAAAGAAAGATGCCTGAAACAGGTTCGTGGATTTAATAAAATTATAGCCTACTTGGGCGGCTGGTGGGGCTAGATGATTAATTTCTATTTCACGGCTGTGAATCAATCATTCCTTCACATTTTCTGGGGCTGACATTTAAAGGTCAAGAAGTCCAATTCATTAGCCTTCGATTATCAAAGTTTCATGGGAAAATCTCATATTCGTCTCTTAACTATCAAGCAATTCTCAATTTCTTCTCCGAAATAGTGCAAATGCATTCCTAAAGTTTCACAAATTGCTCAATCAGTCCCTACATTAATGCATGCTTTTTTATTTAACATAAATGTCTGTATCAACTTATATGCACCTCCATTAATTGTATGGACTCTAAAGTTAATAATAATATAAGTCTCAAATGATTCTCACATTAAGAACCACATTACTCGAATATAAAATCACAAAAAAATAAATAATAATAATTTTTAATAATTATTATATTAATAAATATTTTAATCCCAAACCTGGGATTTAGTGATAATTCTTCCATGCAAACTTTTCTTAAGATCTCATCAGCTACCATTTTCAAATCTCGAAACTGGGGCGTTAGATTCATTTCAATGTTTTATTTTTTTCTTCTCTTTTTCTCAATAGTTTTTCAGGCTCTTGTTCTTTGACGTGTAATTTCCTTACCCTCAACTACTCACGAACCCCAAGGACGTGTCAGCATACCAAATAGAATCTTGGCTCTTCAGCTCATTTATAGTATATCTAGAAAAGTAGAAATAGTTATTTTAAAATGTTTTTTATTTGAAAATATATATTGAAATAGTATGTTTTTGTTTTTTTTAATTATTTTTAAATTATATATTAAAACAATCTACAAATAATAATAAAAAATTGAAAAAAAAAAATCTTTCAAAATTTTCTTAAAACCCTCTTCAATAAAAACACTGTATACAGTAGTGGCTCTATGATTTGATTGATGTAGTTATCCTTTATCAGAACATTAACTCACTGTTCAAAGATGTCATCATTTGTCATGCATACTCAAACATTCTAAGATAAAAATTAAAATATAGAATAGTGATTTGATAAAATGTTATAATATTCGTATGTGGTCTGGCAGGGTAGGACCATCTCCATTTAAGCCTATATTTTTTTTGTTATTTAGAATTATTTTTGTAATAATATTAGATTATATAAATGTATTAATATTAAAAATAACTTTTAATATGCGTGTGTATCAAAAACTTCCTCTAATTCTATTTAATAAGGTTGTCAATACCATTCAGGTTACCGTTCCGGTTTTTTTATTGGTACAGAATATTTTGGTGTGCCGTTTCAGGATTGTACTGTTCATATAAAATTAATATTATATATATATATATATGAAAAAAATTAAAATATTAATTTAACAAGAATAATTAAAATTCAAGATAAATTAACTTTAAATTATACAATACAAACACAAAAATCAAACAAATATAATATCAAAATTAGAAAAAAAATCACAAATTAATCAAAATAAAGAAGATTTTAAGGCCGGAACGGCACACCCTGAACGGAACCTAGATGTTCCTGTCGGAATTTAGCCGGAATTTCCGAGATGAAAACGACGCCGTTTCGTCTCGATTTTATTAACAGAACGAAACGTTCCAACTATTCCAGGTGAAACGGAACAAAATTAACAATCCTACTATTTAAACAGTCTAATTAAAAAGTGTAATATTTGATAAGTTTTAAGAAGAAAGAAAATTGTTTGGACGGGAGGAGAATTGATGTGGCTGGACTTGGAACACATTGCAGCTTCACATGCACATCCTGATGGCAGATGACAAAGTGATTCGAGGATTGCTTGTCAAAAACAAGATGAAATTAAATCACTGTAGTTAAACATTATTGTACTGTTATAGATATTTTGTAATATGCCTGCTTGTCAAAAACAAGATTATATTGCCAAGGAAAAAACAAATTTTATTTAACGCCCACTCACTTCTTGTTCTAGTATGTGGATAGCAGGAGTAAAGGCATGAGATAATCCGCCATGGCTCCTACATGATCACTGCATAAGTTTGTAGTTCTCTACGTCTTCCCTACTTTTTTGAGTGGCTTTCATATGTTCAGGACCCACATCTCTTATGATATGATCAGGTTCAAGTTCACAGGACAATTGGTAGCTAATCGTTGGTGGAACGTAGTATCTCTCCAGCCAGCGCGAAACTTGTAAATTAAGAACAATTCCTTTTCATGGAGACTCTTTGGTGAGTGAACTTCAGAATAATACGTACCATCGCCATGTTTTCAACAAGCTAAAAACTCTGCGATTCTAACAAATAAAATAAGTATACAAATTCCTAACTGGTAGTTCTGAATCAAGGGTGTGTAATAGTACTTGAATATATTTACAATACGTGTGCTCCTCCTACAACATAAGCTTAATCAAGTAACTTGGACCACTCACTAAAAGAATTCGACATTCAGTATGGTTTAATTAGTTCAAATGGATCTAACCAATCATCACATTACGAGAAGACTGACTCAGTCATGATAATTATGATCCAAATGAACTCCAATTCCTATAATAAATTTCATTTTCTTGTTAATTTATGTATGCGAGTAGAACTTTCTCAATCGAGCATGCAAGACTAAAGCTAGGAAAGTGCCAAAAAGACAAAGTGATCCCCATATAATAAAAGTGTTCCTATAGCACTCCATGCCCATGCATTTGCCATCCTCACTAGCTTCCCTCCGATAAAAAAGTGCTGCCAAGTAGCCAAAAATGAAGGAACCTACAGGGATATTGGCAACCACAACATTGTGGTTGACACTGAAATTCTTGGTGCCAAAAAGCTCAGTTGTTGTTGATACAGAAATGGAAGTGATTGCCCCAGAACAAACACCTATGATAGCGGTGCTGATATAGAGGGAGATGTTCGCTGTGCTGAGAAGTAAGAAGAAAGCTCCTGCCATTGGGGCCATCAGTGCTGCAATACAGGCTGGTCTTGATTTCATATACCTGCTCCTGAAAAGAAATTGAAATCAAGCCTTTAATTTCCTGAACTGCTATCTCAACAGATGGAGATTGTTGATTTGCGTGCACCAAATGGAGGCAGATACATAGCATTGAATAAATCTATAAAATTCAGGTAAATCATAAGTGCAGATATCAAAAGCCCTTTATGATTTTGGAAAAGCTCACGCTGAAAATGCTTTTCCTATGGCCTTTATCATCCAAATACACATGATCTAGAATCATGTTCGTTAAAAAATATAACCGCAGAAAGCATTTTCTAAAAACTCCATGCCTTTTGATCGTACAATGTGCTGTAGAATTCGACACAGTAATATAAACAAACACTCAAGAACAGAGATTGAATTACCTTGACAAATTGGACTCCAAGAGAGATGGTATGAGTCGGCCAAAGAACCCAAATGAGGAAGACAAAGAAACTAGAGAAGAAGTCCCCGAGCTCCCACGAGACTCTGCTATTTGTCCCAAGTTATTCAAATAAACTAGCCCAAGAGTTGCACCAGACAGGTATACAAAGAAATACAGCCAAAAATTAACTCTTTTTAACATCAACATCGCCCCAATTTCCTCTACACACACCTCATCATCTTCCCTTGTATGATCATCTTCCGCTTTTATCCCACTCTCTATTCTCTCAACATCATCACCAACATTTTCCTCTACATACACCTTCATCTCTCCATTTAAGAACTTTTCTTTCATCTTCTCTGCCATTGGGATCGCAAGTGGGGCTAACAGGAACACTAAGATACCAATGGCATTGGCTAATGGAGGTAACCTACTTGACACGGAACCCAAACTGCTGGCAACAGCATAGATTCCTGTGGCTATTGTTAGCACAAACATGGCCACGAACCCAACCTTCATGTTATTGCCAGTTCCGACATTAAGACCTCTAACAAACAGTACAGACATCACACTCACTACTAAAGGTGATAAAGAGTTAAGAAGAAGATAGGCTTTTGCTCTTGTAACTGGAGAAAAGGTGAAGGAATCGACAAGTGCTGTGTAGATTTTAGCACTTAATCCTTGATAACTAGTGGTTAATCCTACAGCAACTTGGCGATCAGAAGGGAAGTTTTGGATGGTAACAACATAGCAAACTGTGTTGATCCAACAGATACTATTTCCTGCCAGAACAGTGAGCAAGAAAATATGGGCATAAGAAAGGGAGGAAATTTGGCCTGTTATGAAGAGATATTGCAAACCATAACCAGCCAAACCAAGAGCTGAACCAATCACGAGGACTAGCCATAGAGGAAAATAAAGAGCAGCTATGCCAGGAAAGAAACCAAATAGTTTTCCAGCATCTGAGGCGAAGGCAAGGTTGTTTAGCTGAACTTGAGACATAGAGAGGAGCTGTTTGAGCTGGGAGGAGTATGCAGGGAAGTTGCTGTTTGTTCCATTTACAGACTGAAGCCAAATGATACCCACAAGGCTTAACCATTGAAGGGTTTTTGAAGCCATTGTGGTTAGATCGAGGTCTATGGTTAAAGTGCTTCGAAATGGGTCATTTATAGGAGTGTGTCTTGTGAAATACGGCTAAGCCGTGCATACCCCCCCCCCCCCCCCCAAAGTCCTTGAACTATATATAAAATGACACCTTTTTTTTTTTGTTACAATCAGTTCAATTTAATCATTAAAATCCCGCATGTAAGTTACATGTTTTCTTTGAAAAATATCAGAAAATGATCAAAAAATTGAAGGGTTTTTTTTTATATGATTTTATAAATATGATATTTATATCATAAAGTCGGTGGATATTGATTTTGAGGATGATTGAATGTGCTAGCATCTAAGCCTTTACATGGTGTTCGTTTTTGCAGTTCACTATGCTTTGAAAACGAGTGTGAAGAATTGGTTTGAATTGGTCGTAGTGAAGAAAGATTTATTAGTGGCTGTGCATATGATCTATGGGTTTTCATCAACCACAGTCCTATCCATTAATGATATTTAGTGTGTCACCGATGCATATAGTTATCATATTAAAAGGATAGTTTGAGAATGTATTTGGAAAGTATTTATAAAAATATTGAATATTTATTTTAAATTAAATTTTTTTAGTGTTTTTAAATTAATTTCATGTATTAATATTAAAAATATTTTTTAAAAAATAAAATATATTATTTTAATATACTTTAAAATAAAAATATTTTTAAAAATAAATTCAATTACATTAAGTAACTAGAGAGGATAGGTGATCAGCACAGAGGATACGGTTGCGAACATTAATTTTGACACTGGTGTTAGCTTCAGAAACATGTCACGTCCTGGACGACGATGTGCCCGTTTGAGTGGCCGGCCTAAACGGTATTTTGTCATTATTTTTTTATTATTTTAAAAAATAATGGTTTGATGTTTTAGATCATTTTAATGTGTTGATGTCAAAAATGATTTTTAAAAAATAAAAAAATATTATTTTAATATACTTCATCATAAAGAATATTTTAAAAAATTACCGCAATTGCTTCCCAAACAGTACTGATGTAATTAGGCTGAAGGTGTGGGGTTTCCTTGCCAATTGTAGAGTTTTCGTTTGAAATGGTCCATGCTCCTCCGTACGACTTCAGTTTACCCCAGCTAGCTAATGAAGGGCTACGGCAATTGAGCTCATAGCTAGTCTCAGCGCAGTTTTTTTTTTTGTTTTTCCTAAAATTTTGATTTTTTTTCGTAGTTTTAAATTTATTTTATATGTTAATATTAAAAAAATCCAAATAATTTTTTTAAAATAAAAATTACCATACCAAATATTTACCTTACACCAAATCCACAACCAAACAGACGACGTGCACACCATGTCGCTTCCTGTAAGATGATTTGAGTAAACTATTAATGAATTATCTCATATTAAGTTATTAATTGATATTACATATAATTTATATTATTATTTAATATATCCTTTTGAATAAAAAAATTTTAAACTTGAAATTTATACAAGTTCACATTATTTTTTACTTGATTTTTGAGAGATACAATAGAGATAATGAACTTCGAATTCGTAATTGTTAGATCAACAAAGCTTTGATACTATATTAAATAACCATTTAAGCTATTAAATGATGTCTCAGAATATAATTCATATTATTTTCTAATAACCACAAATAAGTGTAGTGTTTTTTTTACTAATATGAATATTCGAGCTAATTTATATACATTTTAACTATTTTTATAAATTTTTAATGATAATTATATTATTAATTATAATATTCAAAAGGAAAATTAAATTTTTTAATCATGTATCTACTTCTAGATGGTTAGTGTAGAGTGTTTCTTTCTACGCTTGGAAGGGTCCATCCCCCAACGTATGACATAAATTTACCCTAATAAATGGCTCCAACAATTGTGCTTACACCACCACACACGCACTGCAAGAAGGTGCCGTTTCATACGAAATAGAATTATATTCCTGGGTGACAACAACGGGAAGCTAGTATATGGACTACAATGGCTTCTCTCAAAACAAAACTATTGTGTTTGTCGTTACTCAGGTAGCGTCGCGGTGTTTTTTTCTTCTCTAATGTCAAAAGAAGAAGAAATGTGTTTCTATTTAATACTGAAAATATATTTTATATAAAAGTTCATAATAATCTCATGTATTAAATAAAATAAAACAATTTTTTTGTACTTAGTTTTTGAATATAAGTCGATTCTTGTGAGTTCAACAAACCGGTTATGAAACCTAAAGCACATGCAAATACATGTATTTTTGAATTATGTATGAAAATACTAAAACATATCATGTACTTTGTTTTTCTAATCAAGATGATTTTTTTATTAACTTTTTTATTATTATTAACAATACTCCTTCTTGGTTATATATAACAATATATGTGGTGGTTTTTTGTTGTTAAAAAAATATAATTTTGTGCTTGATTTTTATCAAATAAAATAAAAATGATAAGATTCGATGTATAAACAATGATTTTATATATATATATAAACAAATAAACACAAAAAGAAAAGAAGAATTTATATAAAATATTATAGGAATTGTATAATACCTTTAGTATAATAAATTTTTTCTCTCTATAAGTGACACCGGATTAAAAATATTTGATGGAAGAAAGTTGCTTATCTAAAATAATTATTCTAAAATAAATTATAATTTATTACTGAATGCACAATAAATTCACAAGAGGGAGTTTTGCGGTGATAACTTTTGTTCATAAGTGTGTTTAAAGAATACATTTCACTTGAAAATTTATTGGAGAGCGGTCAGCTGACAACATTTGTGTTCACAGATGACAATCTTCTTAAATGTCGAAGATTCATGAATCAGGGCAAATTAATGCAGCCCTTTTGATTGAACAATGTATGCATGCTTACATGCAGTTTCCTAGCCGTAGCCAATGAATTGTGAGATGATGACTCCAATATGAACTGTGAGATTATAGAAAACTAGACAGCCCTAATAATATTACAAAAAAAAAAAAAAAGTCTTAACATATTGAATGGGAAAACTCCACTACAAATTCTCTGTTTCTGGAAAATTCCCCTTTCCTCATTTCTCGTGACCCACAATTTCACTTTCAACTATGAATAACCTCTGGCTGGCCATCAGGTAAACAATTATGTTGACGTTTTCCACCATACTTGAATGCCGGGTCTCAAAGGCAGCGACCAAAGTCAACAAAACCTTGGAGCAAGCACATGCAGACGGCACCGATGAGCTCATCATACCATAAAACAGCTACAGAAGCCCACGCTCCATGGGATTTTCTTCTTTAAAGTCTGGCACAGAAGGGTATGGTGGGACCTCGAGGATTATCATCAGGCATGTGGTAGCTAATCAGCTCATTAATGAAACTATTAGCTTAAATTATCAACAAACTGTAAGATAAGCCGATGCATTTATTCAGATGAGAGAGTTAACCTCTAAACAAACACAAGGCTTCAATGCTGTGTTGACACTTCGGCCATACCGAGTTTCCAATCCGCATGGAAGGTTTTCTATGCAAGTGGAGAGTTGCTTATTCTATAGCTAATAGTACAGGTTTTGTGGTAAAAATCAAACAGGTCCATGTACGGACGTCAAACTTAAATATTTATAAATCGTTTGTTGATTCTCGAGTATCAAATATTATATATATTATATGTTATTATATATATGTTTTATGTAGATATTAAATATATATTTCAAGAGTCACGCTATTAAATATGTATTTATATCCAATTTAAAAGAAGAAAAATCAATCTATTAAACTCAAATGGGGTCACGTCAATAGCTACCGGACGAAATTAAATTGCGGTTCCTAGACCATGCAGATCCAAACCGAAAGTGGAAAAATATGAAGACGTGGAAGAAGGGAATGCCTGTCAAGGGAATGCATGCCTGTCGTGCTCTGAGCATCCATGGGAAACAAAACTGAAACTGGTAACATGCTGAAATAATTTTTCCCTCTATTTCAGGCAACTGAGAGACAAATCAGGGCCTCATCAACGTCTAATAATCTAAGTCGAATCCAGTTTTTTTCTCATTTCAAGAAGGTAGTGAAAGCGACTAACGTAGCACAACTCCAATGATTATAAACAGGATGACCTCTGTAATTTGCGGGAGATATTTAATTCCCCGGAGTAGAAGCAACGTTACGTACAGAATTCGGACAGCTATTATTTTAACTTTTAAAAATTAATTTTGATATCATATCATCAAAATAACATTAAGACTCGAAAATGTTTTCCATACGCAAAAATATGCTCTTAATTATTGGGTTTGGGTTTCCCTCCTATGTAGAGGATGACCCAAAATCTTTTGTGGATCTAGCCCACATAAAAGGACCCACTTAAAAAGTAGGATTTTATGTCCCCACCCCTTTTGGTGGCTGGAGAGAAGAGATAGAGAGTTTGACACAAGAAAACAAGTGAGTTGCCAAAATAGAGAGAAAAGAGTGTTCTCGGATTTTTCTGTCCAGTTATGATCAAGTAGTCTGATCGATAAGTTTTTGTGGTCCGATTGAGCTGAAACTTTACAGGGATGTTCATGACATGTGAATCTTCATTGTGAACGGTGGAGATTGGATTCTGAGCTCTTTGCATATGGTTTTCAGCCTGTGAACAGTAGCCTCTGGTTTTTGGTGAGATATTCCTTGAATTCTTGTATTAGTTGATTTGTGCCAAGAAATTATATTTCTTGAAGATAATTTCAGTTTGTATGCCTTTAGTTGAGACTAGAGAAGACTTGTGTATTCCTATTACTATTAATAGTGGAAGTGTTTGAGTGGACTACGGTCCCGTGGTTTTTCCTTCTCACATTGAGAAGGTTTTCCACGTAAAAATTGCGTGTCTTGTGCTTGTGGTGTTTGGATACATATTTTCCGCATATATATTGCTCTATTTGATAGTTTCCTATAGATTCACACAAAGAGGGAGTGTTGAGTATTGTTGTTTCTCCCAACAAGTGGTATCAGAGCTTGGTGCGATTAAGCACCCTAAATATCTTGTGTTGAATAATGGAGGCTAATCTAAGTAGAATGGTGTGTTTGAATGGTTCAAATTATCATCTATGGAAAGGTAAAATGGAAGACCTGCTTTATGTGAAACAATTCTATTTACCCGTGTTTGCGTCTGAAAAGCCAGAAAATAAATCTAATGAAGAATGGACTTTGATGCACAGACAAGTATGTGGATATCTTAGACAGTGGGTAGATGATAATGTGTTAAATCATATTGAGGGTGAGACACATGCACGTACACTTTGGAAAAAACTTGAGGAGTTGTATGCTCGTAAGACTGGGCATAGCAAAATGTTTTTGATGAAACAATTGATGCATTTGAGATACCAAGATGGAACTCCCTTAACGGATCACTTGAACACTTTCCAATGAATTATTAATCAGCTTGCTGGGATGGGTATCAAGTTTGATGAAGAGGTTCAAGGGTTGTGTTTACTTGGTACATTGTCGGACTCTTGGGAGACATTTAGAATGTTACTATTTAACTCAGCCCCAAATGGTGAAATCAATATGGATCTGGCTAAAAGTAGTATATTGAATGAAGAGATGAGAAGAAAATCACAGGGATCCTCTTCACAGTCAGAGGTGTTGATTATAGAAAGAAGGGGGAGGAGTAAAAGCAGAGGTCCGAAAAATAGAGATAATAGCAGAAACAAGTTCAACAGGTTTGCCAATGTTGAGTGTCATCATTGTGGCATGAAAGGGCACATCAAGAGATATTGCAGACAGTTGAAGAGAGAGAACAAAGACAAAGGGAAGGAGATACAAAATGACGATGGCAAGAATGATAATCGAGTTGCCACCACTACTTCCGGAGATTTCTTCACTGTTTATGATGATGATGTCATTAATTTTGCATGCCATGAGACCAGTTGGGTGATTGATAGTGGTGCTTCAACTCATGTTACATCCCGACAAGATTTCTTCACTTCCTATACAGCCGGTGACTTTGGGACAGTGAAGATGGGTAATGATGACTTGGCTAAAATTGTCGGTATTGGAGATATGTGCTTGGAGATGAGTAATGGCATGAAGTTAGTTCTTCATGATGTGAAGCATATTCCTGACATCCGCTTGAACTTGATATCTGTAGGCAAACTTGATGATGATGGGTATTGCAGCACCTTTCATAATGGTCAGTGGAAGCTCACTAAAGGTGCTATGATTATTGCTCGAGCTTATAAGCTTTCTACCTTGTATATGTTAGAAGCAAAACTCTCCAAAGACATTATTAATGCAATGGATGATGAGTCTTCTACAGAGTTATGGCATAAGAGACTTGCCCATGTGAGTGAGAAAGGCTTGGAAATATTGGCCAAGAAGAATTTGCTATCAGGGATGAAGAGTGCATCTTTGAAAAAGTGCACACACTGTTTGGCAGGTAAGCAAAACAGGGTTTCTTTTAAGAGTTCCCCTTCTGCTAGAAAGATAGATATACTTGATCTTGTACATTCAGATGTATGTGGTCCTATGAAGACTAGAACACTTGGTGGTTGCCTTTACTTTGTGACCTTCATAGATGATCATTCAAGGAAATTATGGGTATATACCTTGAAAAGCAAAGATCAAGTATTTGACGTGTTTAAGCAATTTCAGGCTTCAGTTGAGAGACAAACTGGGAAGAAGTTGAGGTGCATCAGAACAGATAATGGGGGAGAGTATTTGGGTCCTTTTGATGAGTATTGTAGGCAACAGGGTATTCGGCATCAAAAGACACCTCCAAAGACTCCTCAGTTGAATGGTTTAGCTGAAAGAATGAATAGAACACTGGTTGAAAGAGTAAAATGTTTGCTTTCACAATCACAGTTGTCAAACTCCTTTTGGGGGGAGGCTTTGAATACATCAGTACATGTCCTTAATCTCACACCATGTGTTCCCCTTCAGTTTGATGTACCAAACAAGGTTTGGACTGGCAAAGATGTTTCTTATGATCATTTGCGTGTCTTTGGATGTAAGGCATTTGTGCATATTCCCAAAGATGAGAGATCGAAGCTAGATGTGAAGACCCGACAGTGTATCTTTCTAGGCTATGGCTTAGATGAGTTTGGCTACAGGTTATATGATCCAGTTGAGAAGAAACTTGTGAGAAGCCGAGATGTTGTGTTTATGGAAGATCAAACTATACATGATATTGAGAAGACAGAAAAGATAGTGCCTCGATATAGTGATTGTTTGATTGACTTGGATTCGTCTTCTTTGATAGATTTGCCAGCACAAGTTGAACATGATGTTCAAAATGACTTCCAAGTTCCAGATGATACAGATGTTCCCTTTCAGGATGAATCTCATGATCAGTTGCCAGTACCAGAGATACCACCAGATGTTCCACCTAGAAGGTCTACCAGAGATCGACATCCTTCCACTCGGTATTCTGTAAATGAGTATGTGTTATTGACTGATGGGGGAGAGCCCGAGTGTTATGCAGAAGCCATGGAAGATGAACACAAGTCAAAGTGGGTTGATGCTATGCAAGATGAGATGAAGTCATTGCATGACAATCACACCTTTGATTTGGTGAAGCTACCTAAGGGTAAAAGAGCCTTAACAAACAGGTGGATTTACAAGGTGAAGCAAGAAGAATACACTTCACAACCACGGTATAAAGCTAGACTGGTTGTAAAGGGATTTAGGCAGAGAAAAGGCATTGACTTTGATGAGATTTTCTCTCCTGTTGTGAAGATGTCATCCATTCGTGTTGTCCTTGGTTTAGCAGCTAGTCTAGACTTAGAGGTTGAACAAATGGATGTGAAAACTGCCTTCCTTCATGGTGATTTGGAGGAAGAGATTTATATGGAGCAGCCAGAGGGTTTTAAGATAAAAGGAAAAGAGGACTATGTGTGTCGGCTCAAGAAAAGTCTTTATGGTTTGAAGCAGGCACCTAGACAATGGTATAAGAAGTTTGAGTCTGTTATGGAGGAGCAAGGCTACAAGAAGACTACTTCTGACCATTGTGTTTTTATGCAAAAATTCTCTGATGGCGATTTCATTATTTTATTGCTTTATGTTGATGATATGTTGATTGTTGGCATGAATTCTTCGAGAATTGACAAGTTGAAGAAGCAGTTAAGTCAGTCATTTGCAATGAAGGACTTGGGGCCAGCAAAGCAGATTCTTGGGGTTCGTATTCATAGATCCAGAAAAGATAAGAAACTGTTTATATCACAAGAGCAATACATTGAGAAAGTGCTTGAGAGGTTCAACATGAACAATGCTAAAGTGGTTAGCTCTCCTCTTGCTACACACTTTAAGTTAAGCACAAAGCAAAGCCCTTCGACGGATGAAGAAAAGGAAGATATGGAAAGAATTCCATATGCCTCAGCAGTAGGAAGCTTGATGTATGCAATGGTTTGTACGAGGCCAGACATAGCTCATGTAGTTGGTGTTGTTAGCCGGTTTCTTTCAAATCCAAGAAAAGAACATTGGAATGCGGTGAAGTGGATTTTGAGATATCTACGAGGGACTTCCAATATGTGTCTTAGCTTTGGGAGTGGTAAACCAATGTTTGTTGGCTATACGGATTCTGATATGGCTGTAGATATGGATACCCGTAAGTCTACTTCGGGTTACTTGATCACCTTCTCGGGAGGGGCTGTTTCTTGGCAGTCAAGGTTACAAAAATGCATTGCACTTTCTACAACTGAAGCAGGGTTGATTGCAGCAACGGAAGCTTGTAAAGAGTTGCTATGGATGAAAAGGTTTTTAGAGGAGCTTGGTCTCAAACAACAACAATATGTGTTGTTTTGTGATAATCAGAGTACTATCCACCTTGCAAAGAACTCTTCATTTCATTCGAGGTCGAAACATATCGATGTAAGGTATCATTGGATAAGAGATACTCTCAATGATAAGTTGTTAACTCTTGAGAAAATTCATACCGATGATAATGGATCTGATATGCTAACGAAGGCTCTAACAAGGGAGAAGCTTGAGATATGTTGCTCGATCACCGGGATGGCGAATCCCTCCACCTAGTCGGGAAGGGGGAGATTTATTGGGTTTGGGTTTCCCTCCTATGTAGAGGATGGCCCAAAATCTTGTGTGAATCTAGCCCACATAAAAGGACCCACTTAAAAAGTAGGGTTTTATGTCCCCACCCCTTTTGGTGGCTGGAGAGAAGAGATAGAGAGATTGACACAAGAAAACAAGTGAGTTGCCAAAATAGAGAGAAAAAAGTGTTCTCGGATTTTTCTGTCCAGTTATGATCAAGTAGTCTGATCGACAAGTTTTTGTGGTCCGATTGAGCTGAAACTTTACAGGGATGTTCATGACATGTGAATCTTCATTGTGAACGGTGGAGATTGGATTCTGAGCTCTTTGCATATGGTTTTCAGCCTGTGAACAGTAGCCTCTGGTTTTTGGTGAGATATTCCTTGAATTCTTGTATTAGTTGATTTGTGCCAAGAAATTATATTTTTTGAAGATAATTTCAGTTTGTATGCCTTTAGTTGAGACGAGAGAAGACTTGTGTATTCCTATTACTATTAATAGTGGAAGTGTTTGAGTGGACTACGGTCCCGTGGTTTTTCCTTCTCACATTGAGAAGGTTTTCCACGTAAAAATTGCGTGTCTTGTGCTTGTGGTGTTTGGATATATATTTTCCGTATATATATTGCTCTATTTGATAGTTTCCTATAGATTCACACAAAAAGGGAGTGTTGAGTATTGTTGTTTCTCCCAACATTAATGTGCACAAATTAGTGGCTATACATGGAAATCTTTGACCTCTGGAAATTGACATGCATGTTCTTCGATTTCGTTACCGTTCACTCCTTGAGTTTGGCCATGCCAGAACAAATGACTGAAAATTTGCGGGTAGAAAGGATAGAACCATGGTACCTGGCAAGACCACTCTCCCCCCTAACCACTTAGCACAAACAACAGCCGTTCGTGGCTACATTCTTGAACTGTTGGATCAATTTCCTTGCAAAATTACTGGATGGCTGATAGTAAACAAAATATGATTACAAGTTGTGATTAAGGTGCTGCCTGACTTTGATCTTACTAGTTTATTTACTGCCTAATGAAAACTCTGATAGTATTGACTCCAAATATTCCTCTCTTTTCATCAAAACTCTGATGGAATTGACTCCAAATTGGCAGGTCGCAGAATTGCTCTTCGTTCTTGGTTTCTTGTTGCTAGATCCTCCCGAACCATATAAATTCCTTGTAGAATAGGGTTTCAACTCAGGAAAGTTGATTCTTGAGACTCTCGAATGTCGTGACCAGACTCAAAAAAAAAAAAAATCCTGGTTGGAAATTCTGGGGTGGCTTAAAATTCCATGGTATCCTTGTCAAGAGTTGAGTTTTTCAACTGTTTCTGTTATTAGTTTCAAAGGTACGAGTCTTCTTCCCACCCAATATTTCAGTCTTAGAACGATGTTGTCTGTTGTCTTTATTCTGACACTCTTCCTTTATCAAAACGAATACAATTACATTCCTCAGAAGTGACTTTCCTTCTTGTATATGGCTTCTTCTTCGGATCCCGTGTATCCAGATGCTGTGCCAATCCTAGTTGATCTTTTAGTCTCCAGGAAAAATCATGGTGTTGATTGTGATTTAGGTTTTGCTGATGCTTAGGAAATATGAGATTACTTGTCCACGTGGTGCGTTAATTTTTTTTATGTAAAAATTTGATTAATTTTATATATATTATAATTGGTTATCTTAATATTAATTTTATAATATTATAATTGATAAAATCTGTTATAAATGAGTTATTTTTTTACAACAAAGTGATTGAATGTTATTATTGTTCAAACTGTTTTAAGATTAACTTTTTTACGTAAAAATTGGATTAATTTTATACATGTTATAATTTATTATCTTAATATTAATTTTATAATATTGTAATCGATAAAATCTGTTAGAAATGAGTTATTTTTTTAAAACAAAGTGATTGAATGTTGTTATTGTTTAAATTATTTTGAGAATTATTTAATTGGTAGATTGTAAAATTTTCATTGATAAAATTTCATTGAAAATGAGCTATGTGTTTCGTGTAATACATTGATTGATTATTATTTATGTTTTATTTGATAAATTATTTCATAAGGAAATAATAAATTGTCAAAATTATTATAACTGATATTATGAACATTATTGCAAATAATTAGTATTCTAATTATCAGTTATAATATTATTATTGTCACTACCATTATTTTTATAAAAAGAAATTATTTTCTTTTAAGATTTATTCTTTATATATTATTATATTTTATGAGATATTAAAACATTGTCATTAAATTAATTTGATATTTTCTAAAAAAATTGCTCAATTCTATATATATATATATATATATATATATATATATTAAGGCATTAATATTAAACAAATAGATAAATATCAAAATAATTTTAGTAGCATTAAATGAGAGTGAAACTCTCTGTTATACATGTACAGTGAGTTTTCTATTGTTAGTGATTTGTTATCTTTATTATTTTTTTGTTTTTTTATGTAACTTGATATATTTTTTGTTTGGATTGATTTTTATTTAAAAAATGAAATTATGTTTTTGTTTTGTTCTATTAAGATCTATTCTTCATATTATTATATTAAAAGTATTTCAAAACAATAAGATTAAATAAATTTATTAAAAAAATCATTCATTTTTTATGTATATATATTTAAAGGCGTTAATATTAAACAAATATCAAAATATACAATTATTTTTAAGATAAAAAAAACCTTTAAAATAATCATTATTATTATTTAAAACACCTTATCAATAACAAAATGAATATCTATAAAAATTAAATAACCCAAAGGTTTGTATGTTGATTATTTCACATAGATGTATAGCATCATAAAAAATTATAGGACCATTAATATTTTTTTATATGTTAAAAAACTTGGTTTTTGCTGCGATAAAGCGCGGTGCAAGTAGATCATATATTCTTTTATTGTAAATAATTTGACCCAATTTTTCCATCAGTCCTGTCAATGTGTGGCTTCTTATATTTTTTGTTTATGTTATATTAGATCTGAAATATCATACATAAATAAATTATAAAAGTCAATTTTGAACAAAAACAATTTCAACTGATTAATTATTTCCACCTATTGTTTCTTAATATTATTAAATCTAATATATCCTATATAAAAAGCTCGCAAAAATTAATTTGTAATGAAAAGAACATTGAACAATGAATTATTCTGATTATTATCTTATGATTATTATCATGAGTGTTAAATTATTATAGCTATCATTATTGTAAATAATCATTATTATGATTATTGTCATCACCAAATTTTTTTGGGTCATTCCCCAAATTTTATCCCAAAAATAAAAAAAATAAAATAAAAGGGGTTGGTATTGGTAAAATAATGTGGAATTTTTTTAAGTCTTAGAATGCCTAATCGTACCTCTTTTATGCCAAAAATGAGAGAAATTGCAAATTCAAGGTAATAAGCCGAAAATCATAATTATATTTTTTATAGGCCAATTGATTTAATCATGAGCCAATTTAAAATATTATTATGCTTAAAAATTAATTTAAGACCAATTTGAAGGGCTTAATTAAGTGCAAGGACTTAATTATACTTTAAATTTGTCAAATTAATTTTATTAATGACTTAATTGATAAAAAAAATCAAATTCTTGAGTTTAATTACGGCTTAATTAAGAATATCAAAATTTTCAAAGACCCAATTAAATCTTTTCCAAGTTAGTTGTGCAAGGTTAGGGGTCAAATTAAAGATAATTGAGAGTTTAATGATCAATTGGGGATCAAATTGTATAAATTAAAAGTGAATGACTGAAATAAAAAATACATTCAAAGCTGAGGTTGCTGTTAAATTTTTATGAGCTATTGATACTATTATCATCAAAACAATAATTATTAACAACAGAAGCACTATAATCATTATAATATATTACAGTTGCTATTATCATTATAAAATATTACAGTTGCTATTATCATTATGATTAATAATGACATTGTTATTATTACGGTTATAACAAATAAAATTATCATTAATATTACTGCTAAAATAATAAAAATTATTAAATTACCCCAATAAATATCAAAAACTCTAATTATTATTGGTCATACTATCGTTGATACCATTATTATTGTTAGAATAAAATATTTCTCATATTATTATATTAAAAGTATTTCAGTACATTGACATTAAATTAATTTTTTTTTCTTCAGAAAAACTTAGGTCGTTCATATATATATTAAGGCGTTAATATTAAAAAAATAAAAATATATAATTAGTTTCACGTATTTGTAAGAAAAAAACCTTAAAATTATTATCATTACTTTAAATGTCTTATTTATAATAATTAGAATTTTTAAACCTAAAAATATTAATAAAAAAGAAATTAAACAACAAAAATAAATAAAAAAGTAAAAATAATTATTACTACATTTTAAAAAATCATTTGACTTGAAGAATAAATATAAATAATAAGAAAACTAAGAAAAGAATAGAGGGAAGAAATAACAATCTTTTTGGTGGTTTTGTTTTAACTACTCGTGTAATAGTTTAATTGATAAATAACAAAACTATAATTAATTAAATTGATTGAAGATGAGTTATTTGATGCCTACAACAACCTAATTTTTTGCTGGACATGTTTTGAAGAATAATTTATTTGACATATAGAAAAAAATACAACTATTAAAATTTATTAAAGATTATTTTTTTTATAAATTTATATTAAAAGTATTTTAGGACACTTATATTAAATTAATATGAGATTTATAAAAAAAAAAAGTTAGTTCGCTTTTTAATATATATTTTAACATGGTAATATAAAAAAAATTACAATATATAATTAAATCTCACTTATTTTTCATGGAAATAATCATAAAAATAAGTATTATCATTATTCTAAATTTTTTATCTATACTAAAATAAATATATATAAAAACTATATAATCATAAATTATTTAAATTAAATATTTAGCTCAAATGTATGTCACTATAAAAAAAATATAGGATCATTAAAATTTTTGTTACATGATGAAAAATTTGGTGTTGTGATGAAATGCAGGATAATTTTTTTCTTTTAGATAATCTGACATATTTTTTTCTACATATTTTATCTATATGTGGCTTTGTAAATTTTTATTTACATAATATTATATATGAAATATCATAAATAAAAAAGAGCCAAAGAAGTTAATTTTAACAAAAATAACATCGATCAATAAATTATTTTGATTATTATTTTTATTGTAACTATTATGACTGCTAAATTATCATAATTATTATAACTATTATTATAAATATTATTGCAAATAAATAATATTCTAATTCTCAGTGGCAATACTAAATAATTTAAATTTTTATAGGTTTATTATTTTGTTAAGATGTATAGCATTATTAAAAATAAATATTGGATAGTTAATATTTTTTCATATATTAAAAAAATTTGTTTCTAGCTGCGGCAAAACGCAGGGGAAGGAGCTTGTATATTTTTCACTTGTAGATAACTTAGCCAAATTTATGTACTCATTTTTTTTTATGTGTTGCCTCATTTTTTTTTTATTTACGTGATATTAGATCTGAAATATTATACATAAAAATATTATAAAAATTATTTTTTAATAAAAACAACATCGCCCAATGAATTACTTGGATTATTATTTTCATTGTTATTATCATAATTGTTAAATTGCCATTAACTTGTCATAACTATTATAGTTGTTATTATAACTATTATTGTAAATAATTAATATTCTAATTACTATAGACAATATTGTAGCTGTCATCATCATTATTGTTATAATAATTATAATTATTATCACAATAATCAACACGCTTATTTTTATGAATATGATCAAAATTAAAATTGATATTATTATAATTATTATAATATTTTTTGGTCATATCCGATATTTTTTATATTATTTTATGATTTATTATTATTCTTATTATCAAAAGCATAATTATAACACCATGAGCAGAATAATCATTATAATAATTAACAATTGCTATCATTATTATGATTAATAATATCACTATTATTATTATTATTATTATGATAATAATAAATAAATTATAATTACTATCAATGATAAAAAAATATCAACTTATTTTGAGGAATATAAAATACTATAAATTCTTGGCCTACAGATGCCGCATGAAGGGGGTGTGCGGTCGAAAAGCTTTGGCGCGTCCATTAGACACGTCAATAGTAATCAGCAGTAGATATTAATAAAAAAATTTGTAAATTACCTCCACATCTCTACGTCTAATTCTTGTATTTTGTCTTATATGAAAGTAAAACCGTAGATACACACTCTAAAAAAAAGTGCAATGTCCGAATTGCACTTGCAGGAAAAACTTTAGTTTTGTCGTATTTACAGGTAAAATAGTTATTTTATTGTGCAATAAAAATATATAATTACTGGGATACCCCCTTTGGCTTTTCTTTCATATCTTATTAGAGGGTATAATGGTTATTTTATCATGCATAGAAATGTAAAAAAAACAAAAATACCCCCGATTTCAAGGCTAAAATCATTGTGTACTGAGGGATAAAATAATAATTTAACGATTATAATCCACAATAACCTGAAGCTAAATGAATAATAACTTTTTACTATGCATTACTGTTTAAAATTCCATTTTTTTTTAGCTTTTTCAATAATTGTTTTCAAGGTCAATTTTCGTAACTCTTCAAAATCATCCTCTAAAAGTTCAAATCTACGGATACTGAGATATCTTTTTTTAGTAGACTTTAACTTCGACAGCAAATTGATGATGGTGAATTTGCTTTGATTGATTATTAGAGTAGCGAATTGTATGGTTTCCACCTGTCAGAGATGCTACAATAGTGTTGAGGCTTTGTTGAGACTTTGAAAGACAGGAAAAGAACAACCAAGTTACTAGGTTCCCTCCATAAGCATGTTCTCTTGAGTTCAAAGCTGTTAAATAACTTGAAGAATTTGAAATGTATTCAATATCAACAATCTGCTGTTATTAGACATGAACTTGGAAGGCATTTGCATTTTCTGCAATAACTTCTCGTTCTGTGAAGTCATGTAAACACACATATAATATGCAATGAGGATTAGTTTCTTTAGCTACGAACCTTGATCTGTAATTCGGAAGGATGCTCGTACTTGTGAACACAGGAGCATTATGAAACTTCATTTTAGTGGTTTAGCATCCCTTCTTTAAAAAGCTGATCCTTCTAATAGATCTCATGTTTAAATTTATACAAGAATAGCATATCCTCAATGGGTCACTGCATTAAAGGACGTAGCACTCTCATTTCTGCTCCATTTCCATTTGACAGATAATATATCTTCTTCCAGCTCTCCTCTGAGAATACTTCTCGAGGCAATAATCTTTGCCTGCCAAAAGTTAACAAATAACACCAAGTCAGAACTGAAGCAAGGAGAAAGCAGTTGGCAATTTCTGCATTATCTATAAGAATCCAGCCAGCGTACTACATTACTGATATAGTCAACCTGGCAATCATATGCATTCCTCTACATAACTATGGTAGTACTGGCAAACAGAAGCTGCTTCATCGAAACTATATCGTGGTAAATCAACACAAGCATCTTGGAGAGAAAAAGGTCATGGGGGAGCTGCAGCAGCCCACAAGGGGGCTGGCGGCTGCAGCCACTCTTGGAGAGAACGAGATACTTTATTTTAGGGTTTTTTAGGGGGAATGGGGGGCTGCCGCTGGAGAAAAAGGGGAGAGTGAGGGGGGAAGGATGAGGGGGTGGTTGGTCGCCGGAGGTAGGCCTGGAAACAAGGGGGCTGCCTGTGCTAGCTGTGAGAATGAGAGGAAAAGAGAGAATCGGCAGGGGAAGCCATGGGAGAAAGGGAAAAGGAAAGTGGAGGGGGAGGGGATGCAACTGCTCAAAAGAGAGGGGTGGCAGGGAGGGGGCTGCAGCTATCTAAGGGAGAGGGCTGGCGGCTGTAGCCCCATGTAGAAGGGAAAAAGATAGGTTTAGAATTTTTTTCAGGGTTTCTTAGAGTTTTGTGTGTATGTATTTTTTTTTTTGTCCCCATGAGAGAAAAGGAAAAGGAAAGTGGAGGGGGAGGCGTTGCAACTGCCCAAAAGAGAGGGGTGGCGGGGAGGGGGCTGCAGCTACCTAAGGGAAAGGGCTGGCTGCTAGAGCCCCATGTAGAAGGGAAAAAGATGGGTTTAGGGTTTTTTTAGGTTTTTTAGTGTTTTGTGTGTGTATCTTTTTTTGTCCCCTCATTTTGATTCTTATCAACTCAATTTATAGAATTTTTTTTTTATCAAAATTTCAAAAGCAGCCTTAAGCTTGTGTGTCTTTTTTAATTTGGTAATTGGTTTTTGATTTGTGTAATTTGACCCTGAATCTACCGTTACACTCTCAATTTATCCAATTTTGCCCCTGTACCATTATATTTTTGGATTTTTTTCCGAAACATAAAAATAAGGGGGTCAAAAAATGGGTAGCAATAACTATAACAAAAAAAACATACCTTTACCATGAGAAGATAGCAAAGAAGGATCAAAATGTCAGGAAAAGCATCTCAGGGTTTGTTTTTATGTTAGGCAAAAGTGTTGTTTCATGGTTGTCAAAAAAGCAACAAATTGTTACTTTATTAACTATAGAAGTAGAATTCATTGTTACCACAACTTGTGCTTGTCAAGCTATTTGGAGAAGAAGAATTCTTGAAGAACTACAGTCTCAACAAATTGGAGCTACAACAATATTTTGTAATAACAACTCAGCAATCAAACTCTCCAAGAATCCAGTATTACACAAAAAAAACAAACATATCGATGTGAGATATTATTTTTTGCGAGATCCCCATAATGATAGAACGATCAATCTAGTTTATTGCAGAAGTGAAGATCAAGATACAGGTATAAAGACCAAACCCCTCAAACTTGCTACAATTGTGAAATTGAGTAATTTACTTGGAATATGTTTGCAATCAACAGTAATTAAAAGTACTAACTAAGGATGATTTCTCCTTTAAATTGTTATCTGCAAATTTCAGTTCAAGGGTGTTAAGATTTTTATTTATTTAATTATTCATTTCATTGTTTATTTTATGTTGATTTAGTCATAATCATCCTAACTTTTAGGAATCTGCTTTGATGGCTAAGAAAGTAGTGTTTGTGTTGCTAGAATTATAGGTTAGCAGGTTAATTGTGACGTGGGTTATTGGATCTTTTATGCATTATATAAAGCCTATTTATAGACTCTTTTTTATTAATTTTATTAAGCAGCCAAGTACATTTATTTTATTTTTTGTATTCCACTTTGCATCAAATCTATGTATGCGAGTAGAACTTTCTCAAGCGAGCATGCAGGACTAAAGCTAGGAAAGTGCCAAAAAGACAAAGTGATCCCCATATAATAAAAGTGTTCCTATAGCACTCCATGCCCATGCATTTGCCATCTTCACTAGCTTCCCTGCGATAAAAAAGTGCTGCCGAGTAGCCAAAAATGAAGGAACCTACAGGGATATTGGCAACCACAACATTGTGGTTGACACTGAAATTCTTGGTGCCAAAAAGCTCAGTTGTTGTTGATACAGAAATGGAAGTGATTGCCCCAGAACAAACACCTATGATAGCTGTGCTGATGTAGAGGGCGATGTTCGCTGTGTTGAGAAGTAAGAAGAATGCTCCTGCCATTGGGGCCATCAGTGCTGATATACAGGCTGGTCTTGATTTCATATACCTGCTCCTGAAAAGAAATTCAAATCAAGCCTTTAAGTTTCTCAACAGATGGAGATTGTTGGTTTGCGTGCACCAAATGGAGGCATACAGCATTGAATAAATCTATAAAATTCAGGTAAATCACAAGTGCAGATATCGAAAGCCCTTTATGATTTTGGAAAAGCACAGGCTGAAAATGCTTTTCATTTGCCCTTTATCATCCATATACACATGATCTAGAATCATGTTTATTAAAAAATATAACCGCAGAAAGCATTTTCTAAAAACTCCATGCCTTTTGATCGTAAAATGTGCTGTAGAATTCGACACAGTAATATAAACAAACACTCAAGAACAGAGATTGAATTACCTTGACAAATTGGACTCCAAGAGAGATGGTATGAGTCGGCCAAAGAACCCAAATGAGGAAGACAAAGAAACTAGAGAAGAAGTCCCCGAGCTACCACGAGACTCTGCTATTTGTCCCAAGTTATTCAAATAAACTAGCCCAAGAGTTGCACCAGACAGGTATACAAAGAAATACAGCCAAAAATTAACTCTTTTTAACATCAACATCGCCCCAATTTCCTCTACACACACCTCATCATCTTCCCTTGCATGATCATCTTCCGCTTTAATCCCACTCTCTATTCTCTCAACATCATCACCACCATTTTCCTCTACAGACACCTTCATCTCTCCATTTAAGAACTTTTCTTTCATCTTCTCTGCCATTGGGATCGCAAGTGGGGCTAACAGGAACACTAAGATACCAATGGCATTGGCTAATGGAGGTAACCTACTTGACAAGGAACCGAAACTGCTGGCAACAGCATAGATTCCTGTAGCTATTGTTAGCACAAACATGGCCACGAACCCAGCCTTCATGTTATTGCCCGTTCCGACATTAAGACCTCTAACAAACAGTGCAGACATCACACTCACTAATAAAGGTGATAAAGAGTTAAGAAGGAGATAGGCTTTAGCTCTTCTAACAGGAGAAAAGGTGAAGGAATCTACAAGTGCTGTGTAGATTTTAGCACTTAATCCTTGATAACTAGTGGTTAATCCTACAGCAACTTGGCGATCAGAAGGGAAGTTTTGGATGGTAACAACATAGCAAACTGTGTTGATCCAACAGATACTATTTCCTGCCAAAACAGTGAGCAAGAAAATATGGGCATAAGAAAGCGAGGAAATTTGGCCTGTTATGAAGAGATATTGCAAACCATAACCAGCCAAACCAAGAACTGAACCAATCAGGAGGACTAGCCATAGAGGAAAGTAAAGAGCAGCCATGCCCGGAAAGAAACCAAATAGTTTTCCAGCATCTGAGGCGAAGGCAAGGTTGTTTAGCTGAACTTGAGACATAGAGAGGAGTTGTTTGAGCTGGGAGGAGTATGCAGGAAAGTTGCTGTTTGTTCCATTTACAGACTGAAGCCATATGATACCCACAAGGCTTAACCATTGAAGGGTTTTTGAAGCCATGTTGGCTAGATCGAGGTTTATGGTTAAAGTGCTTCGAAATGGGTCATTTATAGGAGTGTGTGTCTTGTAAAATACGGCTAAGCCCCCGCCCCCCCCACCCAAAAAAAAAAGTCCTACAACTAGACATAAAATGATATGAATGACACTTTTTTTTTGTTACAATCAGTTCAATTTAAACATTAAAATCCCAGATGTAAGCTACATATAAAATGATATTTCTTTGAAAAATATCAGAAAATCATCAAAAAAATTGAACGTTGAAGGGTTTTTTTATATGATTTTGTAAACATGATATTTATCTCATAATGTCGGTGGATATTGATTTTGAGGATGATTGTATGTACTAGCTTCTAAGCCTTTACATGGTGTTCGGTTTTGCAGTTCACTATGCTTTGAAAACGAGTGTGAAGGATTGGTTTGAAATGGTCGCAATGAAGAAAGATTTATTAGTGGCTGTGCATATGATCTGTGGCTTTTCATCAACCACAGTCCTATCCATTAATGATATTTAGTGTCACCGATGCGTATAGCCAGGTGTTAAGAATATATTTGGAAAATATTTTTTAAAAAATTTTTAAAAAATATTTTTATCTTTTATTAAAATTTATTTATATTTTTAAATCAATTTCAAATGTTATTGTGAAAAATAATTTTTAAAAAATATAAAATATTATTTTAATATATTTTAAAATAAAAATACTTTTAAAAATTCCAAATAATCTCTTTTTAAAAAAAAACTACAATACCAAAATATTTACTATTTACCACATCCATAACCAAACAGACGATGTGCACACAATATTGTTTCCTATATTGACATATAGCAGCAGTAACTAACAACAAATCTATCTCCAGCTTGCAGACGCAGAAGCAGAGCCGCTAACGTACTCAGCAAGCAACTAGAATTTGTTTTATTCAGCATCTCCCAAGTTGGAAAACGATTGGTGTGGGTAAAGAAGCTAGAGATTTATATCATTTGCTGCAAAATTCCAGTTCTATTTTACCGCAGGATTCTGTCTATGCTAATCTCTTGTCCAATGCCAGTTTCTGTGTAAACTTTGC
This sequence comes from Salix dunnii, assembly GCA_015731905.1. NCBI lineage: Eukaryota > Viridiplantae > Streptophyta > Magnoliopsida > Malpighiales > Salicaceae > Salix > Salix dunnii. Next base: position 14,373,465 of record CM027671.1, on the reverse strand, counting down.
CAACACTAATATATGACATTATAGATTAGGACATCCTACAGACTTACCTTTAAAATCACTTTCTCATGTTATTCCTCAAGATTTACATAAATCAAATAAAACTTGCAGTTGATGTCCTCTTGCTAAACAACATCGTTTATCCTTTCCTCATAGTGCATCTATTTCTACACAACCTTTTGATTTGATTCATTGTGACATTTGGAGCCCATTCTCTACAAAATCTATTACTGGATCATCCTATTTCTTGACAATTATGGACGATCATACTAGATTTACATGGATTCACCTTTTAGACAATAAATCCCAAACTATAACTCACATTCAAGCTTTTTTTAATTTGGTTGAGACGCAATTCTCAGCTAAAATCAAATCCTTACGCTCGGATAATGGTGTTGAGTTCAAATTGGATTCTTTCTATGCATCAAAAGGTGTCATTCATCAACTTAGCTGTGTTTAAACCCCTCAGTAAAATTCCACTGTCGAACGTAAACATCAACATATCCTCAATGTGGCTAGATCTCTTCTTTTTCAATCCTATTTGCCTTTAAAGTTCTGGGGGGATTGTATTCTTACTGTTGTCCACTTGATCAATCGCATTCCTACTCCTATACTACAAAATAAATCCCCTTATGAAATCTTATTCAAAACTTCTCCACTGTATTCCCATTTGCGGGTATTTGGCTGTCTTTGCTATGCTATTACCCTTCTTCGCAATAGACATAAATTTGATCCTAGAGCTAAGCCTTGCATCTTCATTGGTTATCCTTATGGCATGAAGGGTTACAAACTCTATGATTTAACTCTTCATCATATCTTTGTTTCCAGAAATGTGGTCTTTCATGACAATATTTTTCCTTTTGCACTTCAACAGTCAGTTTCTGATTTGGATTGTGTTCTGCCTCTACCAGTTTCATTGCTTGAGTCCACCCTTCCTCTATTTGATTCTTCTTCTAATCCTACTAATTCACATTCCCTATCCCCAATTCATACCTCTGATTCATTATCTTCTTCTACTGTTTCATATCACTTGAACTCTATTTCCCATCCTGATTCTTCTTCTGATTTAGCTATATTGCCTACACACCCTTCTCTGCCTAGTAGAAAGTCTTCTAGGGTTAAACACACACCTGGATACTTGCATGCTTATCATTGTCATCTTGCAACCTCCACTTCAGGTCCCACATCTTCGTCTCCAGCTTCAGGTAATCCCTACTCTCTTTCTTCTGTCCTTTCCTATGACCACGTTTCTCCTTCCCAAAAATTCTTTAGTCTCTCTGTCTCTGCACTTGTTGAACCAACCACCTATGCTCAAGCTGCTCTTCATAAAGAATGGCGTGAAGCTATGGCTAATGAGATCACAGCACTTGAACTCAATAATACATGGACTATTGTTGATCTCCCTATTTCCAAACATGTCATTAGTTGTAAGTGGGTTTACAAAGTCAAGTTGAAATCTGATGGCACTTTGGAGAGATATAAAGCTCGATTAGTGGCCAAGGGATATAATCAATGTGAGGGTTTGGATTATTATGAGACTTTCTCTCCTGTGGCAAAGTTAACTACTGTTCGAACTCTCTTAGCTATTGCAGCAGCCAAGAAATGGCATCTTCATCAGTTGGATGTGAATAATGCATTCCTTCATGGCCAATTAGATGAAGAAGTTTACATGTCATTACCTCCTGGGTTTACCAAGCAGGGGGAGTCCAAAGTTTGCAAGCTTCACAAGTCCATTTATGGGCTTAAACAAGCCTCCAGACAGTGGTTTGCCAAATTTTCTACTGCTCTTATTGAATTTGGTTTCATCCAATCCAAACTTGACTACACCTTATTCACACAAACTTTGAAGGGTTCATTTCTTGCATTATTGGTTTATGTTGATGATGTGGTGGTTGCTGGTGACAATTAAGCTGAGATTTCCAGTTTTATTCACATGCTTGACAATCATTTTAAACTTAAGGACCTTGGCCAGTTGAAATATTTCCTTGGATTAGAAATCGCTCATAGTGAGCTTGGGATTTCTGTTTGTCAACGCAAATATGCCTTAGATGTTCTTGAAGATTCAGGTCTATTAGCTTCAAAACCAGTCACCTTTCCCATTGAACCTAATCTCAAATTATCCAAGGATTCTGGGCAACTTTTGGAAGATCCTACTGCTTACAGATGACTTATTGGACGCCTGTTATATCTCACTAAACGAGACCTGACATTACTTTTGCAGTTCAATCCCTCAATCAATTTATGGATGCACCTCAAGCTCATCACTTGGCAGCAGCAACTAGAGTGTTACGTCATCTTAAAGCATCTCCAGCTCAAGGATTGCTCTTTCCAGTTCTCTCCAGTCTCTAATTAAAAGCATTTTGTGACTTTGACTAGGCTGGTTGTGTTGATTCAAGACGTTCAGTAACTGGTTTCTGTATTTTTCTTGATAATTCTTTGATTTCTTGGAAATCAAAGAAACAAACTACTATCTCTAGGTCTTCTGCTGAGGCTGAATACAGAGCCATGGCATGTACTTGCTGTGAAATTGTCTGGCTTCGCACTCTTCTTCAAGATCTTCAGGTTTCCCCTCAGCCTGCCTCCCTTTATTGTGACAGTAAAGCTGCTCTTCATATAGCTGCTAATCCTGTCTATCACGAATGCACGAAACACATAGAAATTGACTGCCATGTGGTTCGTGGGAAGCTTCAATTGGGCATTTTGCGTACTTTTCATATTTCTTCCAAACACCAGCTTGCAGACATCTTTACCAAGGTCCTTGGTTTTTCTTTGTTCTCTTCTTTAATTTCCAAGATGAGTTTACATAACATTTACTCTCCATAATGTTATGTGTCTCATCTTAAGGGGGAGTATTGACATATAGCAGCAGTAACTAACAAAAAATCCATCTCCAGCTTGCAGATGCAGAAGCAGAGCAGCTAACGTACTCAGCAAGCAACTATAATTTGTTATATCAGTTGGAAGAGTTAGTTGTTAGTTAGCTGTTAGATAGTTAGTTGATTAATTGGTTAATTTGTTAGTAGTTACAGAATTCATCTTGTATATATAAGCAATGTATCAGTTGATTAAAATTATTCAATTGAAGTGAAACATTCATATTTCCTTCACTGTATTCTCTTTCTGTTTTTGCAACTTCAATAGTTTCAATATCCTATAAGATGATTTGAGATTATTCTATCAAAAAATTTAAATTATTAATTGATATTTTAGAATATGATTTATATTTTTTTAACATATCTCTTTAAATGAAAGTTTTTTTTTAATTTAAAATTAACACAAGTTCAGACTACTTTATACTCGATTGTTATGAGAAAAAAAATAATGAGATTTAAACTTATGATCACTATTTCAACAAAACTCTAATATCATATAAAAAAACTATCCCAATTAAAAATTTTAGCTATTAAATGATGTCCTATAAATAATTTATATTATTCTTTAACCGTTGTAAATAAGTGTAATGTTTTTTTTATTAATATGGATGTTCAAATTAATTTATATATATCTTAACTAATCTTATAAATATATAATGATCACCATATTATCATTTATAGTAATCAAACTTGAGATTACATAAGGAATAAAACATATATAAGTGGGTTATGTACTTTTAAATGATTAGTGTAGAGTTTTTTTTTATAACTAGAATATCCGGATCAATTTGCACATATTATAACTAATTCTCAAATCTATACAAGTCTATTAAATAGATAAGATAATATAGAAATAACAGACATTTCTTACAAAGCTTGATTCTAAAATGAAAGTAAAGGAGAACCTTCTTAACTGCCAGGCCAAGACCCTTTGCGTGTAGAGTCTTTCTTTCTACGCTTGGAAGGGTCCAACAATCGTGCTTACACCACCACACACTGCAAGAAGGTGCCGTTTGATACTATATAGAATTATATTCCTGGGTGACAATAACGGGAAGCTAGTATATGGACAAACATGGCTTCCCTGAAAACAAAACTATTGTGTTAGTTTTTTCTCTCTCTAAAATCAAAACATGAAAAAGAAGAAGAAATATTTTTTTATTTAATACAGAAAATATATTTTATATAAAAGTTCATAATAATCTCATGTATTAAATAAAATAAATTCTTGATAAAAATATATAGAACATGTAAAATAAGAGAAACTATTTTATTTAATATCGATAATATATTTTATGTATAAATTTATAATCTTGGACATTGAATGAAACAAAATATTTTTTCTTGTATTTAGTTTTTGAAATACAAGTCAATTCTTGTGAATTTAATAAACCGGTTATCAAAATATGTTTATTGTCCAAATATATGCGAGGGACTAAAATAAATTGAAAAAGATCCTTGAATATTTTTCATATTTTTTTAGTTTATTTGGGGTCTGTTTGGTAGAACCTCTTTTATTATTATTTTTTTTGTTAAAGTAGGTCTAAAAATTTAATAATTATTGTAATGATTAAAGGATCATCTCACCTAAAATCTTAAATTATTAAATGAGATACTGGGATATGATTTATATTATTTTTTAACACACTCTCTCAAATAAAAGTTTTTTAGACTTGAAATTTAAACAGACTTACACTATCTTGATCTTGATTTTTATAAAATAGGATAAGAATGATAAGATTCGAACTAGTGACCGCTAAGTTAACAAGATTTTGATATCATGTTAAGAATCATTTTATATAAAATCTTAAACTGTTAAGTGAGACCTTATGATATGATTTAAATTATTCTCTAACACCAACAAATATACGGTGAATTAGCGAATTGATGTTTTGAATTCTGATTTTACCCTCTTCCATTGCAAGAGTAGGGTTTTATATATTGTCCCTGTTTGAAAGTTTTATATATGAACTTGTGAGTTTATACTCAAATTTGACGGGTCAGAAACTAAGAATAAAATCCGAGTAGGAGAAACCGAGTTTGTATAAATTAATGTTCTTAAGAACTAAAAACCATAAAGAGATAGATCAAGTATGTCTTTTTCTTTTTTCTGTAGAAATCTATTTTCTTAAAACCTATTTTATAGAAAACTAAACAACCCTAATAATATTAAAAAATTAGAAAAGTCTTAACATATTGAAAGGGAAAACTCCATTACAAATGCTCTGTTTCTGGTAAACTCCCCTTTCCTCATCCCTTTCCTCACTTTCAGCTATGAATAACCTCTGGCTGGCCATCAGGTAAAAATTATGTTGACGATTTGCACCATACTAGAATGCCGGGTCACAAAGGCAGCGACCCAAGTCAACAAAACCTTGGAGCATGCAAATGCATACGGCAGTCACGGCACCGATGAGCTCATCATACAAAAAAACAAGAAGCTATAGAAGCCCACGCTCCACGCCGATTTTCTTCTTTAAAGGCTGGCACAGAAGGGTTGAAAGGTATGATGGGACCTCGAGGATTATCATCAGGCACGTGGTAGCTAATCAGCTCATTAATGAAACTATTAGCTTACAATATTATCAAGAAACTGTGAGATAAGCCGATGCATTTATTCAGATGAGAGAGTTAACGTCTAAACAAACAAAAGGCTTCAATGCTGTGTTGACATTTCGGCCATACGAGTCTCCAGTCTGCATGAAGGTTTCCTATGCGAGTGGAGAGTTGCTTGTTTATAAAAGAATGATCTATAACTAATATATTTATAAATCGTTTATTGATTTTCGAGTATCAAATATAGATGTTATCTGTTATTATTTATGAATAAAAATAAAATAGTTAATATATACATGCTTTCTGTAGATATTTGATATATATTTCAAGAGTCACGCTATTAAATATGTATTCATATCCAATTTAAAAGAAGAAGAAAAATCAATCTATTCAATTCAAATGGGATCACATCAATAACTATCGGATGAAATTATATTGATGATGTCCAGCACAAAAGTGGAAAAATATGACCGTGTGGAAGAAGGGAATGCCTGTCATGTGATCCTGCCCTGTCCTGGGCATCCATGGGAAACACAATTGCCAGGTAACATGCTGAAATAATTTTTTCCCTCTTTTTGACCCAACTGAGGGACAAATTAGGACCTCGTCAACGTCAATTCTTAATCGAGTCCAGATTTTTTCCCAATATCGACAAGGAAGTGAATTCCACTAACGTAGGTCAACTCAAATGACTACAAACAGGATTACCTCAGTAATTTGCGGGTGATATTTCAGTCCCTGGAGTAGAAGCATCGTTACATACAGAATTTGGACAGTTATTATTTTTTTAAATAATATTATTTTAATTTTTTAAAATTAATTTTGATTTCGACGCATGGAAATAACATTAAGACTCAAAAATGTTTTTCAAACACAAAATATGCTCTTAATGTGCACAAATTAGTGGCTATGTATGGAAATCTTTGACCTCTGGAAATTAACATGTATGTTCTTCACTTTCGTTTTCGTTCACTCCCTGAGTTTGGCCATGCCAGAACAAATGACTGATAATTTGCGGGTAGAAAGGATAGAACCATGGTACCTGGCAAGACCACTCTCACCGCTAACCACTTAGCACAAACAACAGCCGTTCGTGGCTACATTCTTGAATTGTGGGATCAAATTCCTTGCAAAATCACTGCATGGCTGGTAGTTTTGCGTGCAAAACAAAATATGATTACAAGTTGTGATTAAGGTGCTGCCTGACTTTGATCTTCCTAGTTTATTTACTGCCTAATTAAAACTCTGATAGAATTGACTCCAAATATTCCTCTCCTTTCATCAAACTCTGAAGGAATTGACTCCAAATATTCCTCTCCTTTCATCAAACTCACTATAAGAAAAAGGCCCTGTTTGCAACGGGAATTGACTCCAAATATTCCTCTCCTTTCATCAAACTCTGAAGGAATTGACTCCAAATATTCCTCTCTTTTCATCAAAACTATGATGGAATTGACTCCAAATATTCTCTCATTTCATCAAACTCACTATAAGAAAAAGGCCCTGTTTGCAACGGATCTGTCTGTTGCAAACAAGAGAGTAGTCCGTTGCTAATATGTATTAGTGACGGATTTTGCAACGGACATGTTCCGTTGCAAATACGCGATAGCAAATTATTTTGCAACGGAATTCCCGTTGCAAATTTGCAACGGCATGCCCGTTGCAAAGCAAATTTGAAACGATCAATGCCGTTGCCAATTTGCAACGGCAATTGGCATTTTTAATTATTTAATATGTATTGATTTGTTTAATGAATTATAAATAAATATTTTCATAAATATTATTAATATTTAGAAGTAAATAAATATAGTCCAAAAAAAAATATCATAAATTAAAATTTACAATACAACAATATTCAGTGACATTTACATGTTAAAGTAAATCAATATGAAATAAAAACAAATACATATTTGGAAGTGTTTATGGTGGAAATGATCTACGATGTTGATGAGAGGAAGATGGACCACTATTTGGTTGTTGGGGTCGAGGTCGATACACGGGACCATAGGTGCCATTGTATGTGATGGCATTGACGGGGCCATATATGTTGACATACCTTGACCCATAGACTCTGACCTAACATAACTGTCATGATGGCTCCTACGATAACTTGTAATCGAATCAATTTCATTTTGCATATTAGTTATAAGAGTCTTTTTTTTCTTTCAATTCCTCTTTCAACCCTTGAATTGTTGTGCTCGGATATGTGGACTGTACTAAGTAGGTTTGTGATGACGAACTCACATGAACTTTAGATTTTGGCATACGAGGTGCATTGTAAACCCTACCCTTTCTTACCCCCCCTGAAGCCTCATACCAAGCTACTCCGTCAAAAGAGGATGTATGTCTCGATTAGATCCATATTTGGCGATCATCTCATTTCGATAATTTTCCTTCAAACAGACAAGTAAATGTCAAAATAAATTAAATTAAATTGAATATAAAATTATATTTGAAATACATTTAAAAAAAACAGAAGACCTACTTACCATCATTGTTTTGGACCTGTTATCTATAAATGCGCCGGTCTCATTCGCATTCTGATGTAAAATTGAGAAGACATCATCCCATGGAAGGTCTCCCCCTCGGCTTGTGCTTGCTATCAAAATTAGTAAAAAAATTAGCAACATATATATATAAAACAAATACAATTACGAGTGTTCAACAACATCAATTCTTACCATACTAGCTCGATATGAGGCAAATGAAACTGAACCACTAGAATGAGAATTTATTTTACCATCTGTTGTTTTCAATCGATTACGTTTTGAAGATTCGGATCGTCGATGGGATCCATCTATGGACCAAACATCCTTGACCATGGTATTCCAATCTTCCTTTTGTTTCCAAAGAGGACCTTTATCCAAGCAATCGATAATATTTTTCATTCTCATTATTAACATAGCTTTATTGCGAGCTCGTGCCAATTGTTGGTTCAAGGAAACCTGAGATTTATCTTCCCAAATATTATGAACAATTTCTTCATCTCCCTCAATGAATGAATATTTTTTCTATCAAATACATATGATAATAAAAAAATTGCAAACAACATCAGAAAATATTATAGAAAAATATTAGTCCAAAAAAATATATATGATAATTTATGCATTATCACATCTTAAAATGACGATTTATTTCAAGAACATTACACAATTTAAGTTGTGTGAATTCATAAGAAATATGCAATAAAAAATAAGCATAACTTTTTTGTCATACCTTGAATTCTTTAAACAGTTCATCTTTATACACTGAACCAATTTTTTTCCCAAGAGTGCCATGGCCCCTTGAAATTACCTCTCAAAATGTTGTCAATTTCACGGCCACATGATGCGTTATTAAACCTGTAATATTAGAATAACATCCTTATACATTGAAACAAATAATACTAAAAATAATAACTGTCAAACAAAAATATTAAACTTACTCCGTTGTTCCATACAAACTCAATTGTGGTTTTCTTGTTAAAGCATCATGCTAATCTTCATTATCATCACTCCTAATGACATCATCATCATCACCATCACCAACGACATCATCATCATAATCAATTTCTTTATCTGAAGCTAGTTCATTATCTTCTCCCCAATTTCCATGTACTAGGTGCAAGTCATGTTGGTTGATTTATTCATAATAAGATGAGTCAACAAGTAGATTTGGTTCATCAAGTGTCGGATCAGGTAGCATGAAACGTGGTTGAGAAATTTCATCTAATTGATCAACATCAAATGATTTAACATTGTCAGTGTTTTCAATAAATTCACCCATATCAACATTAAACCGACTTCTAGCTGATGTCTTTATAACTGCCCACCATTCTGACAATTTATTATCGGGTGGACATGTATAGTAGACTTGTTGACATTGTTGCGTCAAGATAAAATCTTCATTGCCATGAAGTCTAGAAGTATGCTTGATAACAACCAAACCATTTAAACGATGCACTTTAAGCCCACGTTTTATATCGTACCAATGACACTTAAGCATAAAAACCTTGCACTTACTCCCTAAATATTTAAGCTGAATCACTTCTTCAAGCATTCCATAATAATCAATTTCATTCTCATTGTAGCAACTTCCTTTCACACAAACCCCGTTATTCATTGTTTTTTAAATCAACCATAAGATGGCGTATGGAATTTAAACCCATTGACATAATACCCATTATAACATTTCACTGAATTTGACGTCCCCATAGAGAGTGCAAAGATTTGATTTTCAATTCCAGGTGATTTGTATTGAACCTAGCATAACAAAAACAATAACAATAGAAGATGGATGAATTATTATTTCATACAAAAGAGTTAACAAAATGTTTGCTGAAAATACTTACATGATTTTTCAACCAAATTGGAAATATCTCCTGAATTTGTTTTTCAATTTCAACATCGCTCAATTGTGGTTGTTGTGACACGAGCTCCTGACAACATTGTCTAAATTTTAAATTGTTAGCTAACATTAAATTATTATAAATTAATATCCGAAATAAAATATTTCACACTTACTCCATATAGGATTTCAATTCTTGACAATTGAAAATGACATAGTTGTGTGCAATTTTAATTTCTTCCTGCGATAACTGCATTTTATAAAACTTTTTGGACAATTTTCTCCTTGGATAGGAAAAAATTGAAAGTTGTCCGCATTGATTTATAGATCCACCATCGTCATTTCGTGGAACTCGATTCCATATTGTTTGCACGTCATCACCGAAATAATAAGATGCAAAATTTATAATTTCATCAATCAAATATGCTTCACATATAGAACCCTCAACTTGAGCTTTATTGGTAACTTTCTTCTTCAAATAAAACATATACCTACATCATTTATGTTAATTAGTTTGAAAGACGCAAAAGATATGAAATGAAAGTGAATAAAAAATAAATTGTTTGAAAGCAAACCTTTCAAATGGATACATCCACCGATATTGAACGGGTCCACCAATTTATGCCTCATAAGGTAAATGTATCGTTAAGTGTTCCATGGAGTCAAAGAAAGATGGAGGAAAAATCCTTTCAAGTTTACAAATTATTTCAATGATATTTCTTTGCATCATCTCCATATGGTGGACATTTAAATTTGTAGCACAGATGTCCCAAAAAAATACTGATAATTCAGTTAATGCCTTCCATAGTGGTCTAGGCAAGTAAGGTTAGAACACAACAGGAAGAAGTCTTTGCATAAAAACATGACAATCATGACTTTTCATGCCCAAAACCTTACATTATGCCTCTTTTACACACCGTGATATATTTGAAGCATAACCATCAGGAAAGGACAACTCTTTCATCCATGACAACAGTTCTTGTTGTTATTTCTTGAAGAGATAATATGTGCCTTTTGGTTTGTAAACTCGACCACTTGCATCTTGTTACAAATGTAAGCTTGGCTTCTTACAATACAACTGAATATCCAACCTAGCCTTTACATTATCCTTGTTTCTTTCAGAATAATCCATTATTGTATAGAAGATATTGTCAAAGAAATTTTTCTCTATGTGCATGACATCTAGGTTATGAAGAATTACATTTGTATGCCAATATGGAAGGTCCCAAAAAATACTTTTCTTCACCCAATTATGATAGACACCAAAACCGGGAATTTTATCACAATTTGAAGAGCTACTTACATGTCCCTCAGTAAACTTTGACACTTCATCTAACATTTGTAAACCAGATCGACGTGGAAAAGGAGGGAGCTCTTCAATTACTCCTTTTATAAACTTATCTGCTTGATATCTATAAGGGTGATTCATTGGTAGGATTCATCGATGACAGTCAAAAAATGATGTTTTACCATCATGTTTTAATCTAAAAGCCTTGTTATGTTCCATGCAATAAGAACAAGATAATTTTACATGAGTACTCCAGCTTGATAACATACCATATACTGGAAAATCACTTATGGTCCACATCAAAGTTGCTTTTAATTGAAAATTGTGTTTATTGTATACATCATAAGTTTCAACACCCACAAACCACAACTTATTCAGTTCATCAATCAAGGGTCTTAGAAAAACATCAAACTTCTTTCCCGGATTCTTTGGCTCGGGAATGATCATGGCTAAAAATATAAATGGTCTTGTCATGCACTTCCAAGGAGGCAAATTATTGACGCAGTAGAAAATCACAAGGGAATATGACCAACGTCAATATTCCGTAAATCAAAGATAACAAGAAGAAATCTCAATCAAACTCAACATTTATTCAATAAAATGATAGATAAGTCGGCTGCAGGTTTTACATTGATACTTAAAGTAAAAACCCTAGCCTAATTCAAGACAGAAAAGGAAATGACATAAAACATTAAATTTGCCATAAATGGAAAATTTGAGTTATATGCAGAATGTGAAAGGCCTATAAATTCTGAGAGGGTACCAATTGACGAAAGTCAATTCGGACTCTTAAATCAAAAGTTATGGCTAAAACGAAACTTTCCTAAAATAGCAAAAATGCCGATTTCGGAGCCGAAACGATGGAATTTGGCCAAAAACTGGTGGACATCAGGGACATAGCCCTGACTTCTTCCGCAAATGGCAAAACGTATTGACTGGGTGAGTTTCATGTCATTCCGACTTCGACGACCCGGCTGCCGATAAAAAATTAATTAAACAACAAAATAAATAACAAAACAAAAATAATTATTATTAGATTTAAAAAAATTATTTGATTTGAAGAATAAATACAAAAAATAAAAAATAAAAAAAATAACAAAAGTAAAAGATAACAATTTGTTTGGTGGTTTTATTTTAACTATTTTGATAATAATTTAATTAGTAGATAGGAAAACTGCAATTGATCAAATTGACTGAAAATTATTTGATGGGCATGTTTTAACTATTTGAAGTGTCGCGACGGCGATTTTCACGCTTCGCACCCCGCCATCCCCCGGGTTTGGGGAGACAACGACGCGCAGTGAAAAATGAATTTGTTTTATAGTCTTAAACTTACAACTATAATTATTAGGAGTCGCCACCTAATATTAAGGTCACTAGGAACCTATTGGTCTGCGAGAGTTTGGATAAGGGGACTTGTTGTGCAAGGGGAAGACACATCACCCCCAATGCACCCTACCTAGGGTAAGCTACATTGTTGTTTGATTGTTTTTTTTTCTAAGTTTATTATTTTACACTGCATTTTAAACAAACATTTTTTTATCTGCGGGTGTACTTTATGATTTAATTTTACACCGCAGTTAGAAATTCTTTTTTTTATCTATGGATGTACTTTACAATTTAAATTTACACCGTAGTTAAAATCTTTTTCTTCTATCCATGAATATATTTTACAATGTAAATTTACACCCTAATAGATGAAACAAAAATGGTTTTGATTATTTTTGATATTTTGGCCAAAATTCCAATGGATAATCATAAACCGGTTACGATATCCAATTTTTTTTTAAAATATGAGAAAGATGCAATATTTTTTTTATGAAAAATATGCTTGAAAAATCTTGGAATTCAGCTGTATGCACAAAAATAACATATTTTATATTTTTGAATTGTTTTGTAGTAATAATAGTAGTAAAAAAACATAAAAATATTTTTTTGTGCCAATTTGTATTTTTTTTATTTCATTTATGGGCTAGGCTGTCAGCAACAGTGGGCTGACAGTCAGCCACAGTGGGCTGGAAGCCCAGACGGGTATGGGCTGGGCTTCCAGTCCTCACGGGATGGAGGCCTATTTTATTTTGGTATGGGCGTCCAGTCATCACGGACTGGAGACCCATTTTATTTTGGGCTCGGTTCAGAACCCAGCCCATCTTTCAGTGATCAGGTCAGACACAAAGTCTGGCCTGATGTCCACTGTTCACGCATGTGAACAGTGGGACGCAAATCATGTCCAACTGTTCACATGCAGTGAACAGTGGGCAAACGGGAGGGACGATGAACAGTGAAGGGGAGTTTTTCGAGTGTGACGAATGGCGTACCTGTTAGCACCGTTGGGTAAAGGAAGTCGAGATGGTTGTCCTAGTGGTGGTGGTGTCGTCCACGATGGCCTGTGGTGGCCGGAGGGAGCTTCCAAAGTCGTCGGGGTTTGTGTTGTGATCGTTGCAACCATCACCATGGCCTCGCCTGAGAGTGTGGATGGGTCGTTGGTGTGGAGGGGGAGCAACCGGTGGTGATGAGGTTGATAATGGGTGGTTGAATGGCCTCTAATGGTGGAGAGAGAGAGACGAACAAGAGACTAAATATGGAGGGAGAACGGGTTCTAAAACTGGGGAAAGAGAGAGAGAGCTGATGCCGAGGAAGATGAAGATGATGGTGTTATTTTGTGTGGTCTACCCTTGTTTTTCTTGTTTTTATCAACTAAAAATCTCCAGCCTTTCCCCTAATTTTTCTCACCATTTTTCTGGTTCTTTTTTTCATTTTTTTTCCAGTTTTTTCTCCTCCCCATGCAGCGTCCATGGCTGCCATTTATAGGGAGCTTCGCCTACCACGATGGCTAGCCATCAGCGGCGTGGTGGTCTGTGACAAACGGCGTGGTGGCTACTGAAGGCGGGTTGTCGGCAAGCGTGGTGGTTGGTCGGCGTAACACAGGTGAAGGCCGAACGGCATGCGTGCTGTGGCAGCTTTGGGAAGGTGGAAGTGCATTTTGGTACTTTACTTTTTAATTGTTTTAATTGCACCCCCAATTGGATTTAAATTTTTAATTTTATGCAATTGTACCCTTGTCAAAATTTCAACATTAGCCTTAATTTTGCGTGACTTTTTATTTTGGTCCCTGACTTTTGATTTATGCAATTTGACCCTCAATTTACCATTAAACTCTTAATTATCTTTAATTTGACCCCTAATTTCACAGAATTAGCTTGGAAAAATTCAATTGGGTATCCATAAATTCTAATATTCTCAATTGAGCTCAAATTAAATTCAAGAATTTGATATTTTCATTAATTAAGCCCTTAATAAAATTAATTTGACTAATTTAAAGCATAATTAAGTCCTTGCACTTAATTAAATTCTTCAATTGGATCCTAAATTAATTCTCAAACATAATAATATTTTGAATTAGCCAATGATTAAATTAAATTGGCTTATAAAAAATATAATTATGATTTTTTACTTGATTTTTACCTCGAATTTGTATTTTCTCTTATTTTTGGGCTTCAAAGAGATACGATTCAGCTTAGAAAATTTTCAAAATTTCCACCGTGATTTTTCTACCGACGCCAAACCCCTTTTATTTTATTTATTTAATTTTTATTTTATTTTGAGGAGTAACCCAAAAATTAGGTTACGACATGAAGAATAATTATTTGACATATAGAAAAAATACAGCTACTAAAGTTTATTAAAGATTAGTTTTTAAGATTTTTTTTCATATTATTATATTAAAAGTATTTCAGGACACTTGGATTAAAATAATGTAAGATTTATAAAAAAAAGTTAGTTCCTTTTTTAATATATATGTTAATATAAAAAAAAATATTACAATATATATTTAGTCTCACCTATTTTTCAGGGAAAAAATCATAAAAATAATTATTATCATTTTTCTGAATTTCTTATTTATAGTAAAATAAATATATATAAAAACAATACAATCATAAATTTTTTTAAGTTAAATATTTAGCTTAGATGTATATTATTATAAAAAAAATATATAGGGTAATTAAAATATTTGTTACATGTTGAAAAATTTAGCGTTGGTTGTGGCAAAATACAAGCCAATTTTTTGTTCTAGATAATCTGGCATATTTTTTCTACCTGTTTTGTCTACGTCTGAAACATCATACATAAAAAAAACTGTAGAGGTTAATTTTTAACAAAAATAACATTGACCAATGAATTATTTTGATTATTATTCATATTGTTACTATTATGACTGCTAAATTATCATAATTATTATAACTGTTATTATGAATATTATTGCAAATAAGTAATATTCTAATTATCAGTGGCAATACTAAATACTTTAATTTTTTGTATGTTGATTATGTCGTTAAGATATATAGCATTATTAAAAACAAATATTGGACCGTTAATATTTTTTCATATATTAAAAAATTTGGTTTTGGCTGCGACGAAACACAGGGGAAGTGGCTTGTATATTTTTCAATTGTAGATAACTTGGCCAAATTTATCTACTCATTTTGTTTATGTGTTGCCTCATATAATTTTTTTTATTGGTGTAATATTAGATTCGAAATATTATATATAAAAATATTATAAAAGTTATTTTTTAACAAAAAAAACATTGCCCAATGAATTACTTGGATTATTATTTTCATTGTTATTATCATAATTGTTAAATTACTATTAAATTATCACAATTATTAGAGCTGTCATTACAACTATTATTGTAAATAATTAATATTATGATTATTAATGACAATATTGTTGTTGTCATCATCATTATTGTTATAATCATTGTAATTATTATCATGATAATTAACACCCTTATTTTTATTAATATAATCAAAATTATAATTAGTATTATTATAATTATTGTAACTTTTTTTGTCATCACTAATATTTTTTATATTATTTTATGAGTTATTATTATTCTTAGCATCAAAGCCATAATTATTAACACCATGAGTACAATAATCATTATAATAAATAACAATTGCTATCATTATTATGATTAATAATATCACTATTATTATGATGATTATAATAAATAATATTATCATTACTGTTAATTCTAAAAAATATCAAATTATTTTGAGGAATATAAAAAAATATAAATTTTTAACAAAAGAGCAAGCAAAAAAAAATTATTATTATTACTGCATAAATAATTGAAAGAACTAAATTATACCAAAGAATAAAAAAAAACAAGATGATAAAAGAGCCAACAAAAAAAGTGAAAGAAATCATAAAACAAAAAAGAAAATTATTAGCTTTTTTTTTTTACATGCAAAAAAAAAAAATCTAAAAACTAACAAAATGAACAAAGGAAAAAAATAACAAATTTTAAATGATTACAAAAACAAACTAAAATCTAAGAATTAAAAAATAGGGACTATTTAGAAATATATATAAAAAATAAAGAATTAAAAGTATATGGACCAAAATGAAAAAAAAATATATGTTATTAATTTCAATAGAAGGACAAAATTGAAAAATAAAAAACTGTAGTATCGAAATTATTAAGAGATTTAATCTGAAACCAAAAATTAAAATAATAAGGACCAAATTAAAAACTCCATATATAATCAATTTCCATGGAGGGACACAAATGAAATAAAACAAAATTTTCATAATAGAAATCAGGACCATATTGATTAATCGAAAGTCCAGGAACCAACATGAAACAACCATACACTATGAGGACATACATGCAATTTAGTAAGCAGGAGAGAGTGAAAGGAGAAAAACAACCTGACCACCGTCACGTCTCTAGTCACTGTTACAAGCCACGAGGTGGAGGACATGGAGGCGCATCCGTGGAGACGTCATATGATATTTTTCGTAGCCTCCAGATGCCGCACGCGCCAGCCAAAAAGCGGTGGCGCGTCTGTCAGACACGTCAACAGTAGATATTAATAAAAAAAAACGTAAATTACCTTCACACTCTTGATTCTAGTTCTTGTATTTTGTCTTATATAGGGGTAAAACATAGTTACAGAATTTCAAAAAAAGTGCATTGTCCGAACTTGTATTTTGTCTTATATGGAGGTAAAACTATAATTACACACTTTAAAAAAAAATGCATTGTCCAAACTACCCTGCAGGAAAAACTTTAGTTGCCTTATTTGGGGATAAAAGGGTTATTTCACTATGCAATGAAAATATATAATTACCGGGATAACCCCTCTGGCATTTCTTTTTTATCTTATTAGGGGGTACAATAGTTATTTTATTATACATGGAAATGTAAAGATGCAAAAGTACTCTTGATTTCAAGGCTAAAGTCATTGTGCACTGAGAGATAAAATAGTAATTTAACTACCATAATCCACAGTAATCTAAGCGTAGATGAACAATGATTTTTTAATAATTTGCTTTGATTGATTATTAGAGTAGTGAACTATATGATTTCCACCTGTCAGAGATGCTACAATAGTGTTGAGGCTTTGAAAGACAGGAGAAGAACAACCAAGTTACTAGGTTCCCTCCATGGCTCATGTTCTCTTGAGTTCATAGCTGTTAAAAAACTTGAAGAATTTGAAATGTATTCAATATCAACAATCTGCTGTTATTAGACATGAACTTGGAAGGCATTTGCATTTTCTGCAATAACTTCTCGTTCTGTGAAGTCATGTAAACACACATATAATATGCAATGAGGATTAGTTTCTTTAGCTTCGATCCTTGATCTAAATGGAAGGATGCTCGACTTGTAAACACAGGAACATTATGAAACTTTCATTTTAGTGGTTTAGCATCCCTTCTTTAAAAAGCTGATCCTTCTAATTGATCTCACATTTAAATTTTTCAAAGAATAGCATCTTCAATGTGTCACTGCATTAAAGGAAGTAGCGCTCTCATTTCTGCTCCATTTCCATTTGACAAATAATATATCTTCTTCCAGCTCTCCTCTGAGAATGCTTCTTGAGGCAATCATCTTTGCCTGTCAAAAGTTAACAAATAAAATCATGTCAGAACAGCAGCAAGGAGAAAGTATTTCGCAATTTCTGAATTATCTGTAAGAATCCAGCCAGCGTACTACATCACTGATATAGTCAACCTGGCAATCATATGCATTCCTCTACATACCTATGGTAGTAATGGCAAACAGCAAACTATATCGTGGTAAATTAACACGAGCATCTAAAGGGACATCTGGCAAATCCTTACGCAACTTCCCAACAGCTGTTGAATGAGAAAAGGCGCCCACCATCATTCTATTATGCATCATGGACCTGAAAGCATTTACCTGCAAAAGATGTTGAATGTTATGGAGTGATGTTAACTGAGCTCCAACCAGCAGTCCTTGATTCCAATAAATTAACCATCCAAAAGAATAAGAAAAGTATGTGCAACGTGTCCATGGTGGAAGAAAACTAGATCTCAAGGACCAAGTTCTCATTGCATGGAAAAGGATGATCAACATCCTAAGAATATGAGTTCTCTTCAAAACTAGATCTCAAGGACCAAAGTCCTTATTGTTAGAAAATAATATAAATTATATTTTGGGACCTCATCTATCAGCTCAACATTTTAGATGAGATAATTCCTTAACAAGCTTTTAGGTTAGATGGTTCCTTAACATGGTATTAGAGCCTTGTTGAACCAGCAGTCACGAGTTCGAATCTCACCACCCCCATCTTATTTGATAAAAAAATCAAACACGAAGTAATGTGGATCTGTGCAAGTTTCAGGCCTCAAAGGCTTTAACTTGAGGGGATATGTTAAAAAAATAATATAAATCATATTTCGGAACCTTACTTATCAGCTTAAGTTCTTATGTGAAATGGTTCCTTATCACTCATTACATGGAAAAGGATGATCAACATCCTATGAATATGAGTTCTCTTCAAGTGTACATCTACAACATGTGCTAATTTCAACCCAAAGATATTATACTGATATTAGGACTTGACAAAGACGAGCATTTGACACAGACCAATCAAAGAGCATTGTGAACAGTAAACTTTTACATGATACTGACCATTGCAAGTTCTCTGGCAAGTACTGGTCGACATGAACGCATGGTTACTGGTTCCTTATACTCGTTGAACAAAAAGCAGTTATTATACTGGAGAAAAAGTGATAGCAACAATTAAAAATAGATACAGCAATAGCCAAGGAATGACTGTAGTATTCTTAAACTTAGTTCATTTAGAGAACTAAAAGAAATGAGGTGGGGATTTGATTCTAGAATCTGTCTCACTTGATCAATAGCAAAGAGGATAGGAACATCTTTCACAAGTGATAACTCTTTCCTCAAGCGAACCACTACCCCAACAGCTGCATGTGTTTGCTCAATTCCTTTTCGAACTAGGTCAGACAAAGTTGAGGTTTCAGGCACTGAAACAGAATTGACTCCTTTTAACAATCCAATTCCAGCACCCTCTCCAAGTGGAACAGGATTAAAAATATGGCATGGCAATTATTTCAAGAGAGATTCATTGTATTTCACAAAATACTGCAAAGAAATAAACAACATGAAAAATAAATAAATAAAAATTATATACACTGAGCATATCAGGATAAATGGAGAAGAAAACAACACAAAAGTTAATAACAAGTGTTGCTACCCAATTTTTGACCCACTTATTTTTATGTTTTGGAAAAAAGACAAAAAAAATATAAAAAAGACAAAATCCAAAAAATATCTTGGTATAAGGGAAAAATTGAACAAATTGAAAATTTAACAGTCAATGCAGGGTCAAATCGCACAAATTGGAAATCAAAGACCAAATTGAAAAGGCGCGCAAGCTGAGAGCTGATTTTAAATTTCACCTTTGAAAAACTCTATAAATAGAGAGGTATCAGCCACAAAAAAGAGGATAAAAAAAATACACCCATAAAAAACCCTAAAAACAAAAACCCTAAGATTTTTTTTCTTTCTTTCTCTAAGGGGATGCAGCCGCCAGCCCCATAGCTGCAGCCCCTTCCCCTTTTTTTTCCTTCTCTTTTCCCTTCCTCTCTACCTCCCGGCCAACCACCATGACAGCCACCAGCCACCCTCTCTCCTGTCTTTTCTTCTCCCCGTCGATAGTCCCCCATTTCCTCTTCACCTCCCTAGCCAACAACCAGAGCTCCCATCATAGCCATCTCGCTCACACCAGCCTTCCCCTTCGGCCAATAGACCACCACTCCAACCTCAGACCAGCCCGCTCCCCCTCCTCAGCCACCAAACACACCCCGATCGGCCCTCATAGCAACCTTCACCGTGGGCAGTCCAGCCATCTGAAGGAGAAGTTGAGGAGAAGAACCCGGGAAGGACAAAGCTGTGATTTGCAGAAGAGAATGAACTTTGTTTGCGTTGCTTGTGTGTTGTTTGTTTATGTCCACAGGTCATCTCAAGACACCCATGCCGGTGAGAGAGTGGAGAGAAATGGAAGATCCAAAGAAAGGAGATAATGAACCGAAATGTTGTGGTGTTTCGGGTTTGAACCCAAAAATTGCACATCTGAAAGGAAGGAAGAGGGAGCAGAAACATTGATTTGGTTTGATTTTGTGCTTTTATGTTTGTTTGTCTTCATTCTTGCAGGTCGCCAGAACCCCCCCTCACCGACGAGGAAAAGAAGAGAAGAAGACGAACGGGTCCAAAGGAGAAGAGCCCAGGTGCCTTTATGCGTTTGTTTGTGTTTTCTTTGTTTTTGCAGGTCACCAGAAGACCATCTCCGGCAAGAGGAAGAAGAGAAGGAGCAGATCTGCTGGGCCCCTCTACCATCACTGTTTCCACATGCCGCTAGTGACGGCGGCACGTGGGCAGACGCGCCACCAAGGCCACTACACTGCCTCTGCCACTATTCATGAGTTGCTTTTTGTAATTTTCTTTATGTTTGTGTTTATTTGAGTTTTTATTGTATTTTAATTATTATTTGTGAAATGTAATGAGAAAAAAAAAATAATGTGTGTGTGAGTTGTATTTTATTTGTAAAAGTATAATGAAAAAGAAAAAAGAGAAAGTGTGTGTGTGTGTGGTGTGTGTGTGCGTGTGTGTGTTGTGTTGTGCTTACTCAACTTTATGTATGTTTTGTTAAGAAAAAATAATATAAAGTGAAATAAAAAAAATGTGTGTTTTTATTTGCAACGGCCAAAGTGTTTTCCCAAAAATTATCTTTGATTTAATAACAAGTTTATTAAATCTTGTAAATTTGGCTAATATTAAAACAAATTGCAAAATTAATTCATGGGAATTAGCGGTTAATTTTAGGTAGTAATTGTCGGATTTACGCATAGGCTAACATTTACATATTCGGGAATAACCACCAAAATTGTCAGGATTATTCTCGACGATGTTCAATTTTTTATGAATCGTTCAATTATGAAATTAATTCATGGGGATTAATGGTTACTTTCAGGTGGTAAATGAAGAAACTACAAGTAGGCTAGCAGTTGCATATCTGGAAATAATCAATAAATTTCATAGGATTATTTTGAGCATTGACCGATTTTTTTTGCAAATCGGAACATTTTTCATGTGAACAAATACGACCCGTCGAAGCATTTAAAATCACATCAAGATAGACAATGCAGCTTACCACAGGTAAGACGTACTAGGGGTGCTAACACCTTCCCTTTACACAACCAGTCCCTTACCCTTGAATCCCTGATCAGACCAGTGCAACCGGGTGTTCCTAGCGACCCTCAACAGTCAGGTGGCGACTCCTCAACAACTCCATTGCAAGACACCAAAAGACCCCCCCGCCGGGGGACACCGCGCGGCGACGTGCGATAACAAGAACATTCACCCATTCTGGAGAATCATTTGTAGAGAAGAGAAAATAATCATAGATTATCTTTCTATTTTAGGAGAGGGGATTGGACTTAAACATGCTTCATGAGTAACTTTGGATTACCAATCACTGGTTTTTGTAACTCAATTACTTAAGTTGCAAACGAAATAAAGAAGATATGGACTTACCAGTTTTTTTTTTTTTTTAGCATTTTCCAAGCAAAAACTTGTTAAACTTTCAACACAATCAAGGGCAGATCAAGAGCAACATTCAATGTAATCAGCAAAATTAGATCAAGAGCTGGATGTGCTAAATCAGAAGTAACTGTCATGGAAATGGCAACATTCCCTCACTGATTTACTTCCCTCTAAATAGGAATGCTGAAGATATTGGACATAAATGTAAAAGATAATAAGATGTTAATGCAGAAGATTCTAACCACAAATAGTTTACCTTTTATTGCATGATATATTCAGGGAAAGTAGTTAAAGCTTTTCCCTTGTAAACTGTCTATAAATCAAAGAAATCCTCATAGGCTAAATACATTTGAACTAGCCTTTTTGTATTTATCCTTCATAATATCAAAGCGCTATTAAGCTCATGCCAGATCCTAAGTACCATGTCTGCTTCCACTGCTACTATGTATATTCCTCAAAACAACCTTTTGCAGTTTATTAAAACTTAAAGGACCTTCTTCCTATTTGAACTGGTATTCTCAAGCTGAGGATGCCCTAATCATTCATCATCTCTTCTGTTATATGGATGGTACAGAATCATGTCCAGATGAGTTTCTACTTACCACCGAAGGAAGAACTCGTGGAACCAATCATGATTTCACTTTATGGAATCGTAAAAACTAGTTTGTACTGGTTTGGATGAAATCAACTATATTTGAGAAGGTATTATCTATGATTTATGGTCTAAAAATTGTCAAACAATCGTGGTTTGCTCTAGCACCGTGCTTTGCCTCTCCTTCCATCTCTAATGTTAATCAATTGAAGCAACAGCTGCAAGATTTATAGTAAGTGGGACTAAGCTGTTCAAATTTATTGAACATGCAAAAGCCCTTGCTAATCAATTAACAAGAGTAGGAAAGCCTGTGGTGAAGCATATTTAATTTCTCTTGTCTTAGGAGGATTGAACACTACCTATAATCCATTTGTATCCAATTGTTAACTTGTACAACGTGAGAAATCCTTGTCCTTGTTTGATTTCCAGTCTAAATTATTTGCTTTTGAAGCACTCTTTAAAAGCCAACAACGAAGCATGCAAGATGTTCATAATAAATTTGCAATGATGGCGTATAAGATGGGAGGTGCAGGAAGTCATAAGAAACACAATAGAAAATGATAGTAGCAACATTTTACTCTTAAGTATTTTAACTTAAAAATTTAGTCCAAACAATAATAACAACAATGTGTTTTCTTCAAATATTGGCCATGCATCTGCAGATTGGCAACAACAACGTTTCTCTTCATCTCCACCGACTCAGATATATATTCGAACAAATTAAAATGGTAGTATTGGACCCTCCAACATTGAACAAGGTCTCACCAACACTAGACGTATTCCTGCATGGGCAAATGACTCGACCTTTGATCCCTATATCTGTAAGATTTGTGGTAAGAGAAATCACATGGCACTTGATTGTTTCCATAGGTATGACTACAATTATCAATGGCGTCATCCACCCTAACAGTTAGCAACCAAGGTAGCTCAATCAAACTCTACTCACGATGAGAACACCTAGTATGCTGATAGTGGTGTTAATCAACACATTACTACTGATATTGCTAATCTTAACTTCGTTGAACCATACACCAGAAATGACAAAGTAGTTATGACTAATGATAATAATGGTCTACAAATTAAGCATACTGGTACACTTGCACTTCATACATTTGATTCCACTCTAAAAATGAAACATGTTCTTCACTACCTACAAGTAGCAGCAAATCTTGTCCATTAATCGATTTTGACTAGATAATGGTTGCTATTTTATACTCATTGGATCCATTTTTTTATGAAGGACAATCTCTCAAGACAAACATTGTTAACAAGCAAGAGTGAAGGTGGACTCTACCCTATTCAGGTTGACCAACAAGCCTTAAATCTATTTCATAAAAAAAGTCTCTTATGAGGTGTCATAACCCAATTTTTGGGTTATTTTCCAAAATATATCAAAAAATAAAATAAATAAAATAAAATAGGTTGGTGTCGGCAGAAATTTTGAACGTTTTCAAAAGCCTGGTCGTAGCTCTTTTTGCCTAGAAACGAAGGAAATGCAGATTGAAGGCTAAAATAATTTATTATTGGATGAATCTACATAAAAAGTTAAGTCAAAAGACATAATTATATTTTTATGGGACAATTTGATTTAATCGTCGTCCGATTTAAAGTATAATTATGCTTCGGAATTAATTGAGAGCCCAATTGAAGGATTTAATTAAGCGCAAGAGCTTAATTATACTTTAAATAGGTCAAATTAATTTTATTAAGGGCTTAATTAGTGAGAAATTAAGTTTGGAAGCTTAATCTGGGTTAAATTGAGAAGATCGGAATTTTCGGTGATGAAATTTTTTGGGTGAAATCGGAAGCCAAAATTGAAGATGAAAACATTGTTCTTCCCGTTAAAAAAAACTCTTTTTGTAACCACCCATTTTTTCAGTCAATTTTATGATATTAAAAAAAATTGTGGAAGCCATGCTTGGCCACACTAGCAGCCATGTTGCACCATGCTTGCCACCACTCACCATAACTCAGCCATGCCCTGCAAAATATACCATGTCTAGGACATCATCCCCATACCTGTACCTTGCTTCCTTAGGGTATAAATAGCAGGGGAAGAACAAACACAAAGGGGAGAGACGGGCTGAAAACTGGAAGAAAAAACTTGGGGGAAATGGCATTGTGAGGGACTGTCACAGGGGGAGAAAATACTGTTATGAAAAAATTAGGAAAAAAAGGATGAAAACTAAAAAAAAATAGAGGGGAAGGAAATCACAGACAGAAAAATAACAATCGGGGGGAGAAACTACTGAAACTAAGGAGAGGCACGGGTAAAACCAGAAAATAGAAAAAAAACAGAAGAGAACGGGGAAGAGTGGATAGAAAAATCACGCAGAGAAAAGGGTGAAAATTTACGTAGAGAAACAGATGAGGAGAGACGAAGAGGAACGAATCAAAAACAAAGGAAAAAAATTACATAGAGAGAGCTTCATCTTCCTCATCTCCGGTTGAACCAGCCAACAAGCAGCTCACTCTCCTTCTAGTGGCAGAAGCTTCATCGCCGTCGAAGCTCCTTCCTCCTCTCCGCTCTATCCCTCACTATCTCCCACCAGTTAATGATTCTCTCTCTAGAAAACAGCACAAACAACCCCCTCTCGCCTCCCACGACAATGGAAACAGCAGCCCATCATCTCCATCGCCTGCGATAGTTCTCCCTCTCCATCCTCACCGTTATCATAACCTGATTTTGGGTCATACCCTTAATCTACCAAAAAAAAGAAAAAATAAGATAAGGGGTTGGTGTCGGTTGAAATCAAGGTGAAATTTTGGATGTTATCGAGATCTCGATCATACCTCTTTTGTTCCCAGAAATAAAGGAAAAATACAGATTCAAGGCTAATGTGATTTATTATCGGATAAATCTGCGTGGAAATAAAGTCGAAAGATATGATTATATTTTTATGGGCCAATTCGATTTAATCGTTGGCTAATTTAAAAGTATAATTATGTTTGAGAATTAATTTATAGTCCAATTGAAGGATTTAATTAAACGCAATGGCTTAATTATACTTTAAATTGGTCTAATTAATTTTATTAAGGGCTTAGTCAATGAGAAATCAAGTTCTTGAATTTAATTTGGATTCAATTGATGAGATTGGAATTTTCAGATACTGATTTGAATTTTTAAGCCAATTATGCGAAATCACCGGCCAAATTGAACAAATTGAGAGTTTAACAGTCGGTTGGGGGGTTAAATCACGCACATCAGAAACCAAGGACCAGAATAAAAAGGTAGCGCAAAGCTAAGTTTGAGATTGAATTTTTGGGGGGTATAATTGCATAAAATCATGAGTTTAAATCCAACTAGGATTACAATTAGAGAAATTATAAATTGAGGGACCAAATCATACTTTTACCTTTAAAAATATTTGAAAATTGCATTGCATGTTCCGCCTTTAAAAATTTTGAAAGTTGCACTGCATGTTCCGGCTGCATGATTTTTGAAAATTGCACTGTTGCATGGTCCGGCGTGCCTGGCTTTGAATGATCAGGCACACCTGCATTCAATTTTCAACAGCGGTATGTTGCATCAAGCATTTTGGCAGCCGAAGAGTTAAGTTTGCTCTGCTATAAATAGTAGCACGAAGAGAAAGACAGAGGAGAGAAAAACGATATGAAACAGAGAGGAAGAGGGGATTTTACGTGGGAAATACAAAAAAATATATAGAAGACAGAGAACAGAGAGTAGAAAGCAGAAAGAGACAGACGGAAAAAAAAGGAGAAGGTAGCTTGATAGAAGAAGAGGAAAATCTCATGTAAAAAACTCCAGTCATCTTTTTCAACCACCCCAACATTCCTAGCTTCTTTCCTTTTCTTTTTTTTCTTTTCTCTCGGTCGTTTGACCGTTTTCTCTCTCTAAAACCAGAAGATCCTCTCTCTCTCCCTCTCGGTTCATCAACTCCAGCCACTATTCAAACATCCATATCCACCCTCATCACCACCATTATCCTCCCGTCAACACCAGCATCTCTGCCATCTTCTCAAGCGAAGGAGGCAGCAGCAGCAAGTATGGCTGCAACGTGACCTGTCACTGTTCCGATGCCCATTCCGGCCACCACAGGCTGTTATTTTTTATGCCACCACGACCAAAAAAACCATCTTGACCTCCTCTACCCAACGGTATTAACAGGTACACCATTTGTCACACTTGAAAATCTCCCTCATCATTGTTCATCGTCTTCTCTGCATGCAAGGGGGAGTGAATCCCCGTAGGCCTGGTTGGGCCGGGCTTTGTGCCAGACCTTATCCATTAAAAATAGGGTTCCCAGCCCAAGGTGACTGGCTGGAAGTCCAATTCAAGAGTAAATGGGCTGAAAGCCTAGTCCAAGTTTAAATGGATCTAAAGTCCAGTATGAGATTAAGTGGGCCGAGAGGCAGCCCAATATTGATGTGGGCTGACAGCCCATCCCACATGGTGATGGGCTGACAGCCCAAGCCTACGTGGTGGGGGATGACAGCCCAGACCACCATTAAATAAACAAATAAAAATATAAAAAATATAAAATAATAAAATAAAATAAAAATACAAATTTGCATAAAATATTTTTTTTAATGATAAAAAACAAAAATATATAGCATATTTTAAAAATTCTTTTTGTTTCAAAAAAATATATATTATCTTGGAATTTGAAGAAAAAATGTATTTTAGCATGGATTTAGCAAAGAAAAATCATTTCTCGTATTTTTGGATTCTACAACATGTTTGTAAAGATCCAAAGGGTATTGGCCAATATTCCAAAAATATTAAAATCTTATTTTTTGGGTTTATTATTCACTGACGGTGTTTGGATAAATAAATCCTAAGGGATTAATATCCAAAATATTTGGCGGGAATAATTTGCTATTATCCACTATCGGTGTTTGGATAAATAAATCTTAAGGGGTCAATATCCAAAATATTCTACAGGGATAATTTGCTATTATTCACTATCAGTGTTTGGATAAATAAATCCTAAGGGGTTAATATCAAAAATATACGGCGGGGATAATACATCATCACAATTTTAACCAACATATTCTTTGAAAGATCAAAACCATAACAAATCATAAGCAAACTAAAATGTCAAGCAACTTACCTTAGGTAGGGCGTATTAGGGGTGCTAAAACCTTCCCTTTACGCAACTAGTCCCTTGTCTTAGAATCTCTGAAAGACCAGTTTTAGGTTTCCTAGTAACCATAATACTAGGTGGCGACTCCCTTTTCCACAAGAATAAAGATAAGACCCCGACATTGAATTCTCCCGCTCATGGGAAGGGTCGCGCGATGCCGCGCTCTCGCGATGGGGTTTGGCCAAAATATCAAAAAATTTAAAAATTATTTTTGTTTTAGCTATCTCAATGTAAAATTACATTGTAAAGTACACCTACAAATACTAAAAAAATGTCTTTTTTTATTGCAGTGTAAAATTACATTGTAAATTACACCCGCGGATAAAAAGATTTTTTTTACTAATGTGTAAAATTATATTGTAAAGTACATCCGTATATATATAAAAAAAAGATTTTTTAACTGCAGTGTAAAATTACATCGTAAAGTACACCCATAGACAAAAAAAAATGTGTTTTTTAAAATGTAGTGTAAATTTTTTTGACTTGGGAATAAACAATCAAACAACAATACAGCTTGCCTTAGGTAGGGTGCACTGGGGGTGATGTGTCTTCTCCTTGCACAAAAAGTCTCCTTACCCACGACTCTCACAGACCAATAGGTTCCTAGTGATCTTAATACTAGGTGATGACTCCTTATATTTATAGTCGTAATTTTTACGGCTATAAAACAAATTTTCTTTTTTCACCGCACGTCGTTGTCTCCCCAAACCCGGGGGATGGCGGAGTGCGAAGTGTGAAAAAATCACTGTCACGACATAGGGGTTCGTACAACTCCTGCTATTTGCATGCAAGATTTGGTCACCCTTCCTCTCATATTACCAATCACGTCATTAAATCCTTTAATTTACCTATGTATGGTTCCTTTGATTCAAATTCGGTTTGTCAATTTTGTTTAATGGGAAAATCCAAACAACTACCGTTTGGTGATTCTATGTGTTGTGTTGTCACCTTTAGGTCTTATTCATTCTGATGTGTGGGTTTCACCTGTTGTATCGAATGATGGTCACAAATATTATGTTCTCTTCATTGATGACTATTCTCAGTTTACATGAGAGTATCCTATTCGTAATAAATCTGATGTCTTTTCTAGCTTTGTGCATTTTAAATCCTTAGCTGAAAATCATTTCTGTACAGCTATTAAGTAATTCCAATGTGATAATGGTGGATAATATTTTTCTCAACAATTCCAAAACTTTCTATATCAAAATGGAATTCATTAACATCTCTCATGTCCCTATACCTCAGAGCAAAATGGCTTGGCTGAGGGAAAACATAGACACATCATAGAGGTTGGACTCTTATTATTGGTTCAATCACATTTATCTACCAAGTTTTAGGTTAAAGCATTTATGACCGCAATTTATCTGATCAATCAAACTCCATTTTCTGCTCTGGATTACAAGTCTCCATATTTTAGATTGTATTCTCAAACACTAGATTATTCCTTTTTACAATGTTTTGGTTGTGCTTATCATCCTCTCTTAAGACCTTGCGTAAAGCATAAACTAGATTTTCATAGCAAACAATGTCTCTTTCTTGAGTATTCATCTCAACATTATGGATATTGTTGCCTAGATCCTGCGTGTAAAAGGATTTATATCTCTCCTAATGTTGTATTTGATGAACTTAATTTTCTAGCAAGGGTATGGTTCATTTCCACACCTCTTGTTACTACGAGTGTCTCTAAGACAAGTATGACATTTGATCTACCTCTTTTCCGCACATAATTCACATTTGATCATGTCCCCACTATCTCAGGTGATAATCTCACAAATTCAGTCTCTCATGATCCTATTCATGCACCTCAAAGTCCACGCCATCAGACCCTTCAAAGTCCCTCATGTGAGCCACCTCAGTGCTCACAAAATCAGTCATGTTCCAGTACATTACCGCCATCTGATAATTCACCAGTTATGCCATCCACTAAAAATTCCTCTTTAATTCCTCCCATTCACAATATGGTGACGTGATCACAGACAGACAATCTTCAATCAAAAGCATTTCTAGATTTCAAACTTTTCTATGCTTCCAAGCATCCATTGCATGCATTTACTGGTATGCTTACATGTGTAGAACCAACCAATTTCTCTCAAGATGTTTTGTCATAGGAATGGCAGCAAGTTGTGTGGCTGGAATTTAATGCTCTTATGATCAACAACACGTGAGAACTTGTAACGAGACACCCGAATCAACATGTTATTCGTACCAAATGGGTGTATAAAGTAAAACAAAAGGCAGATGGGAGTATAGATCATTATAAGGCAAGACTAGTGGCATTAAGGTGTCAGCAAGTGAGTGTTGTGGATTTTGTCGAGAGATTTAGTATTGTGATAAAACCTGCCATAGTGTGATTTGTGCTAGCACTTTCTATGTTCTTCAATTGGCAGGTCCTGCAGTTTGATGTCTCCAATGCATTTCTACGTGGAACACTTGAAGAAAAGGTCTTTATTGAACAACCTCTTGGCTTCATAGATCTTGCATACCCTAAGCATTTATGTCGTCTTAAAAAGGCTCTATATGGCCTTAAACAGGCACCGCGTGCTTGGTTTCTATGATTTTCCACCTCTTTACTCGATCTTGACTTTGTAGGTTCATCGATGGATACTTCATTGTTTACATATCACTGTGGTAAAATTCATGTTTTTTCTCATCTATATTGATGATCTTTTTATAACAGGTTTTTGTCCTAGATTTCTTGCAACACTTACTACATAGCTCAAGAAGGAATTTGCCTTTAAAGATCTTGGTGCTCTCAGGTATATTCTAGGCATTGACGCATCATGAGATGCTCATGGATTACATCTTCAACAAAGCAAGTATATCACCGATGTTCTTCATAGGGCACACATGGTGGGTGCAAAACCTTATTTAGCACTATGTGTTTCAAGTAGAAATTTGGCTGTAGACAATAAGGAACTCATTCAAGATGTCACAACATACAAACAAATTATTGGGGCTCTTCAATATTGCACCCTAACATGACCAGAGATCTCTTATCCCGTGAATCATCTTTATCAACATCTCCACTCACCCACTGTTGCCCATTGGAAGGTTGTGAAATGCATTCTCCATTATCTTAAAGGAATAATGGATCATGGGTTGTATTTCACAAAAGGGTCTCTTTTGTTAGAGAATAATATAAATCATATTCTAGAGCTTTACCTAATAGCTTAAACTTTTAGGTGAGATGGTTCTTTGACATGGTATTAGGACCTTGTTGACCCATCGATCACGAGTTCAAATATCACCATCCTCATTCTATTTGATAAAAATCAAGCACAAATTAGTATGAACTTGTGCAAATTTCAAGTTCAAAGGGCTTTCACTTAAGGGTGTGTGTTAGAAAATAACATAAATCATATTCTAAGGCTTTACTTAATAACTTAAGCTTTTAGATGAGATTGTTCCTTGACACCATGTCTTTGAAGTAGAAATTTGGCTGCAAACAGTGAGGAGCCCATTCAAGATGTTACAACATACAGACAAATTATTGGGGCTCTTTAATATTGCTCCCTAACACGACCAGATATCTCTTATTCCATGAATCATCATTGTCAACATTTCCACTCACCCACTATTGCCCACTAGAAGGCTATGAAATGCATTCTCCGTTATCTTAAAGGAACAGTGGATCATGGGTTATGTTTCACAAAAGGGCCTCTTAGTCTTCAAGCTCATTGTGATTCTGATTGGGCAGGAGATCCCCTTGATCGATAGTCCACTACAAGGTATGGTGTTTTTCTAGGTCCATGTTTAGTTTCTTGGTGTAAGGAAACAGAAAGTTGTCTCTCGATCCAGCACAGAGGCAAAATATAGAGCCTTGGCTATGGTTGCTGTTGAATTATATTGGATTCAAATGTTGTCGAAGGATCTCTATATACCTCATCTTTCCCCTCCTACAATTTGGTGCGATAGTCAGGGTGCAAATGCCCTTACAGCAAATCTAGTTTACCACTCTCATACCAAACATATCAAAATTGATTTCCACTTCATTCATGAGAAAATACAAAATAAAGATGTTCAAATTCATTATATCTCTACCTTCAACCAAGTTGTAAATATTTTTACAAAAGGCTTGACATCCTCCTGCTTTCAATTTCTAAAGGACAAGCTCATGATTCATGATCTCCCTATTCGTTTGCGAGGAGGAGTTAAAAATTCAACACAATCAAGGCCAGATCAAGAGCAACATTTAATGCAATAAGAACAATCAGATCAAGAGCTGGATGTGCTAAATCAGGAGATAACTGTCACAAAAATGGCAGCAATCCCTCAGTGATTTACTTCCCTCTAAATAGGAATGCCGAAGATATTGGACATAAATGTGAAAGATAATTGGTTGTTAATGCAGAAAATTCTAGTCACGAATAGTTCAATTTACCTTGTATTGCATGATATACTCAGGGAAAGTAGTTAAAGCTTTTCCCTTGTACATTGTCTATAAATCAAAGAAATCCTCACAGGCTAAGTATGCTTGAACTAGCCTTTTTCGTATTTATTCTTTCAAAACTAATATCATGGATATCAAATATTTGTTACCGAAGATAATAGCAATTTAGCAGATCATAACATACATACTTTTTCAATCTCATTCATTTGATAAAATAAATGTTTAAGATTCTTACCTTGAGAGCATTTTTTGCCTAAATAGGTGTATCTCAAAGACCAGTAATTGGGTTTTTATATAAATATCCACCATGAGTCCACTCTCGTCCTTTGGGAACATAAAACACCAGCTAACCTTCTTCATGAGCCCAATGAACAAGCATTGCCACCATGATACTCTTCTCGCAGTTAACAGGACCATCTAATACAATTTGCTTTCTAACTTTCAGACTTGTAATAAGAAATTCATCAACTTACAGCAATCACGTACCTCTCGCACCATTTATCTTATCAATACACAACAAAAACAGCTATCTCGTTGCAACTTAACAGATAATTACCTAAATACACAATTATTGTACACGTTAAATCATAAAGGATATGAGTACTCATTGAAGCCCTACTCAAAATATACACACTTCACACTAACAAATAGAATTGGCCACATCTTAAAAAATCCAAAACTATCTCCAATTAGCTTTGCAAATGTGCAAAATTGAACAAATACTAATGATATCATATCATTATACCAGTGGCTTATTAAACCCAAAACACTATAACTATAGTAACAAAAAACAAACATATCTTTACCATAGAAGATAACAAAGGAGGATCAAGATGACAAGAGAGGTAACTCAGGGTTTGTTTTTATGTTTGGTAAAAGTGTTGTTTAATGGTCATCGAAAAAACAACAAATTGTTACTTTATCAACTACAGAAGTAGAATTCATTGCTATCACAATTTATGCTTGTCAAGCTATTTGGATAGGAAGAATTCTTGAAGAACTATAATTTTAACAAATTGAAGCTATAATAATATTTTATGATATCAACTCAGCAATCAAACTCTCCAAGAATCTAGTGTTACACGGATGAAGCAAACATATCAATGTGAGATATTATTTCTTGTGAGATTTTAGCAACGATGATCAATCTAGTTTATTGTAGAAGTGAAGATAAGGTTGTTGGTATAAAGACCAAACCCCTCAAACATGCTAAATTTATGAAATTGCGTAGTTTACTTAGAATGTGTTCACAATTAGAAAATTTCAATTTGAGAGTGTTAAGATTTGTATTTATTTATTTATTTATGTATTTATTTCATTGTTTTATTTAATTATTTTTTTATATTGATTTAGTCATAATGGACCTAGTTTTTAAGAATCTACTTTAGCGGCAAAGAAAGTAATGTTTGTGTTGTTAGAATCATGGATTAATGGGTTGATTGTGATGTGGGTTAGTGGTCCTTTATGTATTATATAAAGCCTATTTGTAGGCTCTTTTTTTATTAATTTTTTTAAGCAGCCAAGTACATTTATTTTATTTTTTGTATTCCACTTTGTATCAAATCTATGTGTGCGAGTAGAACTTTCTCAAGCGAGCATGCAGGACTAAAGCTAGGAAAGTGCCAAAAAGACAAAGTGATCCCCATATAATAAAAGTGTTCCTATAGCACTCCATGCCCATGCATTTGCCATCTTCACTAGCTTCCCTGCGATAAAAAAGTGCTGCCAAGTAGCCAAAAATGAAGGAACCTGCAGGGATATTGGCAACCACAACATTGTGGTTGACACTGAAATTCTTGGTGCCAAAAAGCTCAGTTGTTGTTGATACAGAAATGGAAGTGATTGCCCCAGAACAAACACCTATGATAGCGGTGCTGATATAGAGGGAGATGTTCGCTGTGCTGAGAAGTAAGAAGAAAGCTCCTGCCATTGGGGCCATCAGTGCTGCAATACAGGCTGGTCTTGATTTCATATACCTGCTCCTGAAAAGAAATTGAACTCAAGCCTTTAATTTCCTGAACTGCTATCTCAACAGATGGAGATTGTTGATTTGCGTGCACCAAATGGAGGCAGATATATAGCATTGAATAAATCTATAAAATTCAGGTAAATCATAAGTGCAGATATCGAAAGCCCTTTATGATTTTGGAAAAGCACAGGCTGAAAATGCTTTTCCTATGGCCTTTATCATCCAAACACACATGATCTAGAATCATGTTCGTTAAAAAATATAACCGCAGAAAGCATTTTCTAAAAACTCCATGCCTTTTGATCGTAAAATGTGCTGTAGAATTCGACACAGTAATATAAACAAACACTCAAGAACAGAGATTGAATTACCTTGACAAATTGGACTCCAAGAGAGATGGTATGAGTCGGCCAAAGAACCCAAATGAGGAAGACAAAGAAACTAGAGAAGAAGTCCCCGAGCTCCCACGAGACTCTGCTATTTGTCCCAAGTTATTCAAATAAACTAGCCCAAGAGTTGCACCAGACAGATATACAAAGAAATACAACCAAAAATTAACTCTTTTTAACATCAACATCGCCCCAATTTCCTCCACACACACCTCATCATCTTCCCTTGTATGATTATCTTCCGCTTTTATCCCACTCTCTATTCTCTCAACATCATCACCACCATTTTCCTCAACACACACCTTCATCTCTCCATTTAAGAACTTTTCTTTCATCTTCTCTGCCATTGGGATCGCAAGTGGGGCTAACAGGAACACTAAGATACCAATGGCATTGGCTAATGGAGGTAACCTACTTGACACGGAACCGAAACTGCTGGCAACAGCATAGATTCCTGTAGCTATTGTTAGCACAAACATGGCCACGAACCCAGCCTTCATGTTATTGCCCGTTCCGACATTAAGACCTCTAACAAACAGTGCAGACATCACGCTCACTAATAAAGGTGATAAAGAGTTAAGAAGGAGATAGGCTTTAGCTCTTCTAACAGGAGAAAAGGTGAAGGAATCGACAAGTGCTGTGTAGATTTTAGCACTTAATCCTTGATAACTAGTGGTTAATCCTACAGCAACTTGGCGATCAGAAGGGAAGTTTTGGATGGTAACAACATAGCAAACTGTGTTGATCCAACAGATACTATTTCCTGCCAAAACAGTGAGCAAGAAAATATGGGCATAAGAAAGCGAGGAAATTTGGCCTGTTATGAAGAGATATTGCAAACCATAACCAGCCAAACCAAGAACTGAACCAATCAGGAGGACTAGCCATAGAGGAAAGTAAAGAGCAGCCATGCCAGGAAAGAAACCAAATAGTTTTCCAGCATCTGAGGCGAAGGCAAGGTTGTTTAGCTGAACTTGAGACATAGAGAGGAGTTGTTTGAGCTGGGAGGAGTATGCAGGAAAGTTGCTGTTTGTTCCATTTACAGACTGAAGCCATATGATACCCACAAGGCTTAACCATTGAAGGGTTTTTGAAGCCATGGTGGCTAGATCGAGGTTTATGGTTAAAGTGCTTCGAAATGGGTCATTTATAGGAAGTGTGTGTCTTGTAAAATACGGCTAAGGGTGTGTTTGGGATTGCTGTTGTGGTTGCTTTTCAAAAAAAATTTAGTGTCGAAATATATTAAAATAATATTTTTTTATTTTTTAAAAATTATTTTTGACATAGCATATCAAAATGATCCAAAATACTAAAAAAAAAATAATTTTTATTATAAAAAAAAAAAATACACCGCAACCAAACATAGATTTGACCGCCCTGCCACACAGGCACTAAGGGGGTGTTTGGGCATTTTAATATATTTCGGCACGAAACACACTTTCAAAAGCTATAGCAACAGCTCTCCCAAACACCCTCTAAGCCTCTGCCCCCATCCCCCCAAAAAAAAAAAAAAGTCCTTCAACTATATATAAAATGATATGAATGACACTTTTTTTTTTTTTTTTACAATCAGTTCAATTTAAACATTAAAATCCCAGATGTAAACTACATATAAAATGATATTTCTTTGAAAAATATCAGAAAATGATCAAAAAATTGAACGTTGAAGGGTTTTTTTATATGATTTTGTAAACATGATATTTATCTCATAATGTCGGTGGATATTGATTTTGAGGATGATTGTATGTACTAGCTTCTAAGCCTTTACATGGTGTTCGGTTTTGCAGTTCACTATGCTTTGAAAACGAGTGTGAAGGATTGGTTTGAAACGCTCGCAGTGAAGAAAGATTTATTAGTGGCTGTGCATATGATCTGTGGGTTTTCATCAACCACAGTCCTATCCATTAATGATATTTAGTGTGTCACCGATGCGTATAGCCAGGGGTGTTCAGAATATATTTGGAAAATATTTTAAAAAAAATTAAAAAATATATTTTTTTTTATTAAAGTTTATTGATATTTTTAAATCAATTTTGTATATTATATCAAAAATAGTTTTTAAAAATAAAAAATATAATTTTAATATATTTTAAAATAAAAAAAACTTTTAAAAATAAACTCAATCCAACCAGAGAGGGTTGGTGAACAGCACAGAGGATACGGTTGCAGACATTAATTTTGACATTGGTGTCAGCTTCACAAACATGTCACGTCCTGGACGACGATGTGACGAGGCTGAAGGTGAGGGGTTTCCTTACCAACTGTGGAGTCTTCGTTTGAAACTGTCCATGCTCCTCCGTACGACATCAGTTTACTCGAGCTAGCTAATGAAGGGCTACGGCAATTGAGCTTACAGCCAGTTGCTGCGCAGTTTTTACTAAAATTTTGATTATTATTTTTTTTGTATTTTTAAATTTATTTTATATGTTAATATTAAAAAAAATCCAAATAATCTTTTAAAATAAAAACTACAATACCGAATATTTACCTTCCACCACATCCACAATCAAACAAACAGACGACGTTCACACAATGTCGCTTCCTATAAGATAATTTGAGATTAATGTCATCAAAAAAATTAAATTATTAATTGATGTTTTTTAACATCAATTAATTTATATTTTTTTAACACATCTCTCAAATGAAAGTTTTTTTAACTTAAAATTTACGCAAGTTCATACTATTTTATACTTGATTTTTATAAAATAGAAAAAAATAATAAGATTTAAACTTGTGATCACTGTGTCAACAAAACTCTGATATCATACCAAAGAACTATCACATGTAAAAATTTAAGTTATTAAGTGTTGTCCTATAACATGATTTATATTATTATTTAACCGCTGTAAATAAGTGTAGTGTTTCTTTTATTAATATGGATGTTCAAATTAATTTATATATAACTTAACTATTCTTATAAATATATAATGATCATCATATTATTAACTATAGTGTTCAAACTTGAGATTACATAAAGAATAAAACATATATAAATGGGTTATGTACTTATAGATAGTTAATGAATAGTCTTTTTTTTATATAACAAAAATATTCGGGTCAACTTGCGCATATCATAACTAATTTTTGAATTTATTGAACATCTTATAAATTTAATAAATAAATAAGACATATATCTAAATAAAATTTGAACCTAAAATGAAAAGAAAGGAGAACCCTTCTTGACCACCAATGAAAAGAAAAGAGAATTCTTCTTGACCATAAGGCAAAGACCCTGTTGACGTGTAGAGTCTTTCTTTCTACGCTTGGAAGGGTACATTCTACAACGTATGACATCAATTTACCCTAATAAATGGTTCCAGCAATCGTGCTTACACCACCACACACTGCAAGAAGGTGCCGTTTGATACTATATAGAATTATATTCCTGGGTGACAATAACGGGAAGCTAGCATATGGACAAACATGGCTTCCCAAAAAACAATACTATTGTGTTAGTTCTTTTTCTCTCTAAAATCAAAACATGAAAAAGAAGAAGAAATGTTTTTTTATTTAATACTGAAAATATATTTTATGTAAAAGTTCATAATAATCTTAGGTATGAAATAAAATAAATTCTTGGTAAAAAGATATACAACATGTAAAATAAGAGAAACTATTTTATTTAATATCGATAATATATTTTATGTATAAATTTATAATCTTGGACATTGAATGAAACAAAATATTCTTTTGTATTTAGTTTTTGAAATACAAGTCAATTCTTGTGAATTTAATAAACTGGTTATCAAACCCAAAACATATGTAAATACATATATTTTTTAATTATATATGAAAATACTAAAACACATCATGTATTTTGTTATTCTAAGTAAGATGTTTTTTTGGTATTTTAGAGAAACTTAGTTGTATACACACAAATAAAACACATATTTTTTAAAATAGAAATGATTGATTTTTTTAAAATTTGCCAATGAAAAATAAATGTTTTTTATACCGGTTCGATACCTTACAATATA
The DNA here is from genome assembly GCA_015731905.1 of Salix dunnii. Lineage (NCBI taxonomy): Eukaryota > Viridiplantae > Streptophyta > Magnoliopsida > Malpighiales > Salicaceae > Salix > Salix dunnii. The sequence continues at coordinate 14,335,112 of CM027671.1, read as the reverse complement.
TGCTTATTGTCCACATATATGCAAGGGACTAAAATAAATTGAAAAATATCCATGAATAATTTTCATATATTTTTCAGTTTATCTGGGGTATGTTTGGTAGAACCTCTTCTATTATTTTTTATTTTTTTTTTGTTAAAGTAGGTCTAAAAATTTAATAAGCATCGTAACGGTTAAAGAATCATAAAAATTAAAATCTTAAGTTGTTAGATGAGGTACCGGGATATTATTTATATTATTTTTTAATACACTCCCTAGAGTAAAAGTTTTTTGGACTTGAAATTTAAACAGATTTACACTATCTTGTTCTTAATTTTTATCAAATGGAATAAAAATGGTGAGATTCGAACTAGTAATCGCTAAGTTAACAAGACTTTGATATCATGTTAAAGAACCATCTTATATAAAATTTTAAATTGTTAAGTAAAATCTTATGATATGATTTATATTATTCTCTAACATCAATAAATGTACGGCAAATTAGCGAAATGATGTTTTGAATTCTGATTTTTACTCTCTTCCATTGCAAGAGTAGGGTTTTATATGATGTCCCTGTTTGAAAGAGTCGTGCTCGATTATATAACTCTTTCTTTTTGCAAGCACTACTTTTTCTTAGTGTTAACTTTCCAAAGCATGTCACCTCCTGCTACGAGATTGACGATGGTGAATGCGAGGGCTGATGGAGCAGGATTTTGGAATTCTGATTTTTTTCCACAGAATATTTGTGGATGTAGCGTCTTTCTTTTCTGCATGGAAGAGTCCATGCCCCAGTGTATGACATAAATTTACACCTGATGAATGGTCATGAAATTATGTTTACGTCATCTGCTCACGTAGTTTATAGCGATGACGTTGTAATTAATAAGAATATAAAAGATATAAACACAAAGAAAAACAATAAATATAAGACCATATATTAAATAAATAAGTTTTAATAGATGAAAGAATTCCTATAATATTTTATATAATTTCTTCTTTTCTTTTTCTTTTTGTGTTTGTTTGTGTGTGTGTGTGTGTAAATCATTTAGTATAATAAATTTTTTCTCTCTATATGTGACACCGGATTTAAAGGATGTGAAGGTAGAAAAGGTTGATCGTGAGGTTTAGATTATTATTTTTCCATGGCGAATTGCATCCCATGACAGATGTAGGGTCTCTCTCTTTCTCATTGCATCATTATATGACATAAATTCATCTTTGAAAATAGTAATTATACTATTTTAATGAACAATAATTTATGCCTCAATGCACAATAAATTCACGAGGAGTGAGTTTTACTGTGATAACTTTTGTTTATGAGTGTTTTAAGAATAGAAATTAATGGAGAGAGATCAATCGACAACAACTGTGTTCATAGTTGAAAATCTTCTTAAATGTCGAAGATTCATGAATCACAGCAAATTACAGCAGCCCTTTTGATTGAACACCGTAGACTCACCGTGGAAAGCATCAGAGGTGATGCATGGTTACATATAGTTTCCTAGCCATGGAATGAGAATTTAGACAACTTGTGAGTTTATGACTCAAATTTGACGGGTCAGAAATTAAGAATAAAATCCGAGTAGGAGAAACTGTGTTTGTATAAATTAATGTTCTTAAGAACTAAAAACCATAAAGAGATAGATCCAGTATTTTTTTTTTTTTAATCTGTAGAAATCTATTTTCTTAAAACCTATTTTATAGAAAACTAAACAGCCCTAATAATATTAAAAAATTAGAAAAGTCTTAACATATTAAAAGGGAAAACTCCACTACAAATGCTCTGTTTCTGGTAAAATCCCCTTTCCTCACTTTCAACTATGAATAACCTCTGGCTGCCCATCAGGTAAACAATTATGTTGACGTTTTGCACCATACAAGAATGCCGGGTCACAAAGGCAGCGACCAAAGTCAACAAAACCTTGGAGCATACAAGTGCAGACGGCACAGGTGAGCTCATCGTACAAAAAACAAAGCTACAGAAGCCCACCCTACATGCTGATTTTCTTCTTTAAAGGCTGGCACAGAAGGGTTGAAAGGTATGATGGGACCTCGATGATTATCATCAGGCACGTGGTAGCTAATCAGCTCATTAATGAAACTATTAGCTTACAATATTATCAAGAAACTGTGAGATAAGCCGATGCATTTATTCAGATGAGAGAGTTAACGTCTAAACAAACACAAGGCTTCAATGCTGTGTTGACATTTCGGCCATACGAGTCTCCAATCTGCATGAAGGTTTCCTATGCGAGTGGAGAGTTGCTTGTTTATAAAAGAATGATCTATAACTAATATATTTATAAATCGTTTATTGATTTTCGAGTATCAAATATAGATGTTATCTGTTATTATTTATGAATAAAAATAAAATAGTTAATATATACATGTTTTCTGCAGATATTAGATATATATTTCCAGAGTCAAGCTATTAAATATGTATTTATATCCAATTTAAAAGAAGAAGAAAAATCAATCTATTAAAAGAAGAAGAAAAATCAATCTATTCAATTCAAATGGGATCACGTCACTAACTATCGGATGAAATTAAATTGATGTCCAAGACAAAAGTGGAAAAATATGACCGCGTGGAAGAAAAGAATGCCTGTCCTGTCCTGTCCTGGGCATCCATGGGAAACACATTTGCCAGGGAACATGCTGAAATAATTTTTTCCCTCTATTTAACGCAACTGAGAGACAAATTAGGACCTCGTCAACGTCTATTCTCAATCGAAACCAGATTTTCTTTTTCTAATTTCGAGAAGGTAGTGAATGCTACTAGCGTAGCTCAACTTCCAATGACTATAAACAGGATGGCCTCTGTCATTTGCGGGTGATATTTCAGTCCCTGCAGCGGAAGCAACGTTACATATTGAATTTGCACAGTTATTGTTTTTTAAAATCAATTTTGATTTCGACACACATGAAATTAACATAAAAATCAAAAATGTTTTTCAAACTCACTGCATGGCTGATAGTTTTGCATGCAAAACAAAATATGATTACAAGTTGTGATTAAGGTGCTGCCTGACTTTGATCTTCCTAGTTTATTTACTGCCTGATTAAAACTCGGAAGGAATTGACTCCAAATACCCCTCTCCTTTCATCAAAGGTTGCTATCATTGATGTGTTATTTAGGTTGCTGGCTTACCATTTAATTAATAACTGCTTGTAGTCTCTAGCACAGAAGAGTTTATAGTATTGACATGAAGCAGCTGCATCATTTGTTTTTGTGCAGTCATGGCTATGCTGTTCTTCTTGGTTCAGGCTAACCCATAGATTTTAATTATAGAGATCGTTTCCCTCTCTTTTTTGACATTTTAATGAAATCTATTGCTTATAAAAACAAAATACTTCGCATATTTCCACAAACCACCTCATGATTTATACTATGCTGTGAAGATAAAATAAAGCAAACCATTGTTTCGTTCAAAATAAAAATCAAATTTAGTCTTCAAGCCAACTTTTGATTTTAAATCAAAGGAAAGTTGATTCTTGAGAATCTCTCGAATGCCGTGATCAGACTCAAAAAAAAAAAACCGAGTTGGAAATTCTGGGGTGCTTTAAATGAGCTTTCCAACTATTTCGGTTAATACTTTCAAAGTTACGAGTCTTCTTCCCACCCAAGACTGCTCTCTTAAAACGAAGTTGTCTGTTGTCTTTATTCTGACATTCTTCCTTTATCAACAAGAATACAATTCCATTCCTTAGTAGTGACTTTTCTTCTTGTGTATGGCTTCCTGGGATCCCGTGTATCCAGATGCTGTGCCAATCCCAGATGATCTCTCTCCAGGAAAAATCATGGTATTGTGACTTGGGTTTTGCTGATTCTTTAGGAAATATTCTTTTCAAGGTCGATTTTGACAAGTCTTCAAAATCATCCTCTAAAAGTTAATTTCTACGGATATTGAGATGTATGTTTTTTTGGTAAAGATTTGAACTTCGACAACAAATTGAAGATGGTGAACTTGAAGAATTTGAAATGTATTCAATATCAACAATCTGCTGTTATTAGATATGAACTTGGAAGGCATATGAATTTTCTGCATTAACTTCTCGTTCTGTGAAGTCATGTAAACACAAACATATAATATGCAATGAGGATTAGTTTCTTTAGCTTCGATCCTTGATCTGTAATTCGGAAGGATGCTCGTACTTGTAAACACAGGAACATTATGAAACTTGTTTTGGTGGTTTAGCATCCCTTCTTTAAAAAGCTGATCCTTCCAATAGATCTCAAGTTTAAATTTATCCAAGAATAGCATATCTTCAATGGGTCACTGCATTAAAGGAAGTAGCGCTCTCATTTCTGCTCCATTTCCATTTGACAGATAATATATCTTCTTCCAGCTCTCCTCTGAGAATGCTTCTCGAGGCAATAATCTTTGCCTGCCAAAATATAACAAATAACACCACGTCAGAACTGCAGCAAGGAGAAAGTATTTGGCAATTTCTGCATTATCTATAAGTATCCAGCCAGCGTACTGCATCACTGATAAAGTCAACCTGGTAATCATATGCATTCCCCTACATACCTATGGTAGTAATGGCAAACAGCAGCCGCTTCATCTAAACTATATCGTGGTAAAGTAACACGAGCATCTAAAGGGACATCTGGCAAATCCTTGCGCAACTTCCCAACTGCTGTTGAGTGAGAAAAAGCGCCCACCATCATGCTATTATGCATCATTGACCTGAAAGCATTTACCTGCAAAAGATGTTGAATGTTATGGAGTGATGTTAATTGAGCTCCAACCAGCAGTCCCTGATTCCAATAAATTAACCATCCAGAAGAATAAGAAAAGTATGTGCAAGGTGTTCATGGTGGAAGAAAACTCAATCTCAAGGATCAAGTCCTCATTGCATGGAAAAGGATGATGAACATCCTAAGAATACGAGTTCTCTTCAAAAGTACATTTACAACATACATGTGCTCATTTCAACTCAAAGATATTATAATAATATTAGGACTTGACAAAGACGAGCATTTGACACTGACCAATCAAAGAGCATTGTGAACAGTAAACTTTCACATGATACTGACCATTGCAAGTTCTCTGGCATGTACTGGTCGACATGAACGCATGGTTACTGGTTCCTCATACTCACTGAACGTAAACCAGTTATTATACTGGAGAAAAAGATAGCAACAATTAAAAATAGATACATCAATAGCCAAGGAATGACTGTAGTATTCTTAAACTTAGTTCATTTAAAGAACTATAAGAAATGAGGTGGGAATTTGATTCTAGAATCTGACTCACTTGATCAATAGCATAGAGGACAGGAATATCTTTCACAAGTGATAACTCTTTCCTCAAGCGAACCACTACCCCAACAGCTGCATGTGTTTGCCCAATTCCTATTTGAACCAGGTCATACAAAGTCGAGCTTTCAGGAACTGAAACTGAATTGACTCCTTTTAACAATCCAATTCCAGCACCCTCCCCAAGTGGAACAGGATCAAATATATGGCATGGCAATTGCTTCAAGAGAGATTCATTGTATTTCACAAAATCCTGCAAAGAAATAAACAGCATGAAAAATAAAAATAAAAATTTTGTACATTGAGCATATCAGGACAAATGGAGAAGAAAACAACATGAAAGTTAATAACAAGAACATTCGCCCATTCTGAAGAATCATTTGTAGAAAAGAGAAACAGAATCATAAATTATCTTTCTGTTTTAGGAGGGGGGATTGGACTTAAACATGCTTCATGAGTAACTTTGGATCACCAATCACTAGTTTTTGGAACTCAATTACTTAAACTGCAAACAAAATAAAGAAGATATGGACCTGCCTGTTTTTCTTGCATTTTTCAAGCAAAAACTAATGTCATGGATATCAACAATTTGTTACCCATTCATTTGATAAAATAAATGTTTAAGATTCTTACCTTGAGAGCATTTTCTGCCTGAATAGGTGTATCCCAAAGACCAGTAATTGGGTTTTTATAGAAATATCCACCATGAGTCCACTCCCGTCCTCTGGGAACATAAAACACCAGCCAACCTTCTTCACGAGCCCAATGAACAAGCATTGCAAGCATGGTACTCTTCCCGCAGTTAACAGGACCATCTAATACAATTTGCTTTCTAACTTTCAGACCTGTAATAAGAAATTCATCAACTTTTACAGCACTCACAGACCTCTCGCACCATTTATCTTATCAACACACAACAAAAGCAGCTATCTCGTTGCAACTTTACAGATAACTACCTAAATACACAGCTATTGTGCACGTCAAATCATAAAGGGTATGAGTACTCATTGAAGCCCTACTCAAAATATTTTCAAAATATACACACTTCACACTAACAAATAGAATCGCCCTCATCGCTAAAAATCCAAAACTATCTCCAATTAGCTTTACAAATATGCAAAATTGAACAAATACTAATGATATCATTCTACCAATGGCTTATCAAACCCAAAACACTATAACTATGTAACAAAAAACCATACCTTTACCATCAGAAGATAGCAAAGGAGGATCAACAATGCGTCTAAAATTATCACGAAGATCCAGAAAACTTTGTCTAACAAGCAAAGCACTCCTCATTGATTCCTCAAACTCCTTAACCATCCCCGTTGGCAATCCCTCTGGCAACATCTGGTTCAGCTCCTTCTCTCTTCAAATCCGAAAATACAAAAACAAATTCCAGTTCAGCCTAATAAACACACATAATGACTCCATTTTTATATATCTATCACATTCAACAAAACAAAAAACCGATTAAAACTTACATTAAAATGAACCCAATTCAGTAACATTATCAAAAACCTCATTCAAAAACACATAAAAAGCCACAATATTTACTTAACTCAAGGCATTAACAGCTAAAAAAAATACCCGAATTTGAAGTAAGAACAAGTGTCTTTGCGTGAGAGTTGAGAGAGAGAGCTAATATCAGTAAACAAAGGTCTCCCATTTGGACCAGTATTAAGTGAAGGGTTCTTCTCGTCCTGCGCAAGAAGGCGAGCACGTAGCACTCTTTCGTCAGTAGTCTCTTTGGTGTCAGATACAGCATTTTTCGAATCATCAAGACCAGATCTTTTTGGGTTCTTACTGGGTTTTTGATTGTCGGCTTTGTTCTTGTTTCCTTTTGAAGCTGATGATTTGCCAGATTTTGTGGAGAAGTGATTGTGAAGTGGTGATTGAGGGATAACAATGATGGGTTTTGGATTCCATTTAGGGTTTTTCAGTGATGAACTTACAAGAAACCTCAACATTTCTGTGTTTTTGGGATTTCGCCTCTGTTCTGTCTTAGTGAGGTTTTGGGTTTTTGAGGTTTCTGTTTTGTGTTCAAGCCGAGGAAGGTTGTGGAAAGGTATTCCTGGTGCTGTTTTGGGAATACTAAGGCTTGGGCCTTTTGTTGTTGGTGTAGAGCCCAAACTTAACTCAAACCCATATTGGCCCAATTTTTTTTTCAATCAAACTCTAGAATTAGTTCGATTTGAGATCGCCTCTCATGTTAATTCGATTACTTCTTTGACCTGGAATATTAGGGAATTCTTAATTGTACCAATTATTGGTGGATCAATGAATTATTGATGATAATATTATTACCAACCCAGTAAAGTTCTTACAGTAAAAGCATCACCAAGTTAAATAATCTTGTGAAAAGGCTGCATAATTAATGATCTTTTAAATTTATTATGTTGATTCATTGGAGTTAAAGCGCAAAGCTCATCTGATCATATATGATGGTAGTTAAATTATAGCAGCTCTCCAAATTTAGTTTCCACACTGAAGGTTAACATATGACTATAAGGTGCTGTTTGGGATTGTGTCTCTACTGGTAGTATGAGAAAAACAGATGAAAATATTGTTTGGTTAATTGTTAACCGCGGGTTTATGGCATGGGTTCCATACCGCATTTTGTTCAAACCTCTCGCATAAGAAAAGCAATAATTTACTGTTTTTCTTGCTTTTTGATACTGGAGGTTGCTTGCCGAGAGATTGATATAAAGGTTTGATTTATTATTAATTTTTTTAGTCTACGCCGAGAAAATTGATTCAAATATCTTTCTATATATATATATATATATATATATATATATATATATATATATATTAAAAGAAAGTTCTTATAAAAAATATTATGTTGTACAGTGTAAACACGCTAATTTAAAAATAAATTCTAAATTGTATTTAAATATGTTTGATTTAAAAATATTAAATTATTATTTTTAATGTTTTGCATTGTTAAAAGGACCACGATAAGTTATCACAATAATATTTTTTTTTGTTAATCTCTTAAAATTTATTTTTTATATATATTCAAAAATATTTTTTTTAAAAAAAAAGTAAAACATATTTAAATTTTTTATTGTGTTTTAAATTGTAGTTTTGTAGAAACTAAAATAACATGTTTTTTTATTTATTTAGAAATGCATTAAAATAATATTTTTTTTATTTTTTAAAAATCATTTCATTAACCTCAAACTCAACAACAGTTTTAACCAAACACTTCAAAACTTATTTTGAACCGCAGTAAAAATATTTTTTTATAAAACTGTTTTTTTCAACTTCAATCATAACAACAATTGCAATACCAAATACACCCTAAAAAGTTCATAGGGCTGCCGGCGGGGGGTGTCAAGATGCTATCAGGCTGAGCGGTGACTCTGCTTATCATTGAGAACTCTCTACCCTCTTTGAACAACTTGCAAAAAATGGACAGATAAAATCATATATATGCATACATAGATACATACATAGATACATAAGATAAATGAATTGTACATGCATAATAACCCACCTAAAGGTGTAGGTGCAATATATGTACGTATCTAGTCAAATTAAAATTAGCATAAACTTTTAAACCCCCAACTATCTATCTATCTATCTATCTATCTATCTATCTATATGTGTGTGTGTGTGTGAATTAAATTATTATTCCCAAACCAATTAAAGGGTTACTTGATCATTTTTTTATTAAAAAAGAAGCTAAACCGCGTCTTTTAAGCTCTGTAGTAGTAGACTCTAAATACTCTAGCTTGTGATAGTGTAATTATCGTTTACCCTTCAATGCATTGAAATTTAACTCTTGGTCATGGGGGTATTTTTTACTTTTTCTAAGAACCGGTTGACATTATCTGATTGTTGAAGAGTGTTTTAGTCTTTTCCATATTTTTTGACACAATAAAACTACTAATTTACCCCTGGAAGCAAATGAAAAAATGAAAAAGGGTAGGTGTATTTTTAGTTTTGTACATTGACTATGAATAGTAAATTCACTTCTTTACTTTCAGATGAGACAAAAACAATCTTTGTTGTTGTTGTGTGTCATAGCTGTCGATTCATTTATTTGGTTTTTTTAATTATTATTTTTATATCTTGATTATTATTTTTGGGTTTTCTTCTCACCCATGTGTGTTATAACTACTAAAAATATAATCTATCAAAGATATAAATAATATTTAAAGTAAAAAAAAAAAAACTTGCTTATAAAAAAAAAAAAAAAACCTTGATCAAGTGTGTTTTGAGTTTTGATCTAACATATGTGCAATTTTACAAAAGAAATTAATATATGAAACATAGTGTTTAGATTGTGTCTTGAAATAGAAAAAACAAATATAATTACGATATAAATATCGTGTTTGGTTTAAGAGATAAAAAAAAATACATTACTAAACAAGTTTGCAATTAATTTTGTTTAGTAACCTCTCGATAATTCCTCGAAGAAGCTCTCTCTCTCTCTCTCTCTCTCTCTCTCTATGATGTTGATGATATTATTTTTGGGCAGAAAAAACCAATAAGATAGTTTTGGTTACGAGATCTTTCTTGTAAATATTTCGTAGTGTTTTTCTTCCTTTTGATTTTCTTTTTTATATAGAACTTCTGTCTTTTCATGTCTTTTGATTATCACGCCATGCATCCCTCCAAGATTTATTATTATTATTATTATTATTTTACATTATTGCCAAATCCCACGAAAGAAAATACATAGAAGAGAATTGGAAATTTTCAAAGGCAGTGCATTACCTTGACTCTCTCCATGAAATTCCATTACATATGTTAATGTATATATTGAGCCATCAGATTAAACATTAATTATAGTAATTTATTGAGTATTAGCAAAAGTGGGAGGCTTTGGATTTTAATCAAAGTCACCGGTTGTTACTTTGTTTTTTCAATTGAAATGAAATATTTCGCTTTCGGAGCATTTCGAAGCGTTGTTTAGGGGCTGTACTGTTTATATATATAATTAAATAAATAAATTCAAAAAAATAGTTCAAATCCAAAAATAAAATTATTTAGAATTGTGAAATTTAATATAAAAAAAAACATAATAAAATAATTTTTCTGAACAAAATTATAAACATCTATAATATTACGAGAATGTCATCAACAATGTCGTAAGGTCATTATATTCTCCGATTGCTCTAAAATTTTAACATAATCTAACAGTCGGATTAAAAAATATAATATATATTGTAAAATTATTTATTATATAAAAAAAATATTATTTGATGGAAATGGAATGGGCGGAACGAAACCGGTATATACGTTTCGGCAAAAAAAAACCGGAACAGGCTAAAACTTAAACCGAGGTAAAAACGACGTCATTTTATCTCGTTTTTTTAATTGATACGAAACGTTTCAGTCGTTTCGGCCGAAATGGAATGAAATTAACAATTATGATTTTAATTACAACCTCAATCGAGTTATTTTCATGTGGTTGAGAGATCTTATTTGAACAATAAATTACTTAATTCTTTAAATTAAGTATAGAGCTAGATAGCCCATCAATTAATTTGAAGCAACTTGTAATTATTTCCATTATCCTTTCTCATTACTTTAAATTAATACTTTAACTGATGAAAAAGGCTAGAGAAGCAAGTTGTGTATTGCTCAGATTTCACACAAGAGTTGCTGTAGGATCATAAGTAATTTTAGTAGCTAATATAGAAAATTATCAATCCATAGCAATTTGAAATATTTTAATAAAATGCTAAGTCATTCCCATGCTTCGGGATCGTGGTTTGGTACACTCAATGTCAGCTAAAACCTTTTGTTTTACTTGACAGCCAAACTATTCTCGAATCAGATTAAATCGTTTTGAAACGATTTTAAAAGCATTATATTTATATTAATTTATAAGTTGACAGAGCTAAAATCCTACACAGTTTTTGGCGCTAGTAAACCCCCCATCCACTACAAGATTGTGACCACTTACATACATGGACTCATCACTAGCAAGATAAAGAGCAGCCTCAGCAATATCTTTAGCTTTTAGTGTTGCTCCCTTTAAATTTCCCAGGCCTCTCACAAGTTCCTCCATCTTCTTCACTTCTTCCTCGCTTGGAGCTCCGTAATCCATGCTTTTCTCATCATCTTCACCATCTTCGTCACAGCCCCTCCAAGCATTAACAAGCATGGAAGTAGCAACACCGAAAGGAGATATACAATTAACCCTAATCCCGTACATGCCTAATTCACAAGCTGCATTCTTCGTGAGCCCTACAAGGGCATGTTTTGATGCTGTATACGCATGAGGTCCGAGCCCTCCCATCAGGCCAGCTACACTAGCAGTAGAAACAATGCAACCACTTCGTCGAGGCACCATCACTCTTGCTGCATGTTTCATGCCAAGGGCAGCTCCTCTAACATTGATTCTCATGATTTTATCAAACTCATCTGCATCAAAATTTACAATGCTTTTGTGCTTTTTCTGATCGCCAAGAACTCCAGCATTGTTGAAAAGAATGTCCAGCCGGCCGTATTGTGTGACTGTTAGATTGATTAGATTTTCTATTTCTTCCTCTAAACTTACATCACAATGCACATAGATTGCTGAGGGAGATAAAGATTCTGCTAAAGCAATACCAATGGCATCCTCAATATCAGCAATAACTACCTTGGCTCCATGCCTCACAAAAAGTCTCACTGTGGCCTCTCCAATCCCTCTTGAACCTCCTGTTACAATTGCAACATTTCCCTCCAACCTGTTTACACACAAGTTACAGGAATCAGAAATCAAGGTACTGAACAGAAAGGATACCGGTTGTTTTTGTTTTTTTTTGGCAAACAGTATTCTCAGATGATCACAAACATTCGAGATTAAGTCCACCTCTCCAATAGATTCGAAAGTAGACTGCGCATATACTATCCATAAATTTGACAGCATTTTACATTTCTGGCATTGCATAATAAATCAAAATCACAAGAGAAACTTGCGCGTGGCAATAATATTACGAGCTGAATGTGTGAGCAACAACGAGGGCGATAGAGAAAAAGGAGTGCTCACCTTTTATACAAGAGAGACGAGGAGTTATCCTTTCCTAGGACATGATCAATCCCTTGAAGTTGAAGGGCTTTCTCTGGTATCGCTTGAGCTAGCATGGCTAACAGACACAGAGAGACGAGAAAGAGATGATTGGATGAATATTGTAGTGAAAAGGGACCGATATTTATAAATCCACAAAGATGTAGTAGTGGCAGCCAGGGGTGGGCATTTGTTCCTTAGTGGAAGATGTTAAGAATATATATATATATAATATAGAGATAGGGTATTTATTATTTCTTAAGGGTAGAAAAGTTTTTATGTTTTAGCTGTGTATAGTTTTTTTATATTTAGATTAATATAAGCATGTATTTGATATTATTAATTATTATGAAACCCTAGTTTTTTCTTATGAACTTTTTCTTTTTCTTGATGTTGTTTTGAGTTGTTTAGCAGAGAACTTTCCTAGTACATGCAGTCTGCCATCCTTGAAGCTTCGCTTGTCCCTCAGCCACCCATGTTACCAAAACTTTTACACCTCGATCTTCTCTGCCAAATATTTAAGTTTATATTAAGTTAAGTTTGATATTATTAATTGTTTAACAGAGAACTTTCTTAGTACAGTCTGCATCCTTGAAGCTTCGATCGCTTGTCCCTCAAGCACCCATGTTACCCAAACTTTTACAGCTCGATCTTCTCTGCCAAATATTTACCCGGCCCAAACTTTAGCAATCAAGGAAACTTGATGGCTTGATCAAGCCAAGCTGGATTTGTTGATTATAATTTTTTTTTTTTATCTGCTGATACCTGCATCAGCAGACATATGTGCAAGAGAACATAAATTGCCATTGATCAAGAAGATATATAGGAGATAAAATGCAAACCGTTGATCATGGATGTAGCTGGTATACGCAACAAAATTCTAACTCCTTTTAGAAATGAAGGCAAGTATGGAGACGAACAACAGCAAAAAGCTGTTTGTTACTTATGGATAGTTGCTTCCTGTTAAGTATCTAATTTATTTAAAAATTTAAGTTCGCAAGTGAGATCTTATAATATGATTTTTATTTATTCATTCTCTAATATACCCCTCAAATGAAAAATTTTTGGGCTTAAAACTTGCATAGACCCATAATATTTTATGCTTAATTTTTATCAAATAGAATGAGGATAGTGAGATTCGAACTCATGACTATTGGGTTAATAAAATTTTGATATCATGTTAAGAAACGGACTCATTTAAAAACTTAAACTTGTAAATAAAATCTCATAATATAATTTATATTTATTCTCTAATACTTCAATATCTAGTGATTTCAAGATTTTAGAGATATGTGTAAAGTTATTCTGATCTGATAGGATTTAGAGTCCCTTTCTTTTTTAATTTCAAAATGTTTTTTTTTTTATATAAATTACATGTCCAAATTAAATATACAAATCAAATCTAAACTAGCCCCTAAATGAACCAAGATCGTAATCTTGACCTTTAAAAAAATCTTAACTACTCCAAACCACAACATATTCCCTTTAAAAGTCAACAATTAAGTATTTGTCTAAGAGTATAATAAAAATTATTTTTTATATTGACACATGAAAATAATTTAAAAACATCAAAAAATAATTTAAAATTAAAAAATAATTTTTTTTCAAAAACACGTTTTGAAGATCCATTTAAAATGATAGCTTTTTGAAGTTTAGGAAAACGGCTAGAAGAATATTTTATTTCAATAACTAATTTAGATTTTACTAAATGTTTCAAAGAAGATCCATTTAACTAATAAAAAAAAAATTATCACATAAACCCAAGAACTTTGCACTAGCCTATTAAACCATGGCTTCGTGCTAGGAGATTAATTTTTATTGTAAAACCATAATTATTATTACATAATGTATCTTAATTACAAATATTAATATTAATAGAATCGACTAGCAATTGTAGGCACTTCTTTTCTGATGCAACAATCACAACCGGTAATTGATATTCCATTGGCAATAATTTCTATCACTGCAAGAGAAAATTCTGTTTGCAACGGAGTTATCCGTTGTAAATAATAAAGGAATTCGTTGTTAATATTAATTTTTAGAATATATTTAGTAATGGTAAATCCATTGGAAAACAATATTTTGTTGCAAACAAGCTTTTTTTTTGTAGTGTAATTTTCAAAAAAAAAATATTTTATTTTTGTGTGTTATGTTTTCAATGTTTTTATATTATTTTTATATATTAAAATAAAAAAAATTATATAAAAAAACTCTTAAAATCAATTGTTACCACATGAATTATAAATATCCTTTTTTAACTTAGGCTTGCTTTTCTCAACCTCATAGAGATTATGCTATGATTTGAGGAGTTCCCTTTTACATGACCCTTCTCAAACAATGCAGGAAAACTAACCAGTGAAGGAAGCTGTCTGTGTTGCATAATTTAAGAGATAATAAATAAAATTGTATATTATATAAAATTAATACAACTTTAATACATTTACCACCTTTTTTATGTGCCGTCGCTGTGTTTTCATGGCATTTACGTATTATAAAACATTAAGCTGGACCATTACGTCATCAATGCGATACCCACCAGATTAAAATACAAACCCTAGTTAGTGCCTATTTGTAATCAATTGTTTTTTTTTTTTTTTTTATGATATTATTATCAGATTCTAAACGCTAATGTTTCGGGGCCTATGACGATCGGAAATCAATGCTAATTAATTAACTTATTTGGCCGACATGGCCTTTTAATTTATTATCTGTTGCTGTCATTGCAACCTAAATGTGCTCATCTGAGCTACAAATCTATGGCGGCTGCCACAAATTCATTCATCTTGGAGCATAAACGGAGGGGACAACGACGTGGGAATTATTGCTCTCTCCCATCGGCCTGCTCAAATAGCGGCTCTGTTAGCTTTTCAACGGGTACAATTTCTTTTTTCATGAAATATTTTAGAAAGCATATTCTATTCTCAATATATATTTAACTTAATATTATTTTAGTGATAAATGAGTTTTTTTTTCATGTTATTATTTAATTCCAATTCAAATCTAATAGTGATTTATACGTTAAAAAAACCCTTAAATATAGCATGATAAAAAAAATTAAAAATATTTTTAAAACTTAACGTTAAACTAAACCTAAATGCACATGCTTAACGAGGTAAACGAGTTTGAATGAAAATACATTGCCGAAAGCAAATTAAATATATTGAGATCTTAATTATCATAACGAAGTGCTCATTAAAGGTCGATGGTCCCAATAGAAAGGCTTCAAAGCAAAAAAGAATTATTCTCCCATTACACAATAATTTCTCACCATCATTCTTACAAAAATAAAATAAAATTAACAGAATTAAATAAGTGAATTTACTCCCCCAGCCTATTGTATAGAATTCCAACCCTATACCAACCCTATGACAGGGAGATCACAATAACAACAACAGCAAATTTAGTTAAACTAATTAGTAATTTATATATCTTGATGATCATGATCATGATCACGATCACGGTGTTAAGGCATGAGAAAATATGGGCCCAGTTTGTTAATCTATTTCTTGTGCTTATGTTATTTCATAAGAAACCTTTAGGGTTCTTTACAGGGTAAAGTCAAAGTGAATAGAGAGGGAGAGACAAGAACTTCTTACATCTCATACAAGTGTTTGTTTCTTAAAAGTCGTGTAATACTCTCTTGAAATGTAGGTGATTTTGTTTCATGTTGTTGCTACTTCTTCTTCCTCGTCACATTTGCCCTAAAAATCATGGACATTTCCTATCTAGTTTGACTGAAATAATTGGCTTGTTGATTACCAAAGCTAACAATCTCATTATTTTTACTTAAAAATCCATACTCAAACCCTAATAAATAAGAAAGGTAGGAATGGGATTTAGAAATAAAAAAGATTTATCTTTGTCTCTCAACTTAATTGGAACTTTTGTTTTTTTTCTCTTTAAATTAAGCAAAACCATAGTCATGAAATCCAAATGGGGTTGACGGGTTGATTTAAGACTCGATAAAGTATGAACATGTCTAGATTTAGAAAAAAAATAAAAAAATAAAAAACTTGACAAACCTAAAAAAAATACTCAAGTTGACCTGATTTATTTTTAATCAAGTCTAACCCAGTCAAAAACTAACTCTTGACTTGTTGATTTATTTATTTTCAAAATAATATTATTTTGATTTTGTTTTTAATTTTTAATCTTGTGACCCCGAGACTTGAAAAATAATATTCATAATTAACTAGAGAACCGAAAGAAATCTACTCCCATTCTATAATTATAATGATAGAATCCCCAATTTAATCCAAAAAACATATTTTATGGGAAATTGTTGTTGTTGTTGTTTTTTATGAAAAAATATTAATAAAAATAAAATATTAAAAAATCATGGTCAGTCCAATATTAAGTTTTTAAAGATTAGCCCATACTAAAAGCCAGAAGCCCAAAACAAAGTTGACTCCAGCCCAAAAAGCCTAAATATACAGTTAGCGCTCCGTCTGCACCTCTTTCCCTCTACACTCTTTCTCAAATACCCCAAATTTCTGAGTCTCAGATTCTCTCTGACATTTTTTCTGCGAAGATGCTAACAGGAGATATACCACCGAACCAAACAATTTACATTAAGAACCTGAATGAGAAGGTCAAGAAAGAAGGTATATTTTTACTTGCATTACTTTAACGTTGTTCCTGTTTTTCTTACTGAGTTTGAGTAACTAAAACCCTAAGAAATCTCAAATTTACTTTTTTTTTTCTTTCTAGGCAATATTAAATCGACCCATTTAAGCTAAAGGCAGTTTCAGTTTCAGTTTCAGTTGATTTATCTTCTTAGGGTTACTGAAAGTGAAATCAGGTGTAGAATCTTAATGTGGAAGTACCTTAAAAGAGCTGTTAAAGGAAGATATTTGTTCGATGAGAAGTGGAAAATATGGTGACTTTTTGAAGTATTTTAACTTAATTGTGTTAGGTTTTTGACTGGTTTTTTTGGTGGGTAGAGTTGAAGAGATCACTTTATTGTTTGTTCTCTCAATACGGGAGGATTTTGGATGTTGTTGCTTTGAAGACGGCAAAGCTTCGAGGGCAAGCATGGGTTGTGTATAGCGAAGTGACGGCTGCAAGTAATGCGGTGCGGCAAATGCAGGGTTTTCCATTTTATGATAAACCTATGGTACGTTTTGAGATGCTTGGTCAGTAAGTGTTCAACTCTTTGTATTTGTTAATGCATCAGCTTTGGTATGTTATTTTAATGCCTTTTTTAAGTTTGTGTAACGTAAAGAATTTTATGTTCTATTATCTTCCCGTTTTTAAAGACACAATTTTGATGGATTATTAATTTGTCTATACTATTGAATGATTTGCAACTCGTTTTGGATGTGATTTTGTGTCCGTCAATTATAGCCTTTTTGCCTGGCCTGTACGGTTTTTGGTTTCATCATCAAGCTTGTTTGCTTGTCATGGACAAGCGTAATAGGGGAATGGTATTTTTTCACTAGCTGTCTTCTGTGATCCATCTTTGTTCCTAGTTAATTATCTTTTTAGTAATGTATCTCATTGATTTGGTGCAGCGAATCCAATATGCAAAAACAATGTCTGATTGCATTGCAGAAGCGGAAGGAGTCTATGATCCAAATGCAAAGAAAAAGAAGAAGAAAGAAGAAAATGGTGAGTATAATTAACTAGCAACTTCTAATTTATCTTTATTTAATTGGTATGTTTATGTCATAAAAATTTGACCATTTAAATGGAACTCATTACAGTGAGTCAGCAAATTAGTTTTGCATTAGGAAATTATAACATAGAAATATGGTTGAGTTATCCTATGTTAATGCAGTACTGAATGGAAGTAATAGAAATACCCAGTTGGCGATTTCTTTTGACTGCTCAGAAAGGTTTGAGGAACCATTTTATGAGCAATTCTTTGTGAAAGAGTCACCCACTGCTTACCATGTTTGCTGAAACTACATCATTTAATGGTCGATTCAATTATCTAGTTCCTCACTCATCTCTGGCCTAAGGAAATATACACGGTTCAAATGTAATCTTTTACATGATACTATTGATGTTAAAGTGAAACCAAATTCCAAACTAGAAGCAAGCACCACCCTTATGAATTTGGTGTTGATTCAATGATTTACATGTTTCAGTGGATGCTCCTGTTTAAATTAGGTGGTTTTGACTTCTAGGGTCATGGTTTTATGGACAAAAATTAGAGGAGAAACAAGTTATGCTTGCACCAAAAGCTCTAGATATTTAATGTATTGTTTTCTAATAACTCTTGACAATTTAGAAAAGGAAAAAGTAGACCTGTTTTCGGGCAGTGCCATGTCTTATTGAAATGGGATTTAAATTCCGGCACAAGACCAACGTTCTGTTTTTACTAACTGTAAAGTGGATGGTGTTTAAATTTTTATGCAGTGATGTTCCTGCCATTCTATTATCTGCAAATAATTGAACACATGTTTTCCTCTTCAGTTGAAAGAAAGAAACGCGCTGAAGAATCCAAGCAATCAGCTCCAGCTAATGGTAAACCTGCTGAGAGTAATGGGGGTCCGGTAAGTCACATTTTGTGCTTCTCTCCACCACAGTGGCCTGCTCACCTGCATAAATGTTAATATTCCTAAGAGTTGGGCAAATACTCAGGTCATGGGCGCAGTATCCATGTGTTTCATTTGCATGACTATGAAAAGTGTTGAAGATGATTGCATGATAATTGTTTGAAGCATTCAGTGTGCCATTGATGTATTGATCTCATTAACGGGATTAATGCACCTTTTGTGTGTATTTCATCCATTCACCTCAACTACTTTTGAAAAAGAAGAGTGATTTTCCCTATTTTTTTTATCAATTCTAGCTCATTATATCCTGTCTGTGATGTGTAGACATCTTTCCGCCAAGGAAACCAGGGTGCACAAGAAACAGCTCTGCCAAATAATATATTGTTTATTCAAAACTTGCCCCATGAAACCACTAGCATGATGTTGCAAGTGCTCTTCCAGCAATACCCAGGATTTAGGGAAGTCCGAATGATTGAGGCAAAGCCAGGTATTGCATTTGTGGAATTTGAAGATGATGTGCAATCCTCCATGGCCATGCAGGCTCTTCAAGGTTTCAAAATTACTCCCCAGAACCCTATGGCTGTTACTTATGCCAAGAAGTAACCGACCTTTGTTATAAAGCAAGTGCCTCAACTTCTTGTCACTCGTGGATGCGATGATTGAAGAGTTTTATGAATACTGTAGCAATGTAGAATTTCACTTCCAATTTGATTGATGTCTCACTACTCGTTGTTTATAGCATATGTAGTGATGCTGCCAAGTGGTGAGGGAAACTTTCATATTATTTTTATTCTCTACTTGTTGTTTATGCCATATCAGGCGATGTTGTAAATCGATGAGAGGACTTAAAAGTCTTCTACTCTTCATTTTTCTTACAGCAAGATACATGGTGGCTTTATATGTTGAGAGCAGGCATCTTCCTTTGTAAGGCTCAGAGCTGTTGTGCCGTCGGATTCTGATCCAACTTGCAGTATAGGAAATTGAAGCTGATAAACTTATAGTTGAAATTGATTTGGAAAACACGATTAGGTTTTCACCTAAACTTTCTAATGTCTTATTAATGTCTCATTAATGATCCTTACCGTTGTTTATGTGTGTCACTAGCAGATAAAAAAAGGCTACGGCCATAATTTAGTGGGGGAGTCTCGTATTGCACATGGAATATTTGGTCAACTAGCTCCTAATTCTCTACGCGCACCCTGCAATTTGTAGAGCATTGTAATGGATTTGCAGTGTCAAACAGTGCACGAGAACTTTGCCCGCCAACTTGCCATGGTAGTAGCCATGAATTATAATTCATTGCTGAAGATTTAGGTTATGGGCTTTAAAAAAAAACATCCTTTCTTTGTGAACTATCATCGTTGGGATTGTTACAATACCTCCCAGTGAGATTGGCTTTCAAGTTCGTAAACAATTGTGGTTTTTGAACCAAATTAGGTTTTATTTGTTTGTGGTTCAATACATATTTTGTTTAGACCATGAATTTAAAAGTATTTTATTAATTAATATACATCACAGTTTTGCATAGGTTCAACCGAAAAAATCTCTCTTCAAATGTTGATTAAAAAAGAATATAATCTGTAACTTTTTTTTTAAACTTATCTTTCAAACTATAACCGTAATAATTATCATAGTTTTAATCTAATGTTTGTAAATACAAACACTGTGGATCATTAGGTTTGAGTTTTATGATTTTTTTTATATAATTTTATTTAAACTTAATGTTTCAATCAATACTTATATTTTAATAATATTGGTATTATGAACTCATCTATGTTTATAGTTTAGACATGATGATACATACCAAATCACAGTTTAGGAACCTAAATGAGTTTTGTCTTTAAAAAAAAAAAATAGTTTTAAAGGCTTTATTAAATACCATTATTTTGAACTGATTTGTATTTAAAAAATAATTTGGTAATTAATATTTGAAACTTTAACTGAGATATGTTAGTTGTATTTTTACAAGGTAGATATGACATATTTAAATAATTTATTCAGATTTTTATTTTATTTTTTAATATTAACACATTAATTAAAATCATCAAGAAATATTAATTTAATGTTTTTTTTTCTCAAGTAAAATATAGTTTTAAAACACTTCTAGAAGGGAAAACTACAGAATCCCAAACAGTGACTAAAATAAACAGGCAATTCAACACGAGAAAAGAATTATGGTATTCTTATAAAAATAAAATAAAACCAAAAAACCTCATAGACCTTTTACCTTCACAAGTCACCTTCCCAAGGACAACAGAATATCCACCAGCCGTACGACTGTTAATCGTTACTCCTCATGTAATCTTTCCTTGAACTCAAATAAAAAAATCCTTTCAAATTCTTTCAGTCTTTTCCAACCATGAAAACAAACAAGAAAACCATTATGCAAGGGCCCATTAGCAACCAATTTGATTTTCTCACGGAAGAAATCATCTTTACAATCCTTGACTATCTTAACAATGACCCTTTTGCTAAAAAGTCTTTTTTTCTTCAACTTGCAAAGCTTTTTACTCCATTGAAGCTCGCCACAGGAAGACTCTTAAGCCCCTTAGAGCCGAGCTTTTGTCAAGAGCCCTTCATAGATATCCTCATATTGAATATCCTGAACAAACTCTTTGTCCTCGCATTGAAGACAGCATGTTAAATGTTGTTTCTTTGTCAAGTAAGGATGTTTTGTGCTCTATAAACCTGTCAAGGTCAAGGTTTTTTTTACTAATATTGGGTTGGAGGTTTGGTTTCAAGTTGTTTCAATTTGTTGAGATTGATTTGTCTAATGGGGTAGAGTTGAATGATTTGACTACTGCTGCAATTGCTGAGGCTAAGAATTTGGAGAGGTTGTGGTTGGCTAGGTGTAAGCTGATTAATGATATGGGGATTGGTTGTATTACTGCTTGGTGTGGAAAGTTGAGGTTGTTTTGCTTGAAATGGTGTTTTAAGGTTAGTAATCTTGCTTTAAAATGTAAGGAGATTAGGAGCTTAGATCTCTCTTACTTGCAGATAATTCGATGTCTTTCTCTATCTTTTTGGTTTCTGAGTAACATGAAGGAAAGAAAAATCAAAAGTTTCTTGTTGAATTGTAGTTTGTTTTTACTTCATAAATTTATCTTTATTGAAGTTATTATTAAGACAATACATGCATTTGATGTTGTTCTGTTATGTAACTGTGGTTGTTTTTACTTCCAAAAGTATGTTACAAAGTTTCCTTTAACTTAGATTTAAGTATTGAATAAGAATTTAATTGTCAGCAATGTGATTTCTTGCCATATAAGGTTGAAATTTAAGTTTAGTTTTTGATGATTTGAACCCTGTTGCTGTTTCCCATAGCATTTTTTCTGTTTAGAGCACTAATCAAGTCTATTATTGGGAAAATTCTAATCTCAGTGGGATTTGGATATACACAAGGTTCTTTGTCATCCTTAATGGTCAGCATTCCTGAAAAGTTGTCTCAGAAGATTCAAGAATTAGTTTATGCCCCGTGATAGTTTGTCTGAATTTATTCACGTGGTTTTATGGTGGACAATACCTTCTATGGAGGTGTAATGCTTGTTGACTAAAACTTGGTCAAAAAAGTTGCATGTGATATAAAGTTCAAGGAAATGCAGCTACAAAGTGAGAATCTTTTGGTAAAGTCTCCCCTCCACTTTACAATTGATTGGTGCTTTTTAAGGAATTTGACCACTATAGTTGATTATACAGTATTATATGGTGAATTAGTGCCTCGCTAATTTCCTGTGTTCTAATCAGCCTTCTAACAGTTTTTTTTGTAATTGTGGTGATTAAAATGCAATGCAGGCAGTTTTGAGAACTCTAAAATGATTATGAGTTTGTTCGCAGATTACAAAGAAATGTCTTCCATCTATTTTGCAATTGCAGCATCTTGAAGATTCAGTCCTTGAAGGATGCCTTGGTATTGATGATGATGGCCTCTCAACTCCCTGACCGAGTTGCAAGTCACTCAAGCTACTTTTTCACAATAAATTAGTTCTACATTGTTTGCAGGTTTGCAGATTTTGATGTTGTTTGTTACTCTTTTTTATGTAGAGTTTGTTACGAACTCATGTAGGAGGGTAACGTGTGAATTCCAGAATTGAGTGAATTAAGTTGAAATTGTTTTCTGTTTATTGAACTGCTAGTCATGAATTCTCATTGTTGTCCATTTCTCTCGCCTATTTCACGCAGGGTGTTTAATATTCAATCAATAATTTCTCTATTCTTACAAAATTTTGCAGACACTTAATATGTCAAACAGCCAGAACATCAGTCATGTGAGTTTGTCATCTCTGATAAATGATGCTGAAAACCTGCTAGAACCTACTATGGTAGGCTAATGGCAATTGTTCATTCTGTTTGTTGCAGATAAACTTGTCGTACTCTTCAGTAGCTTTCGGCATTGGCCAGCATGAATCGCCTGCAGAACATGACTATGCTACACTTGAGAGGCTTGACTCCAAATGCCTTGGCATTGAATTTTCAACTTGTTCATCATTTTATTACGAACCTGACAAAAATACCAGCAGTAATAAGCTAAAATCATGGTGCTGATGTTTTTTTTAACCCATTTTATAATATGGTAGACACTTGACAGGCGGAAAGGGATTCAAAGGGATGGAAGCTACGTTTTGGGCAAATCTCGAAGCTCCATAGACTGTGGGGGGCAGAAAATACATCTTTTTAAAGTGCATGGAAAAGGTCTCTTCATAAACTCGTGCCTGTGCTTTTGCACCCTCTTCCTAATCTATTGAAAGAACGGGTTCTTAAAGAGAGGGTGGCTTCAATTAATTGCAGGATTGTTTCTCAAAGTATTTATTACTCTTCATTTAGGCCAATTTTGTAGCATTCTTTGCCACGCAAGAAGATTGTGCATGTTTGGGAATTTCGGTTGAAATTGTTTTTTAAAATTATTTTTATTTAAAAATACATCAAAATAATTTTTTTAAAATTCTTTTTAATAAAAATGCATGAAAATATTCTAAAAACACCAAAAAAAATAATTTAAAGTATATTTTTTTCAAAAACGATTTTGAAATGCAATTCAAACACCCTAGAATCATTTTTAAGATAAACACATAAAAATATTCTAAAAACATCAAAAAAATTAATTTACCGCAGAATTATTTTTGACATAAACACATGAAAATATTTTTAAAATACCAAAAAAAAATAATTTAAAATAAAAATAATTTTTTTTTCAAAAACTATTTTAAAATATAATGTCAAACACCCCATAATCAAGCTTAGCTATGTACCACACACCACCACTAATCGTATGATTCAACTTTCTTGCATTTGATTTTTTTATTAACATAGATATCCAAGTTAGCTTGCGTGCATCTTAACCAATTCTACAAGTTTTGAAGTTAATGATTATATAAATTTTAAATAACTATTATATCAATAACTATATGACTCGAACCTGAAGCTAAAAAAAAAAAACTCTTTAATTTCAAACTCTTACCAGTATATTATTTACTTGCATTTGTTGAAGATACAAGCCAAGTCAAATGACACTCCCCAGATCCATCAGCCATATAATGCAATCACTAAATGAAAATATCAGTTGGCACAGAGAACTATCTTGAGACCCCTTAACATGGAAGGTGTCTGGGAAGAGAGCTAGGTTGTTTGGGCACCACTGGATAGTCATTAAGCTTACATGTACATGCCCAATGATTGGCTGGCCCCGAAAAAACTCTCATTTTCATAAAATTTGACTATTTAGTTGAATTATTGAACAGTGACTGCAATGCCAAGTGTAATCCTTTCAAGAACAAGACTCGTGCATCCCATTCTTGTGAAATAATAAATTTAGATAGCCCTACAAGACCAACCAGATTGGCGGGCTAATAAAACTTGTCTCCCCTCTCGTGTTTTTCATTCATTGTCTTGGTATAGATCTTTGCTCCCATCTTTTTATGAAAACTTTCATTTTAGTCCCTCTGTGCAAGTCCTTGCCCCATCATCCCACCTTGCGGTCAAAGCCAGAACTTTTTAGTGAAGTTTTTTGAGAGCTCAGTCCACTGGCTTTAAAACCTTGATCATCTCCTTCTTTTACATGCTCTTTTAGAATAACCATTGATAAGAATATTTTTTTTCATGATTTTGTTTTTTTTGGAAAATTACAATAATCTCTTAGTTTATCGTGATTTTGGGGGTGTTTGGGAATGTGGTTGTTGTTGCTTTTCAAAGTGTTTTTGTGCCTAAATACATCAAAATGATGTTTTTTTTTGTTTTTTTAAAAATTATTTTTGACATCAGCACATCAAAATGATCTAAAAACACCAAAACATATTCATTTAAAATGAAAAAAAAAGCCCAAAAGCAGTCAAACGCCGATTTGATCACAGTGTCAAACAGGCACTTTATATAGACATTTTTTTTTAATTCGAGAAAACCTCATGGCTGGAAATCGTATTTTATAAGTCCAGGAGAACGAGCAAAATCTCGACTGTCTTAAATTCTTATAAAAAATACACATTCTTATTTAAACCTTAAATTTACTATACAGATTTTAAATTCTCTGTCTTTATATTACTCTCCATGAGGACACTTTATATAGACAACCAACCCAAGAATTAACAGATATTACAAAAAAAACAAAAAGAGAGAGAGGTTCTATCAAATCATTAAATCTGAATGATTCTTTAATTTTAAAATAAGTTCTTGTAAGAAGAAATAAAACAAAGATGGAATATAATAATTCGAAGAAAAGACACTACTTATTATCCCAAACAAGATACACAAGGGGAAGGTAGGATGAGCACAAAAAATAATTAATGTGATCAAAATTCGAAGTCTCCATTGGCTTGTTCGATAGACCTCAAAAGTCCCCTCCACTTTTCCTCTGCAAATAGGAAGCATAAATACAAAGAAACAAATTTGGAGTGTTCTGTAAATCTAAGATTGATGACAGGCCTGTCCCTTCCTGCCCTTACTAGCACGTTATCTACAAGACTTTCACACACCTCTTCTAGATAATGATTCCTCCCGAGCACGCCAGCAATAATCCATAAATTCATCACAATTATTTTTAAAAAAATTATTTTGATATTAATATAATTTAAAAATATTAAAACAAATTATCTCATGTAAATATGTAAAGAGTGTTTGCAAGTGCAGTTGTAATTATTTTTTTAAGTGTTTTTTATCTAGAAATATATCAAAATAATTTTTTTTAAATAATATTTTTGATACTAGCATATTAAAATAATCTAAAAATATAAAAAAAATTATTTAAAATAAATAAAAATAAATTTTAAACAAATAGCAGTACAACCGCAATGCTAACATACCAAACGGGGGCTAACTCGATACACTGAATTTAGAGTGGATAATTGGCAGCCCTATCATCGTACGAGGAGCACTCAAACTTAAAGCTCATGTGTTATTTATTTATATATACAGCCTTCCTTGTTCAGAAACACTGTTGATGTTTTTGAGGTTATATATATATAAAAGATAAATCACGTGTTATTTTTCCTGTAAATAACGATATTGTTTACACACACACACACATATATATATATATATATATATATATATATATATATATGTGTATATATATATATATATTATTTATTATATATATATATATATTATTTATTATGATACTAATATTATCATTCTATTTCGGGTATGAAAATTTTTAGCCTCTAGAACTGGGTGTATTTTTAAATTTTCCTGGAAGCACGAATAATATTTTTGAATTTATTATACAATAAAAAGACATCAATGACCTTGAAAACTACAAAATAATTGCAGGATGCTGCTGGTAGACTGATTTTGGGAAACACTATTTATTAGCTGATCTCATGCAGAATTTTTGTATTGATTTTCAAGTGTTGGCAGGCTACCATGCAGAATTATTCTTCATGGAGCTTAAATATATTTCTTTTGATCTTACCATGAAAATGTTTTGTGATTTGTTCATGTCAAAACTAAATCTTTTATCATCAGTTTGCGTTGGTGCTTGTTTAGTATTGTAGTTCATCAAGCTTTTGTTTTTTATTTAACAAAAATATTAAAATCATTTTTTTAACATTTAACATATTAAAATTATAGAAAAATATTAAAAAAACATTAAATAATATCTTTTTTAAGATAAATATGTTTTTAAAAAGCGTCCAAAATTGAGATTATCCACTCCCGAACATTTTCTTGCATGGATGCTCGTGTATTTATATAAATTTATTATTTTACTGTCTTTTTCAAAGCACAAATCTTATGCAATAACATAAAAAGAATATATATTTACCAACCAGTCTAAATATTCCAAGATTTGTGCTAACATTTGTTGAATGTGAAGAAATCTTATCTGTTTTTTTTTTTTTTTTGTAGTTAGGTTGTAAAGGCTGGCTTGTATATACCGCAATAAATCCCTAGGTTTAAACATCCTACAAACTAAATGAGTAAATAAGACACTGCGGGGATAACAAGTGTGCATGACAGGATTCGAACCTAGTGTGAGAGGAAGACAAACTCCCTCGTGACTGTCAGGCCAAGACCCTGCTCATAGAAATCTTATCTTTGAAAAGATTACTTTATGAGTTTAGATTAGTAAGTAAAACCATTATTTCTCTAGACTCTTATAAAGGATATACATCTTAATCCGAACTCGAGACCTGCTGTATAGGTTGTGACTCTCATCATCACGCTATTTATCTTGGAAATTTTATGCTATTATGTTCACATGTAAAATTATCCATTTATATGGAAAAAAGGGTTTTGAAGATAAACATAAAATAAAATAATTATTAATCCATGTGTGGCAAGGGAAGTGTTCCCTAACATAATTGCATCGAATGTGATATGATCACATGGAGGATTGACAAATTAAAATGTGTTAGTCAAAGAACAAGCTGAAAAAAAGAAGATTAAGTGAATAGTAGACCAAGACTCTTATATTAATTCTTCTTGTCTGGAATTTATTATCAAAGTAAACAATAATTTAATTTCCCAAAATAAACATGCATTAATGAAAATTACACAAGTCATTAATAAACATCAATTTTGAAATGCTGGTCAAGTGATTTAAGAAAAAAAATATTATAGATATTAGTAATTACAATTTTAATATTTTTTCAACATTATTTGTGATACGATATTTGAATTTTAAGAAAATCACGAGATATATTTTTGTTTTATGAATACATAAATCATATTTAAAATCTGATTAGAGAAAACTTGATGTTAATTAGCAAAGAGTTTAGAGGGTATGATAAAATTAATCAAAATAAATTTGCCTCACCATAATCCAAAGTTTTAACCCAAAATCACATGCTATTCTCCACGAGCCTCCGTGCCTAACAAAAGCCTAACGCCGGCAGAAATGGAGGAAAAAAGTTTCCCAAAAAAAACAAAAGATAAATTCAAAATATCCCAGTGTCAGCCGCCGTCCAGTCAAACCCACGAATTTTGACCAAAAACTCCCCCCGCCCGTACACATGTCTTAAAGGCCTGTTTGGTCCCTCTACTTTTCTTATGTCATCAAATAAGATCCCTTAACTTTAATGTTTGTCAGATTAGCCCCTATACTTCCAATTAGACAGGTGATTCAAGATATTTTATCCAACTCCCTCACTTCAGGAAAATACAATACATTCAATTCAAGTATAAAAATGTTATCATTTCACTCGAAAATACATTTTATCTTAAGATTCTATCAAGATATGTGTAAGCAAACCTTCTTTTTCACCGAATTAAATGATTTTTACACGAGTTTTTTTTTTATATTTATAAAATTTAGGTTATTCTTAGAGTAATCTATTAACTAATCTTCTTTCACAATATGAGTAGTGAATTGATATGATTGAGGATCGAAAATGAGAGGGACTAATATCACCAAATACAAAAATATAAGGACTATATAGGGGTTTTATGTAACTTTCTTTAGTCAAATACTCCCTGTGCCTTCCTAGAAGCCTCCCCCATTGACAACATCGTCCCTTTCCGTGTGCAATACGTGACCATTTTCCCTTCTTCTACACCGCTTTCTCTCCTATATCATCACCAACCTCCCTCTTTCCATTAGAATTTCTAGCTCTCCTTCTCCCTTGTTTTTCATTTATTTTCATGGCTGCTTCTTCAGGGAGCTTAGACACGTCCGGAAATTCACAGCCACAAAGCAGTAGCAACTATTTTTCTTTCAGTACTAATAGTTCTACTCACTACCCTTTCATGACATCTTCTTCTTTCACTGATCTTCTTGTTTCAAATGATGAAAAACCCATTAATAGTACCACAAGAAGTAGTAAGCTGGCTGATAGGATAGCTGAGAGAACTGGCTCTGGTGTGCCTAAGTTTAAGTCTATCCCTCCTCCTTCTTTGCCTTTATCCCCTCCTCCTGTTTCTCCTTCTTATTACTTTGCTATTCCTCCTGGTTTAAGCCCTACTGAGCTATTGGATTCTCCAGTCTTGTTAAACCCTTCTAATGTGAGTGTTTATGTTACTTTTTGATGTTTTGGTCTAATGGTCGCATATATAGATTATTGATTGATGATAAAGTTTTGGAATTTTTTTTTGGTGTGTGATTGAAGCTGAAGATTGTTTTTTGTTCACTTTGATTGGATTTTTGGCTGACGGTTTGTTATTACTACTTTGAGTTCAGATTTTGCCATCTCCAACAACTGGTTCATTTCCAGGTCAGGGTATCAACTGGAAGAGTAGTTCTGGTAATACCCAGCAAAATGTCAAGAAAGAAGATGGGAATTTCTCTGATTTCTCTTTCCAGCAACCAGCAAGGCCATCGACGACTTCATCAGCCATGTTTCAATCTTCAAACTCCACAGTTCAGCATGTAAGTATCATGTTTTTTGGCGAATTTTTTTTTCTGTTTTGGTTATGTGATATTGTTGTTTAAACAGCTCTTGAATTTGTTTGATTGGTGATTTTCAGGGACAGCAACAAACTTGGGGCTTTCAAGAACCTGCAAAGCAAGATGAGTTTGTTTCAGGGAAGAGTAATATGGTAAAAATGGAATACAATTCTAATTCCATGAATAATTTCTCCCCCGAGATCGCTGCAATTCAAGCAAACCCTCAAAGCAATAATGGGTTCCAATCTGATTATGGTAATCAACAACAACAATATCAGTCTGTTAGGGAGCAGAAAAGATCAGATGATGGGTATAATTGGAGGAAGTATGGTCAAAAACAAGTTAAAGGAAGTGAAAATCCAAGAAGTTATTACAAGTGCACATTCCCCAATTGTCCAACAAAGAAGAAGGTCGAGAGGTCCTTAGATGGACAAATTACTGAGATAGTTTATAAGGGTAGTCATAACCATCCTAAACCTCAGTCTACTAGGAGATCATCATCAACAGGATCAACAACCTCTAATCTGGCAATGATTCCAGCTCCTAATAGTAACTCTAATGAGATTCAAGACCAGTCATATGTTACTCATTGTAGTGGACAAATGGACTCATCAGTTGCCACTCCAGAGAATTCATCAATTTCAATTGGGGATGATGATTTTGATTCACAAAGGAGTAAATCAATGGGTGGTGATGACTTGGAAGAGGATGAACCTGAGGCCAAAAGATGGTAAATTCTTGATTAACTAAGGAAATAAAACTTGAAAACATATTGATGGCGTGTTTTGTTTATTAGAGGGATGTCTTCGAATGTTTGGTGTCACTATTAATCTTGTCTTTGCTTATTTCAGGAAAAGAGAGCGCGAAAATGAAGGAATCTCAGCACCTGGCAGCAGAACAGTAAGAGAGCCTAGAGTTGTAGTTCAAACCACCAGTGACATTGATATCCTTGATGATGGGTACAGGTGGAGGAAATATGGGCAGAAAGTGGTTAAGGGAAATCCAAATCCAAGGTAAAAAAAAAGCTTACTTTATAAGTTTGATAGAAGACACTGTTTGGCATGAAGTTTCTTAGATGGGAAAATTAAACTAATCTAGGAATTAATCAATGTTATCTCACTACAATTTCTAGCTTTAAAGGGTGAACTTTCTGGTCACAGAACCACCAGCCCCGATTTCTTTCTTTATATATGATGGTACTTGCTGCATTATCATGGTATGAATTTGTTTGTCTAAATTGGGTGGCTGCTTCACAGGAGCTACTACAAGTGCACGTTCCAAGGATGTCCTGTAAGAAAGCATGTTGAGAGAGCATCACATGATCTTAGGGCAGTAATCACTACCTATGAAGGAAAGCACAACCATGATGTTCCTGCTGCTCGAGGTAGCGGCAGCCGGTCATTGCAAGACCACAGCAACAATGGCAACAACAACGCAGCAATGGTGGTTCGGCCATCAACAGTAAACCATGTTTCTAACAATTCCATCAACAACCCTACAAGGAATCAAGGGGCACCACCTACAACAGCGTCCGAAGGTGACATGCCTTTTACCCTAGAGATGCTGCAAAGTCCAGGAAGTTTTGGTTTCTCAGGATTCGGAAACCTCATGGGGTCTTACATGAATCAATCGTCAACAGATGAAGTTTTATCAAGAGCCAAAAGAGAATTGGAAGTGGAAAGTTTTTGGTAGGAAACCACTACATAAGAATCACACAATGAATAAGAAAGTAGTCATCGAAGTTCATTCCATTAATTGTATTCTGTTTGTTTAATTTGTTTGCTGTATATTTATTCTACTACTACAAAAGGGATTTTGGTCTTTCGTGGTGTATATTCCAAATTGTATTTGTCATCGTAGTATATAGGGGAGGTTCTTGCTGTCTATCCACCCATATCTTTAACCTATTTTTTTATTGTTTTGATGCCTTTTGCTACACTACGGCGTTGCAAACCTCGAATCAAGTTTTGTATCCCATTAAATTATTTACATTTTAGTTTTATCTTCTAAGTTAATCTATTAGGTTTTAAAAAATTCAAGTCAAACTTTTCATGTTTTCTAAGGCAAGCATAGAAGCTCCAATGAGGTCTCTCGAAACTCTATTTTTAGACTCCATTTGAGAATGCAAACTCTGCCTGCGGTTGCAGCTGCGTTCTCAAAGTAAAGGGCGTTCGCTTTCATAAATGGAAAGCAGCAGCATTATCCCTTTAAATTTAATTACTTGGAAACGCGGCTGCCACTGTAGTCCCGCCTGCCTTTCTTCTTGCCCGTGCTTTTTGAACCAAGACTTGCAAATGGAATGTGGATCATGCATACGCCATTGGCTACGTTGGCCTTGGAGTTTTGAATGAGTCAAAGATGAAGGCTGGAGTTTGCTTTGTGAGGAAGTTAGTCAAAGTCAGCTCCTATATATTTTAGATCTCCAGTTGGATAATGGATGCTTCCTGGTGGCTCCTCTACTAGATGATCCGGTCCCTCTTGCCTGCCTCCACCAATCCACCGAGTTGCCTCCTGTCCAGAATGTCCACACTCCACTTTAACCTGAATTCTTTTATCGAAAAATCAAGAAGACCTCCTATCTATAATAAACCCTATCTATTTTATTTTCTCTTTATAAAAATATCTCAATTCAATCAATCTGTTCATGTTTATTAAATGGATCTTCTTTAATTACAACTCTATTTTACATTGATAATTATTTTTAGTATCATTTTCTTGGATCTAAATCCATTATAAAAATGGCAACCCGATTCAGAGTGTTGTCTCACAAAACCTTGAACCCGGAGCCTTGATTTGAATGAGATTTCTAGTTATACTAAATAAGATATTTAATAAGCTAACTGGGATTTTAATCATTTGATTAATCTAATTAAACCTAGCCGAATAATTCTAAAAAACCGATTAATCTATTTTGACTCGAGTGTGTATATAATCTTATAAAATTTAAATTTATTTGGATATATGGAACGGATAAATAGTTTAGAAAGCTTGAGAGATAAAGATTTTCTTTTATTACCATGTGTGTTCGGGTTAATTTCTGTATATTTTAATTAATTTTATAAATTTTAAAATTAATAATTATATAAATATTTAACTATTATTATTTTAACAATTACATAACTCAAATATAAAATCACAATTAAAAAGATTAATCTCAAGAGCCTACAGCTGGTCACTGGTCACCTTGTAAAGATGGTTGAGATGGAGACATTTTGCTGAACGCAGAAGGTGCATTTAAAAGAATATATAGAAGGCCAATAAGAAAAGTCCACGCTGCGCATTCAACAACCGACCCAACAAGGCCGATATCTATCTTGTGTTCACATCCCCTAGCGGAAGTTCCTCGCTTGATGTCTTGTACTTTTGTTTAATCTCTTTGATATTGTCATTGATTTAACGGCCCAGATGAGATCACCGACAATATTATATGTGTATTGGCTGGCAGCAGCTACCACCCAACTAGTTTAGTTGTCAAAGGTTTCATTTAACTATTGTAATAGCAACAGCACACAAAGGGACACTCGTTTGCTTCTTGTCAAAAAATTGCTATTAATTTATTTGTTTTCTTTCTTGGAGAAATCCTTTCAAGAAAGATGCAAATAAAGTTTATCTTATTTTTGAAATGGCTGGCCAAATTCATTAATATCCTGAAAATTGTAATATTTTGATTGCCCATAGCAAAATTCATCAAATAGCTAAGGTTGACTCAAAATTTTGCTGATATTATTATTATTATTATTATTATTATTATTATTCATGAATAGCTTATAGTCAATTTAAAGCCAGGATTGATCACGAAAGGCCGTACTGCAGCATCACTTAGGGTACACAAGTCTTCAAGTCGTGTTTTCGTGCATGGCAAGAGCCACATTCTCATGCTTGGTTCTCGAGGAAAAATAGACTCACACAAGACTTGGATTGTCCGTTTCTAGCCGAAGTTTTAAACCGATCATTAATTAGGAGGGATAAATAAATAAAAGTAAAGAATAAAAAATATTTTATATAAATTTTATTTACATCCTAGGGTCTGTTTATATAAATTTTATTTATATGCAACCTAAAATAACTGCGTTTATTTATTTATTTATTTTGTATTTGTAGCTGTTTGAGTATGTTTTAAAAATATATTTCATTTAAAAAATATTAATAGCCCAACTAAACCAAACCCATCCTAGACCAGACCCGCCCAGCCCATCAAAAATCAAACCAGCCACATCATCACCTTACCCGCCACGCACACAATACCACCTGTTCACTGACTCCACCTAAACCACGTTGTTGCAATCTTACCCTCCAACCCCTCTCATATTTCCAAACTCCATTGTACCCCAAGTTTTCATTTTCATTTTGGTTGATATTTTGTTTTTTCAATTAATATTAAATTTTTTATTTTAAAATATTTTAACATTTCATTTTGAGATTTTACTATTCACGTATAATTAATTAATTAATTATATATAATAAAATTTTGAATATTGTCCAGTCTAGCTAAAGCAATGATGAGAGTTAGAATGGGCTAGGTCTTTCCTTGTGCTCAATGCGTATCTAGGTGTCTTAGGGCCCGTTTGGCATTGCTTTTCAACCTATTTTTTGTTGTTTTTAGTTGTTTTTTTTTCATTTTAAAAACTGGCGGTTAGTGTTTTTAGATCATTTTGATGTGCTGATGTCAAAAATAATTTTTAAAAAATAAAAAAAATATCATTTTGATGTATTTCGGCACGAAAAGCACTTTGAAAAGCAACAGCAACCATACTCCCAAACACCCCCTTAGTCCCTTCTTTTTGATACGGCATCCCTTTGTAAGGAGATAGGCTCATTTCTCACTTTTTTTTTCTTGGCGATAGAATCTTGTTTGTAAATAAATTGATTCTTCTTCATGAGCCAAATCGTTTGTTAGGGATAGTCATTCATTTAGTTTCATCTTTCGTGTAAAAAAAAAACCATATGGTTGCTTGCTAAGGTAAGTCATTAGCATACAATGGATGTTTTCGGTATAGTTTGGTACAGGTAGTTCATCGAGTGAGGGGGGGTCCTTCCTTCCATCATTCATGACTCTTCTCTTCACATTCTCATCAATCATGAATACATATAGTTTGGGATTGGTGTGGGTCCATACTTTCATGCATTGCAGAAGCGACTTCTATAATCTTCCTTACACTTTAATTGGTACGAAATGTTTTGGCTGAAACGAAATGATATCGACATCTCTGGTCCCTCCACCTCAAAATCTCTCTAATGCAATGGAGCTCTCACAAAACCTATTAATAAGGTCCAATTTTGTAGATTGTCTCTCATTTCTTGTTTTAATCTTCATCGTTCGTCTCGCTTACTTCATTGCAGTCAAAGGTCGTTCTTGTATCTCTAATGACTTTTGCTTCTTTCCTCCATAAAACCTTGACTTCAACATCCATCACCACCTCCCACTGCATCGTCAATCATTACCCATTCATCTTTCATGATCTCATTTTTTTCATGGCTTCCACTCTCTTTTTCTACGTACTAATACGCAGTTTGTAACGGTCAGCCTTCCATGTCATTGTTATCTTTCTTGATAAGTCCTGATATAAAATTAATAAATAAACATATAAAAAGCCTTTTTACAGTCAGAAAATCTTTAAAATATATTTATCACTTGTTAAAAGAGAAAATGACTTTCAAATTTGATAAACATAAATACTTGTTTACATAAATACTTGTCAGAAAATGACTTTCAAATTTGATAAACATTAATTTTAAAATTCTTGTTTACATCATCACTCTATAATTATTTCAAGAAAAATACTCTCAAGAGTACAATATTTTATTAATTATCAAACAAAACTTAAATAAATTATTTTTTTCACAAGAAAATGACAAGTCTCCGTATCAAAATTAATATAAAAAAAAAGTTTTTGATTGAAGGGTAAATTAAAAAAAATACAAAAAGCAAAGAAAAAAAATTAAAAATAAAACAATGAAAAATAAAATAATATATAGCAAGTTAGGATAGAATGATGAAATAATAATAATAAAAAGAAAAAAAAAACTCGTATATAACTGTCAAGGAAAAAAATAGAAGTTGAAAGAAAGAGGACTAAAGTTGAAATAGCAATAACAAAGAGGATCGAGGCTTTATCTCTTCTTTAACTCTCTTTAATATTTTACTTCACAAAGTAGTTGGGGAAATTTGAATTTCAGCCATTTTCTTCACATGTAAAAAAGGGCAAGAAACTGCTAAAGACAACGGTTTTTTTTGTTCTCTATAAATACAAAGCAATCTCACTATGTTAATCAATCATCAATGGCACCTCCCATCCTCCTCCTCACATTAGTGGCCGTATGCAGCATCAGTGGGGCTGCAACCTTGCCCAAATTCTCCAGCATTCTTATTTTCGGCGATTCGACGGTTGATACCGGTAACAACAACTATGTTAAGACAGTGTTCAGAGGTGACCATCCACCATATGGCCGGGATTTTCCAGACCACGTTCCTACAGGGAGGTTTTCTAATGGAAAACTCATTCCTGACCTTGCAGCCAGCATCCTAGGGATGAAAGAAACTGTTCCGCCATTCCTCAACCAAAGCCTGACCGCTGATGATATTCGCACCGGCGTGTGTTTTGCTTCGGCAGGATCAGGATATGATGAGATGACAACGGCAGCAACCGGAGCCATCCCATTGGACGAGCAACTTGAGCTATTCAAGAACTACATTACAAGGCTCGGGGGAATTGTTGGAGAAGAGGAGGCCAAGAAGATACTTGGTGGAGCTTTCATCATTGTTAGTTCAGGCACGAATGACTTGGTTTACAACTACTATGATATACCCACAAGACGGTATCAGTTCAACACTGTCAGTGCTTATCATGATTTTCTGCTGAATTCTTTACAAAGTTTTGTGCAGGTATGCTTGACTGCAGGCACCTATCAAGCTTTGCGCAATCAATTTCTAGGGTCAGATTATTTTCAAGCATAAAACTGCCGACATTTTCTCCGGTAACTTCTGGTGGTAATGTTCACAGGAACTGTACAATCTTGGAGGCCGTTTAATGGCAATTGCTGGCCTTCCTCCAATCGGGTGTTTGCCTGTTCAGATAGTCACCAGATACGGGAGTTCAGGGACTCCAGCATGCCTAGAAGATCAAAATTCAGACTGTCAAACCTATAATAAAAAACTTCAGACGTTACTAACTCAGTTGCAGCCATCACTTCCAGGAAGCAAAATTCTCTATGCAGACATTTACGACCCATTATCTGACATGGTTTCTCAGCC
The DNA here is from genome assembly GCA_015731905.1 of Salix dunnii. NCBI lineage: Eukaryota > Viridiplantae > Streptophyta > Magnoliopsida > Malpighiales > Salicaceae > Salix > Salix dunnii. The sequence goes on along the minus strand of CM027671.1, from coordinate 14,298,293 downwards.
ACAAAAATACGGTAAGCTGTCTTCTCAGAGGAGGGAAAGTAAGGGGATTCGCTGTTTTGAAAAAATATAACATGTACTATTGTAAGAGCTAAACTACTGGGCTAGACTAATTAATGCTGTGGTTGCACCAAACAACAAATGGGGCTGGTCCACTTCATTTAAACACCGAGTGCAAGTTCTGAAAATTTAGCCATCAGGACAATAGAAATTAAAGATCAGGGTCAAGGACTCGACTGACATATAAAGAGACCTTACAAGTCATTTATGGACACAGACAGGAGAGACAGATGACCATCTCTATAGCTAGGAGCTCTGTGTCTAATATGCTATACATTGATGTAATTAAGCCTGGTTTACTAATATTTGAGGTTACACAACAGGTTTCGTCGAGACACATAGAGGGTGCTGCGGAACGGGGGTTGTCGAAGCCGGATCAACCTGTAACAAAGTGACACCGACATGTGGAAATGCTTCTCAGTTCATGTTTTGGGATGCTATCCATCCAAGTGAATCAGCCTACAAGTTCCTAACCGAATATCTAGAGAAAAGTCTATTTCCCCATTTCAAATCCATATGATCACGGCTTCTCGTTCTGTAACTTTTTAAACACTTCATGCTCCAAAAGGAAGGGGACATTCCTTTAAAGAAAAACAAACGATGATATTCTATGTTTCCTTGCACTATCAACCAGATCTCATTGTAATGTTTTGCTATCCCTGATGAAGTATTAGATTTGCAACAACTTAAGATTCAAATGGGTAATCCAACTATATGTGAGCTAATAAGTCGGTTTCAATGATAGAGTATGACGAAGGGAAAGTTTTTGACCACTCCTAGAGCTCAGCCACTATATTAAAGAAAATTTCCTGTCAATCAGATCTCATTGTGATGTTTTGCTATCCCTGATAAAGTATTAGACTTGCAGCAACTTAGGGTAATCCAACGATAGGTGAACTAATAATCCGGAGTATGGCTAAGGGTTGTACTGATATAAACACGATGAACCTATTACCTTTTGACCATTGTCCTCTCATGAATTGTGAACAAATGCTGCTTTATTGTTTCTTGTTTTTTCTACAATAACAGTGGGTTATATATATACAGAGCCTAGGAGGCTATTTTAGGAATAGTATTACGGGCCTACAATCTTGCAGACTTAAATGCAATGAATCAAACTAATTAGGAATATATAACTCATTGACAGCTCATTGACAATCCCCCTCAAGTTGGAGCATATATGTTGATCATGCCCAACTTGCTAAATGAGTTGTGAAACACTTTGCCTATGACAACTTTGGTGAGAAGATCTGCAAGTTGATCTTTAGATTTAACAAAGGACAACTCGATGATCTTTGCCTCGAGTTTCTCCTTAATGAAATGTCTATCAACTTCAACATATTTGGTTCTATCATGTTGTACTGGATTATGGGCAATGTTTATTGCAGCTTTGTTGTCACAGTTTAGTTGCATGGCATGATTGGGTTTGAATCCCAATTCCCCCAATAGATTCCTAATCCAGAGTAGCTTACATACTCCATGTGCCATACTTTGATATTCTGCTTTAGCGCTTGATCTTGACACTACGTTCTGTTTTTTACTTCGCCAAGATACTAGATTGCCTCCCACAAATGTAAAATATCCTGATGTAGATTGTCTGTCAGTAACAGAGCCTGCCCAGTCTGCATCAGTGTGACCCTCGATATATAAATGACCATGTCGTGAGAACATCAAACCTTTTCCAGGAGTTGACTTCAAATATCTCAAAATTCGGTTTGCTGCATCCATGTGGGCTTCACTTGGTGCATGCATGAACTGACTTACTACACTTACGGCATATGCTATATCAGGTCTAGTGTGTCCCATATAAATCAACTTACCTACAAGGCGTTGATATCTTTCTTTGTTGGTGGGTACCTGATCAGGATATTCACCAAGTTGATGATTCAACTCCATTGGTGTGTCTGCCGGTTTACTAGCTAACAATCCAGTGTCAGTTAAAATGCCCAGGATATATTTCCATTGTGAGAGAAATATTCCTTGTTTAGAACGAGCCACTTCGATGCCTAAAAAATAATTTAGTCCACTAAGATCTTTCATTTCAAACTCTCTTGCCAAGTGTCGCTGCAGTGCTGCCTTTTCCTCTAGGTCATTCCCTGTAACTACCATATCATCAACATATACAATAAGGGCAGTGACTTTACCTTTCTTATGTTTCAAGAAAAGTGTATAATCTGAGTTACTTTGCTTGTATCCGAACCCCTTCATTGACTTGCTGAACTTTCCAAACCATGTTCTAGGTGATTGCTTCAATCCATAAAGAGACTTTCTTAGTTTACACACCATGTTGCCTTTATCAGGTCTCATCTTGCATCCGAGGGGGTCCATATAGACTTCCTCTTCTAGGTCACCATGCAAAAAAAACATTTTTGACATCAAACTGGTGTAATGGCTAGTCTAGGTTTGCTGCAAGAGAAAGAAGTACTCGAATTGTTTAATCTTGGTTACAGGAGCAAATGTCTCCCCATAGTCAATCCCATAAGTCTAAGTATATTCTTTTGCCACCAATCTTGCTTTATATCACTCAATAGAGCCATTTGCCTTGAACTTTACTGTATATATCCATCTACACCTCACTGTTCTCTTTCCTTTTAGAAAGATAGTCATCTCCCAAGTGGAATTCTTTTGGAGGGACTCCATTTCATCATTCATTGCTTGGGTCCATTTGGGATCTTTCAAAGCTTCCTGCACATTATTTGGAATAAATACAGTGAATAATTGACATATAAATAATGCACATGACGGAGATAGCCTATGTAGGGACACATGATTAGCAATAGGGTATTTGACATTTGTTTTAGGGTCAGGGTCATATTGTTGTTTAGGAATACCTCTAGTCATACCAGGAGGTATTACTTGACTCGGGCATGGTAATTGAGTTGGAGTTTGAATGTTTAATTACCTGTGGGAAATCATCAGGACCTGATTGGATGTATGGTGATGGCACTGTGGTAGGAGTTGTAGAGGGGAAATTATCTGAACTAGTATCAGCGTCTGGAGTTCTTAGTGATTTTTTATCTTGTTGCACCACTATAACTGGTTGTTCAGAATCTGACTGCTCAATACCAGTATCTGAAGTTTTTAGTAACTCCTGATCTTATTGCACCATTGTAATTGGTTGTTCAGGCACTAACTACTTTAAAACCTTTTGTTGAATTTGAATTTAAGTATCTTCTACAAAGATAGAGCTCTCCCCCTGTAGAGGATGCTCAGAGACTCCCCTTGAGTAATAGAACTCACTCTCATGGAAAGTTGCATCTGCAGTAATGTGCATGGTCTAAGTAGGAGGATGGAAACATTTATAGCCCTTCTGAGTGTCAACATAACCCATAAATACACAACGCAGAGCACATGGATCAAGCTTGCCATATTGGTGTGGATATACTTGAACATAAACAACACATCCAAAGATACGTGGTTCGAGATTTGGTATGGATGGCATAGTGAGAAGAGTGGTCAATGTCTGAAATGGAGTTTTATACTGAAGAGTGTTGGATGGTGTTCTATTAATAAGGTAAGCAGCAGAACAAAGAGTCTCCCCCTAAAAATAATGAGGTAAACGGGCCTCAAATAAATAGGCACGAACAACTTCCAAGAGATGTCGATTCTTAGGCTCTGCGACACCATTCTGCTGTGGTGTATATGTACATGTTGTGTGATGAACAATACCATGTTGACTTAAGAAATTATGAAGGTCATTGTTGACATACTCTCCTCTATTGTCAGACCAGAGGGTCATGATTTTCTTGTCAAACTGAGTAGCAATATATTTATAAAATAATTTGAATTTGACGGTAACTTCACTTTTCTGTTTTAAAGGAAAAACACAGGTCATCCGAGTACAATCATCAATAAACGTCATAAGCCACTTATAACCACTAATAGTAGAAACTCGTGATGGTCCCCAAACATCAAAATGAACAATCATGAAAGGCATGAAACTTTTATTCAACCTTAATGGGTAAAAAATGCGATGACTTTTTGCCAAAATGCAAGTTTCACAATGAAAGTCTTATTCAATAAATTGAGAAAACAAATCTAGAAATAAAAATTTCAGATAACCAAAAGAGGCATGCCCTAATCGTCAATGCCATAGCCAAATTTTCTTCATTCTGATGGACTCACCTCCTCTCACATGGTGTGCATGACTCAATCTCTTAGTGTTGTCATCTGTCAAGTCCAGATAATATAACTTTTCCCTCCTAGTACCACATCCAATCATGACCCTGGTGTGAAGATCCTGAAATAGACAATACAATGGCCAAAAACACACGGTGCAATTAAGAGAATTAATTATCTAAGGAACAAATAACAAGTCATAGTCAAGTGAAGGGACAACTAAGACATGATCAAGGCTTAATGAGGATGTAAGAGTTAATGACCCCTCTCCCATAACTTGGGAGGTGGTGCCATTGGCACTGACAATATGTGTTTGGCTGGAAGGTGTGGCAGAGTGTAACCCAATAAAGCTAGATGTCATGTGATCAGTGACACCAATGTCAATAATCCATGATCTATTACAAGCAAGTGAAGATGTGTAGGAGTTACTTGAGGTGGCCAAGGCCTTGGAGTCAGTTGTACCTGATGGAGTTTCTAATGTGGTCTCGTGAGAAGATTGGGCAGATGCAAATGATGCTCGGTTGGAATCCCTCTTGCGCCCTTTATGAACCCATCCTTCTGGATAACCAAAGATCTCATAACAGCCCTTAATTGTGTGATTATCTAAACCATATTTGGCACATTTCATTGGTGGTCGGTTGCGTGCAGGGTCAACATTATAGCTATGTAGTTGAGATTGTTTGGACCTGGCAATAGCTAAGGTTGCAGCTTCGTTGGTTGCACCAGCTTCAGATATAGTTCCTTGCCTGTTACTTTCCCTTTTAATATGTGCATATACAGCTTCAAGTTCTGGTTTAGGTTCCATCCTCAAAATCTCTCCTCGAATTTGATCAAAATTATTGTCTAAACCTGCAAGAAATATGTAAACTCGAAGACGATCAACCTTTTTCCATCTAATTTCAATGTCTGATGGATGCTCCATGGTGCTTGGATTTAATTGATCAAGCTCTTGAAAAATCTCAGTGAGCTCACTGTAATACTTGGCAATTGATGCACCAGCTTGTCTCATTATGAATGACCTTCTATGCAGGTCATAAATCTTAGCTTCATTGGCACCATCTGAATAGGTTTGCTTGATTGCATCCCAGACTTGCTTTGCTGTGTCATAACAAATAAACCTTTTAATCTGATTTAGTTGCATGGCATCAAACAACCAACTTTTGACTTGGTAGTCTGATGCTCGCCATTTATTAAATGTGGAATTCGTGACTGCAAGCTAGGCAATATCACCAGTCAAATGGCCATGCTTTTCTCGCCCAACTATCTTCATCTCTATGATTTGATGCCATAGAGAATAGTTATTCTCATCAAGTTTTATTCCTGTGGAGAAGTTGGAGGTGTCACTCTGAAATGCGACTATTTATGTGGTAGTGTTGGAGTCTCCTGACATGGAAGATTGATTAGTGTTTGTTGAACAATCATCATCGGCCATGATAATGGCTTACAAATGGTGAAAGAAAAAAGGAAAAGAAAGAACAAATAGAGTAATTTGATTGAAGGAATAGTGAAAGATGAATTAGTATTTCTTTTGACTTGTGGGTTGGAATGTGAATGATCTGACTGTGTGGATTATGGTTGTTGCTGTGAAGAATTTGTTGGGTTTGTATGACGGTTGCTGTTGCGGAAGCAATTTATAAAATTAGGGCAAGAGAGCAGTTAAGATCGACTGCTCTGATACCATCTCATAAATTGTGAACAAACAAATGTTGTTTTATTGTTTCTTTTTTTTTCTATAATAATAGAGGGTTATATACATACAAAGCCTAGGAGGCTATTTTAGGAATAGTATTACGGGCCTACAATCTTGTAGACTTAAATACAATGAATCAAACTAATTAGGAATATATAACTCATTGACAGCTCATTGACATGTCCATCATGGAAAGGTTTTGTAACAACTCTATAGCTCGGCCACTAGATTAAAGAAAACTACCCACCACTCAATTCTGAAAGAAGCTGAATTGCATAGTGAGTTTTTGCAAAATTCAATATAAATTTTATCAAAAGAAACACAACAATTTCGTAATAAGCATTACAATTGGTAAAAGGAGAAACGCATCACATATGGTGCTGGTGGAAGGGTATGGCAAAGGAAAACACTCATTCAATCACTTTAAGCATAGAAACTTCTGGCATGGAGACCAACATATTAATGGTAATTGACTACCAAAGAGAGGTTTCTGACCACTTTTACTGCTAGGTTGTATGAGAGATACTTAGTGGTGTGAAATTTATGAATGTAAGGAACCGACACAAAAATTTAAAGAGTATTTGCACTGTTTTTAAGATATTTTTCTAACAGTAAAGTATTATGTAGGATTCAACAATTTTTTTTCTTAAAAAGAGGACAACATTGAAACGACTTGGAAAGAAGAAAGATTAGCAAATGAGAAGAAGAGAAATGTATTTTTTAGATTGTTTCATGTTTGAAAAAACTATATGATATTTATAGGCTACCATGATGTAACAATCATATTTAATTTTATTATAAAATTAAAATGGTTGTTATAATAATTTAAAATATAATTGTTATAAAATTAAATTATGATGACAGTTATAGCTAGAAAAAATAAACAAAAAAAATTTAAAATTTGTAACTATTTAAAATAATTTTCAATTGAAGGGTCATCAAAGTATTTTAACAGGGTAAGAAAAATTTTAAAGTATAGGTATTGTATCGCGCACAAAAGGGATGAATTAGAAGTTTTTCTCTTACTCAACTCATTTTTATATGCTTGAGCTAAGTCTACTTACTTTGTTGATTATTATCTCATCTTAAATTTTATTATATAAATATTTAATAAAAATCTTTTTTGTTTCAATATAGAATAGCAAGTCCTATATATATTTCTTGCACTGAAAAAATTCTTTGTGTTTTATTAATACTGATAGTCTTTTGAAATAATTTTTGTAACTTTTACATCACGAAGAGGCTATATGATCATTGTTTTTTCTGCTGTTAATACCTCCATCATTTTAACTTTCTGAAACAAATAAATCTTATTTGAATCATTGACAAAGATTATCATTCATTCACAAACTCCGGCATCAAATCCCTCGTCGTCTCAAACAAATCCAGAACCTTAAACAACCTCTCAGGCGACCTACTCCCTATCGCAACAGCATCCGCAAAATTCAAAATCTGAACCACAACCCCCCTACAAACCTCCATAAATGAGAAGACATTCACTGAACCTAACCCATAAAACACACGATCACACAACCTCCTCTCACTTGGAAACAAAATCCAAAGGGAAACATTCGCCGCTTTCAATTTCATCCTCCAGTTCTTGCCATTGCATCTTTTGCACTTCTTCACTGCTCAATTTCTCTAAACCTGAACTCGACAGGCTTTCTTACAGGAACTCCCTTTGGAAGCTCTACTATACATGTTAGAACACTCTTTACCAAACCCCGAAAACACCATCCTCTTTGCTGTCTCATGCAGATCATCAATAATCCTCGACGGCAATGCAGTTTGTAACATGATGTCACATGTGCTTTAGCTAGTGGTACTGATACAGTCTGTAACAGCCAGCCTTCCCAGTCATTGCTATCTTTCTTGTTGAGTTCAAGATACTCATTGCTGAGATTGGACGATTTTCGTCAACGATATGTAGCAAATATAGCTAGAGAAAACCAATGCAATCGGCAATGGGCTCTATTCTATCAGGTGGATTCCTTGTTTATATTTTGGTATTTGGAATCCATCCTGAAGCTTTGTGGGCAATTCGAAATACTACAGAAGGAAAACATGTGAAAGATGCATGTATCTTTTGTTTTGCAGGTTCAAAATTGCCACTCTTATTGTCCTCAAAACAAGAAAAGAAAAGTAGCATGAATTATCTCATTTAAAAATTTAAATTTATAAATAAATTTTAAAATATAATTTATATTATTCAATTATTATTCTTTAACATATCAACCGGTAAATTTGCTTCTTTTCTTTCCCCTTTGTTTCTATTGTCACACACTTTGCATAATTGCAAGTCATAGCTGTAAAACCCGATCTAATATGGGACGACCTAAAAAAATTATTTGTTTTAAAAAAAATCAAAATAATATAGTTTCGATCAAAATAATATATATACATGGGGCGAGTTTTAACCATGCTAATAGGTTATTTTTTACCGAATCAATCAAGTGTTTTTCTTCTCTTCACTTAGACAGGTTCAAGCCATGAATTAATCGGGTCTCAAGCAGACCTACCAAGGGTCTGTTTGGCACATCTGTTGCTGTTGTGGTTGAGGTTGAAAAAAAACAGTTTCATGAAAAGCATTTTTACCTGTGTTTCAAAACTGAAATTGGTGTTTGGTTAAAACTGTGGTTGAGTTTGAGGTTAATAAAAAGCAGTTTCGAGTGTTTGGTTACCATGCTTTTCATATTGATGTCAACTTGTGAAATTACTTTAAATGATACACACACATATTTTTTTAAATATTGTAGATTTAATTATCATAATAATAAAATATAATTAACAATTCAAGTAAATTACATAATTTTTATTTTAAAAAAAATATAATTTTTATATTTTTTTAAAAAATTGGACCGGGCCTGACCCAAATAAATGGGCCGGCCCAGCCAGGTTGGGCCAAAAGGCCCAACCCATGTGTTAAGACTAAACGCAAAACGGTGCGTTTGGTTTTAAAGAAAAAAACACAAAAACGCACGGTTTTGCCTTTCATTTTCGTTTTGCATGCATTTTCACTGTTCATCGACTACGACGAGAGGGTCAACGGCCGGTACCGACGGGTAGAGGAGGCCGAGGTGGTTGTCCCTGTCATGGTGGCATCAAAAATGGAGCTATGTGGTGGCCGGACGGGGCGTTGGAAGTTGTCGGGTTGTGCGTCGAAAATGGCCTCTGCTGCTTCATTGCTGCTTCCCGAAGCTGGAGAAGAACGCTTGGGTGGTGGCTGGATTCTGCTGGAGCTCACGGTGGAGCTAGTGCTGCTTCTGGCCGGGAGCTGTTGCAGGAGAGGGTGCTGCTCACGGTGGAGAGTTGGCAAGGAGAGAGAGAGCTTGTTGTGCTGCAATGGCGAAGGAAGAGAGAGAGAGAGAGGCTGTTGTTGGGGGAGAGACAAGGATGGGCTGGCGCTGTCAACCTTGGTGGCCGGTGTTGCTGTCGCCGGAGTTGGAGAAGATGATGGGTTGCTCCCTGTCTACATGTTATTTTTCATTTATTATTTTTCTTTGTTAAAACGAATTTTTCGTTTTGTAACGCGCAAAACATGTTCTTAGAAGCATCTTACAGTTACTTCTCAAGTTGCACCGCAAACGTTGTTTTTTTGGTGGGACCCACCACTTAAAAATCCTTGGATGTTTGGTAAAATAAGCTTTTGGCGCTGCGGTTAACCACAACGCAAGTCACACCGCTGGGCCAAACACCCACCAAGTCGGGCTAGGTTTTACTAGCAACCCAAGTTCTAAAAATAGAGAGAGAAGTGGTAAGAATGCCTCGAATGTAGCGCGCATATATATATATATGCTCTTTATGTTGGTATAAACCACATATAACTAACAAACTTTAGTAAACCTGATATTTTCTACACCTGTTGGATCGAAAACTCGGTCAACCTCTTTAACAGGGTCCTGTTACTAACTCGATCATACAGATCGAGTGAAGATTTTGCTTAATATTTTTTTAGAAAACTATAGAAATGAAAAATAATCCCTTTTAAAATATTAAACAATCATGTAGATGAACTAGCCTGGTATTTGATTTAAAGAACTTCTCTTAATTATTTTATTTATCTGTGGTTTATAATTCATACGTGGTAAATTACATATTGCCCTGTCATAAAACACCAAAATTAAATCCACAAAAAATCTTTCTGTGAAACATTTTTGTAGCTGACAAGCAGGGCATATAATAGAGGATAATTTTTTTCCTCTAGTAATAAACAATTTTCGACCCAGAAGGAGGTCAACTGATTCCTGATGGCTAGTGGTATCAGGGCCTCAGAAAAAAGAAGAAGAAGAAGAAGCATTAGCACGCCCGCACAATCCTCCTGTCCCTTCAAGTCCTTCACACCCTTTTATCTTCTTTATAGGCAAGGCTATCTAGACATCCAAGAGCTTGTTTTTATTGCATGATTAACAATGAATACATCAAATCCAGGCCTTGAGCATCTATGGGTGTGCCAAGGACATGGTGGTATGGTATCAAAAGGGTATTTTTATGGTCAGAACCCACTTTCCTATACAACTCCTGCTGTTTTGGCACAACTCAGCTTGTCTTCATTATGCAGTGTCTTATTACAATACTTTCTCACCCCACTAGGTGAAAGCGCTTTCGTTTCATTGCTTCTGGTAAAACTTTTTCTTTCCTTGTAAAAACAATTTAAAAATCTTATTTGAATAATCTTGATAAAATTCATTTCTGACCGCAATGCGGTTTCTTCAGGTACGTAACTCATTTTTATGTCTTGAATTTGGTCAGGTAGGGTTCATCCTGGGACCAACTCTTTGGGGACGTAGTGCATTCTTGACATCAGTGTATTCATTGAAAAGTATCCAAACCAGCTCGACATTTGCTTTCTTTGGATGCATTTTTTATATATTTTTGATTGGAATAAAGATGGACCCGGGGATGGTGAAAAGAGCAGGAAGGAAACCTGTGGTTATAGGCATCCTTACTTTCTTGTTTCCAACAACGCTGAACCTGATTGTGGCTGGAATTCTTAGCGGAAGAGGGGAAATGGATCCGCTTCTACATAAGTCCATTTGGCACATTGCAATTTTTCAAGCTGTTACCTCCTTTCATGTCATTATCTGCCTCATGGCTGATCTGAAACTTGTTAACTCGGAGCTTGGCCAGTTAGCAATATCTTCATCCATGATCAGTGGCATGTGTAGTTGGGGCATGGTTATTGTGATTTTAATTATAACAGAACTACAACGTAAGCCGTTTTGGATTATATTATGTCCTCTATCGTTGGTTTTACTCGTATTCTATGTATTGAGGCCCCTAATGATTAGGATGATTGGGAAAACCCCTGAAGGAAAACAGGTCAAAGAGGGATATATACTGTCTATCTTTATCATGGTATTAGGAATTGCATTCCTAGGTGAAGTCTTAGGGCACCATGTGATATTTGGGGCTACCGCTTTAGGCATCGCAGTGCCACATGGGCCACCATTAGGAACAGCATTAGAGAACAAGATTGAATCATTTGTTTCTTCGATCCTCCTGCCAAGTTTTTTTGTGTTGACTGTCTCACACGTTGACCTCCTTGCGATACGTTATGAAACTGTTTTTGTTATCAGTATATTTGGTTTCACTAGCTTTATTGGGAAAGTTTTGGGTGGCATGTTGCCTGCACTCTTCTTCAAAGTGCCTCCTGCTGAAGCATTATCATTAGGCCTTGTAATGAGTTGTCAGGGCATTTCTGACGTTCTGCTCATACAGCATGGCCACCTCACCTTCGTAATGACCTTACCCTCTGTTTATCCTGTTCTTTACATACAAATTGCTCACTTCTTATAGATTATTGCCTCATATTGTACAGAAACTAACATGTTTTTGCTCGTCGCAGCTTGTTGACCGTCAGATGTACAGTATGATGGTAATAAACATGCTTCTCGTGTCAGGAACCTTCACACCTGTAATCAAATTCCTTTACGATCCATCCAGACATTACAAAGTCAGCAATAAAAGAACAATCCAACATACTAGTCTCAATATGGAGCTTCGCATTCTGGCCGGCATATATCACCAAGATTCTACTCCTTGTATGATTAGACTTCTCGAGATTTCCAATCCAGCAGCCAAGACTCCCATGTGCTGTTACATAGTCCACCTGGTCCAGCTCGTTGGCAGTTTATCCCCACTCTTCATGTATCATGAGCCTGGATCAACTGTCAAACTTCCCGCTAAGGATTGCGGTCATATCATAAATGCCTTCAGGTTGTACGAGCAAGAGAGCAATGGTAATGCTATTGTTAAATTATTCACATCCATATCGCCTTTTGCCTCTATACATGAGGAAGTTTGTAGGCTTGCCTTACAGAAGAGAACATCCATGGTGATTATCCCATTTCATATGCAATGGAGACTTCATGGCATAGAAGACATCACAGAAGCCAGGGCTGTTAACCGTCACATTCTTGCAAAGGCCCCATGCTCTGTAGGCATCTTGGTTGATCGAGGCACCTTAAGTGACTCCAAAAACAATCTTGTATATAAAATTGGAATCATTTTTGTTCATGGAAGAGATGATAGGGAAGCATTGGCATATGGTTTGAGAATGGCGAAACACCCAAAAGTTTCTCTCACTGTGATCCACTTGATAGATCCGGCCGAGGAAAAAGTGCAGCCACTTGATAAGGATCTTGACGATGATATTCTCACCGAGTTCAAAGCCGCATCCGCTGGAAAAAATAGCCATTCCTACAGAACAGAATTCGTAAAGGACAGTATAGAATTGATTACTATGATTAGATCTGTTCAAAATTCCTTTGATCTAATTTTGGTGGGGAGATACCATCGCAGCTTCTCACCAATATTCGTGGGACTTACTGAATGGAATGAGTTTCCAGAGCTTGGATTCTTGGGAGACGTGCTAGCATCGTCAGATTCCCTGTGTCAGGTTTCTGTGCTTGTGATGCAACAACAAGTGTTTAAAGCCGAAGACAGGATGAATAGTGCCAAAAACCTTTTGGAAGATTCAGCAGAAACTGTAGAAATAATTTTTGAGTCTACCAAAGGGTGGAAAGACATAGATATGAGTAGACATAGGAAGCAGCCATACTAGATATCTACTAAATGTTTCTGTCTATATAATGTAAGGCAATAGGAACATTTTATTTTGGAAAGAAATTCATGTTGTATATTTGCTAAATATGGCCTAGGAGTCTATCAAATTCATGTGAGGTTCCTTAAGGAGCAACCACGAGTTCTAAAAATGAAGGAAGAACTGGTAAGCCGGCCCAGAACAAGGCATGTGTACTTTGGTTGTATAAAAAACATCATAATACTAACATTCTATATCTGTTCTGATCTCTTCTATACCTGTCGAAAAGCTCCGGCGACAACTTAAACAGGATTCTGTCATTGATTGATAAGATACAAGAAATTAACAGCTACCACAAATCTAATCATTATACAAAGTGACGATTGATTTTTTTAATCTTGTCATGGAACCAGGAAATCAACTTCAATGCTCCATACAGAGATGAGAAAAGGTTATCAGACACGAAAGTTCCTTTACTTCTTTTCTTTTTAGCACAAGCCGTCGACCACTTCTAGATTGCAATTTGTCATATTTGTTATATGAATCCATTGATCCCTGGATATCTCTTTCACTTGTCAAATCATTATCAGAACATCGGGGATCAACAGCTATTATTATTAGAATAATAAAATTTTGTTGTGTTCCCTCCTGTATCTGGTTCATGGAGTCTGCAGCCATCAGGCCTACAGCTCCTCCTCTTTTTGCCGCTTTCAATCTCCTCTGGCTATATCTAGAGGCAGCTGATAAAAGATGTAGTTCGTTCTTTGAAATTGACGAGCTGAGAGATTCTGATCAGGATCATTTTTAGCCCATCCTGTATCTGGTATTGACTTTCTTTATATATATTTATCATCCCGTAATATTTTATTTATTTATTGGATTTACAGAATGTTAAATAAATGTAAAATTATTTATAATATATAAAAACTAACTCGAATATCCTGATTAAAATAAAAATTAACATTGTTTTGGTGATATGATAAACTCCGCACTAACCCAATCAAAACATGATCATCAACCAATTATTTTGTGTGTGTGCTTTATAAAAAAAAAAAAAAAGTATTATTTTAATTTTTCAAAAAAATTAGGATTGACTCGTGGTGTCTTAAGTTCGACTCTACTCTCGAAAAAAATATGATATAAAAATATATCCTGGTGTCCTCTAACTCTACTGAAAAAATTCGACGGGATAATATTATAGTTTAATATTATAAAAAAACAATTAAGGAAAAAGGAAATGAACTTCAATAGAGGGCAGGAATACAGAGAGAGTATACAAAAGAGGTAACATAGCTAGGTACTAATAATTATTTCATTCTATGTCGTGTAAGGATATATGATCTCTCCATTTTCATTCTAGTCCTTTCATTTCTGATAACCAAGATAATACATCTTAGAGTTTGATTTATGACCAAACCTAGGATATTTAGCCCATAATTTATGAAAGACTCGAGATTAAATTAAGTGGTTTTGCTTGATTTTATACTTCGAGGACTTAACTGCAAACAAGTTTGATAGAACCGAGCAACTGGATGCGAATTCAAGAAGTGAGTGTTAACAAGAGAATCATGACTGAGTGCATGCTGTGCTGAACAAAAACCAGTGCAGGCTTGTGCCCTAAACATAAAATATTATGCTCTGGAGTTTAGGAAAGGGATGTGCACGTGTTGTTTAATAATATTTATGGAGAGTGGAATAGGGAATCCATGTGAGGACTGCGGTGGAACATTTTCAGGGGATTTGCCAGCTTGTTTTGCCTTTATTTTTTTGAGAATTCATATGCAAGTAACTTATCAATAATACTTGGGAGTTGGACCTTTTGTTCTACATCTCATAGTTGTAAAACTTCAAAAAAAAATTTGATGTAAGGAATCTTCACTCTCTAAAAAATATATTTTATGATCCGAAGTGAAAAAGTAAAATCCTATTTGTCTCAAGCTCTTACTAAAAATGTACGCTTTAACTTGAATTCGAGATTTATTGTTCAGATCTTCAGCCCTTTACTATCACGTTATGCCACTTGGATACTACAAATTCCAATCCACCCAACTCAAATTCGATTAAGCACTTCATCCTAGATCAATCTAGATTAAAAACAAAACAAACAAAAAAACCCCGGATAACTCAATTAAAATTTAAGTTTATTTGTTATTTTAATTTTAACCCGATTAAAATCAATATTCTCTAATACCCAAACCCGGTTAAAATCAATCAATCTTCAAACATATAATTTTTTTTTAAATATATTTTTTAGATGATAATTTTATTTACTTGAAAATCAAGACTGCAATCGATCTATCGGCACCTCTAATATTGTCTTCTCTTTCTTTGCTAATTTATAAATAATAAGGATTTGCCATTTGAACAATCATTCAAATTGATCTTGATGTAGGATTATAAGCTATCTCTTACTTTGTATATATAATTCATTAATCAGAATCATAATGTTTATTATTTTAAAAAATAAGATAGAAATATATATTGATGGAGCAGTAAATATGTCTTCCACTCGACAGCTGTAAGAAGTAGACTATCCTTGAGATGCAATCTATGGGCTAACTTTAGAGAGTGTTGCCCTCTATTGGTTGGCTAGATTTGTCTTGCATTAGCCAACACATTTTGACTCCATTAAAACCATATTTTATAAATATTATTATAGTCTCCACTACCGTGTGCATCGATGCTAAGTAAAATTTATGTGCCAAATTCAAATAATCACAGCTGGTCTCCACTCTGAGTGGCCTGCCACTTATTTTTTATAATTAATAAACAACAATTGTCCTCCTTCCACGATAAATGCTTTATTATATAGTTCTACAACTAAAGTCAAGTGCAAATCGCATACAATAGGACAAAAACGAATAAACAAATATGAATATGTTAATCATTGAAGTGGCTGTAGCCTTTCATGTTAATCATTGAGGAAGTAGGCATCGGAACCTTAAACATGTTGTTGACATTGAATCAATATTTAGGGTATTGTGGAGAGTGTGATAAAATATATTTTTTTAATATATTAAAATGGTTTTTATTTAACCAAACAAAAATATATAATAAGAAACATTAATTTAAAGCTAAGAAAAAAATTCAAAGCATGGTTGGACCGCAATAACAAATCAATCTTTAAATTATTAAACAAAATTAATGTACATAATTAAGAGTGAGATGGAATGTGCAAGTTATAAGAAAAAAGAATCATTTCATGTTGCTTTTAGACAAGCGTGTAGTAATTAATTATAACATTATGGAGTAAATCTAAATTATAGCTATAATTCCTTGAGAAATCAAATTGAGCAAAGGATTTTAATTAATTCCTATGAAATTCTTAGATTTGTATTTCCCTTGTGTTTAGTTTCTTCATTTCAAACTCAAAATTAAACTCAAAATTAAAGGACCATGAAGCCATTTTCTCTTAGAAAGAATTTACAAATATCCCACCAAATTATTTCAGATTATAAATGAAAAAGGCATTGAATATTTAAGAAATATGTATTTACCTAGAGCTTGTGGATGTGATTCAGAAATATTTCACCAACAATTACTTTTTTCTGTCTGCCTCTCTCTCTCTCTCTCTCGATCATCAAATTACAATTTACTTAAAGGTCGAAGAAAATGGATCACGATCCGATGAATATTGAAACTCTCGATCTGCCACTATTATATGCAGATTGAAAAAAGAAAATTAAAATATCAAATTTATACAAGAAGAAGAAGAAGAAAACAGTATAGCCCCACGTCGTCCCCGTTGCTAATAATTGTGCCCCTTTATCTACTACGGAGAACGTCATGATCCGGCACCGGGAAAAAATGCTTTTAGTCCTCGGAGATGCTTTGTAAATGAGGCTGCCATACTCCGACACGACCGGCCCGGCGATCACGACGAGAGGATTTCTTGTCGGAGACTGTATTGGTTAAGTAACGATCACAATCTTGTACACCTTCACTGTTACAATGTTTTTTGCTCTTCTTTGGCGAGGATTTCATCTCGTAGCCACAATTATGACCACTTTTTTTCTTGTCGCCGGGCAATGAAGAAGATGGGATCAAGAAATATATGCTGCCTCTTTTGAGCTCGGATTCCGGCGAAAGAATCAAAATTTTACGGACAACACCTTGAGAAGAAGGTTTGCTAAGAACATGATTAGGGTTTGCTTCTAGGACCTCAGCAGCTGTGATTGGACCTGTTATTTCTTCTAAGTAGCCGTTCAAATGAACTATACGGATCAAGTCTAGGGCTCCACAAGGAAGAACACAAGCCAAACAACACCTCAAACTATTGCCCATTTCTATGTAAACCAAATCTCTCTCTCTCTCTCTCTCTCTCTCTCTCTCTCTCTCTTCCTTTGTGGTGTGGAGTTCGGAACTCTTTTTTGTGACTTTGGTAAGAATGTGACCAAGGGAGGACAGGGTTTTATAGGAGCAGCCGTACACATAAGAACAAAGTAGAATGTGAATTATTTTATTTTGGATAGAAAATGACGGAAGTGACCTAAAAAGAGTGGTTGTTTTTTTATTAATTTATATGGTTAATCAATTAATTTAGAGTTATAATTATCAAATCCTTTCTTCTATATGCTAATCATGCATGTGATTAACTTATAAGCCGACTTGTAATCTTTAGGCTTGTGGATTAATTAACCTTCATTAATTACTCTTTAATCATAGTATCCTTAAGCCAGTTTTTATTAAGGATTGACTTAGATGGTAAGGAGAAGATTTATTTAGAGAAAATTTTGTTGGCATTAGAAATTGCTAATAAATACGAATCAATTTATTACTTTTAAAAAATAAAAAAAATAAATATATTCGAATTAAAACTGATCTCATCAGTATTTTTAGATTTTAAATAATTTTATACAGTAAGCTCACGTGAGCTAAATTATGAAAATAACCTCACATGCTTATCTCTAATTCAGTGATTAAGCACCACAAACAAAAACTCCATTTTCCATATTCCATGACCATGTTTCTCTTTCTTTTCTTTTATATCCCCTGCTCGCAAAGCTTCAAATTAATCTGTCCGTTGATAAAGGAGTAAAGTGTTAATTAAATGCTTATCGGCACCTTGACCAAGCAAGAAACTGTGGTTATTGCCCCCATATATAGATAAATCTGCACAGAACTCCATGGACGCATATATAGATAAATCTGCACAGAACTCCATGGACGTTGATAAGCAAAAATAATTTAACTAGATTAGATGAATTTGCTTGGAGTATATATAGTATAGATCCTGTATTTCTTAAGCTAAAATTTCATGGCAATTGGGATTCACGCTTTTTGTTTTTGTCGATAGTTGTGTGTGGTATGACTCATGTCGAAAAACATGTTTTCATTAATCAACTTCAAATCTTCAATAAATACTTTTTTAAAATTGAAGTGTTTTGGTGCATTTAGAATATATATATATATATATATATATATATATATATATATATATATATATATACACATTTTATTTTATTTTATAACTGAAATGTTTGGGTCAACTTACACGCACCATAATTAATTCTCAGACATACTGAATATTTTATAGACCCAATGAACAGAACATTGAAAAAATAACAAACATGTATAATAAAATTTAAATTTTAATGTAGAGGAAAGGAACGAGTCTCTTTCTCCACTATATTAAGATCACTGGCAACATCTCTTAATATATATTGACATGGAAAACTCTTGTTTGAAAAAACAAGTTAGTCTGGAAATATATTTCAAAATACGAAAAAAGAAGAAGCTAATGTTGGAGCTATGCTATAATCATGGGTGATTTAGTAGGAGATGTAATTTAGGCAAAAGAGCATATAGAGATTGCAGCATTAATTGATTTAACAATTATAGGGCAAGTACGAAGACTATATAAACACAGTATTTTTTTTTTTGAATATAGTATTTATCAGAAATTGGTCCCACAACATGAGCCAAGAACCAGTCATCGCGAATATAGGCATGAGATGGGAAGGAATAAAACTCGATAGAAATTAAAAAAATAATTTGCCGTAACACTGAAAAATCAATTGATTAGGTACGGAATGACAATGCAAGAGTACATGTTACATTCTTGGGAGTATTCGATAACCTAAACCTAACCTATGTTTTTTTTTTCCATCTTCATATATATATATATATATATATATATAATATATATATATATATAATAATCGGGGTATTCTAGTTAGTTGAAGTATATAATAACTAATCCTTAAATCTATTAAATATTCTGCAAATCCAATAAATAAGTAAGATATTATAAGAATAACAGACGTACAAAGAAAACTTGAACCCTTAGCTCATAGAAAAGAACAAGTTTTTTTTTATGCTAAGCCAAGTTCTCAGTGCACCATCTCCATATATTTAGCCCATATTCCATGATGGCATCTATAGTTTATGAATATATAATTATAAATCATAATGTTTCAAAAAGATTTTTGATCTCTACCCTATTCTTGGAAAATGATAAGATGGACCGATGTTTTGAATTTTGTTTTAATCATTTTGTTGGATACTATCATTACATGCATGGGAACTTAGAAGGAAATTTAAAGATAAGAAATTGATGTGAAAAAAATATAGAAAAGCATATAGTTTATTGAAGCCAGGTAGGGAGCATATTGAAATTCTTTGAAAACATGATGGATGATATTGAGAAATTTTAAAGTATAAAAGCAGAAATGGGAAATTACTAATACCCTGTTTGGCATTGCGATTGGAACTGCTTATCGCCGAAATTTGAAATTTTTTTTTTTTTTTTTTGCATTTTCAATTAATATGTTTTGGTATTTTTAGATCATTTTGATGTGCTAATTTCAAAAATAATTTTTAAAAAATAAAAAAATATCATTTTGATATATTTTGACACAATAAATACTTTGAAAAGCTATTGCAACCATACTCCCAAACACCCCCTAAATTAAAGGTGCTAGGAAAAGAGTTTACCCCCAAAAATATCTTAGCAGACGGTGATGTGGGTACTGGCTCAGGTAGGGTACATATATCATTGAAGCACTGTGACCAATAACACATGCATGTCCTGTTTGGAAATGTAACTTTTTAAATTATTTTTTATTTAAAAATATAATTTTTATTTTTTAAAATTATTTTTAATATAAAATAATTTTTAAAACACTAAAATTTTTAATTTTAAAAAATAATTATTTATTTATTAAAATCTTATAAAATAGAATGTCAAACACTAATTTGTCTTTCAAGCCATTGGAGGCGAACAATAGCGAACTGGCATGGCAATAAATTAAGGTCACCTCCAATGTGATGTGATTGGACTACAATCACTGCCAGCTCTGATCTTTGATCATCAATTCTTATCAACAAGTAATTACATTGATTCTGCTATAATTCGATCATAAAAATAAAAAAAAAAAGGTTGTATGGCACCGTTTTGGAGATCGGGGTGAAGGGTTTGTTTGACCCCGTTGTACATAATTAAGATCTCTCAAATTATAAGGAAAATTCTAATCATCAGACTCGAGACCATTAACTCTAATTAAGTTATGGATCTATAGACTGACAGTTTATTTATCCGTAATTACTGGCCGTTAATCTGGAGATGCAATGCTAACTAACCACCCACCAAAACAAGATACTTTTACTAAATTAAGTAGAGATTAATTAAGGATTTTGTCTGGTTGTATGGACATATTTACCTGTGAGGTGGCATTGTTTTGTACATTAGCTAAGGAAGCTTCGTGCCATGGGGGTTTCGGGCACCGACCAAAAAAACCAATTAAGGTTCCCATTAACAGACAATAATGTTATTTAAGTGAATGCACGATCGAGGCATGCGCCCTCCTACAAGATTCTTAGTGTAAGATTTAATCCACCATAAACAGAAGCTAAGGGGTGGGGGGCTATCCCATTATTGAAGAACGTGTATCAAGTCTGTCATCTGAACCAAGGTGGAAACCCTAATTAATTAGCCTCGTAAGTTGGTGGATAATCATCATTGGTACGTACAAGAGTATGATTTAAGCTCCAATTTCTGTACTCAATAGCGATTCTTTTTGGTTAAGAATGGTGAATATTATATGTGGGTGAAATCAGAATTCAATTATAAACTGTATTTTCAAATGGGGTTCTATGAAAGTATTTATATAAATAAATAAATAAATAAATAAATAAACAATTCCAAATGCACCCTTTTGATTTTGGTTAAAAACATAATTTAGAAAACAATTTTTAAAAAATAATTTAAAAACACCGCACTTCTTACCAAACTATGTTATATTTTTTTTAATAAAAAAATCTTTTTTAAGGCAACAAAAGAGTACATTTTCGTGGTGAATTAATAGGAAAAAGACTTGTCCCACCGCACCTTACTGTATTTGCTACGAAGCAGCCAGCAAACCCCTACAAGGCATGAAATACATGTATTGTCTCCAGATGCATCTGGGTGCTGGTAATACCAAGTAGATCATGCATCATATGATATCATCTCGACTCTCGAGCCTTAGATTTGTCGTCTATAGCTGGCTGTAAATAATACTGTAGGGTTTTGTTTTGTTGCTCGAGGTTAAATTCTATACACGAGTCTTATATGGCTTTGATTGAATTTGATTCAGTGAACTCTTTGTTAATGTGTTTACTTTTAATGTTCATAGAATCTGGAGAAAGTTCATTTTCTTATCAATTTGTTGTTGGATCATGGAAGATTTATGTGGGAATTGTAAATTACAATGAAGACAAATTATGATATTTGAATTGAGATTTGACAAATCGGTGATTATGACTCAGTTACTTGCTTCTTACGTTGTTATCATATATATTAGTTGTTTGTGATTCTCGAAATCCATGCTTGATGAGAACTTTGCGAGAGTAATGGTCGGATAAATAATTGTTAAGGTAATGTACACTATCTCGAGAATAAAAGAGACAACGACAATCGAGATGTAAGGGATTTCTTTTTTATTTTACTCTTCTTTAAACGTAGTATGATAGGAAAAAAAATTATATTCTATACGATAGATCTCGAGTTTAAATTAAAATATATATTTTTTATAAAAACCTGAGATATTAAGGTTTTACTTGCTCACATAGACCTATAAAATATATTTTTTAAGAGGTGGGGTTTCCTCGAATGTAAAAAAAATAAAATTTTTTGTTGTAAAACAATAAAAATTCATTTTAAAACTGTTTCATAAATAAATTTATCTACTAAAAATATTTTTTTTCATGGAACACAAACCGCATAAGAGAAGTCTAAGGTTTTGTTTGGCACTGCGGACGGACTTGTTTTTTCCTGCTTTTAGTTGTGTTTTTTTTTCATTTTAAAACCTGACATTAGTGTTTTTAGATCATTTTGATGTGCTGCTGTCAAAAATAATTTTTAAAAAATAAAAAAATATCATTTTGATATATTTTGGCATAAAAAATAACTTCAAAAACTACTGCAACCACATTCCTAAACATACCCTAAATCATAATGAATTAAGTAACGTTAAACAGTTCTTGACCTGCATCTTTCCACTTACATGATGTCGTGGTTCCGAGGAAACTTTCCATAAAAATCTTGAATCATTTAGACAAAAGATTTGCCACTAGTTCATTAATAAAATAAATGCTCTCCCCTTCCCCTGAGGTGGCATGTAATTAGTATATGCAACAAATTAATTAATCTCATAAAATACTCAATTTGAGTAATTAATGGTGAGCTTGGCTATGCTAGCTATTTAATGATGTCTAATTTTGCTTTTCCTTTTCCTTTTACCTGAAAAGGTTACAGTCCATTATAATGCATTCCACTTTCATGCCTTAACCATTAAATTTTAATGTTACATGATATGATACTTTCAATTTTTGCAATCCATCTCAAAACTCAATCAAAAACTCATTCAAAACTCATATAATATAAACCGAAATAAATTATAAAATTTAATTCTCAAACAAGGATAAAATACAAAAAAAAAATCAACTAAGAAAATAACAAAAAAAAAATCAATAGACCTAACTCATGATCCAGGTCGTAAGACCATGATAACTACATATAAAGAAAAAATATATTTTTTAATTCCTAATCAACTCAATTTTAAAAAATTAAATTTAAACAAATTAACTTGAGTCAACACGGGTAAAAATATTGGATTAGCTCTATAGAAAGTGATTTAAAAAATATTATACAATTCGATTCTTAAACAATTCAACGTTGAATAATAAAATTGAGAAAAAATAATAATTAAAAAAATAGACAAAAAAAAAATGATTGAGATTCCTTTATAAAAAGCAAATCAAAACAAATTATAAACTTTGATACCTAATAAATTAATTTAATGTTGATCTCAAAAATTTAAGGAGAAAAATGTAAAAAAACTTGTCATTTCACTATTTATTATTACAATGAAAAGCCAATTTTTTTAATATATGTTAAATATTTTTATTAATGATTTTGTTTTGTAGTTCTTGTGAACCATAACTTGACACACTCTAATTAGTCCGATTCCTCTGATAGTGGAATGTCACTGAAGCTTTTGTCCATGAACCCAACAAAATTTGGTGAAAGGTCATTCTCTAACATGTGATCAAGCATTATTTTCTCAGCAATGACACAATCTATATATACCCAGTTGACATAATTGAGTATAATCATGGTCTTGGCTTGCTAGAACCCTAATTATTGTTCACTGATAAGGTCCCGTGAAGCTAGGATTCTTCTGGTGTAGCAAGAAGAACTCGGGTGCCTTCATCTTGCTCGGCCTTCTTCTTATGGCAACCACAAATTAAAATCTGTTTATAGAAATGGTTGAGAATAATATAATTATATTTTTGAATCTCATTTAATAATTTAAATTTTTAGACGAGATGGTTTTTTAATATAGTATTAAAATCTTGTTGATCTAGTGATCACAAGTTCAAATTTCACCACTCTATTTTATTTAATAAAAATCAAACACAAAATAATATAAACCGGTACAAATTTCAATCATAAAAAACTTTCTCTTGAAAAAATATATTAAAAAATAATATAAATTATATTTTAGAATCTTACCTAATATTAACTTATCAGAAAGAATTGATTTCTAGTGCTAATTTTTCTTTGAGACAGAGGTAAGAAAACTGCGAGAATCCAAGTGATTAATAATTGGGATAAAGAATCAAGAGAGGGGAGACCACAAAACCAAGCCCACGTCATTCTAATCAGAAGCACGATGCAGTGATATTGCTGGATATAAAGACATGAAAAAAGACCACCACAGTTGATAGCCCAAGCTGGAAACCATGCACGAGCAAATAACATAAAGTGGTTAACAGAGCTCCACGAAGTCGTCCTGAAATATCTTTTTATTTGGGCCATGGGGATTGCAATTATCCATTAGTGATCGTGAGAGAAACTATATATATATAGTATCAAACTATTGTCTAGAATTTCATTTATGTTTCAAAAACAGAAGCAATTTTGATATTCTTTTTTATAACCGGGATATTCAGGCTAGTTTAAGTGCACTACAATTAATTTCTGGACCTCCTTAAATATCCTGTAAATCTAATAAGCAAGTAAAGCATCGCGAGAATAACAGATATGTATAGTAAAACTTGAATCCTGGTATAGGTCTTTTCAACTGCTAGACGAAGACCCCACCTGCATATTGATTCTTTTTGCTATTAATTGTTATAGCTAATTTTGATATTATTAATTTCTCTTTAAGTTTTTAGGTTTTGTAGTATGTTTGAAGTTATTTTTATTGCATTGTGACTAAGATTCTTGTTCGGGTCGGTTTCTTAAGTTTGGAGAACAAAGTTTAATTTAAAATCTTGTATTTAATTTGAAACAAAATCAGTCTGGTCCATTGGCCATGGCAATATTTCTTCTCCCTGACCTTTGATTTATACAGTTTGGCCCTCAATTGACAATTAAACTCTCAATTGTATTCAATTTGATCCCTGATTATGCCAAATTAGCTTGGAAAAATTCATTTGGGTCTCAAAAATTCTAATTTTCTCAATTAGGCCCGAATTAAATTCAAGAATTCAATTTTTCATCAATTAAGTCCTTAATAAAATTAATTTGACCAATTTAAAGCATAATTAAGTCCTTGCACTTAATTAAATTCTTCAATTGGACCTCAAATTAATTCCCAAACATAATAATATTTTGAATTAGCCCATGATTAAATCAAATTGGCTTATAAAAAATATAATTATGATTTTTGATTTACTTTTTACCTTGAATTTGTATTTTCTCTCATTTTTGGGCATAAAAGATATTCGATTCGCCTCATAAAATTTCCAAAATTTCCGCTGTAATTTTTCTACCGACGCCAAACTCCTTTTATTTTATTTTTTTTATTTTTTAGTATATTTTGAAGAATCACCTAAAAATTGAGTGATGACAAACTCCATGTCCTTGGATTAGCAAGTCACCATCCACATCTAAACTCCCACATTTATACCAGATTTTCATTGCCGAAGCCTCATCGATCTTGAATTCAAACGTGAAATGACAGCATATAAAACAAACCCACATACAAGAACTATATATTTGACCATATAGAATATTGGGATATGCATTCTACATGTATAAATATCATGAACCAACCATTTTTGTTGAAGACCGTTGAATTGAAGAGCTACCACCACCTAATTTATTTATTTTTTTCATGATCGTGGGAGATGCAATCCTCCATTGATGATTTCCACCAAGCTTCCCGGGCCAGCGCACTTTGGATATCATTTTGTACAGAATTGCACATGAAATTCGTTAAAGTCTGCAGATTCTGCAGCAAATCATAATGTTGGTGCAGAAGGAATCAGCAGTTGGTAAGATTACACTGTATCTCAAGCCCATATAATATTACATGCATGGCTTCGCATGTTACTGAATATAGATTAAAGATTAAACGTCTTGGATTGCTAGCTAGCATGCCATTGTAATTTAACTCCCTCGTTAATTAATAATATAAATAATAATATAAATTATATCTTGATTTTGATTTTAAAATCATATAAATTTATGCAAGTTTTAAGTAACTTTATCGTTGCGAGATTATGATACAATACATCAAACATCACACAGATTTTGTATTCCTATAAATCGTATTTGGACCTCAGAAATTCTCAGTCCATGATCGACTCAAAGAAGAAGGAAAAAAAGAGCTGCTTTGATTCTCGGCTTTTAATTTGTAAAAGAAAAAAAAAAGTGAGAATGCATGTAACTTGGGACAGAAGATAAGAGATGCAATGGCTGGCACCGGGCAGGTTTCAATTAATATTGACCTACAAGTACTTCATAATTGAAGTGCTCTTTCATTTCTGACCCTACTATATTCATAAATTAATTTATTTATGAAAAAATGAATCAATTAAAAGTATTTATAATGCTTCGTGTTAGCCTCCTATTCTGAAACTTCAGCACGAGACGTCGTTTAAGGTGAATAAATATTTTCAAATAATAAATGAAAAACAAGAGCTAAATAAACATGGCAGTTTAATAATCAATATTAAAATTCTTGTTTAAATCATCACTCTATAATTATTTATAAAAAAAAAAAACACTCTCAACAAGACAATATTTGATCAATTATCAGAATTTGCTCTAGGCGCAGGACAGGACTGGTCGTGCAAGACAAATCCCTGCTCTACGCAGCTTAATATTTAGCCAACGAGCTTGTATGGCCTGGGAAGCCAGCATCATTGTAATTAGACTCGAGTTTTGTTTTTAAAGGCATTTTCCTCTTCTCATTATTCTTTTTAATTGTTTATTATTTTTTATACTTTTCTCAAAAAACAAATTGGCCCTTGGATGACATTATAATAAATAAAAACATCATTGTGAAAATATAAAAATAATCCTTAATGCCATTTTTTTTCTTCTAATGACATTTTAATCATTTTCAATGTGCAATTGAGATGGAATAAAAACTTATATATTTTGAATCAATTTGATTATGACTACTGAATCCTATAATAAAACCTTCAAGTTTTTGAAACCTATTGTTAAGTGACTGTTTGGAGGTGTGGCTGCGGTTGATTTTAAAAATATTTTTCATTTAAAAATACATCAAAATAATTTTTTTTTGTTTTTTAAATTATTTTTAACATCAGCACATCAAAATGATCTAAAATCACCAAAAAAATTTTATTTTAAAGTAAAAAAAAAATTAAATTTTTTCATAAGCATTTTTCATAAGTTTTTAGTGAATAATTTCCTAAACATGGAGCTATATTGTTTTTTCACACAACCAATTATCATTGTGGCGAAGTGCAAACCAATAGCTCATTTAATACATAAACCAACTCGAGGATACATTAAATTTATAAAGTACATATTACATGCATCCATAATTTAAATGCATCAAGTGCAAGTAATACTAGCTTTTCTTGTTGACAAGGTATATTCTTAGTTAATGTGCATGTAATCCTTAGTTTGATTAGAGTTTTAGTACCCATCGATTATAAAATAAAAAGTTTTGTGCAGGTATGCATGACTGCAGGCACCTATCTAGCTTTGCGCAATCAATTTCTAATTATTTTCAAGCATAAAACTGCCGACATTTTCTCCGGTAACTTCTGGTGGTAATGTTCACAGGAACTGTACAATCTTGGAGGCCGTTTAATGGCAATTGCTGGCCTTCCTCCAATCGGATGTTTGCCTATTCAGATTGTCACCAGATACCGGAGTTCAGGGAATCTAGCATGTCTAGAAGATCAGAATTCAGACTGTCAAACCTATTATAAAAAACTTGGAAGGTTACTAACTCAGTTGCAGCCATCACTTCCAGGAAGCAGATTTCTCTATGCAGACATTTACGACCCCTTATCTGACATGGTTTCTCAGCCACAAAATACGGTAAGCTGTCTTCTCAAAGAGAAGGGAAAGTAAGGGGATTAGCTATTTTGACAAGATATAACATGCACTATGGTAAGAGCTAAACTACAGGGCTACACTAATTAATGCTGTGGTTGCACCAAACAGCAAATGGGGCTGGTCCACGTCATTTAAACACTGAGCAATGCTGAAGTATGTTCTGAAAATTTTGGACAACAGAAATTAAAGATCAGACTCAAGGACTCAGCTGACATATGAAGAGACCTTACAAGTCATTTATGGACACAGACAAGAGAGACAGATGACCATCTGTATAGCTAGGAGCTCTGTGTCTAATATGATATACATTGATGTAATTAAGTATCTGTAGCTCAAACGGCATCAACATAAGAGGTCCTAACTTCCAGCCTCTCTCTTGCATTAGGCCTAGTTTACTAATATTTGAGGTTACACAACAGGTTTCGTCGAGACACAAAGAGGGTGCTGCGGAACGGGGGTTGTCGAAGCCGGATCAACCTGTAACAAAGTCACACCAACATGTGGAAATGCTACCCGGTTCATGTTTTGGGATGCTATCCATCCAAGTGAATCAGCCTACAGGTTCCGAACTGAATATCTAGAGAAAAGTCTATTTTCCCAATTCAATTCCATATGATCACGGCTTCTCCCAGCTCGTACTGTAACTTTTTAAACACTTCATCCACCAAAAACAAGGGGGCATTTCTGTAAAGAAAAACAAATGATGATATTCAATGTTTCTTTGCACTATCAACTCTCATTGTAATGTTTTGCTATCCCTGATTAAGTATTAGACTTGCAACAACTTAAGGTTGAAATGTGTAATCGAACTACATGTGAGCTAATAAGTCAGTTTCAATGATAGAGTATGACCAAGGGAAGGTTTTTGACCACTTCTAGAGCTCAGCCACTATATTACAGAAAATTGCCTGTCAATCAGATCTCATTGTAATGTTTCGCTATCCCTGATAAAGTATTAGACTTGTAAAAATTTAGTGTAATCCGTCGATAGGTGAACTAATAATCCAGATTATGACTAAGGGTTGTACTGATTTAAACACCATGAACCTATTACCTTTTGACTTGGGGAACCTACAGGTTAAGACCAGTGTCCATCATGGAAAGGTATTGTAGATTGTAGCAATTCAAGAGCTCGGCCACTAGATTAAAGAAAATTGCCTACCACTCAATTCTAAAAGAAGCCGAATTGCATAGTGAGTTTTTGCAAAATTCAAGATAAATTTTATCAAAAGAAACACATCAATTCCGTAATAAGCATTACAATTGGTAAAAGGAGATATGCATCACCTTTGGCGCTGGTGGCAGGCTATGCCAAAGGAAAACACTCATTCAATCACTCTGAGCATAGAAACTTTTGGCATGGAGACCAAAAGATTAAAGGTAATTGACTATCAAAGAGAGGTTTCTGACCACTTTTACTGCTAGATTGAATGAGAGATACTTAGAAGCTATATGATCATTGTTTTCTGTTGCTAACACCTACATCAATTTAACTTTCCACCCAAGAGGGGCATGAAACAAATAAATCTTATTTGAATCATTGACAAAGATTATCCTTCATTCACAAACTACTAACAATTTCAAATATTTGCTATCATGAATCAAAAGTCAAACCTCACTACTACTCTGAAATGGAATGAGCTTGCATAAATAGGGTCAGCTCTCATCAAGCTCTTGATTCACCCCCCCTAAGTGAGAACAAGCTAATAACAATGCCTCTCTAAAATGCCAGTTTTCAACTCATCACAAGGATGCTACTTCGAGCTTAGAAGAAGAGCAAGATATGAACTCGCAGCCATCATATAGTAGTAATAATCGTAAGGCTTTATAATGACAAGTGACAAGTGTATTTTGACAATTTATACAAGATCACATGCCTAAACTAGACCCATATTTATTTAAAAGCAGTCCACTTTTCAATTGGATATTTTACTATTTACATGTTACCAGTGTGTACAGGTGTGATTATGCAAGGCCAGATTAGATAGCTAACAGCATACAACAATTGGGTTTTAATATAAGATTAACAGCATAAAACCGGTTCCCATGTAATAATTATAATAGCCTTGAACATAGAAACAGCAAAACAAAAATACAATTCATATAAGAATCAGAATACCATCTTGACTGATCATGGCATGTATCCATACTTTTCATTGACAAAGGTAAAGGCAAGATAAAATGTGATAAACACGTTCAAATATCTAGTTAAGGGATACAGTCAATAATTACATTCATACAACACCAACATTCACAAACTTTCTTGCAGTTCATACACAATAGTACAGCAAGCAGTGGCTTACCTTCATTTCCTGCCACCAGCTTATCCTTTCCCTCCCTCAAACAACTCATTAATCTGGGTGCCAATATCCTCCAGAGTGTACTTCATATACCTATCTGCATGCCTCCCAACATCCGGAGCATTTTGAAACCTTGCAATGAAGTTTCTATAAGCTGGCATCACTAGATTGCATAAAGAGATCCTCAGCTCATTTCTCAGCTGCTCATCAGATATGATCCACTGGGATTGAGATTTATAAATTTCCTCAAACTGAGAATTAAATGCCTTCATCCTGTCTTTCATAGACATGGACTTTCCTCCAACATTAGCAGCCACAGGGCTACTATCCGCCCTCAATACCCCCAAAAGTTTGTTCCACGAACTTCTCTGATAACTCAAAAGGTATTGTTTGATTTTTGCTGTGTGTTTCCTTATCCAATCATCCCCAAGCAGCAAACCCAATTCACTATCCTTCACTTTTTGCACGATATACCTCCCATTATTCATCAAGAAAACAGAGCACAACGCAGGATCCCCATAAATCTTTGCCTTCGCTTCCAAATTTGTCTCCAACAATTCCATGATCCATGCCATTTGAACCGACAATGAAGACAAAGTAGAATCCTTTGATGGAACAACATTCACACTCTCCTCGAATACCTGCTCTAATGACTCTCTTGACCTACACGCAGCACGTAAATAATTCATCACATATCGTGTGATTGGATGAGGCCCTCCATGAGGCACCGGAGCTTTAGCTACATCCCGCCTAATCAGATTCTCCAACTCCATAAAAATTCCCCTTATCGCCTCCCCTAACCTCTTCCATATCCCCAATGCATCATTCCTGAGAACCAAACAATACTGGTCACTAAAATTAAACTCAAACTCCGGCATCAAATCCCTCATCGTCTCAAACAAATCCAGAACCTTAAACAACCTCTCAGGCGACCTACTCCCTATCGCAACCGCATCCGCAAAATTCAAAATCTGAACCACAGCCCCCCTACAAACCTCCATAAATGACAAGTCATTCACCGAACCTAACCCATAAAACACACGATCACACAACCTCCTCTCACTTGGAAACAAAATCCGAAGGGAAACATTCGCGGCTTTTATCCACTTATCAATTTCATCCTCCAATTCTTGCCATTGCATCTTTTGCACTTCTTCATTGCTCAATTTCCCTAAACCTAACCTCGACAGGCTTTCTTCCAAGAACTCCCTTCTGAAGCTACTATACGCGTGTGAACACTCTTTACCAAACCCCGAAAGCACCATCCTTCTAGCTATCTCATGAAGATCATGAATAACCCCCGACGGCAATGCATCAATTATGATGTCATAATTACTTAACCGTTGCGCTACCGGGATTTCATTATCACTATAGTCATGATCATCCTCATCAGAATCTTCAAACAATAAATTACTATTATCCTCCGCCAACTCTCCGTTACCGTTATTATAAGATCTAGTAGGTTCAAAAGACTCGCCACCACGTTCAATTAAGAGACGGAACTCATCTTCCAGCCGAAACATGGTCTGCTGAAGAAGATCTTCGGCTCGTGCCAAATACGCCCCGGCGGAACCGGAGGCCGAGAGTGCACGCACAGTTGAAATTAACTCGTCGACGCAGTCAAGGAAGGCGGAGGAGTCGGCAGAGTCAGACCAGATCGGGTGGTCGGCGGCGACGTACTTTGAGATCTGACGCTCTAAGGACTTGATAGTAAGATCAAGAGCTCTAGGTTCTTCTTCTTGTCCTGCCGTTGTCAATTTATCGGCCAGATTCTCTCGAGAAAAACGACCGTCGAAGTTTGAGAAGATTTGCAAAATATCGTCAGCCATTGACTCGTTGTGGCCTAGCGTTTTCGCTATGTGGCGGGCTACAGCGATCAGCTTCTCCTCTCCGTTCTCTGCCGCCATTTTTAAGGTTGTGTTTGGCTGTTTATGGTTCTCAAGAGCATTAAACGGCTGCGTTCTGGGGGTTTGGAGTAAGCGGTGGTTGCAGATTTGAAGAAGAAGAAGAAGAAAGTTGGGACGCTGGGTGGTGAAATGGCGGGAATGTCCTTGGGAAACGCGGTTTGTACTTTTAAAGGGAGGAGAGAGAGAGAGCAGAGAGTGAGAGTGACGGGACGGCATACGTGGATAAAAAGAAAAAAAAGGAGATTCTTGAGTGGCAATTTTGGCAATTAAATAACGTTTTTCTTTTTTACCTTTTGCCCTTCTATTCTTTCGGCAAACCTCAATTTAGATCCTTTAATTATAATATAGATTTCAACTTAGACTCTCATCTTTGGATGTCTTGTAATCAAATTTTGTATTTATGTTGTTATTTATGAATATACGCCTCTACCGGCCATGTTTACTTTACATAAAATCAAGATGACAAAAGACTTTGATTCCAAAAAGTTGGTTTAAAATCTCACCTATCTATCCAAAAATAACTTACTGTTTCCATTAAAATGTGCTAAATATTTAATAATTATTTTATAAAAAATATATATATCAAGCTAATTTATTAGCATGTAGTTATTTAGAGATTATGATTTTGGAGATATCTATTTAAAATGATATATAATGAGATTTTAAAAAAATGTAAAATTATGAATTGTTTTTAGGAAAATATGATGCACATGACATAAAAAATCACAACGGAATGGGGAGGAATAATGAAATCGGGATGGAACGTGTGCATTGCATTCATTATGATATATGGGTGATGTAATTGAAACTTCTAGTAGATAAAGGACTTAATTAAAATTTATAGAAAAACCGGAAGATTTGAATGTAATTTTCCCTGGTCAGAAATTCTGTTGGGTTTTTTTATTATTATTTATCTTGAAGCTGTGTCAAGCCTCGTGACTTGTGGAGATGGGACAAGAGGAAGTGCCGAAAGGAGGGTTCGATGGACCCAGGAAGGCAGAGTCGTTAATCTGTGGGCAAGCTGTCTCCCTCTACGGCTTGGTCAATGGAGCCTAGGAAAACCAAATGACAGAGACAAAAATATCTGAATCACTTGTTTATTCAGTGGTGTACGTTTTTTTTTTAATTAATTTTTTTAAAATTTTAAATCATTTTAATATATTGATAGTAAAAATAATTTTTAATCTAAATACACTTTTAAAAATATTATTTTTCGCTTCTATTCTTTCTTAAGGTTTTTATTATTATTATTTTGGTTGGGTTGAGGTATTAAGGGGGTGTTTGATATTCATTTCAAAAATACTATTGAAAAAAATAAGGAAAAAAATATTTTTTTATTGGTGTTTTTATATGATTTTAATATGCTGATGTCAAAAATAATTTTTAAAAAATAAAATAATATCTTCCATTTCTAAACAAAAAGCTAAAAAAATAATGATTTTAAATCATTTTAATATAATGATGTTAAAAATAATTTTTTTTAAATATATTATTTTAATATATTTTTAAATAAAAAATAATTTCAAGAACAATCTCTACCACACTTCTGGAGCACTATCAAATAGCCACTAAACCCGGTCATGTTCAACAACTTGGAATTTGTTGGATTTTCTAATTTCAAACTATATTATAAGTTGGTGTAATCTAACTCAAGTAATATGATGAAACACGATTAAAACTTACCTAAATTAATTTAAAATAATATTATTTTATGATAAATTAGATTAACATGTTTTCATCTGATTATGGTATTGTCAGTAAATAAATGTAGTTAACGGTAGTTATGCTTGAGCAAAACATGTAATAAATAACACTTAATAATCAGGAAAAAAATTGAACTGCTCGAATAAATTATGAATTAAGTTAATATATTTATTTAATAGTTTAATAACAGGTTCATAATGTAGCTTAATTGGTTGAAGTGAATTGGTGTGGGGCCAGGGTCGCGTGTTCAGACTTCAGACAACTTTTAATATGTTTTTTTTTTATTTTCTTAAAGCAAATTCGGGATATAGCTTAATTGATCACTGTGTGCTGGCGTAAGGGCGAGGTCGCTTGTTTGAACAACGACGAGAGCAAAATATTATGTTTGATTTGACAATAGATGACAGGTCATTTATGCAATTCTATTCTCTCTCTCTCTCTCTCTCTCTCTCTCTCATTTTATTTTTTATCTACTGATTTTATATTCTAATTAAATTTTATTATTTAATATTGATGGGATTGTTAATCAATTTTTATATATTTTTTTATAATAAATTCAATTCAACCCAATAAAATTCATGGCGTGGATTACAGGTTTTGTGGATGGTTTGGGAAAATCATAATCTATTTCTTTCTTTTTTTCTCATATTAGGATAGTTTTCACATTTAATTTAAAATTCAAATTAAACAAAAAGATAAATCTGGATTTTTCAAGTTTGAATTGTTATGTGGAGTTTAATGATAATACTAAAAAAAATTGGTGATCCAAATATTATTTATTTACATTCAAGTTTTTTTTTATCTAAGTCACAATAATAGCACCATCATCAAACTAGTATAATCTAATTCGATTATATATTTAACAAAAAAATAAAACGTGTTGTTATTTTTTTGTTTACTATACTATAGCTTATGAGATGTTTTTACTGTAAATTATAGTAATGTGTTGCCAGTTTTGCCCTTAATAAGTTCAGGCGTGCATGCTGTTGGATGAGGGTTTTCTTGATTCTTCATTGCTTTGTTTTATCCGGGGCAAGGAAGCATGGGGGCGTTTTTCTTCTGTGGATTAGGTCTCCTGTGGACATGTGGGTTGATGTTTTTGTCTTTTTATTTTTTAATTATTTGTTTTTTTCTTGGTTTGTTCTTTGTTCATTTTAGTAGTTATATATAAAAAATTCAATCTAAGATTATTCAACCAATTGTCATCCATTATGCCACATGCGGGTAATCAATGTAGCCCACACACATTGCACTATGGATTTTCATAATGCAATTTTTTCCATCCAAAAACTTTGTATTTTTTTATTTCACTTGTAAAGGACCAAATTGAAGGCCAAATTAACTTCTTTTGTAATGAGATGAGAAGGTTAAAAACATGGGATCAAAGTAAAAACATGAGTGGCTTTTAAAAACTTTTGTTGAAATATTTATTATAGTCCACATACTCTTTAAACTATAAATATCGATTCCTTCTATTTTCTTTATTTTTTTTTTAAAAGGGTCAATTTTAGTCCAAAAACATCATATATTTTTTTTCAGATCTTAGTTGAAAAGAGAAAAGGAAAGTCATTGGCTTTTTTCAATAAAAAGAAATAATCGTTATTATTGTTAATCCCAACCACTAAAATGATTGATCCTAATGTCAATAGGTTTTATTCGAATATAAGAGTTTCACTTGTGTTTTTTTTTCACCTTTAAATCACCTAAAAAACAAACATGAGCCTAATTCTAAATCACCTTTTCCAGGTTAATTTCAAGTTTTCTTTGGTTTTTTGGGTCATGAATGAATTTATTATAATGTTTAGGTTTTTTTCGTGTGTTTTAGGTAAAAAATATGAAAAATAGTAATTTATTTTGATCTATGTTTTGGGTCAAGAATATAATTTTTAGACAAAAATACCTTGGGACTAATTTTATAACAATCCTTGATTACTATATTCTAGGCCAACAAACAATTGGTCATTTGTTTTATTTTTATTTTTTAAATTAAAGGAAAGATGACATGTATGTCACTCTTTAATATTTAAAGAGGTTGGGATGATGTTATTATTGAAAGAAAAATTAAAAAGTTTTTATGTATCTATTGGTCACCCAAATTAAATTATTCAGATAAGTTAAGTCTAGGAAGGTTCAAATCCACCAAACACTTTGCAACTCCCTATGGATGCAAAATAAAAAAAAATACAAATATTATTTTAAAAGGTTTTTATTATAAATAAGAAAACAAAATACCTCAATTTACTTATATATTTTAATTACAACATTATGAGCATCCTCAATAGCTTGTATATTATTTTTTAACTCATTTATCTTCTGAGTCCTTAACCTGTCACCACCATATATTTTTTATGATACAGCTTTAAGTCTTTTTTTAGCTTTGGAGTGCAATGAGGACTATTTTGATATAAGAGCCTGCATTATTAACAATAACCAAAACAATATAAGAAAGCATTATGAATAAAAAAAAACAACAACAACTTAACATATTCATAGTGAAGTGAGTATCATGTCAGTTGAATTTAAACTAAAAAAACTTAAAATGCTAGGAAAATAGCCTACAAAGAATTAAGGCTTTCAATTCTTAAATATAGTAGGGCAAGTTTTGGTATTGGAGACTGGACAAAAAAACTTATATGGTTGAATTAAAGCAATGCAGGTAATAAATATTTATTTATGAAAAACTAGAGGATACTTAAATTCATTGAAATGAAATGTTATTTGCACATAACATTTATGAGCAATTCAACTTAATTAGAGAATTGCAAGACATAATCAATAATTGAAATAACTAAATGCTAGATATTTTATACATCTCATATCTCATAAACTCTAGTAACTCTAATAGTAACAATCACAATATTTTTCATGTTAACATAGCCCATTCCTTGCAAATTGAACACAACCTCTTCATTTTTAAACCTGGTTAACTTAATAAATGTCAACCTTAACTCATTTATTGTTACTCCCACATCTTATGACGCTTCTACCAAACCTCTAGCCTATAAACAGAACAACAATCACCTTTAATTAAACTTACAGGCTTATCATTAAGACAATAGTCCAATCATGTAAAAAAATTGTGACATCTACGTGCCGAGAAGCATTACTAAGTTGTTGTTTAAGATCCCACATATTTTTTTTATTATCTAAAACCCCTCATCTTTTTTACAATATATGGCTCCGCACTACTTCGATTTTTTGTAACACTTTAATTTAACTATTTAAAAATTCTCAACAAATTCTTTATACCTTTGTCTAATTTCATAACTTTACCTGATGCATAACTATATTTTCACCAAACAATTATTTTAACAACTCCACCCACCATCAAGCATTATCGACACAACACCTGTACTTATAATAAAAAATAATCTCTTTTGTATCAATAAAAAACACATAAACTAATCATTCTTCTTAATCACTAAATGCCCAACAAATCTCTTCAAATACTTCTTGAACAAAATTCTCTTTTTCTTAATAAACGGTTGCTTTTGTATGACTTGACTTCCTACCATATTCTTATATGACCTCAATATAATAATAAAAAAAACCTCTATAACTCTTTGTTAATTGGTTTGACAACGTAATAACATATTTAAAACAACAATGTACACTAAATTCATGTTTATTAAAACCAATAAGATTTGTTCGCATGATTATTAAATGTGCAACATAAGTATCAAACATATATGAATTCTTTATCTTTTGCTTTTTTTTGAAGGTTTGGAACTAAAATTTTAACGTGATCCAGTAATGAATTTGACATTGACAATGATGATATTGAAAACAACTGCTATGAATTACTCGATATTGATATGTTAAAATAACAATGATTATCCACATCATTGCTTTCATTAACCAAACTCTCATCAAACAGGCTAGAAATCATATTTGTGTAAAGCTAATGACTCAATATACAAACTATAGTCCATGGTGAATGTTGGATACATAAGAGAGAAAAGAAGGTCTAAATCGACGAATAACATATAGTTATTGTTAATGGTGGTTGTTAAAGGATTGTCAAGAGTAAGAGATTCCATTTCTTACTTATCATCTAAAAAACTTTGATTATTGCATGATGTCATCATGTTTTTACTAATTGATCAAAACAATAAACACTTAAGTCAAGGATTATAGTTGCAAATGGAAAGAGAATGGGCTAACATGAGCATAAAGAGGATATAAAAAGAGAACAGAGAGAGAATATAAAGAGCACATGAAAGATAATATGAGTGAAAAACTTACTTTTTTGACTTTATATGGAAGGAAAAAAAGTAATAATACAATTATAGTACAATCATTTTATTTTATTTGAGTTTTCAAGTTTGGATTTTGTATGAAACGAGAGATGGATTTGATTGGTTTAGATGTTGTATGATGACACTTGATTGATAAAAAAATAAAGAAAACAACTTATGTATATATAAGTTAAGGTTGGTACCACTTGAGTATAACTTTAAGGTATACATTTAAAGGTTTTTCTTTTTATTTGTGATGAAAAAGTTTTGTAAAAACCAAGTTTTTTATGCTATATTTGGAATGATATTATTTTTTTAAATGAAGA
Source organism: Salix dunnii (assembly GCA_015731905.1). Lineage (NCBI taxonomy): Eukaryota > Viridiplantae > Streptophyta > Magnoliopsida > Malpighiales > Salicaceae > Salix > Salix dunnii. The sequence continues at coordinate 14,260,098 of CM027671.1, read as the reverse complement.
TTTTATTAAAACAACCTATTTGGAATTTAAAAAAAAATAATTTAGTACGATAACTTATTTGTACATGAATGATTAATTAGTTGACTTGAATTGATCCAACCAATCAGACGTGTCATTTTGTGGTTCAGTTAGAGTCTTTGTTTTTTTTTTTTTTTATAATTGTTCTAAATGTTTTTTTAATTTTTTTTATTGTTATGGATCGGGTTTGATTTGTCTGATCGATAACTGAGTCTTGTATCAAGTTGATCTCAAGTTCAAGTTTAATAACTATACAAAATATCACACGTATAAGTTGTTTTGAATATTCTTGCAAAATATTTGAATTAATATACCTGATTTATAACTTATGCCTTGTTTTGAATATTCTTGCAAAATATTTGAATTAATATACCTGATTTATAACTTATGCTTTGTGTCTTGTCAACTTTGAGGCGGAGTTTAATAACTATGCAAAATAACATAATTATAAGTGAAAGAATCTTTAACCTGTAAGATTATTACATCTGTTGCTCAACAAATTATTTTCATCACGCATGTGTAATTGTAATCGGGACACCAATATTTTCCAGCTGAAATCTCATTGTCACACGGCGCTCGATATCCGACGAAATTAGTTAATTTTATGGATTTCATTCCTCTTGAATTACACATTTTCAATTGGGTCGTTAATGTTTTTATTCGGCCCCAACATGATTGGGGCTTTACGGCCCAGAACTTTGTTGATTGATCAAGGAAAGCCCAGCGAAACCTGGCATAAAATCGTCACATACCCGTTCCTGTCCCGTATCCAAACAGCCCGATTCATCGGTTAGGTTTCCTTCCATTTGAAAAACAACCATATCCTCCAAATGCAAACCAAATAAGTCAGAGAGCTGACCTGGGCTCTCACACAGAGAGAAAGAGATATTCGAAGCCCTTGCTAAAAAACCCTATTTTTTTCGAGAAAAGATAAAAAGCATCAATGGCATCAAAGTTCGGGTTAGCCGGAGGGATACCGGAACGGCGAGTGAGACCGATTTGGGATGCAATCGATTCTCGTCAGTTCAAGAATGCGCTTAAACACTCCACTTCACTCCTCGCTAAATGCCCCAATTCACCTTACGCACTCGTAAGATTCCAACTATCTCTTAGATTAACTAAGCTCTTGATTGTTAATTACTGTAAAGTGAAGTGATTTTGTGTGGTACTTATGCTAATTGGATTCTGCTTAGGATTTGTTAGCTTTGAGCTTTTTATTTTTAACTGACGTGATCAGCAGTAGTTTTTTCAGTTATTTGTTTGTCTCAGCTAATTTGCAAGGTGTGCTTGTGCCTGCGCGTGTGTGTATGTGCAAACATGTAGTCATTTTTTTATCCGGGGATTAAGTGGCGAATGCTTGTTGTGCTGCTATCCCTGTTGTTTATAATGTTTATAAATCTTGCTTCTTTAGTGTTTGGTTTTGAGCATGTGGTTTTTATGATGGAGGGATTATTTGGGGAACGGTTAGAGTTATGGTGTATGCTATTTATTGTATTAGATCTGAAATGGTGGGTTATTTGGAGTAATTGACGGGTTCTGGTGATGCAGGCGCTAAAATCACTCATTTTGGAAAGAATGGGTAAATCTGATGAGGCATTATCAGTTTGCTTAAATGCAAAGGATCTTTTATACAAGAATGATTCCTTGTTAATGGATGATCTCACTCTCAGTACATTGCAGATTGTTTTCCAACGGCTTGATCGCTGTTAGTAAATGCTTTACTGCTCTGAGATTCTCTGTTCTTATACATTATATTGTAAGACTAATTTTTTTTACCCTTTAAATATAATCAGTGGATTTGGCTACTGGATGTTATGAGTATGCTTGCAGTAAATTTCCAAGCAATTTGGATCTAATGATGGGACTTTTCAATTGTTATGTTCGTGAATATTCATTTGTGAAGCAGCAGCAGGTTAGTGTTCTTTTCTTTTATGATATCTGTGAACTTCATTGCTATGTCCTGACATCTGTTTGATGCAGATTGTGGGACAATTAGGCTAGTGCTTTCTAACTATGATCTCATCATTTGGCAGACAGCCATCAAAATGTACAAGCTTGTTGGTGAAGAGAGGTTTTTGCTCTGGGCAGTTTGTAGCATCCAATTACAGGTCATAGAAGCCTTCCCTTCTTGTATATTGTTAAGCATGTGCTCATTATTTTTTAGTACTTATTCTTTAAGCTACTAACATTTCTCGTCACATTTTGGGTGCATGTATTATCATAAATTATTGGTTTTATACATGGAAAATGGCTTTTATCGCTGTTGTGATGAAAGGCTCATTGATTTAACTGATGATTATCACCCTTGCTTCATGTCTTCCAACTTTATAATTTGGAAAATTTGTATGCTCAAAATCTTGATATGTAGGTGGATTTGGATCATGATCATGTGGAATGGCGTCAAAGGATCCTTATAGCTGGCCCCGAAAAATTTGTGATTAACGCTTTGTTGTTGGCATGCTCTAAGTAAAGTTTTGAACATTTGCATTCATGCCTGATTAGATCACTTCTAACATGGAACATTCAAAATTGAGATAAGGAATGAACAGAAGAGGTTACTTGCTGGAAGAATGTAACTATAAATCTTTTAACCTTGCAATATAATTAAAGACACATGTTTTGAACAAGATGTTTTTAAACCAAAACAAAATTTTAAGAAAATCCTTGCATGCAGTTTAGATTGCTCCAAAAACCTGCAGTATGCAAAGCCAAGATCGAATCTGTTGAAGGTTGCAGCGGTTCAACAGTCTGATCTGGGTTTCAGGTTTGAAGCACTGCAATCCCATTTGTTTTTTTTTTTTTTTTTGAAAAAAGGATATAAAATTGGCAGTCCATGCATGCATATCACATTTTCGCTTGAAGACTTTGAGAACTGTTAATGGTACAAAATGTGACTGTTCACTAACTTGGCCTTGCCATTTACAAATAACATACTGGAGTGCATGGGGTAGGTTGTGGGGGAGATTATGCTATACACTGAGCGTTTTGTCATTCATTGCCTCTTGCAAGTTATTTATGGACACCTATCTGCTTCATTGAGAACATGAACACCTACTCACTTGGATTTTCCTTCTTTTTATTTTTTTAGCGAGGTAATATCTGAAACTAAGGTTATTATGATCTGAGCCCTGACCTTCAATTTAACACATGTTAAAGCCAAATTACATTCTCATTTTTTGGCCATGCATCTCACAATGTGCTTATTGTTGATGTCACCTTTACAATTGAGTTACCTGAACATTTTCTGGATGTACAAGAAAATATGTTTCTGTCAAATCATCATCATGGTTACTCTGCTTCTTTACCTGTTGGATCAATTTTAGATTATTTGATGCCAGTTCTTGATACTTTACCCATGGACTCAATGTGATCTAAGATTGTAATTGAACACTTAGTTATCTGAAGCAATAATTAAGGTGTTTTTTCCATTCTTGTTCCTCATTCCTTTGCTGTCTTTTCCTCTTGTTTATTTCCCCATCCCAACAGAAAATCTTGATGCTGCCCAGGTGGGGTTGCACTTTTAGCCTTTTTTCTCTTGGTGGTCTTGATGGTGTTGCCTATCAATCTAATTCATTGTTTATCTGGCATTTGTTTTATCTGCTTTACTTGTGTGAATCAATCTCCATAGAATGGGTCCTAGCCTAGTGTATAGCTTTTGTATTTGGTTATGTCCATTTTTGTCATGAAAGGGTAAAAAACTAAACAGCATTTCCCTTAAGAAGCTTCTTTCTGTATTTCAACATGCAATCCATATGCAGCCCTCAGAATGCTTGCTTATTGAAAATACTTGTAGTCTGGATGGAATGTCTTGTTCTGCTGCTTATCTTGTTTTCCCTGATCTTCTAGCAGGTCTTTTGTGGCAATGGAGGAGAGAAACTGGTAATGCTAGCTGAAGGGTTACTTAAGAAGCATGTAGCTTCCCACAGCTTGCATGAGCCTGAAGGTGAGTTCCATATCTGTTACCAAAATTTGAACAACTATCATTCATTAATGATCTCCTTTCTGATTGTGTAAACTCTGTTGCAGCTCTTATTGTCTATATTTCCATATTGGAGCAGCAAGCAAGATATGGTGATGCATTGGAAATCCTCTCTGGGAAATTGGGATCACTATTAATAATTGAAGTTGACAAGCTACGCATACAGGTATTTTCTGAAACAATATCTCTTGATTTTTTTATCTTAGAAGGACTTCTGTCTACAATAGAGTATTATTTTACACTTTTGAATTTGTACATAAAATAAATGACATCTTATGGATTTTCTTTGTAACTATTATCTTTCTTCATTGTTTCTGTGACGAGAAACTGAACTTCAAGAAAATAAAAGGTAAGCTATTATGAACAAGACTAAAGAGGTATTCTAAAAGAAAGCTATAATGGAAAAGGAGATTTGTTAAAATGGAACTAGGTGCAAACAACCTAGATGACCTATGACTTTCCACTAGAGATTTGAAGTGGAACTTCCACACCTTTATGAGGATTATGCCATGTAAACTTGAATTCTTACCATAATGACTATCAAGTTTTGGGCTCAATACTGAAAGGGGCATGCCTGTATAGTATTATAGGCCACATATTCTATGAAACATAGGCTTTTCTGCTGATAAATAACACCTGCTTTTCAAATGAATCTTAATGAAGGCTTAATATTCTATGCTTATGGTTTTGGTTGCACCTTGACCTTGCCCTACTTATATATATATATATAAGTTTCTTTTCATCATTTTTCCCCAACATTTAAGTTTTCATGCAATTTTGTTGCTGTCGAAATTTAAATCACATTATCTCTTGTTGTCTTACATGCATTTTCTTGGAACTTCTTTCTTGTTACTTGGTTTCCTTATCGACCCGTACACTTTGACTTTAAGTTGACAGGGGAGGCTTCTTGCTCGGTCAGGTGACTATGCTACAGGTGCTGACATATATGAGAAGATTTTAGAACTGTGGTATGTTGGGGACAGTTTTCTTTAAAGAATTCAGTTTTGAGATTTTTATCACCAATTGAGGCAGCTATCATCACACAACTTAGATAAAATAGTATTTAGCTGTGTTGTAAATTGTAATAAATGAAGCAGGAAATCTCTCTCTCTCTCTCTCTCTCTCTCTCCTTTTCATTTTTACCTGTTTATTTCTTCTACTTGATGCTTTATTAGCCCCTGTTAATTTTCTCTTTATTTTTAGGTGATTCGGTGAGATTTGGGCTTAATTGATTTGCTTAGGATGTTCTTCGTAGGACAGCTGTGACATATAAGTCAGGGATTACTGAACCATGATATCAAACAGACTGCAGTTGCATTGTGCAGGAAAAATGGATAGCCTCTTGTAATCATCGAGGGAAAACAAGTTGTTTACTTTAGTAGATAGGATAGTTTTTTTAAAACAGCCAGTTATTTGAAGCCCACGTTTTGAAGCTAATTGCAAGTTTTTAGAAGTCATGGAATTATTATTTTGATACTCCTGTTGCTGAGATTTTACATTCTTTCAATGAAAATAGCCTTGTCATAATAGTTTCAGCTAACTATTTTCCAGGTCCTTTTTGAAAAGAATTTGCAACTAGGAGCCTGACACCTTATTTTGAATTCTGCCCTAGTATCAATGAAGTCTGAAAGTTTGTTGTTAGAACATTGAGTTAGCGAAACTCTTTGCTAGAATTGTTTCCTGTTTCCAAACCAGAAAATTTCTATTTTGGTCATTTCATTTGAGGATGCATATTTTTTAGCTGTTAATCTTGTTTGGTTTGTCTGGCAGCCCTGATGATTGGGAGTGTTTCCTGCATTATCTAGGCTGTTTGCTGGAGGACGGCAGCAGCTGGAGCAATGGAGCTCACAATGATCCAATTAATCCCCAAAAATCTGTGGATTGCAAAGTCTCTCAATTGCCAGATGAAGTGGTGCATTTTTACTACCCTTATATTTTATATGTAGTTTGTATTTTCTGTTGCACCTGCATGCTTCTTGCAGATCTTTTTATGACCTCTTATGCCGATTTTGATTTTTGCGAATTGGATGTGCAGTTTAATTCTCGAATATCAACTTCATTAGCTTTTGTGAAAAAATTACAAGCAGACACCAGTGATGATGTTATTAGGTGTCCATACCTGGCAATTCTTGAAATTGAGAGGAGGAAGCGATTACATGGAAAGGGCAATGATGATGATATTGTGGAGGCTCTAATGCTATATTTCCTCAAGTATGTAACTCTTTCTTCCCAACTTGTGTGAGACTAGCTGCTGAGTGTTATTTGTGCACAAAGCCTGTAATCATCCAAATGTTTCTGTGTTTGGTAAATTAAGTCGAGACTAGATGAACAATTTATCTCCTCTTACCTTTTGTTAGTCATTTGCATGCTATTGGTGAATGATGTTTCTGGTTGAAAGAAGTTCTCGGTTCTTACAAAAAGTTTCTGGTATTCCTTTATGTTGGTTGTCGTTTTTGTAAGAATTATAGGCAAAATCATGGAAAGTTTTTGACCATTTAAGCTGAAGCACCTTTTTTTCTAATGCAGGTTTGGTCACTTGGCAAGCTTCAGCTCTGATGTTGAGGTGTTTCTGCAAGTCTTAACCCCAGATAAAAAGACGGAGTTTCTTGCAAAGTTAATGAAAACTTTGGACTCCCCTGCTATTGTGCCAACTAAAGCGCTTGGACAGTCAATAACGATATTCAAAATTCAGGAGTTGACTGGGAACATGTATAAGCTCCCTGTGCTAGGTGCGTGTTTCTTTTGCACACATATACCTGCTCACCCTACGCACATCCAAACTGCACAATCCCTGAGTATAGCTCATTACACTTGTATTTTGCAACCATGCATTGGATTTAAATGCCTTGTAATTGCATAAGAGTGTCCAGAAACATAAATCTGCACCATGTTTTTCTCTTTTAGAATATGGTGTTCAGCAATGCACCCACTTTATATTATGAGTCTCCTTCAAATTCTTTTTGGTAGAAGGTTCTCAGTTATGTAGTGTATTTCATATTTCTCGCCCCTTTAATTGTTGTTCATTCTAACTAATTTGGCTTTGTTATTCAATTTTATTTTTTTGGATTCAATGATATCAACTTCATCCATACTTCTTCAGAACTTGAGAGCTGTGCTGTGCAAATGGTGAAGATGTATTGTGAAAGTCTTCCACTTTCAAAGGATTTGGATCCACAAGAGAGCATGCATGGTGAAGAGCTTCTATCTATGGTGTGCAATGTATTGGTTCAGGTATCTTATTTCATACTTCCATTCTATTAGTAGGACTTTACCCTTGATGGTGCAACAAGTCTCCAGTCCATGAAATATTGTTTATTTGACTTGAACAATTTTTTTGTTGGATATTTTGATGTGATTCTTTCTTGTTCTTTTGTTCTTAAGTAGTTTATACTCTGATGCTCATTACCTTCTTGTTGCCTAATAATGGAGGTGACACTGCTAAAAGTTGATGTCTTGGTTAGTGTGCATGCATGCACACATAACACATGGATTTATGGCTACTTGTGTGTGTGTGTGAGAGAGAGAGAGAGCCCTTGCATTATTCTAGATGTTGTTTCATGTATTGGTTTGCTAGTTATTACATTTTCTTTATTGAATTGACTGCCGTATTTTTCTCTTTGAGGTTATGCTCATGTACATATTCATTGCACTTTGTTTTTGCTCTTTCTTTCCCTTTCTTTTTAAATAGCTATTCTGGCGTACAAGACATCTTGGCTACTTCATAGAGGCAATTATGATTTTGGAGTTTGGCTTGACTATTCGAAGGTAAGATATTTTTCACTTCTGATATTGTATTGTAATTCAAACGTGGCATCCTTAGAGTTCCAAATCTTTATAATGACTTAGGTGGGGGGTCATATTACATCTGTGCCACCTTGAACACATTTAATTGGTACTAGAAATTCTGCTTGATGAATGAGAATAAAGCATGCATTAAGTGTTTTGGAGGAAAACAAATAGAGGATCAGTGGATACAAGTATTATGCATGTGAAACCATTTGTTTTCTGCTGGAAACTGTTTGCTGTGTTGGGAACTTAACATTCTTCAAACAAGTTTTTGTTTGGTTCTTTTTGGCAGATATATATGGCAGTACAAGATCTTGTTGCTGCACTTGTATTCACACTTGGGTGCAGTTTCATTAGCTTACGAGTGGTAACATTTGTTAATATATTTTTCACATTGTCATTTGATGAAATACTGTTACCTTTTGGTTTCTATTTCAATTTCTGTCTAGCCACTTGATTATTCTTCCCCCCTTTTATAATCATCAAATCACTTTGGTTTTCCCAAGGTCTGAAGTAGCTCTCTAAATCTGTGTAGGTATAAATCTTTGGACATGAAGAATATTCTGATGGAAACTGTTTCTCATCACATCTTGCCGCAGATGTTGGCATCTCCTCTTTGGGGGGATTTAAATAATCTACTAAAAGATTATCTCAGGTTTATGGATGACCACTTCAGGGAATCTGCAGATCTGACATTTCTTGCTTATCGCCACAGAAACTATTCTAAAGTATGCCAAATTATCAATATAATATTTTTTATTCTGTGTTTAAAATTTAAGGCTAGTTTCTTTTTTTAAATGAATCTTAAATGTTCCTGGAATTATTTGCCAGTTCATTGAGTGCAGCTATCTTTCCAATAACTTGATACTATTGTCTACCTGTGGATGACTGCTTTCAGCACTTTTTGTTCATTGCCTTTATCCATCTAAAACATTTTTTCTATATCTTTCTTTCTCCCAATGAATCTGGTAACATGCCCTTAGATTGAAGGGGTATGGTATTGATATAGATTTCTGTAATCAAGATTCAAGACAATCCTGTTACCTGTATTTCAGGTAATAGAGTTTGTTCAATTTAAAGAGCGATTGCAACGATCTAATCAGTATTTAGTTGCAAGGGTTGAAACATCCGTTCTACAGCTAAAACAAAAGGCAGATAACATTGAAGAAGAAGAGGTATGTATCACTTTTATCTGTTTCAACACCATGCCTTTGTGTCTGATGACAGATGAATATGCTGTCTTTCAGGATGTTCTTAAAAACTTGAATAGTGGGGTTCACTTTGTTGAGCTCTCCAATGAGATTGGATCCAAAACCTTGACATTCAATGAAGATTTCCAATCACGGCCTTGGTGGACACCGACTACAGAGAAAAATTATCTCTTAGGTTAGTCATGTGGTGTTTGTTTCTTAATATCCACATCCTTATTATGTTCATTGGTATTGAAGAAGCTTTGATGGTGTGGGCAACAGCGGTGTTTTCTTATTTCCTGTCTCTCTATGAATTCTCTTGTATATTGAAATGATTCATTTCCCAGGTCCATTTGAAGGACTATCATATTGTCCCAAGGAAAACTTGGTAAGGAACCTCATTGATTTGCTTCTGTATGTAAAATATGGCAATAGCAATCCATATGCTTCATGGACTTGCTGCATGTTCCTAATGCCCTGCATGTTTATTTCTTGACTTGAATGTAGACAAAAGAAAGGGAGGAAAATGTGCGGAGAGTAGTTGAAAAGAAATCCCTTCTCCCTCGGATGATTTATCTGTCTATTCACAGTGCTTCAGCATCACTCAAGGAGAGTGTTGAAGAAAATGGTTCCATATCTGGGTCAAAAATCTCCTCAGAGCTGAAGTTTTTGCTTGAGCACCATGCAAAGATGTTAGGCTTTTCTTTAAGTGATGCAGTTGAAGTGGTTATGGGCGTTTCCAGTGGTGTCAAATCTTTTGAGGTATACTTGTGTTGTCAATCTTATTGCTTGCCTTGTGTTCCTGCTCTCTGTTTTTCATGATATTCGTGTTGATGTGGTTGTATAAATATGATTCACACTCAGATGAGGTGATATTGGTATGAGACACATGGTGTGAAAGCGTTTCTGTATTTGGCAGGTTGTCTTTATCTTTTTTCCACCAAAATTCCTTTAGATGCACACGAAGTTAATATATCATAAAAAGCATGTGCTTTTGTTAAAGTTGTGATCTTTAAAAAAGATTAGTAACTGGTGATCTTGCTTTGTTCAAGTCACCAAATATTGGTCACTTGAACAGTACAAGAACTTGGATACATTTTAATTATTGCATTTGACACAGGCTTTTGGTTCAGACAAGATTGACTGGATAAACTTAGCTGTCTTTTTGAATGCTTGGAATTTGAATTCCCACGAGCCCTTACAACCCAACAGAGATCAGTGTGGCCATGGTATTTGGCATGTAGTGGATACTTTGCTGGTGAAATTTATTTCAGAGAAGATCAAATCCATGGAATCTCTTGTTTGCTCTCCAAGGGTTGATCTTCCAATTTTAGTGCAATTGGTTACGGAGCCGTTGGCTTGGCATGGTCTTGTGATTCAATCTTGTGTTCGATCATCTCTTCCATCTGGAAAGAAAAAGAAGAAAGGTGGGCCTATGGACCAGCATTCATCTCTGGTGTTTAATGGCGTCAGGGATTCAATCCAATCTTTATGTGATATACTCAAGGAGGTTGCCAAATGGATCAGAGGGCAGATTGACAGACCAAAGGATGAGAGAGTGGAAAATATACTTTCCACTTTTAGGAAAAAGGAACAAGATGAAGGGCCTGGGCGTGCTTTCCACGTTCTGGAAAGTTTAGTTCCATCAATAAATGAGGCTGAACTTGGTGGTAGGATCTCCCAAGAATTGAAGACTTGGAGTCCCCTTGATGTTGCAAGAAAGATAGTGACTGGGGACTCTATATTATTGTCCCAATTTCTTAATATATGCGAGTCAAAAATCAAGTCATTTCAGGCATTGAAACAGCAGATAGCTCAGATATAAAGTGTGTTTTGCTTAATGTGTTTCCCCTGATCAGCAGGCATTTTGCTTCAGCTTTTGGAGCTGTATCTGATCTGGAATTACTGCTTCACCTGTCAGCAACAGAAAGAGTGGAATGGATTGTTCAAGCTCTGCACTGATGGACTTGTTAGTTTACCATGACATTTCCCTGCCAGATTGGTGTCAGCAACCATCGTGGCCAGCCAGTGCTGCTTCAGCGGCTTTGGATATTTTGTGCCAGATTTTCACAATTTATTTGGATATTCCTTCAATTTTTACACAGAACAGGTTTGTGTCTTTGTACTCTTGATGTATTCTTTTTTTGCATGTATCTTTTGTTATTTTTTGCTTAATGTGCGTGCACAACCTGGAAAGCCCTGTCTAGAAGTCATAATTTGATGCATTCTACTCTAGTTCATCGGCTTGCTTCACCATCGATAAGGGGTTTTGATATACTGCTGACAAAGGCAGCTGTCAATTGTCTTTTTAGGTTTGAATTTAATTTAATTTTTTCTATATTCGAATCCAATGGCTTAAACGATATCTGTATTTCGTGAGTATGATCTTCTAGATTTCACCCTCGGAGATCGTTGGATCTGGGCAGATGTTATCTTAGAAAGTTGCTGTCAGTCTAAGCTTGCTAGATAACAAAAGTGGCCCCAACTATTCCAACCGTCTCGATAGAATTTGGTAAAGAATATTGTTATGAGGGAAAGACGACTTGAAGTTGCCTGTGCCCTGAAGTAAATAACCATTTTTCTAGGAAGAAAGTATGGGGAGCACACTGGTCAGGCCTCGTATTTCAATATTATCACCTAATATAGTAGAAAAGGTACTTTATGGGTTAATTAGTGCCTTGATTGATGTTTATATATATAGGCATTTAATATGTTTGACAGACAAGTAAGAACTACCATAGGTAGGCTGTTTAAAAATTGAATGCTACTCCTTGACAATCCATGCTTTTTTCACCAAAGCCCTATCTATAGAGTACATGATAGTCTTGCAAAATCCATTCATTGAAAATGAAAGAAAGAAAAATTGTTGGATGTGTATCTCATGTATTGAATAAGTGGGTTTTATTAATTTAATTGTTAATTATTTTTGGAAATTGAATTTTATAAGATTATTTAGTAATTTTGAAGTATTATTTCAATTCCAAATCCACTCCGGTAAATATTCAAGTTCAAATCCCCTTATTGAAAATGAACTCAAACCATCGTTGTAAATTCTAGTTTGGCCCTTAACTTGAGGGTGTACAGGATTTGAGTTGAAGAAACAACAAAAAAAAATAACTTGGCTGAGCTTGAAAAGGTAAAAAACTGGCTCTCAACTCATTGATTTGTTTTGAAAACAAAAGCTTATTAAAACAATATTTATCAGATTTGCTTAGGAAAAAAAAAAACTAGAATTTATGTCAATGAATGATCTTTACTTAGAAACTCAAATTTTATTGAAATCAAGACGATAATTTTATGGTACGAGTAAAAACAATGAATGCATAGTTTTAAAAATATAATCAATTTTTTTAATTAAAAAAACAAAAAGACGTTTGAATATAAATATTGTAGAAATCCATTCCTACTTATTAACGTACTTTTTTTTAAGGGACGTGGCATGGTGACAGTATTTAAGATTTGCATAGCAGGTTTTGAGTTTGAGTTAGAACTTGTATCTCTTGTAAAAGCCTGAGATAATTATAATTTTACTTGCTCATCTAGATCAATAAAATAAATTCTTTAGGAAATGAAATTTTCTCAAATTCAAAAAAATAAAAAATTAATTGCAATCCCAGATATTGCTGGACCATCTCTCCTCTTCTCGAGGCCATCTTGTAAAATATAACGAGTAAAAAAATAAAAAATTGAAGAAGATTGGGCTCATGAGTGAAGAATGGTGACTGTGCCTTTTCTTCTCCTTTTTTAATTGTAATTAACATTGTCAAGCCCATGGACTTTAGGGTTAAAACTATTTTCTAACATTTTTAACAAGTGGACCAACAACAGAAAGCATAGCTTCTCCTCATTCTACCAAACCCTAAACCAAAATTCAACCTCACCCTAACTGTCCTGTGATTCTATACCTTGAAATTTAACCATATCTACAAAAAGAACATTTGATCCTTTTGTTTTATTTACTACCACAAAAAAATTGATTGGTCCACATGGGCTGACAGAGCAGTGTATAATGGTTGAGCTAACAAATGATTTTGTACTTGATAAATTGTCTAATCATGACGAGCCTCCTAGAATGTATTAGGTTTTTTCATTTACTATGTTATTATTCTTAAAGTATGCTGAGAATTAATAGAATGCTATTAGTTATTCCCCGTAACTCTGTGTGTGTGTGTGTGGCCCAAACTAGATATAATCCAAACTCAAATGATTGAATTATCATGTAATTAATTTATAAAAAAAATATATCAAGAACATGGATTCTCCAACTTGAGCCTGGAGCTTGCATATCACCTTGTGTGCAGCAAAGTGGGAAAGAGGGTTAGGATTCAAGTTTTACTCTTATTACATCGAGAGGCCAATCAAGTAAAACAAAACAAGAACTATGGATACCTGCCTTCTTACTGAAGAACTTGGACCGGCTTCTAGCAAGCAAAACCAGCTAACCACTAAATAAAGAGAGAGGGAGGAGAAGATTTTAATTTCGAATCATTTGCTTATCGAGTTAACTCACTGCTATGCTAAAAACTAATCAAGTAATTGAGCCTTTAAGGCAAGCATCCAAATACCACATAGCGATATGAGTTGAACTGCTCAGCAGCATGATCATATGATTGGTCCCTCGTACGCGCCTTGGCCTTTCAGCACAGAATCTTCATTTGGTTAATCAAAATATCGATGGCGCAAGTGGGTGCACCAAATCCCCTTTATGGTTTGGACTAAAGTGTCTTCAAACTCCCAAGTGCCACTGTTGACTCGCACAACCTCAGCTGCCCAGAACATCTCTTTCATTGAGGAAAAAAATGAAGGTAAGTTGAAGTCTTGTCGTTTCACGCTTTATCATACTATAAATAGATAGTCATTCTAGGCTATATCTCACGCATCATCTCTCAGAAGCTTACACTAGCAAGGCTAAGAAGCAATGGAGACTCGTAACTTGGCTGTCAAGCAAGTTTCCTATTGCCTTTTTCTTAGCATTTTTGTAATCTTCAGTTTCCAAGCTCATTTCTCTGAAGCAGAAACTCACTACCATGAGTTTGTTGTACGTGTTCTCTTCACTGCTATCTTCTTATCTTTTGCTTGTGGTATAATAAAGCTGTGAAGTAACTTCTTTTCCTTTTCCTTTTCTTTCCCTTTTCATGTGGATGGATACAGATTCAAGCTAAACCAGTGAAGAGGCTGTGCAGAACCCATAACACAATTACAGTGAATGGACTATTTCCAGGACCAACGTTGGAAGTGCGTGATGGCGATAGTCTTGTGATCAAAGCAGTCAACAATGCTAGATACAACGTTACCCTCCACTGGTAATTATCAAACACATTATGCAAGTAGATAAGAATAAAAAATAGAATTGCATGTACATACATGGATGTCTTAGTTCATGATCAATTGTTGTTGTCTGGATTAATCAGGCATGGAATCCGACAGTTGCGAAATCCGTGGGCAGATGGACCTGATCGCGTCACTCAATGCCCCATCCAACCAGGAAGGAGTTATACATACCGGTTCACAATTGAAAATCAAGAGGGGACATTGTGGTGGCATGCTCATAGTAAATGGCTTAGAGCCACCGTTTATGGTGCTCTGATCATTCATCCTAAATTGGGTTCTCCATATCCATTCCCCATGCCCAGGAGTGAAATTCCCATTCTTCTTGGTGAACCATCTTTCATTTTCAATCCAATGACTTCAAACTGTCAGATGGTAGCATAACTGACAAGCTCATTATGCTGTTGATTAACAGGAGAGTGGTGGGACAGGAACCCTATGGATGTCTTGAGGCTAGCGGATTTCACAGGTGCAGCACCAAATATATCCGATGCTTATACCATCAATGGCCAACCTGGCGATCTCTATAGATGCTCAAAGCAAGGTTTGCCAGTTATTCTTGTCTTTTCTTTTTTTGCTTTCAGATTTATTCAGCTCTAATTTTAATTTGTAAGGTTAATTTTCACTAACCATCGACCATAATATCACTTCTGTTGTGGTTTTGACATGTAGAAACTGTGAGATTTCCTGTGGGTTCTGGGGAAACAATCCTCCTGAGGGTCATAAATTCTGCCTTGAACCAAGAACTCTTCTTTGGAGTGGCCAACCATAGACTGACAGTAGTTGCTGTTGATGCTGCCTACACCAAACCTTTCACAACCTCAGTCATCATGATAGCTCCTGGTCAGACAACCGATGTCCTCCTCACTGCTGATCAAACCCCAGGTCACTACTACATGGCAGCTCGTGCCTATAACACAGCCAACGCACCTTTTGACAATACCACCACAACTGCAATCCTTGAATACAAGACAGCTCCTTGCAATGCAAAGAAAGGAAAGCAATCAACACCTATCTTCCCACGACTCCCAGGCTTCAACGACACAAACAGTGCGATTGCATTCACTTCCAGTCTAAGGAGCCCTTCCAGGGTTAAAGTCCCACTTCAGATTGATGAAAACCTATTTTTTACAGTGGGATTAGGACTCATAAACTGCACCAATCCTAATAGTCCTCGCTGCCAAGGTCCAAATGGAACTCGTTTCGCAGCTAGCATAAACAATGTGTCTTTTGTACTGCCAACAAGAAACTCACTAATGCAGGCCTACTACCAGGGCCAACCTGGAGTCTTTACCACAGACTTTCCACCTGTCCCCCCCGTAAAATTTGATTACACTGGCAACGTCAGCCGAGGACTATGGCAGCCTGTTAAAGCAACTAAGCTTTACAAATTGAAATTTGGCGCGAAGGTACAGATAGTGTTACAGGATACCAGTATAGTCTCAGTTGAGGACCACCCAATGCATCTCCACGGCTACCATTTCGCAGTTATAGGGTCAGGCTTTGGTAACTTCAACCCTCGAACAGATCCAGCAAAGTTCAACCTCATTGATCCGCCGTATAGGAATACCATTGGAACCCCTCCTGGTGGATGGGTAGCCATCCGGTTCGAGGCTGATAATCCAGGTAACACGGAGAATATGCATGTACGTTTAATATATTTAGTTTGATTTAAATATTGAACAGATTGACTGATACGATACCTCGCATTGGCTTACCTGGTTTGAAACAGGAATTTGGTTCATGCACTGTCATTTAGATTCACATCTCAATTGGGGTTTGGCCACGGCTTTTCTAGTTGAGAATGGAGCTGGCAAGTTGCAGTCTGTACAGCCACCCCCACTAGATCTGCCTCGGTGTTAAAGATCACAGCATTCAAATGGATTTGTTTGTCTGAATCCAGGGATCCATGGATTCTAAGCTTATCTTATTTTCTACATTTATGTCCCTAATAGGACTATGTTCCATTAAGAAATTGATTTAGTACGTTTCTAGATCGAGGGTGTTTGTTTCAAGAAAATCTATCAAATTATGAGAAGTTGGAATATCACCTCCGTTTATTTTTACTGTCTGTAACCAATGATCTACAACCAAAGAGACAACTCTAATCACAGTAAAGAAAAAAATATTAGTGGCACAATCCATAAATAAATTTAATATGTAGCTGGCAAATGCAGGATTGTTGTCCTGCGAACCGGATTTAATCTTTGTGCCCGTTTGGATTTGGTTTTCAGGCACAATCCCGGTTTCCCAATGAAAAACATCTAAATAATCCTTTTCACTTGATTCATATCTAAATAATGCTTCACTTGAAACGAAAGATAGATCATGTTTTTCACATGGGAAATAAAGATAGATTTTTAGGTAATGTCTAATATAGCAATATTATTGTAATAATTATTTATTAAAATGTTTTTTTTACTTAAAAATACATTAAAATATTAATATTTTTTAATTTTTTTTTTTAATATCAACACATCAAAACAATTTAAAAATACTAAAAAATAATTTAAAAAAAAAATCAAGATTTCAACACAATAACAAAAATTACCTTAATATCCAAAATGATCAAATAACACAGGACAATCTCGCAAGACATTTGCTAAAAATGTGTAAAAGAAATCAAACTATACCCTTGGTCATCGGATTGAATCAAGCGATCCAGATGTACATGCATGGGGAATAATGGAGAAAAGGCCTTCCTTTGCTTATATCCACATATACTGAAAATAGTGGCACAAGCCATAAATAGCTCCAGCATATCAAAGTGAGCTCATGTAGGTGAAGTGTTGTTATATCTACAAAAAAAAAAGGCCAATCAGGCCACAAATTTCAGGCACCGGGTATCATCATGTATTTTCTGGCATCGGATTGAACAAAAACGCATTCCACACTTCGCACATGTATAATTGGAAGTGAACCCACAAACAGTGCAGAAATGTCTGCGGCAAGTAGAGCTTGGAGGTCCCACTGCAGCCCTTAAATACGATGGAACATGCGGAGGCAAAGCTTCCAGGTTTGCCTGTTTTCGTTGGCTGAATATTTAGACCAACTATTCATACAATTAATACATGTTTAACATTTCCATTCATACCTCATGTAAGAGCTCCAAGAAATTTCTTGGGGCTTTCCTAGCATTCTCAAGTGCTTTTGCTTGCCGAGTCTTACGCTTTGTGCCTTTTTGCTTCTTTTGTATATAGACTGCAATGGAGATCAAAGAATGTTTTAAAACAATATGGCTAAAAAACGTAAACAATATGACAAACTTTCACTTTGCTAAGGAATCCCATCAAACTACCACTACTTGTGACAATAACTTGGAAAGAATTTTAAGAAGGCTTATCATTCTCCCTATTCAAAGATTCAAATGCTAGTTATGGATTGACGATCAAAATGCCAAGTTCAAATCTTTTTAAATAAATGCACGCTGAGCAAAAATCCTTGGAGAACAAATTCACAAAAAGGGACATGTTTCAATATTTTAAGATAAAGGTAATTCAACATAAATATGGTACATAGCTTTGCATAATATTATTGAAAAACAAATTCACAGAAAGGGGCATGTTTTCAATCCTAATAGTAAAGTGCCAGAAACTTGTCTTGCCGAAACAGAAGATGCATTCGAATAGATAACTGGCACCCTGAAATAAATAACATAAAAAAGATGCAAACAACAAACTTCTTCGTGAATACTAATAAAAAAAACCAGCTAGCTAAATATAATTCTTACAAGAGAAAAAATGACAGGAAAACATAAACATATCATACACACAAAACACTGCACGCCTTCAATGCATCAAAGCAAAGCATACCAATGGAAAATGCAACAAAGGTTTTTTCAAGACAGAAAAAACACGAAAAAGAGAAATGAATGAGAGATTCTAATACCGTCATCGTCATCGTCAAGAGAAGCCTCGTCATCATCAACTGCTTCTACTGTTTCCATCCCTGTATAATCATTCTCCAATGCTTCAAGTCTAGCAATTGCAGCCTTACAAAAAAAAAAAAAAAAACCAAAACCATCTTCTTTAAATCAACCAAACATAAGTAAAACAACAAAAAGCTTCGATCTTCCCAATTAAAAACAAAGCCCCATTAAGTACTATCCTTTTCAAATCAGCCAAACATAAATGAAAAAATCCAATCTTCTCATTTAAAAACAGAACCCCATTTCACTACTCTATTATTTAATAGTTCAAATAATTGCGAAACAAAAAATCATTCTATAAAAAATCAGAAACCTGCGTTCTGTTATCATTGCTGGCAAGCGCAGCCGCCATTTTTGGAGCAATCTTTCGAGTTCGCATTGACATTCTTCGAAACGGGTTTGAAACGTCATCTTCCATTGGCCTTCAAAAATCCAAAAAAGAATCAAAACATAGTTACTTGAAAATATAAACAAAAATGGAGAAAAACACAAACTTTGGAAGAAGATAGAGAGATTAAAGGGAAAGAGAGTGAACCCAGGTGAAGAAAGCGGGGGTTTTGTTCCAAAACTGAACGATACGTCGTTCTTTCACTATGCGCAGAGTACCGGTGTGTGGACAGTCACAGAGAAGTTGATTTGGTGAAGACTGGAGAGAAGAAGGGGTGCTTTAAATTTGGAGGACCGGTCGTTTGTAAGCATCAAATGACTTGTCATTTACCTCATGGGCTAAGCCACAAAGTTTTAAATGGCCGGTGTATGTCAGCTTTAAGAGCCCTGATCCAATAGCTGTTTCAAGCTGTTCCACTAAAATGGAGTTTGGCTCCAGCTAGCTTAACTAATGATTTATTAGCTTAAAATCTGGTCTGTGCTATACAACAGTGAAAGCTCTAAAATGATATTATTTTGAATTTCTTCTCATAAAAAAATTCAGGTTAATATTTGCCAATTTACGATTGCCAAAATGATATAGTTGAGTCAAAATGTTTGCTTGCAAGACTAAATAATTGAATACCATTCGCAAATGACTATGACGACAACATCATTGTTTCTTTTGGATTCGATAAAATCTTATTCTTAAAAAATATATTTTATGGGTTTAAATGAATGAGTAAAATTTTGACTGTCCCAGATTCTTGTAAAAGATACACGTTTTAACGTGAACTCGAAATCTAGTGTGCAGATCTCAAGTCTCTTGCTATCACGTCATATTTTTTAAGGACATGACAACACTATTCGCATAAAAAATACTAAGTATTCCGAGGAAAATAAATGACTATTCCAAATAAAACAGTTTATAAGTTGAGATTAAACTTATGTTTCACTATATTTATATTTTAAGTATAATTTATGTCAATTATATTCAATTAATTAGCGCAATTGATATAATTGGTTTGATAAGTCGATTTGGAACTTTCCTGAATTTGTTTTTTAAAAATAAACAATATTGATCTAGATTAATTTGGATTAACTTATCTAGTTTATAAACTAGACTTTGATATAAATTACAGCCCAAGTTTAAAAAACTTGACTAATCAATACTTAATCTCATGCTAATCACATGGATTTATCTTCAAAACACTTGGTTTCGTGAAAATCTATGAAATTAGATTGTAATGATTTATAGACAAATAACTATAAGAGTGAAAAAAACATCTAAATTACATTGAGATTTTTTTTGTTTTGTTTACAAATTGAGCCGTAATTAATTTTTAACATGACCTAACCCTAAAAACATTATATGACTGTTTTTGATTAGCTAAGGATGAGAGAATCTTTCGAATTTGTTTGGAGATGAAGGAATTGCAAATGGGCTAGGTTTTGGCATGTCTAGTTTGGGCTTCATGACAGATATATAATACCTTATTTAATACTATATTTTATAAAAAAAAAATTAAAAAAAATGATTTTTAAAGAATTAAAATATATTATTTTAATATATTTTTGAATAAAAAATATTTGAAAAAAACAACCATAAATACACTCTCAAACATACATATAATATAATACTTGTTCAACTATAAAATGAAATGTTAATAAATGTAAATCTCTAAAATAATAATATTAAATATTGATAATTATTCACCACCTGATCTATGCGATTATTGAAAAAGTGCGGAACGGACCCCAGCTCCAAATGCAGGAGTTATTGCTCGATCTGTGTCTGTTTTTTCCTTCATCGTTTCGGATTTGGTTTCCCTCAGGTTAGGTTAGGATAAATAAAAAAGATTAATACGTGTTTGTAATTGTGTTTTATGTTTTAAAAGTATTTTTAAAAAAATAAAATAAAAACTTATTATTATTATTATTATTATTATTATTTTAAATTAATTTTTTTTAGTGCTTTAGATTATTTTAATATATTGATATTAAAAATAACTTTTTTAAAATAATAAATATAATTTTAATATATTTTAAATAAAAATCATTTTAAAAAATAACTACAAACATACTCCTAAATAAGACACTACAACTTATAACTATGTATATGTCTATGGGTTGACTAGCGAGGCCTTTAGTCAACAAACGCGTTACTGTATTTAATAACAATGCACTGTAATCATCTTGTAGGTATCTTAGTGTTACAAGTTCAGAATTAAGAGTTTTGTTTCTTTTGTGGTTTCAAGTCTAAGATGATAGGCATTGTAGATTTAAATAGTTATTATCTTTAGGGTACGTGAGATTTCAAAATACATGTTAATAAAAAAAGCAATGCACTGTACAAATTATGAAAGAGAAGGAAAATTTGGGTGATCAAGAGCGAGATCTTGAAGCTGTATGATGTAAAGAAAATCTGCATCACAAGATAAATTTGGTATTGATTTCAGGGGTAAAAACAAATGACAGCCCCAGCAATGGATCCTGAACATCTTTCATCGTAGCATAGAAATTAAATTATCAGTCATCTGCCCATTTTAATGAAGAAATCATGACAGACAAACCAAAAACACAAACAGCAAAGCATCATGTTAAACCAAGAAAAAGGCAACAAAACCATGGAGTGGGTGTTAAGTGTGACGAGCATGAAATTCAGGGGTTTAATCTTCATGTATTTTCGTGATTATTAATACGATTACATAGTCATTAACTTCATGATCTACATTATTGATTAATCGACCCGAATACCCATATCAGTAATAAGAAATGAGCAGGAACAAATGGCATTCCCTAAGCGTTTCCAGGTTCCATCGCTACCCCAAAGGATGAACAAAATAACATAATAAAGTTTACAGTGTCCTCCAGCAAGTGGAGTGTTAATAAAGTAACACAATACAAAAAAACTCTTTTAAATTGTAAAAATCATTGAACAAGAAGAGCGAGAGAGAGAGAGAGAGAGAGAGAGACCAAAACTCTGATGAGATTACCAGTATCATAACAAAGATCTCCTTGACGTGAATTTCAAGACACCACATGATATCCCTTGCGAATCGTGAATCACAAGTGCGTAATATACAATTTTTTAAGATCAAAAAATCATTTAATAAGAGAGGAGAGAGAGAGATCAGAAACACAAGAACACTCTGATAACATTACAAGGATCTCCTTGATATGAATTTCAAGACACCCCATGATATCCCTTGCGAATCACAAGTGTAATATGCAATTTTTTAAGATCGAAAAGTTATTTAATAAGAGAGGAGAGATGTGAGAGAGAGAGGCGCCATCATCGATGCATATTGGCTTTTTCTGGCCATCATCTCCTTCTATTCCTGCAAGCGAAGGGGGTGCTCCGGCAGAATCCTCGTCACTAGCAGCGGCCCATTAACAGTATGGTCCGTTTTAAAAGTGAGCAGATTTTTAAATTATTTTTATGTAATGTGATAATATTAAAAAAATAATATAATTTTTTAAGAGAATTAATTTCAAACAATCTGATAGCTAAAACCCCAGCTGGCACATAAAAAAAGTTGGAATTATTGGGCTGGCGTCTTATGAGTAGAGCCTGGGGCATCTCTACGTCTTTTTCGCCATGCCGTGTACACGAGAGACAACCTCTCTCCTGGATTCCTGATCTTACCAGTAGCCATGTATGGTGTTGTACTTGTATGTTTAATGCGATTAAACCTGCATTTTAACTCAATTATAGTTTTAAAACATTTAATTCGTTAATTAACATACCTCATTGTTTTCTATGGGCTGTATTTAGAAAATAAATAAAACTTTAATTAAAAAAAAATTAAATGCGAACTTGATGCACCCAAGCCTGGCTGGCTGGAAAGTTTTCACCCACAAAAATAAATTTAAAAACAGAGGAATGAACCTGCGAAATTTTTCGGAAAAAACAAAAACAAGGGAATAATCTCCCACCGCCATGGACACCTACACGTCTCCATGTTTCTCTGTACAATCCATGTGCAGAAGATTTACCCTAGATGTGGTTCCAGGGATCTCCCACCACTGTCGAAAGTGGAAACTTACACATCTCCATGTTTTTAGGCATGGCACACACCTTTGTTTGCACAAATTCTTTGTTTAGGCTTTATATTCTCTATGTATTTGTGTTTTTTAAATTAATGTATTCAAAAAATTATATATTTTTATATATTAAAATGATATAAAAACAGTAAGGAAATGATAATTTAATATATAAAAAAAACTTCAAATATTTTTAGAAGGATTTTTGAAACACAAAAACAAATAGGCTATAATAGCTCTACAAGCATCACATAAAACAACGATAAACATCAACCTCCCCACTCACATAATTCATTTTTCTCAACTCACCACGAGTCACTCTCCATCATTACTTTATGCACCACATGTTTTGACAACACAACATTTCACATTCCATGAGATAAGTTGATGTTCTCAAGGTATACATGTTCAAGTGTAACCACATAATTTTTAGAAAGTTATTTGGGACTTTGTGAACTAATTTCTAAAATATAAGAATTTTTGTATTTTATATTTTGAACATTTATTTTGTGATAGATTTTTTATTGAACTTTGATTTTAAAATAGAATACGGGTGGAATCAAAGTTAAAGTAAACATATCAAGTTTTTGAAAAGTTATTATGAGCAAAAAATTGAGTTCATTTGGACTTCTAATCAAACCTGCAAAATCAGATTAAAATCTTACTTAGAGCATGATTCTCTATTTTCACACTACAAGTTCAAACTACATATCTTGAGCCTTAGATATCACAATCATGCGATCCAATCTTAAATGACTAAATAAAGAAGAAGGAAGTTAAGTAATATTAAAGATTTCTAATTATGATAAGAATCTAATGAAAAACAACAAATGAAGGGGGATTAAAAAAAAGAAAATCACGATAAAAATTATACATGTCTCCTTCCTCTCTGCAACATTATTTTCTCTTTGTTTTTGTTAATTTTTCCAGCAACTACGAACTAAAGTTTGACTTTTAGTTTGAGAAGAATAGACACAATATCCATTATTAAGTTGTGAGAAGTAAATGAATCATCGCAATTCTTTCATATTCAAATACTTGTTTATCTTTATTTTATAATTATATTATTGAATTATGTTTATTCTTATTGAAAGATTTTGAGATGATATATATATATATATTTCTGTGACAATCAAGTTAACTCTTTTACTTCTTATTCTAGTCTCTAATAAATATATATATGTTTTCTAATTTCTTTCAATCTATAATTGTTATTAGAGACTAGAATAAGAAGTAAAAGAGTTAACTTGATTGTCACAGCAATGACTTTAATTTATTAGGGAGGAATAAGCTAATTTAAATTGCTCAAGATTTATAACTGTTATTTAGAATAAATTTGCAAACTTTGCTCCTAAGCTATTGCCGAGTGAATTAATTTTTTTTTAATATAAATTTTCTTGATGATAAGAAAAAGATTATAAAACTTCTTCTGATTAATTTACTCATAATTTCCTTGATTCCCCTTAGCTTATAAGGACATAGACTTTATTTGCTTGAATTGAAAATATATTTATTTTACTTTGATGATCAATACATTTATAGGAATGAATGTGTAAATCTTTGAATTGAGTTAACGATATATCAATTTTATTATTTTTATTCTTATAATGTTGTTTCTTTAATTTTTTACTCAAGTCCTCTATTTGTTTGTTTTTTCAATTATTTATAGGAAAATTTCACAATTTTTTTCTTGGTTTCAATATAGTTTTCACAATTACAATCAATATATTATTTTCTTCGTGCTAATAAAATATAAACTAGTTAAATTGCTTGCACTACATTGTGGTATGAGTAAATAATTTTTATAACTATTAGGATTGAAACGATTAATAGATTTTGCTAATTCAAAAATAAAATATAACATCTATACATGCAAAGTTTGATACAATAAAACACACAACACACCTCATTATAGCAACAGTAATATTTAAGGCTTAACATCTAAAAATATCATTCCTATTATTGCTAAAAAAATAAAAATTATTAAATTATTCCAGAAAAAAACTCAAAAATATTAACAAAAGAGGAATCAAGAAAAAATTAAAATTAAAATTAAAATTATTATTATTATTATTATTATTATTATTATTATTATTATTATTATTATTATTGCATGGATAAAGGTAAAAATTCAATAAAAGAGTAAAACAAAGTTCAAAAACTTTAACAGAAGAGTAAACAAAAAAATAAAAATAAAATTATTAGCTAAAAAAAATCATTTGACATGAAAATAATAAAAAAAATAAAAGAAAGAATAACAGGAAAAAAATTAGAAATATCAATTTTCACATGATCACAAATACAAACTAAAGTTTAAGAACATTTTTTTTTTAAAAAAAAATATTACCTTAACAAAAGAGAAAGTAATAAAAATTAAAAATCAAAGCTAAGAGCACATATATATAAACCTGGATAAAAATATAGATTATGTAAGAAATATAAAAAAAAAATTAAAAATTAAAATTAAAAAAATTTAAAAGTGTAAGTGCCAAATGAAAACCAAATATATTATCAATTTTATTCAAATGACAAAATTGACAAAATCAAATGTTCTGTGCTAAAAATATTAAGGGATTTCAAACCAAATATAAAATTAAAAGAATAAGGACTCAAAATTAAAAGTATAATTTCAATTGAATGAAACAAATAAAAACTTACATAAAATAAATAAAGATCATACAAAACAATTAAAAGACCAGGAACTGAAACGAAACAACCATAAAATTAGGGTTGTAGTTTAGGGTGAAGAAGAGAGAAAAATGGTAAAAGTCCAACTAACTACCATCACGTCTCTGGTCACGCGCCACACCATGAGGAAGATGATACAACAGCTCATCAGGTGAGATACTAGATGAATATTTTTCGCCATTAGACAATGCTACATGCATCTTCGAAGTGGGTGCAAGGCTGAATAGTATCGGCAAGTGCGTCAGACACTCGCATAATATTTAATAAAAAATAATAAATTACAAAACCAGTACAGCAAACCCTTTTATTTTGTCTTATAAGGAGACATATTAATATTTAAATATTTTTTTAAAAAATATAAAATATATAAAACACCCCATGGAAAAACTATAGTTTTTATCTTATATAAGAGTAAAATAATTATTTTAAAATGTAATGAAATATGAAATTACTTGGTACAATTACTTGCGGTAGCTGTTTTTTTATCTTATTTGAGTAATATAACAGTACTGATATCATTCTTGGTACTATAATTGAATTATCAACGCTTTTAATACAAGTATAAAATTACATTCCAAAGATGCCGAATAGTTTTGGTCAAAAGTTACTGCCAGATACGGAAACATTAAAGTAACTTTGGCTGTCCAAGAAACTTTGTTGATAAATCTGCGCGCGCGCGCACTCCAATCGACACACTTAAGTATCCAAAACCTGTGGAAGCAGAAGCTTGGTATCCATCATACAGAGCACACATGGCCGGAATCAGGAGCATTTCTATTTTACAGCGGTCGCCGGTTTGGCCTACAAATCAACTTGGAGTCCCAAAGGGAGCTTATTCTGGGCCTTGCACTTGCCAGTTATCACAATTTCCAAAACCTATGCCTAAATCTACTACAAGCACAGACCCCTCGCTGGTTTCCAGCAACTTAAATAACGTTGTGTGTCATTTCATCAAATTTTCTCTAGTCTAGATCTCCCCCCATGTGTTATGGTTTGGATTAACTGATGTTTTTATCCTTTTTTCAGGTGTCATTGCCTAGAGCAGCTGATACAAAATACTGTGCCAGAACCGTAGAAGAACTAGTTGAAAGTATCCAGCCAGTGCTGAGAAGATCTTCTGATCCTGTGTCTACATTGAGCTTCATTGATACAATTCAACGACTAGGTATTTCTCATCATTTCGAAGAAGAAATCGATGACCAGCTTGACAGCTCTTGTGATTGGAATGTTGGTGAAGATCTCTTTGTCACTGCTCTTCGTTTCAGGTTGTTAAGGCACGCTGGCAAGCATTCCACTTCAGGTAAAACTCTTCCTTTATAGCTAAAACAGAAATTCACAAGTTGGGCAATAGTTATATCTTTATCTTAACCATTTCATATTATTTTCTTTCTGCCTTTACAGATGTTTTTCAGAAATTTATCAGCAAGGAAGGGAAATTGAAAGACTTCCTGGCTGAAGACAGATGGGGCATGTTAAGTTTGCATGAGGCATCGTATTTGGCCACGAAGAACGAAAAAATATTATTGCAAGCAACGAAACTCACAAGGACCAGCCTTCAACAGTTAATGCCACTTATGACTTCAAACTGCAGCAACTATGTAGCTCAAGCCCTCAAGCTTCCTAGGCACTTGAGGATGGCGAGGCTAGAATCTAGAAACTACATCGGTTGTTATAGAAAGGAAAAAAACTGTAATCTGGATCTTTTTCAACTAGCAAGAATAGATTTTAACATGGTTCAACAGCTGCACAACACTGAGTTGTCTGAGATATTAAGGTAATTATGCTGTTTGAGCATAAATGATTATATTCCATGACCAAAATAGAATATTAATAATTTCTTTGTTTTCTTTCAGGTGGTGGAAGCAATTAGGCCTTGTTGATAAGTTGAGTTTTGCTAGAGATAGACCACTAGAGTGCTTTCTATGGACAGTGGGCATATTTCCAGAACCGTATCATTCCAGTTGCCGAATCGAGCTAACGAAAACGATTGCTATTTTACTGGTTCTTGATGATGTTTTTGATAGTTATGGTTCCCTAGATGACCTTGTTCTGTTCACCGATGCGATTCGAAGGTTATTGATTAGATCCAATCTGTTCTCAATTGCTTTATTAATGGCAGTTAATCTACCAGAGTTCCTTAGAAACACAAATTAACGTGTCTGGTTGGATTACAGATGGGATCTTAGTGCGATGGAGCATCTGCCAGAATACATGAAGATATGCTACATGGCATTGTTCAACACTACCAATGATATTGGCTACAGGATCCTCAAAAAACAAGGCTGGAACGTTGTCCCGCACTTGAAGAGAACAGTAAGTAGGACAGATTTCCTTTTTCTTTTCAAATCTATCATTTGTCAGAAAACAAAATGACAATGTGTTTTCCTTGCAGTGGATAGACATCGTTGAAGCTTTTCTAGTTGAAGCAAAATGGTTCAACAAGAATTACGTGCCTTCTCCAGAGGAATACCTGGCTAATGGGGTGACCACTGGAGGCACATACATGGCATTGGTCCATGCTTTCTTTCTCATGGGACAAAATGTTACAAATGAAACAGCAGCGATGATGGAACCATACCCTAACCTCTTCTCTGTCTCAGGAAAGATTCTTAGACTCTGGGATGATTTAGGAACTGCAGAGGTACGTACTTAGCTCAAAAACTGGATGAAAAATATCTCAAGATATTCTGTCCGAAGAATATTAATTTTAATGCTTGAATCTCTTTCTCAGGAGGAGCAAGAAAGAGGGGATGTTGCATCAAGCATACAATGCTATAAGAACGAGAAGGATTTTTCAAGTGAAAAGGAAGCAAGAGAGTACATCAGGAATCTCATTAGCAGTTCATGGTTAGAGCTCAACAGTGAATTGGTGTCTCCAACTACTGCATTGCCATTATCAATCATTAAGGCATCGTTGAATCTAGGAAGAACTGCCCAAGTTGTGTACCAGCATGGAGACGATGAAAATGCTTCTAGCGTTGCTGAAAATGTTCAAGCATTGATCCATACACCCATTGGCTGATCTCGATAAGAATCATTAGCAACTTTCTTCAATGTTTTGCGTACCTCTGGCTTGGCTTTTGGCGAATAATCTATTTAAAAGTGTTTGATACAAGGTTTAAAAAAGACGGAAATGAATTTTTAGCAAAATAATTATTGCAACCATAATTTTTAAAGCATATAAAAGCTTATTTTTAGAGATGTTTAGTGTATTCATTAATTAAAAATTAAATGTTAGTGGATATCTATATATATATATTGCATGGAGAATAAGAGTCACCTCTCTACCATATATTGTTTTAAAACACGTACTAGTTAGCGGATTGATATGGAGCTCGATTGACTTAGAATTCAAACTAATCTGGACTGAAAAAAAATATAAATTTACCTGGTGGCTCGAGTGGTCAAACCCACCACCAATCTATAAATTCTTTCTTAAAAAAATTGTTCAAAACAATATGTTTTAATTTTTTTAAATAAAGAAATATATATTATAATCGACCCTTCTAATCCAATAAATCTTACTCGGATCGACTCTACGTCAAGTTTTTAAACCACTATCCATGCTTGGACTAGGAGGTAACCATTCCTCCCCAAAAGAATTATGTACACAAAAAAGAGTCAGTTCTAAAGATCTTAGGCCACGGGTAATTAGCAGAAAAGATAATTTAGCCTGCTTGCAATATATCGAATCAGCTTGCTAAATGAGAAAGACTGGTTCATGTTCTTAAGAGAAGCTAACAGTATATCGAATCAGCTTGCTAAACGAGAAAGATTGGTTCGTGTTCTTGAGAGAAGCTAACAGTATATCGAATCGGCTTCCGAAACAAGGCGTTTTCAGGAGTGAGGATCTAACTG
The DNA here is from genome assembly GCA_015731905.1 of Salix dunnii. NCBI lineage: Eukaryota > Viridiplantae > Streptophyta > Magnoliopsida > Malpighiales > Salicaceae > Salix > Salix dunnii. The sequence continues at coordinate 14,230,910 of CM027671.1, read as the reverse complement.
CATGGTTTTGAAAAGCATGGGCCTTCAGTATATGCGTGTGGTGCTGTGAGTTGCGTTGTCGATACTGCTGATTATCTTATGGTGCTGTGGATTGCAGAACGATGATCGTCAATTCAAGGTCGTGTTTTCATCTGTTATCTCTTTCATTTTTCTTTTTTGCCATGTGGTTTATATTATAGTTGTGAGAACTAATCCGTGATTGACACGTTGAGTTGGGAGTTGCTGATTTTATCCATGAGTGGATGTACTCAAGCTACTATTTTTTTATATATATAGTTATTTCAGGTGTTTAAAGAATAGAGATGATATTCTTTAACAGCAATAATAATAAAAAAATTGATTGAAACATTGATTTCTGGTCTATAAATAGCCAGACACGAAATTAAAATCCCCGCCTCCCTTGGTTGCAGGTCTCTCTGACAACTGAACTGCTAAGAGATTCAAGAATTCTGGGATTGAAACATTGATTGGTTTCACATTGAACACGTTGATTACAAAGGATCATAACAGCAGTTGCTCTCTGTCTTCAAAAATCTAGAAAACAGACCAATAACCAGATAACCACCTTTTATCTCCTTTGAACTCCATTGTTTTGGTCTTTACAATCATGCTGATTTTGTTTTTGTCTCCTGGGTTTTCCTTATTTATGCTGCATAAGCAACTATTTGAATCATCTAGCATAAGAAACTGCACAAATGGATCTTGGTGTAATGTTTAAACATGATTATGGATGGTTAAAAGTTCGGAAATTGATGCAAACATACCACCCATGCTTGTTAGTTTAACATGTGTGATTTTGTCTTACTGATGTGAAAATTGTTTTCTTCTGTTGATGAAAGTGAAGAAAACTGAAGGAACCCAACTTTCGATTGAGTGGAATTAGGAGAACTGGAGTGTTATATTTTCACTTTTTTAGGTATATGCAATTGGAAAAAGACTTTGTATTTTTTTTTTTTTTTTGGGGGGGGGGGGGGTGGGGCGTCATGGGAGTTGAGCACTCTTGATCTTCTAGGAAATCAGGATGCAATTGAGATCGATGGAACATGTTTTGGCCCTTTTTTATAAGCTAAATGTTCTTAAATGATGATAAAGTTTCAAACTGTATCCTTGCATTGATCGATTGGGCTTCAGGCTGTTCATGTTTTACTCAAAACTAATTGATTATGCATTAAACAAGCAACAACTATGGTTATGCGGTCTTGTAGATGCTGACTTAGTTCACTGAAAGTGACAAGAGAGTTGAATTTGTTGTTGTGTTTATTGTTTTTTATGGATTTCATCCTCATCTTTTGAAGTGCTGAAATATAGAACTTGATAAAATCTGTATATCATCGAATTAGCAAATTCAAGTAAGCATTCAAAATAACATAGGTCCTTTGCATCTTGTTCTACTTGGTTTTAACTCAGATGTTGCTGGGCAGCAAAGTGAAGATAGATCCTTTTCATGGGACATATTGGGCGAATTGCATACACGATAATTCGGCTTTTTTTTGACAGATCCTAGGTTATATCGAAATCTCATCCTTTTCAGGTTCTCTTGCATTGCCATATGTTGTGAATCATCCTGATAAAATAAATATGGAGAGAGCCATGTACTACACTGTATGTTGCGAAAATGTGGCTGGTGGATTTGCATGCACTCCTGGTGCAGCGTCTCTTGCTGGACAGAGTATAATCTACGTTACCTTGCAATTCTTCACAAAATTTTAGTTTGTATTTAATTTTCTTCACGGATTAAGCATGTGTTTTCCAGTTCTGCCGGCAAGTTTAATGTGCTTGAGGTGAACATGGTTGTGAATTGAGTGTGTTCCTATTTTTCATGTCGTGTTCATTTTTCAATTTCTATCACTCAACAGGGCAGACAGAGACCTCCTTGGGTGGTGGTGGTGCGAGCGGCAATTCAAATGTGGAGGTCTAAGTAGCCAGCATGAGAAACTTCATGATGTTGGTTTTCTTCAGAAAACCCTTCTTTTCCTCGACAACTATTCATAGAGATGCGTGATCAAGTTGAATCGTTTCATGTTTGCGACTCATTGTGGGTTCTTTCTAGCTTGATTGAGATTGACAGAGTTCATTGGATTAACAAGGATAAGCTTGTAAAGTTCTTCTTGAGCTGTCAGGTTATTGTCAATTGAGGGGGATTTGATCATAACTTTGGAATGATCTAAACACTTGGAGATATTTTTTCTGTTACATTCTGTCATTATGAACTCTGATGGCTTTTTAGATTCCTGATATCTGCTTAAGATTGTAAGATAATGGGACCATTGAAGGAATCTCTGATGGACCTGAAGATGCAGTTGATATATTCCATGCATACTAACCGAATCTACTCGGTCCTTTCTTCCCGGATGCTTTTCATAGCTATCCGCTGATCATGTAACCGCCGTTGCCTATGCCTGAGTGATTCCTGAAGCAGCTGATATCTAATGTCAACAACTCGACCTCATCTGATCTGAACATAATTTAATATATGTCATGGCAATTGTTCTTCATATAAAAACTTGTGTGCATAAAAAAGAATTTATACGAGTGACTCATGAAAACTTGAAAAAATATATTGGAGCTCTATTTGGCCATAAAAGTACATAGGATTTTCTGTAGCAGATAATAGTTTAGGCGTTCGAGTGAAAAGGCTTGTTTATTCGTTCCATAAACCGAAGTCCATTGAAGATCCAAACACTTTGGCATCTTTGGACTTTCGATGGAGCATTTTTATCGCGCAATGTTTCTGCAGACTAGACGTGAGAAATTTTCTGGATTTTGTCTTTTATCCCTCTGTTTATGGGAGCCATTGCAACAGCAGCGTGAATGGTAAACAAAATCGATTTCATAAGGTGGTGGCTGCTGGTTCTTGGAAGTTGGTTCTTGTACGACTTGCTGTCGTTTGTTCTTGTGTTCCTCAAAAATCTTTCTGGGTTCAATCCACAGTTTTATGATTACTTGGGGTGGTTCTTGGTTAATGAAATGGTCACAGGCCACTGGAATCTGCTTGCTTAGTCATGCCAGACAATATTGTCTTCAAAATTTAAGTGATTAAATATGTGAAAATTATTTTTCAAAAAAACCCATAATTGATTTTCAAAATGGTTTACAAAAACTATGATAATGATGAACTATTTCATTAAAGCATAGAAATTGTCAGTCATCTTCTCAGCTTGGTTCCAGACTGTCCAACAAGAATAAACACAGCAATACAGTAAAGTTCACTTTGTCCTCGAAGTGTTTTTGGGCCCTTAGTGATGTTAAAAAATATTATTTATTAAAATAACACAGTTTAATATTTGTAATTAATGAATTACAAGTGTCATTAAAACTATTTGCAAATGTACAGATCATTGGATAAGAAAGAAACTGCGAAATAGCTCGTCAGTGTCTCATCCTGGCCGACACCTAATCCCACCACCTTATTTTTTTATTAACACATTTTCAATGCCCAAACAGTCCACCCTTCCACTTGCTCGTTATGGATTTGTTTATTATTTTATGCTCATTTTTCAAATAATTTCTAAAAATTAAAAAAATATTATTTTAAAATATTTAAAAAAAAAAAACTCATCAAAACAATCTCATTTATATTCTTATCCAATAATTAATTGCAATATGACATGTATCAAATAAGTAAGATGTAGTAAGTTCATCTTACTTATTTGATAGTTGTAGAACATAGACTATCATGTGTCAATGGTCTAATTTAATAAAAAAAATATTAATTTATAAATAAAATTAAATTTTTTTTTTATCATAGCTTATAAAAAATAACAAATATTTATAGCATTTTAAATAACATTTTTTTTTATCAATCATTATATGACTGTTTATGAGTATGGTTAGGGATGTTTTTAAAAGTATTTTTTGTTTAAAAATATATCAAAATGATATTTTTTTATTTTTAAAAATAATTTCTTACATCAATACATCAAAATAATCTAAAATCATCAAAAAAAATTAATTTACAAATAAAAAAATAAAAAATTTAAATTTAAATTTTTTTCATAAATACTCGAAGCACTGTATGAATATCATTGGCTAAACAAATTTTACCATTTCACCCTCGTGACTTTTCAAAACTATAATACCATTATCTAATAACTTTTGGTGGTTTTTTTAAGAAAAGAAAAGAGGAGTTTTTTATTTACAGACAGAGCAAGTCCCAGACTTTGAGACTCGAGAGAGAGAGGCCATGGCGGATAAGACATGTATACGTCAACATGCGTGCAGCCTACTGCATGCTGTCCGTGCAGGCACAGTTTTGCCCATGTAATATTCCGACACGTGATAATAGCCTAGGCCTGTCAAAAGTAATATAATTAATTATTAATTCATGGGGATTTGCTTAATCCTCCTTCGGTAATAGCTGGCTTTTACCCCCTAATTGCAAGAACCCAATGTAGCCAGTCAGGACCCCCACTTCTTTTTCATCACCATCATCGATGCATTGCCTTTCTCGAGTCATCATCTCCTTGGATTCCGAAGGGGTGCTCCGGCAGTGCCATTACTTGTTTTCTTTTTTATGTTATAATTTATTTATTTATTTATTTATACTTGTGTTGGCTATAAATATATCGATGTGATGAGTGTTTTTCAGCTATAAATATAATAAAGTGTTAAATAATTAATATTCGAAAAACAATTTAAATAACATGCTGAACCGGAAACACAGATGCTTGAGTGGAGATTTGTGTTCAATTTTTCCAGTTCATAGAGAATGAGAGAGTCCTCATCCGTGAACTCACAGTAGATCACAGAAAGTCAATGCTCAACCTGTATGTTCAATGCATTGATTTCATATTATTTACAAGATGTTTTTTAAAATATTAAATTTTTTTTTTTAAAGCCAGTACTTTGAAACTATAAAAAATATTAATTTGATAAGCTAAACTCAGAAATAAATGCTCCTTGAAAAGAAATATGGTATTCCCACAAGGTTTTGCTTGTTAAAAAATTAAATATAAAATAATATCAGTCTATATAAATTTTAAATTTAAAAAATTTTCACTTTAAAATATATATTAAAAAATAATACAAATTACATTTTAAGAGTTGTGTCAACTTATTGAGAAGCCAAACTCAGTGAATAAATCAATTAAAATTGTGATGTTACTGAAATAGGCAACGCACGTTTTTCTTAAAAAGATTAAGGGATTATCGCGTCATCTTTTGAGGCTAGCTTGAATAAATTATTCTCATTAGAATAATATTAATATATTTAATTTATAAATATATGATGGGATTAACTAAGTTTTATCGACCTTAAATCCAATCATATCAGTTCAGTGAACACATGCTGAATACATTAATTTCAAATTTAACCGAGCACGTGTTTTTTATATATATCGTGATGATAGAGAAAAGAGAAAAGCCGTCGTGACTGTTTGTTTGTTTGGTATTTGGGTTTGTTTTTTAAAAGTATATTTTTGTTTAAAATATATTAAAATAATATTTATTTATTTTTAAAAGAAATTATTTGTAATATCAAAATATTAAAATAATTCAAAAATATTAAAATTTTCAAAATTTAAATAAAAAAAAAAACAAATTATTTCAAAAAATCATTTTCGAAACACATAAATGTGACAAAATCATTTAACATACTGAGCTGTGAGTGCAAGAGAGCAATAAGTATTGTGGAATTGAGGCGGTCCCCTGATCATAATTACGTGTATTTTTGGAAGAATAATCGATTTTGTTTTTTAAAATATTTTTTATTTAAAAATTAATTAAAATAATATTTTTTTTATTTTTTTTAAATTATTTTTAATATCAAAACATGAAAATAATTTAAAACAATATTTTTTTTATTTTTTTTCAAAAATAATTTTAAAATATAATCGCTGCTAATTAATTTTCTCCCTTCAACAATGAACAGTCCTATCCCTAGTTCATCAATGTTTATAACTTTATGTTAGATATTAATTTGATTTTTTTAGTTTTTTTTATAATTATAAAGGGTCGATTTTATATATATATATATATATATATATATATATAAGTGAAAAGTATTTTTAAAAAAGCTTCTTCATCTGCAACAACAATACCGAACATTGACTAAAAATATGCTTGTTTTCGAGGTCCAGCAATACTTTTCAAGAATATTGTTTTTTATTTTAATATACTGATATAAAAATACTTTAAAAAGTAATTACTGGCATAATATTAAATAATAAGTGTGACGTGGTTATAAGTTAAACTGTATTTTTTATTTCAATTATAATTTTTAAAATATCTAATCAAGTAGTATACATCATGGTTTTATACGGGTTATATTTAGAAATATTTCTTAGATTTTTAATTTAATAACTGTAATTTATAAAACCTTTTAAATTATAATTATAAAAATAATTGCAAGACCGAGCCCACGCAATCATTACTTCACCCGAGAGAAATACCTTATAAAGTGAGAAAACAATGTGTAATTTACAGCAGGAACCCGAGCCAGCCACCCACCAAAAAACGCCAGCTTGATGCAACAGAGACTGGCTGGCTGGAGGGTTTTCACCCACGAAATAAATTTGAAAACAGAGGAATGAACGTACTACTCCTAGATATTTCGCAAACAAAAAAATATCTCTTGCCACCTGGGAAAGTCTCATTGGACTGTCAGAGATTCCACTAACTTGGTAGAGTGAAGTGAACATGAATTTCTGGATATCTGTGATGCTTTCTTTCTTCATGCATGGTTAAAGCGACACCGGTTCTGTCTGTTCCATCATGGCACTAGAGGGACTCCTTGTCATCTTCTCTAACCTTTTTGAAATTAAAGCTAACCATTAAAAAAAATATCCGGTATTGTATTAAATATTATTTTCACTTAAAACAATATATATTATAAATTTTATTTTTAATATTATCACATCATGTAAAACCAATAAATATTTTTAAAATAAACCTTTAAATATAAAAACCATCATCATCTAAAATATTAGTTATTCTGAACATAAGAACAAATATTCTCAAACGGTACACTATAATACAATCTATTTTTTATTTAAATATTGATTTAAAAATATTTGATTGGTTAAAATGTATCGGTTTTGTTTTAAAGTCTTTTATTGAAATCTTAATTACAAAAAATATAATTTGTATATTTTTAAAAAAATTATAACTACAAGAAGCTAAGCATGGTATTAAACACATTAAAAATGACAATTAAATTATGTTATCAGAGATTAAGAAATGTAGAATCATTGGTGGTGGACAGAAGAAGCTCCATCAAGGTAGAAAAAAGAAGGTGATGATGGAAAATTATTGCTCCACAATTATTGAAGCCAAAGCCATCATGGAATAAAGGAGAGGACTAGAAATAAACTTGAATATTATACTCCACGTTGAACTTTATTCCATACAATGAAGCTTCTAATTAACAAATAATAATGTGGGGCTAATAGGAGATTTATATAATCATTAAATTTAATGTAATATTAATTGAGATATGTATAGATTGATCTGATATTATAATTTTCCTATCTTATAATTTGATTTAAGGTGACAACAATATTAATAATAAATATAGAGAGAGAGAGGATGGCAAGGGAGTTGATCATAGAATAAAATAAATATTTTTATACTCTATAGTGGCACAACTATATTATAAAAGAAATTCTCCATAACTATGCACGCATCTCGAAGGACGGGGAGAAGAAAACTAATTGTATTTTCCTCTGGAATTAAAACGAGACATGGCACTTTACAGTGCTTCTTGGACTGCCCGGCTGGCCATGGCATCATCAAAGTAAACACGAAAAACAACAAGAAAATAAAGGGACCCACCTCCCCCACCTTGTAAATTCACTCCACTGTACTGTGCAGATGAAGTAGCCGTTGATATAAACCGGTGTGTGAGAAAGTTATTTTTTATTTTCTTTTAAAATAAATTAAATTAAGTTTTAAAATTTAATTTTAATATTACTAAAGTGATATTCTTACACTAAACTAATGTATATTAAGATTATGTTCAGTTAAAGATAAACCATTCATGTCTAAACTAAATAAAAAAACTGTAAAAAATAAATTCTTATAATCTAATATTGAAAAATATGATTATTGAAAACAATTCTCAAACTACAAGCTCCTCAGTTTTCAAACGCCATCAATTAGTTATGACGTGTCAGTCCCACAGAGCGAGTAGGTTTAGTAACCCAACCGTGAGGGTGTTCTGAAAGAGAGATCAAATGCACTGGCAGGAAAAGAGGGAAACTTTTTTTTTTTTTAAAAAAAAAGAAAACTCCTTACCTGCAGTGACAACTGGACAGGACAATGAAACAGCTGTGTTGTACCACGTGGCATTATTCTATTGGACTGGATTTGCAGCCGAGCCTTTTGAGCAGAAGACAACTTCCATCGCACAGTGAGACCAGCTTTAATCCAGCTAAGCAAAGCAACACAGTAACGGCTACATTTTTTATATCTCAGATTTTTTGGGAGTTTTTGTCGCGTTCTTCATCCGACGTGGAAAATGACGTGGATTGGGTTGCACCCTATGTACAAAAACCCGAACTCAACCCGACCCAATAAAAACAAGACATATGCCCCCCGTGCTTCACCACCGTTCATACCTAAGGGGGTGTTTGGGAGTGTGGTTGTTGTTACTTTTTAAAGTACTTTTTGTGCCGAAATGCATTAAAATGATGTTTTTTTATTTTTTAAAAATCATTTTTGACATCAGCACATCAAAATGATCTAAAAACATTAAACCGCAGGTTTTAAAAAAAAAAAAAAAAAAACATCAAAAAGCAGCAATAAACAAATTAGATCGCAATGCCAAACGGTACCTAAATCTAACTTGAATCAAGTTTTTAATATATTTGGAATCTTTTAAGTTAACTGATCTTTCTTCAAAAATATTAATTAAATTTAATGTTTTCTTGGACAATCAAGAATTGATTTTCAGCTTAAATTAATTTCTGAAAATAATGAAAATAAATAAATAAAGGCTAACCTCGCTATAATAGAAAAATAATATTAAAACTATTTTTAAAAAAATATTAATGTATTTATTTATTTTTAAGAGATTTTAAAATGAATAGAATGAAGATGATGTCGTAATATATAAAATAAAATAAATTATATATTTTTAAATATTGAAATTTAATATGATTTAAATGAAAAATTACTGCAAACAATTTTTTTTAAGCATCATCCCTTGTTATTATCGTGGTATAAACTGTGTTGACGTGGTATAGAATTGGCTGACGTGTCCAATGGTACAGTCAAATTAAATCGTTCATTTTTAAAAATCATTTAAATGGGGTCTTATAGAGGAAGCCACTAGAGGGGAGTTTAGGCTATAAAAGGGCTCTCTGCTTTGGTTCTGAAGCATCCCTGAGTAGAAAAAAAAAAGCTCCACTCTCCACTCTCTCTACCGCTTCTCTCTGATTTCAATGGCTGTTTCAGCGTTTAAAATGCTGGGTTTCTTTATTGGTTTCTTTTTAATGGAGAGTTTGGTTAGTTCAGCCAAGTTTGATGAGCTCTTTCAACCAAGTTGGGCTCAAGATCACTTTGCTTATGAAGGAGAGCTTCTTAGGCTCAAACTTGATAGTTATTCTGGTAAGTAAACGTTGTTTTTATTGCAAGGATCGAAACTTCATGGTTTTGTTTGTGTTTGAAAATTTAAACTAGTCCAGCCAGGTTCATTGCTGGCTGGGTTTTTGTGCTTCTTAAGCCCGTTTATGTGTAGAGAAGATAATGTTTCTGGCTTCAAATGTCCCGCTGCTTCTGTTTGTAAACAGCGTTTTTCTTGCAATGTTTTCATGTCTCTAGTGAATACATTTCAGCCACAATTGTTTGTTCTTGCGTTTGGTTTCTCTGAGTTATAGTCTTGTTGGTATTGATGGACTAGTGGGAATTATCTTTTCAGGTGCTGGATTTCAATCTAAAAGCAAGTATATGTTTGGGAAAGTCACTGTACAAATTAAGCTTGTAGAGGGGGACTCTGCCGGAACTGTTACTGCTTTCTATGTAAGTATATTCAATCTAAGCTAAAAAAAAAAGTTTTTACCCTTCATCCCAGGTGCAATAATAGAATTGATTGATGCTTAGCTGGATTGTACACCAAGATCATGACCTTCGATTGTCCCCATCAAATAATGTTTCACCCTCTTCACGCAATTCATTCAAGAAAAATGTACTGAGCTGCATACAATTTTTAATCTTGGATTTATTTGCTCTGATGAGTACTGAATCAATATTAATAGCATCTACCCCCTAATTAAATCTCCCGAGTTTCTTGTGAGTCCATATTTATCTTGCATTTATTAGCTTTTAAGTCCCCACACAAAAATTATTTACTAGTACGTTAGTAGAGTCAAAAACATTACTGTTTTCAATTTAAACAGAGGGCATCAGTTTTATTTAATTTTGATTATCTTGATAATGGCTTTTTATTCATGGGTTTTGTCTAAAGTTTTGATCTTTTGATGAAACAGATGTCATCTGAAGGTACAAATCACAATGAGTTTGATTTTGAGTTCCTCGGCAATACCACAGGTGAACCATACTTGGTTCAAACCAATGTGTATGTTAATGGTGTGGGTAATAGAGAACAAAGATTGAGCCTTTGGTTTGACCCTACTAAGGACTTCCACTCTTACTCCATCTTTTGGAACCAGCGCCAAGTCGTGTAAGCCCCATAGCTTTCTCACAAAAGATGCTTTCTATTCGTGTTCAATAAATTGTATATATTAGATTCATGGTGGCTACTCATACAAACACATGCTTAACTTGCATAATCAACATGTGCATTGCGCATGCAAAGGCTGTTGCCATGGGACTGAAAAAGCTAGCAACAGTAGAAAGGTCAGCAATCCAGTAGCGTCACTGCGCATGCATCAGGGCCCCGGAGCTGAAAAAATCGTGTTCAGTTCTGTATGTCTTCCTCTTAGGTCATGCCCGTGGTGCATGAAAATCATGTGTGAGGAGTGGATGTCACTGGTCTCATTATAGAACAAATTACACAAAAAACGAAACCCATAAAAGGCACTTAATTTTGGAATATATATGCCAAAGGGGCAACTGGGGTCCCATACGATTAGCAGAGATACAGACAGATTTGCATACTGTATTGGTGTTTTCCGTACATAGAATACGATTGGTGCTTGTTGGATTCTTCTACCTACCTAGCTGTATGATGATGCCTGCTATTCTGTCATTTGATTGTTAGCTCTTGTATTTTATGTTTTCTAATAGGTGCTACTCTTGGCTTTATTGCAACCAAATCTACGTTGATGTATAATAAGATAACGTGAATATTTGTTTGGTTGCTTCAAATAATTCACTATTTTTTGAACATTTGGAAAGGAATGTGACAAATTTGATTTATTGGGTTAATCTAGCTTTTGGTTGATGATATGCTTACGCCTATATTTAGTATAAGCTCTAAGATCTGTTCTACATGTTTCTTTGTGTTCAGGTTTTTAGTGGATGATACCCCAATTAGATTGCACGCCAATATGGAAAACAAAGGGATTCCCTTTCCAAGGGACCAAGCTATGGGTGTATACAGCTCAATATGGAATGCAGATGATTGGGCTACACAAGGTGGCCGCATCAAGACTGATTGGAGCCACGCGCCCTTTGTTGCCTCCTACAAGGGGTTTGAAATCAATGCATGTGAGTGTCCAGCATCGATAGCAGCAGATGATAACGCTAAGAAATGTAGCAGTAGTGGTGAGAAGAGGTACTGGTGGGATGAGCCAACATTGTCTGAGCTCAATGTGCACCAGAGCCATGAGCTTAAGTGGGTTAAGGCTAACCACATGATATATGACTACTGCAGCGACACAGCCAGGTTCCCAGTCACTCCTCTGGAGTGTCTGCACCATCGCCACTAGTATGTCAATAAAGGTTCATGGTCACGGAGGAAAAGGGAGGGTTTGGGGGTACCATTGTAAAAAAGGAAAAAGGGTGGAAAGTATGGAATCAAAATCGTCAACATGTACTCCATGTTTTATATTTTGTCCATCTAGTCTTCGTTCAGGCTGTAAGATAGTATGGGAAGGTTAATATGATTTGTTCTTTCTTTGTTTATCCTGTTACCACCAATGGCCTCACTGAGCAAAATCGGTGATCATGTGTCAAAATTGCCTCTATTTTTTTAGGTTATTCGTACTTGGTTAATTTCATGAATACTAGAGTTAAATCCCAAGAGTCGAACTATTGAATTATAAGGAGAAAAACTAGAGTCGGGGAAAGGGTTGTCAAGTCGCCACATACCCCATATAATTCAAATGGGTCCGATAATAATGGTTGTCGGATTGGGACCATTGAGATTAAAAATAATGGTTGACGGTGGTGGATGAAGAAGAAAAGATAAAAGGTTTATGTAAGCAATGGGACTCGAGGGCCACGGCATCATAGGCGGCTTGAAGAGAAACAAAAGAAATGGTTGGCATTGTGGACCCGAGAAACCCTTGGTGAAGATGAGAGTTTTAAGTGGTGTCCTTCAGTGCCCTGCCTGCGAGGTTGATGATATATGTGTGGCCAAGAAGTGAGAACACTGCTATCGCCATGGTTACTATGGGTGTGATTTGATTCACAGAAAACGACAGCAGGACGGGGTTCCATGGAGCGTTGAGGCAGACGACTGTCTGAAGTTCCAGTTTCAGAATCAAATTGAACTTAACGCAAACGTTTTTTTGTTATGTAATGAGAAATTATAGATCACATTACTTGTCGGATGTGTAAAACAAGCAAGCGGTGAACATTGCGTTTCAGGCCAAAAACATTAAAAAACAAATATGCTTTTTGACTTGAAACGCAGTAAATTACGTTGAGAAACCGGCACTGCACAGCAGCAGGAGGCGAAATGCAAAACAAAGAATTAGGTTTATGACAGTACCTTGAAATTTTGGAACCATGAAACTTTCTTGGTTCTTGTCGATTCTTCATCATACACTATCCTCTAGCCATGAGTGGGATGAGACCTTGGCCGAAAGCAATTAAATAAACAGAACGACTGTGTATTGTCAAACACACATTTCAAGGTTAACTCGTGTTGACTTTCTGAATCATTATAGTTTGTTTTAATCAACATTTCTTGATTTCCTTTTTCTGATCTCAACCCTTAATTTACCAGAAAGAGCTTGGAAATATTTGAATGACAGAAACCAGTACATAAACTACAAGAACAAGCTTGAAAATGAGGCAAATTAAAGACAAGTTAATGGACAAATAACATTTTTTTAAAAGGATTTTCTGATAATTAATAGCTGTTTGATGATTTTATGGTATTTTTAAGGAAAAATACGTGATTATTTATTTATTAAATTAGACAAAAAAAAAAAAAACAATATCGAAGTAAATTGTCACTGAGGGGGCTCTCGTAAGTCTAGTTCATAGCTATCGGTGGACCAGCGCTCAACTACTACCTATTTATTTTCTAGTAGAAAAATGTTCACGTGATGTAAATGCGTTTCAATAAAGGGAAAATAAATCATATACCCATCTGGGTAAAATAAATTTATTTTATTTTAATAATAATAAATAAATAATATCAAACAAATCAAATTACAAAAATGTCACTGTAACTTGGCCCTTACATTCAATATAGAAGGACAAGACGAGGCTAAAAACTATATAAAAAATAACTTTAGTTATCATGATAAATATATAACCTAATAATTAAAGTTGAGTCAGCTTAGATTATCATATCAAATTTGTGGTTTAAATTATTAAATTGAGATAATTCGATATAAAAAAATCACAAAATTTATTTTTCAAAAATAATTTATTAGAATATGTTTGTATTGTAGAAGGTGTCGCAGACTCCATCTAGCTTTTGTTAGTTCAATCACGAGAGACACATGCCACCGATAATTCTCTTACTCAACCCATAAATTATATATTAGTAAAAATAAAATTAAAATCATATCAAATACAAATAAGTAACATTAATTAATTTCAAATACAACAACATAAACATTGAATTACTTGAAAGGAACGGATTTTACAACATTGGTTCAATCACGAGAGACACATGCCACCGATAATTCTCTTACTCCGATGAATATGCGAAAACTATGCAGTAATGAATTCATAACATTATTACAATGATGACGATGGAGATAGATGACACAATACAGCTCCCTTGGACCCATGAATTTGATGATCCATAAAGGTTTCTGGGGTCATAATTTCTTCTTGAGCTTTGAATTTCCCTTCCTGCATGGGACGGCATCCTGCTTTAAGAATCTGCCTTTCCTGTGCCAGTAATGTCAAGGCACCAAGAGGGAGAGGAAGGTGACGAATATCCACGCCAATACAGGGCATCTGGGCCATCTTAAATGTTTGCTGGCAAAAATAATGGCAGAGAGAGAGAGAGGGGGGGAGAGAGGGGTCAATTTTCAGAATCAAATGATTCGCTTAAGGGGCCATTTGGTATACAAAGGAATAAAGAGGTGGCAGTGAGTTGTGCTGTGGAGCAAAATATATTCGAGGCAAACAGTACCTCCCAGCATTAGCTTGTTTGCTGGTATCATTTGCTCGTCAGTCCAATCTATCCTGCAGAGATCATGCGTGCTTCATCACATCAAGCATGGCTACCGCTGCATCCTCATCATCTTGACATCATAGTTATTAGACCCCTCGGATCTAATCTAGCCCGACTCCAGAGCAATGGGTTACCCGAATCCATTTTATCTGACCAAAAACATGGTGCTATTTCTCATGTCGGCATACCCGTCTAATTTATTCCACAGAATATTATTTTGTTTTTCTAATAAACCAGTTGCATGCTAGAACATGCCAAATTTCAAGACTTGCACTCTTTTTCGAGAATAAACAGACACAGTGAAAAGATGATGAGGTGTTCTCAAGATTGTAAACCAGTAATTTATGGCTTTAATAGCAACAAAAACCAAAACAACCTTCGTCAATCTAAAGATTGACATGACCTGATGGGATCAGTTTGTGACAACGTAACTATAAATGTCTGAGATTTACAGGCGTAGTTCAATCACTTTGCACCGCTGCTGGTTTTTGGGTCAAAGGTCATTCTCAAGTCTCAAGTATACACCATGAATATGATAGGAAAAGAATCACGACACAATGATGCAATCTCCAGTAGTTTTCTCATAATTTAAACACCTTTAATCAATTGAAGATCAATGTCCCAAAACGAAAAAACAAGCGATGCATCACATCAAGATGAAACATCGTGGATTTTTATGAAATAAAGTTTGATGATTGTGTTTTAAAAATATTTTTTAATCTCAATAAATTATTTTTTGTTTTAAATTAATTTTTCAATATTTTTAAATTATTTTTCACATATTAATATCAGAAATAATATTTAAAAAATAAAAAATAATATTTTAATATATTTATAAATAAAAAAATATTTTCAAAAATAACCTCAATAAATTAATAACGTAAAAATGGCAAGGGACATGAACAAATTGGAGCCACCTAGGAAAGGCCGTGAAAAACTTTGAGATGGGACATGAATAACATGGTTCAGTGAAAGACAAGCAAACCACAGGGTGTTTAGGTGCTTCATATGATTTTGGTAAAAATAAAATAAACAGGGCTCTCTTTGCTCATTAGCATGCTTTTTATATATATATTGGAATATGAATATATATATATATATATATATATATAAGCAAAATAAAATAGTTTATTCATATTCCAATTTAAAAAAACACAATATTTTAGAGGGGAGAGATAAATTATAAAAACCTAAACTAGAAGACGCCGAATTTTTATTATAATATATTTGAGAGACAAGTGTGACATGCTCGGGTAACTATTGGAAATCTTTTTATTTTTTATTTTTTTATGTTGTCTTGTTTGTTGAGATTTTTCAATAATATTTTTTATTATGATGTAATAATTAAAGCTTCGGTGTGGTGTGGTGTGTTTAGATCTATTTCTCTCTCTCTCTCTCATCTTTTTTCTTGGACATTGTTTTATTTTTTTAAAATGTCGTTATTTTTCAAGACTATTATTTTGCTAATTTTATTATTAGAAAAAACATTTTATTTTAAAAAAATAGAAAAATAGCTCCTGTGCAGCTTATAGTAATCATGTAAATTTGTTAAAAGCAAGATTTTATTGATCTTGATCATAATCATGCAGAGGAGACGATAATACAATCATCAGTAAAAAAAGCTTTAAAGGGAAAAGCTTTAAAGCCCAATTCATTGTGTGTTTTTTTAATTGGAGTACTCGGATCCATTTATGCATATTACGACTAATCTTGAATCTACTGAACATCTGATAAATTTAATGAATAAATAAGATATAGGAGCGACGTGCATAGTATAACTGTAGCATTGGTGCAGAAAACAAGTCAATTTCTCTGCTAGTCCATGACCCCACTGCATCATGTTTTTTTTAATCAGCTACTTGCTTGTTTGTCTTGAAGTTCCTGTATACCATCCTCCTCTGTAGCCTGGTGGCAGTGGTCTTTGTACTACAGCCACTTTGCAAGCGGTTCAAATCCGGCGAAGAGTGAAGAGAGATGATAAATAAGAAATCTTAAATTTCTCTTGTGGTAGCAATGGAAGACCAGCCGGATTATTTTTTAATGTAAAACACCACGATGATAAAATAGTCAAGACTTACATTTCAAGTGTTAAAAAGATCTATAATTTGGGGTATCTTGTAAGCATTCTTTTATAAAAAATTGTATATAGACTGAGAAATTATTTATCTCTAATCAAGATGGATTGTTGTTTTTAACAGATTTTATGTAAAGACAATAAAACATGTTTAGAATTATTGAGTTTTGTTATCTTTCCATCACTGGAATGACCTGATTACATCTTAGAACCAGGCATAATTTTCTGCAGGGTGTTAAACCTCCTCAGAACACGAATGGAAGAAACTCAGCAAAATCTTGCCCGATACTACTATCTTTCAAAGTACATTGTATATATACGAAAACAGACTAAGCTATCTTGTTGATTTGCTGTTCATACTGCTGTATATGTACAGACAAATGCACTGTGGACTCGAACAGTGACATTGGATCCCTTCTTCTCATCTTCTTGAATAAGACGTGCGCCTTTGCTACTGAGAAATGGGCTGGGGGCTTATGTGTTATCAGACCTGTTTCTTTGTGTGGATGTCAAAAGAGAGGATGCTGTCGTTGTGGAGATTGCCGGGGCATTCCTCGATTGTCTTCTTTTGGGAATGATTGTTCTCTCCTGTGCGGTATGACTTTTGAGGAGATTCTAAATCGTATGGTATGATTGACTTGGAGAGCAAATATTTATTTAATTTTGGCTTTTGAAGAGACTCGAGTCTGAGTCCCTAATCGAGTTTGCTTCATTGACATCCCAACCAAAATGAAGGGTATGGTTAAAATATCAACCCAGAGCCCCTCAGGCTAAGTGATATCTCGTTTGGGAAAGACTGAACTGTCAACTCCAGCTCCAACGACAAAGTTCTCCTCGGAAAATCAGTAACCTTAAGGAGCAATTATACCAGCATGTATCAGAAACCTGGGGACATGACCCCAATGTGCCAATGATCAGTCAACATCACACATTAAATGGTCTTGTTTTGAAGGATCGTAACAAGAGGCGACACAGTAAGCAAAATATATCAGGACAACGTCCAACAAATGCAGAGCTTTCAGTTTCTGTGTTGTGATATATGATGCTGTTTTGGTCACTACCAAGCACCTGCAATACAGAAGGGGTCATCAGGTTCTGAAGCTTCCTAGTTCTGATGTCGTGCTCTTACATGCAAGTTGCAACTAACAGTACAGGGCAGGGACTTGAAAGTTTTTGTTGCCCACTGAACATGATTGGGGGATTTTGTGCCTAACCAGAAACAAGTGGATCATCATACACACTGAATACATTCAGTAACCATTTGAAGAATACCCGAAAAATTCTGGCTGGATGTTAAATAAGGAGATTTCCTTTATCTACTCAATGGATTGTAAATTCTACTATCACTACCTCATCGAGGTGATAAAGAGCTTTAAATTTATATTGTAAGTCTTAAATTCGAGTCATGACATGCTCATCTTATAAGAATTTGAGACAATCAAGATTATACTCACTTAACCCAAACGAGCATTGAGTATTTAAAAAAAATGAGATTTTCTCGATTTCAAAAAAAATAATAGACTTCAGTGTTATTCAAATAATTTCTTGTATATACACAGTTACTACAAATGATATTATCCATGTTGAAACACACGAATGCATTTATGTATATGACCAGTCAGTGCTTGCTACCGACTTTCAAAATTCCCAGAGCTAGATCTGGAATTCCATGCACATTTTGTCACGATTTCACAACTTTTTTAAAATATCATTATTTTTATTAAAAGATATTAATTAAATTGTGTTATGTCATTAAAAAGAATTAAACTATGTTATTTTCTATAAAAAAGAATAAATAGATCAATTTTTTTTTAAGAAATAGTTAAAATAGATTGACAAATAATTTAAAGAAAAGAGAGGGAAAAAAGAAATGGTTAAAAAAAAGAAAATAGAGCTGTTTTCTTTAAGAAATAGTTAAAAAAAAGAGAGGGAAAAAAAAAAGAACGAATAAAATTTCAAGATAAACTATAACTTTGATAACAACAATGTCAATATCAAAAGAAAAAATATCGACAAATAATCTAAACTAAACGATATAAAAAAAAATTTAGTGAGTCACTTAATACTGTTACAATTACAAGACAAAATAGATTTTATTTTAGGGATTCGAGGAAACTCCACTTCTAGAAAAACAATTTTATGGATCCAAGTGAGTAAGTAAAATTCTAACTATTAAAGGTTTTTATAAGAGTTGCACGTCCTGACTCGAACTCAAGATATACTATGCAGATCTCAAATCCTTTATTATCATGCCGAATCCTTCGAGGACAATTAATAATAAAATATAATTAAGATTATAATTCATGTCATATTACAATACTTACAATGAAAAACCTAAATCTACAAATTACCTAAAGATTTAACAATTATTATTATATTCACTAAGCGAAGGGGATGTGAATTAACTAGATCATGAAGATAAACTTATGGGATCCAATTTATATATAATTAACAAAATAATATTTTTAGGCCAGTTCGTTGTTCATATGAAAAGTGAAACTAAGCCATATCTTTTAGTTGTTTTCTTGATAAATTTATATTATAAGTTTTTATCCTAAAATACTAAAAAAAATAATAAAAATTAGCTAAAGTAAGTAATAAAGTGCTGAAATTAGGTTAAAATAAAATAACAATCTCATTAGTTTTAAGAATAATAATTAAAAAAAAGAAAGAGATAATTTGGTATATGTGTATCTTGGTAAAAGATCATGATAAAACACCCCGGCTGCATCTTACGCTTTAAGTATTCAGCTTCTGCATTTTTATTTGTTCTTTATAGTTTTAGACATGTAATATTTTGGCTATTAAAGTTTTAATTTTTATTATTTGATCCCTGTAATTTTGGGTTTATTTTTTCAGCCTTAAATTATATTTTCATCAAGTTCTAATTTTGATTAGTTATATTTAAGGTATAAAAAAGGAGTGAATTGTGTTAATAAATTCATCTTGGAGATAATAATTCATTGATGAAGATGGCTTTATAGTCTAACTATCAAGGAATCATCTCACCTGAAAGATTAAGTTTTTAGATGAGATCCCAGGATATAATTTATATTATTCTCTAACATACCCCCTCAAGTGAAAATTTTTTGGGTTTCAAAACTTGCATATAAATCCACACAACTTTGTGCTTAATTTTTAACAAAAAAAATGAAAATAGTGAGGTTCAAACTCGTGACCGCTAAGTCAACAAAGTTCTAATACTAAATATAGGTGTAAAAGAACCATTTCATCTAAAAACTTAAATTTTTAGGTGAGATCCTGGGATATGATTTATCTTATTCTCTAACACTAATTATGTTGAAATAGAGTAGATCTAGGCTTGTCAAGGTTTTTTTTTATTTAATTTAATTTTCTATTTTTTTTAGTCATTAAATGGGGTTTTGAAATTGAAAATGTTGTTTTAAGATTTATAGGATGTGGCAACTTAAACCTGGACCGCAACTTTCCAACAGCAAGAAGTGACTGGGCGGATTTTGCATTAGAAGAATTGTCTTCCCTGGGTCGTCCATCGATTGAAAAACAAGAGAGAAAAATCCAGGTTCGCAGGCCTAGCTTTTGTAGGCCAAGGCCCACCCAAGTTTTCCTTTCTAGATACACGGGGTTATCCTTCCATACCTCCGGTCTTAAATCCCACTGCATTTTTTTGGACAATCAGACGCTCAACAACTGATCGCAATGATCCAACTGTAAGAACATATTTCTACCAACTGAGCTACGATCCCTGAGCCAAGTGAAGTATTTATGAAGGAGACAGATGCTTCATGGCTCAAGAGCTTCGCGTTAAGGTTCGTGTAACAGAAGCCATGTAATTTGCTTTGATCGAACAATTAATTTAGGCATCCCTGTTTTTTTTATCCATTATCCAGCTACATTTTTAATTAAAATACTAAAAAAAGCTACAATTAACAGGTTAAAATTAAGCTAAAGTAAAGTTTTAAATGCTCAAATTAGGTTACACGAAAATAACAAGCTCATTAGTTTTAAGAATAATAATAAAAAAAGATATAAATTGGGTACATGTGTACCTTGGTTTTCTTAAGTACCCGAATTAACTCCATGTGATTTAATATTTTTTGGACAACGCTCTTGGTTCCATGAATCAAAATAAGATAGAAACGTTAATAATTTTCAAGTTCTGAAAAATGGGTATGTTTGAGGAAAATGTGCTTATTATAAACTATATTATAATTATTGTTGTTATGAATAATACTAAAAGAACATGGATTAGTTGTATTATCTTACACTCTAGTTGTCTTAAGAGGCGTGACATAATGATAAAGGATTTGAAATCTGCATAACAGGTTTCGAGTTCGAGTTAGAACGTGTATTTCTTGCAATAGTCTGAAATTGCCGGAATTTTATTCGCTCATCTGTATTCATAAAATGTGCTTTTCGAGGGGTGGAGTTTTCTTAAATCCAATATATATATATATATATATATATATAGGCAAGAGAGAGAGCTTAGTTGGCAACTTGGCATTTTGCAAATTAGTTGGATAGCGGATAAGTCTGATTTTATAATTCCGTATGATTTTGATGAGTTTTGTCCGATTTTAATGGGATTTGATTATTTTATCTAATTTTACTAGATTTGTTGGTTTGACTTTGCGAGTAAACTCGTGTTTTTGATAAGAATGCCCCCCCTTTCTCTATATATAGTTAGATAATCAAGACTTTACAAATTAATTTTTAACCTTGCATGGGACATTTTTAAGTTCAAATAGTCAAGCTAAAGGCTGTAATTAGGGATTTTTGATCTCTTAAACGCTCTACAAACACCAAGAATGTACACACCATGAACCAATCAGTATAAAATTCTTCTCTTGAAGGATAATAAAATCTCCATGAGAGACCATCGTACCGCATGCCATAACTATAAAACTTAGGGCAGATAGTTAAGAAGGCTAAAGCTTTGATTTAGCTGGGCGAGTTCCGAGTCAATGAGGTGGCCGGTTCAAGTCTTATAACACTGCCGTTGGACAATGACAACATCATTAGACAGATGGAAATGAATGGACAACCTAATATATATTTTTCCAGCCAGGGAATGCCAACTGTTGGCTTTCCATATGTTTCAACCAGAATCAATTGTAATGAAGACCGAAATATAAAACATTTAAGGCAACTAAAATATCCAGCCCTTGAAACTTGAGTAGACCAACCATTTAAGCTAATATTTGTAATTGTCGTTGAAATTGTTTTGAAAAATATTTTTTATTTAAAAATATATATAAATAATATTTTTTTATTTTTATTTTTTTTATATTAGCATATAAAAATAATTTAAAAATATCAAAAATAATAATTTAAAATGGTTTTTTTAATATTTTTCAAAAAAAAACTTTTATAACATAATGATAAATAGGGGTATACCAAAACTGCCTTTTGGACTTTTTTTCGATGTATTGGGGGTGTTTATGAAAAAAATTATTATTATTTTTATTTATTTTAAATTAATTCTTTTTTGGAGTTTTTAGATCATTTTGACATGCTGATATCAAAAATAATTTTTAAAAAATATAAAAAATATTATTTTAATATATTTTTAAATAAAAAACACTTTAAAAAATAATCATAACTACACTTCCAATCAAACACTAAGTACATTTGTGTTTACACATGTTGCTTTCCAATGCATGCATTGTTTGCTTTTCATGTAAAGGTCCACCATGGTTTGCCAAATTCTTTTCCTTCTTCGTTATAGGGTTCTTCTCCGAAACTAGGTTGGTAGGAAAATTTGTTTATGGTCCCGCAACAAGTTTCTAGTTTTTCACTAAAAATCATTGTGGAAAATATATGATTTTTAGATTTTGGATTGCTCTTTTCTTTTCTTTTCTTTTTTATTGAGAGTAGATCTTACAAAATCAATTTGTTCTTTTTTTTTTATTTTTATTTGTACTATTTGGAATGAAAAATTAAATAAATGATAAAAACAATATTATAATTAATTATTTAAAGGGAACAAGATCAAAGCAATATTAACAATCAAAATCGGAGCAATCAAAACTTAATCTCTTTAGCATTATATTTCAATGTGTTTCTCTCGTCTTTTTGTAAATTAGAAACCAAATAATAATAATAAAAATAAAATTGATATCAAATTTGATTTTGTTTTTTAATTTTAAAAACTAAATAGACCAATATTTATAATTTAAAAAGTATAAAAACTACTATATATATATATATATTTCCTAAACTTTGTTAAAAACAATCATTATCTCTCTATTTTTTTTTCTGTGCTATTCCCTAATAAATTAAATTAGTTTAATAAGAGCCAAAAAAAAATAAAACAATGCAAATAGTACATTTACAATGACGGGACTCACAGTGTTTTCCCACGCGTTTTAAATTTATAATTAATTAATATTCTTTCATAGAAAACCGCAACTAAAGTTTGACCCAAATCAAATCCTTTCCATCTGAAAGCAAGTTTTGAAATTGTGACCGTTCTGTCCTATGGATCATCAAAATCTGTAGCTGTAGGTAGTGAAGGTTGGTGAGCAAAGCCCTCATGGGGCATGGGGAATTGTGCTGGATCCCACCATGGCAGCCATGCACTCGATCACCGATTTTGACGCGATCCTCGTTACTTGCAAGTGCAACCCATCAGCATAACCTAGTAAGGAAATGGACCATCCCAAGACGCATGTACTTGAATTAGGGTAAATGAAGAAGCAAAAGCCCTCAACAATACAGTTGTCTTCCCTTTTTTATTTTCTAGCTAACCGAAGAAGAAGAACATACTTTCCTATTTTTCACCTAAAAATATAAATCATCCAATAATAATATAAATTATATACTAAAATTTTATTTAAAAATATAAATTATTAGGTATGATGATTTTTTAACAAGGTATTAGAGATTTGTTAACTTAACGATTACGATTT
Organism: Salix dunnii; assembly: GCA_015731905.1. Lineage (NCBI taxonomy): Eukaryota > Viridiplantae > Streptophyta > Magnoliopsida > Malpighiales > Salicaceae > Salix > Salix dunnii. The sequence goes on along the minus strand of CM027671.1, from coordinate 14,207,461 downwards.
TAAATTTCATTTTCTTCATTCTATTTTATAAATATTAAACTTTATATATATATATATATATATATATATATATATATATATATATCACACAGTAACTTAAAGTTTAGATAATATTATAAATTAATATAAATAACCCAGTAACTTAAATTTTAGATAACATGTTTCCTTTGACATGTTCAGTCAACAACAAAACTTTTTCTGGCCCTCTCTCCTCCCATAGAAAAGCTAGCCCATATTTATCACACACGGTCCCTTAGCATCACTTGTTGAACCTTCTCAGCTGTTTCAAGCCACACACACACACACACACACACACACACACACGCTTTGCGGTACCAAACAAAAATCTCTGCCTAGATAAATCCCACAAATCCCCCTCACTTCCTCCAACTGTCCAATTTCTTGTTCTGATCTTACTTCCCTAGCTTACTTTAGCTGTATCAGTTAATTTTTCTGGTGTTGAAGTATGGCTAGGTTTGGTTTCTTTTACCTGATTTTTATTGGGATCCTGGTACTTCAATCTATGGCTGATAAATCTGATGTTCAACATGAAGGAGTGAAGCCAAAAGAAGTCGAAGCAGAAGAGAAGCCTGCATTAAGTCCTCTGCAGGAAGAGACAGAGTCAAGAGAAGCTGAAGCTCCTGAGATCAGAAGGCTTGGAAAGCATCATTCATCTGATAAGTCCGTTGCTGGTGGTGGTTTTATCATTGGTGGTCTTGCCACTGCCACTTTTGCTGCTGTTTTTTGCTATATTAGAGTTACTAGAAAAAGACATGGTGATCAAGGTGGCAAGTAATGTAATGGGGTTCAAAATCTGGCGATTCTTGTGAGTTTTTTTTGAGGCATTTTCTGTTTCTGATTGTTTAGAGTACAGAAAAGTAAAGGAGTGTCTTGATACAAAGGGGCGATCATGATGAAAAACACATTATGAAAGGATTAATGTATTCTTTTAGTTGTAATCTATATATTGTGAATATAAATGAAGTTTTTCTAAACATTTTGGTGTCTCTGGTGTGGATGTTTGGGTTGATTCGCTGATAATTAGTTGTTACAGGAGAAATCGAAGAAATGGAGAGATACTGTACACTTTTCTTGGAAGAAACGAAGATTTATCATCAAAAGAATTCTTTGATCATGCCATTTGTATTTCTCTGAGAGACAAAGGTGATCTGATGCCCTTCAGTCTTCAGCTTTTGTTCCAGGCTATCCTCTGATAAATGGCATCTGGTGGGTAGCGTCTTGGCTTATCAAATTTCTCGAGAAACCTCAAAAAAACCCCTCAACTATCTATATCAGTTGTTGATTCCATTCAAGTTTCTGGGGGGACTTGATTGAGGTTTGCCCATTTTTCTTCACCTTAGAGCACTTCAAGTCATTGTTGATCCAGTACGCAGATCCAAGTGTGAGATTGTACTGGAGATCCATGTCCTGTAAACAAAAAACAAAAAACATAAGTACTGCAGATTTTGTCCTATGAAATGTGGTGTTCCCATGAGGACTGGTTTGGTACTTTGCCAGCTTAGAAGGATTCCAAATGTGTGGGAACAGAAGAACATAGATAGCAGTGTGAAAACCAAAAGTGCTATGGAATTTTTGAAGTCTCTCTTCAAGGACAGATCATATTATTCTTTTTTATTGTCTTACATATTATTATTATTTTAAATATATATATATATAGGGAGAGAGGGAGGGGGGGAGAGAGAGAGAGAGAGAGATCTCTTTCTAGAATCTTAAATCTGGGCTGGCAAAGGCAGAACTACCCAAATAAATGCCAAGAGCAGTTTAGGTCAAGCTATTAAGGGGGTGTTTGGGAGTCTGGTTGTTTTTGTTTTTTAAAGTATTTTTTGTGTTGAAATGCATCAAAATGATATTTTTTATTTTTTAAAAATTATTTTTGACATCAGCACATCAAAATAATCTAAAAACACTAAACCGCCGGTTTTTTTTTAAAAAAAAAAAACAACAAAAAACAACAAAAAAAACAAATTGAATCTCAATGCCAAACGTGCCGAAAGACACCCCAGGCAGAACCATTTACTGCAAAGCAAGATTTCAACTAATTTTCCTTTCTTAATATATCTTAATTAATTAAATAGTCCCTTAATTATATGCTGGCCAAGGAGGACCACTTTTGTCATGTGCCCTAAACTAGAAATTTTTTTAATGTCCCCACCAAGTCTTGATTTTCAGAGCTACGATTGACTTAAAACTGAGTCTGATGCCAACTGTTTGACACCAAATTGAAGTTTTGACTTTGGCAATGACAGCACATATCAGGCTGTGAGCTTCTTGACTCTAGTTAATGTTGGAGGTCGTAGGTTGAATCTTAGGTTGCCAGTACATTTGATCTAGAGAGCAGATGGGAAAAACCAGTTGCCTACCAAGATTTTGGGTTGTTTGTAAATATGTATGGAAATATATTTGGAAAAAAATTAATTTTTTTATTTATAAATTTAAATTAAAAACTTTTAGATTATTTTTATGTGTTTATGTTAAAAATAATTTTAATAAAAGAAATAAAAATAATTTTAATATATTTCTAAATAAAAAATATTTTAAAAATAAATTTAATTAAACTACCAAACACTCAACTGTTTTGCACTCAAAATTCATGATAGAGGTATCCATTTATTATATTGACAGTGACATTTGAGCATCATCTACCTAATGAGTTTTTGTTTTTCTTGTGTATTTTTTTTTATTTAATGATTTTAATATATAATTGATATACAAAATAATGTTTGTAAGAAAACTTGGATGACATCACCAACACACTAAATACCAGTTTAAAATTATATTTGAGATTGTTTTTGAAAATATTTTTATTTAAAAATATATTAAAATAATATTTTTTATTTTTTAAAAATTATTTTAACATTAATATAATAAAATATCTAATAACATCAAAATTCTTTAATTTAAAAAAATAATTTTTTTTTTCAAATTTCCTTGAAAACATTTTTGAAATATAATATTAAACACCTCTATCCAGACTAAGTTTTTTAACGACCATTGAAAAGGGTCAAGCAATCAAAACTTATTAAGTGCTATTTGGATATATAATTGAAATTATTTTTAAAAATAATTTTTATTTTTATTTTTTTAAAAATATTTTTGATATCAATACATAAAAATAATATAAAAACACTAAATTTTTTAATTTAAAATAAAAAATATATTTTTTAAATTTTTTTCAAAAACACTTTAAAAACACACTAACAATGTCTATTCAAGAAAAGTGGATGGATGGATTGGTACCTCATGATATCAGGTATTAAACGGGATATCCTGTGTAGGATCATATTACCAACCCAAAAAGAACTCTAGAAGGAGTGGAATCAAATGCAACAGGCTAGTCTCTAAATTAAACGGGCTTGCGGTTCAGGCCACATTTACAGTCCCTAGAAACGAAGCACAGATGAACTAATGTGTATTTAGAAAGCCTCCACATTCCCTCCCCAGTCTCTTCTCCAATCGAGAACTTCCCTGCAACTCAATGGCTTCTTGCTCCCATTGGTGGCATGCACCAGTCTACTTCATTGCCTCTGCAGTCTTGGCATTCATAGCAATCTCCACTGCATTGAATTCACCTCCCAGCAAAGCAACAAGACCACCCAGACCAATAAGCAATCACATATCATTGAATGCATCAAGAACTCTAAGGGAATCTGGGTTCAATATCATGGCTACCCTTCTCTTGATTTCCCCTGAGATGTTCTTTTCATCTCCTGACACAACCATCTTTGCCATTAAAGACTCTTCCCTCGTTAACACCTCTATCCCTCCCTGGTTCTTGAAAAATCTCCTTAAATACCACACCTCTCCTATGAAACTATCCATGGAGGATGTCTTCAAGAAACCTCAAGGCAGTTGCTTCCCAACACTTGTTGATCGAAAGAAACTTGCTGTAACCAAGATTGATGCAAAAGAAAGACTGGCAGAGATCAATCATGTATTGGTATCTCACCCTGACATGGTTCTTGAAAGACAGATTGTAATTCATGGTGTTCTTGCACCATTTTCATCATTAAGGTCTAAAGATGTTTACCTTGGATGGGAATCTATTCAAGCTCCAATTTGTGATGCCAACTCCAGTTTAGTTTCAGATGCTACTGACCCCAGGATCGTTTTGGAATGGACCAGGATTATCCATTTGCTTAGCTCCCACAGATTCGTGTCATTTGCTATTGGATTGAATTCTGTTCTTGATAGGATTCTTGCAGATCACAAGAATTTGAGTTCTGTAACAATCTTTGCTCCTCCAGAATTTGAGTTTGTGGCATCTTCATCACCAATGCTTGAGAAGATTGTGAGGTTGCACATACTGCCTCAAAGGGCCACGTACATAGATCTTGCTGCTTTGCCAGATAAACAAAGGCTGAGGACGCTGCTCCCTGATGAAGATCTTGAGATTACTAATAATGTTAATGTGACACAGGGTTTGGCCATTAATGGAGTAGAGATTGCAGCACCAGAAATCCTCTCATCCAAGGAGTTCATAGTTCATGGGATTACTCAAGCTTTCAAGATGGCTAAATTTCCTAATGCATCAAGATAGTGGATTAGCTTCATGATAACTGTCGATAAGCCTCCTGTTTACCCATGCTTTTGATGCACAGCCTGGATAGAATGGTTCCATTGTTGCTCCACCCTCTAGGTGTAACAAATGTCTTTATGCAGTTTTTGTTAGCTAAAAGAGCTCTAGTGTATCGACTCTGATATGAACACTTAATTGTATTTGTAGCTGTTAATTCAACCATTGTTAGTTAGGTGCTAACAGGTTTACAAACTTCTGAGGCTTCTAAATAGAATGAGTTGGAATAAGGTTATCTAACGTCCAACAAAACTTTTAGCTGGTTGTTTGCCTGTAGACCTTGCAGATAAAGCAACTTAACCCAGATGATTTTCATTTTGAAAATGAATAACTGGTTTAGCGCTAATGAAAAAACTTTTTGACTCAGTGAAAGTTTTAACAGGTACAAAGCGTTGGTGGATAGAATGAGGATTGTGAAAATGGAATTCTAACTGAACAGAATACAGAAACAAAGATACAGGGCAAGCATGCAGATAAACATAATAACTTAGTCTAAGAAATACCTTCATTGTAATGATGAAACCAGAAGGAAACATCTTAATCTACAATACATTACAGGAAGCAACCTAATACTGATTCTTGAAAATGGCATGGCCTGAAAAATGGACATGGAAGCAGAACTAAATGCCAGTCTTGTATGTACTACAGGAATAGACAGCTGGTGTTAATATTCAAGGACAAATAATATCAGAACTCTGTACGAAAATCTTACTGCATTTTTAGGAACACTTTGAGTGGATGCCATGTCCTAAATCTGACACTGAAGTGCCACCTATCTCTTAAGGATCAGGTGTCTAATGGCTAATCGTGAATTCCTCCATTGACAAACTTCATTTGCTAAAGCAGGTAAGCAGCTGAGCTTCATTCCAGACACATTGCTGATCATCAATGAAAACATTGAACTTGCCGACACTCAATTTGCGCTTTTTCATGGGCATACAGTACTTATGCCTCTTGAAGCCTTACTTTGATTGGCACAGAAAGCTACAGAAAAGCAATTTTTAAAGGACAAAGTTATTTACCAACTCAGGAAACGGATTCAACATAAAGATAGTATAGTAATTTTTTTCAAAAGGCAATACTCTACTCGCAAGCCCTCAACATCAGACAATTCATAAATATAATGTTATGATTATATCTAAATTTAGTCATACTAATTGTGCTCATCCAATTACGAATATTGGTAATTGTTAGTCTTGTTTTCATATATAAAATAACTGACACAAAAGATGCAAGATAATGTAGATGGCATAATAAAATCACAGTGCAGTTACTGAACTAAGAAAAGAACCAGCACTGCAGTCTCCTGATTCTCAATTCTGAGGAACAAAGACACAAACTAGAGCCAAACATACAATTCGTGTACAAAGAAACTCTCTAGTCAGATTCAAAACTGATATCATTTGAGCCACTGCAAGAGTGTGAAGAAACATTAAACATACAAAAATTAATTTCTCCAATCCTAATTTCTTCCCAAATGAGTTTTCCACATCCATTGCTATTTGCCAAAGATTATTAAGATTCAGTTTTGAATAATATCAACAAAGACTACAAATTTTCATTACCAGAAGAAAACTACAGTAATTGTCAAAACCATCAAAACTGATGCAATCAAATCAAATCACATCAAGTAAACAAGAAGCATAATTACCAAAGAAAATCATAAAGAAGAAGAAACGCCAACTCTCATAATAATCCTGGTCATCCTCATCCCAATCAATGTAACATTCTCAGCCCCAACAAATATAGACTTCCTAAACAACCCAGCAATTGCATCCACCTCTTCTCCACCACATTCCTCTACAACAACCAAACAAACCCCACCTTTCCTCACAGTCCTCTCCATCTCCCTAGCAAACCTTAAAGGAAACAAAGCCTCTACCAAATGAGCACTGAAAGCCAAATCAAAAACCCCATCAAAAAAGGGCAAGTTATTGGGGTCAGCCCTTTTAACTAATGGCAAAGAATCCACTATCTCAACACCAGTAACATCACTAACACCCATGTTTTTCAATGCCATCACTTCGTGTCCAGCACCAGCTGAAACACAAAGTACCTTGGTTTTATTGTTCAAAATATTCGAACTTTGAAAGAAATTTGTGAAGGAAGAGACTTGTGAAAGCCAAGATTTTGAGGACCAAAGTTTCAATCTCTTCTTATCAGGATCAATGTAAGGGCGGTTTAAAGAAGGGTCACATGTAGAAGAAGGAAATTTGAGGTGAGGTTTTGTGATGGGTGTGTTTGGAGGGATACAAGTTTCTGGGGTATGAAGGTAAAGGTAAAGAAGGGTGATTGTGGCGATGGTTATAAAAGCCAACGAGACTTTGTTTAAGAAGTTTTCTACGTGTTTCTCCATTTGGGTTTGGTTTTGTTAATGGAAGAGAAAAAATGGAAAGATTTGATTTTGATGCGTTGTTGATGGTGGAGAGAAGAGGAAAGAGGGATAAAGATACGACAGCTTTGCATGCCTGGAGCTTTTGTTGCTTTGCTACGATGTCGTTTCATGGGACCAAACTTAGTTATGTTTGGTAATTGAATTTTGTTTGTTTAGTTTTCGTGCTTGTTATTTTGAATTATATTAAAATGTTTTTTTAGTTTTTAATATCAAACACATTAAAATAATTAAAAGAATAATTATTTGATATTTTTTATGCTAAATATATTTTTAAAACTTGCACAAATATAATTTTAAATGAAAAAACAAGTGGGATTTAAGTCTTTAAATAGCATTTGCTTAAAAAATAATTCAATATTAAAAATAAAATTAAAAAAATATTTTTTCGAAGCAACAAAAAAACCCTTATATAAACAGGTCCATTTTAAAAGTATTTAAAAAAAAATATATTTATATTTATATTTTAAATTAATTTTTTAGTATTTCTTGATTATTTTAATATGTTAATGTTAAAAATAATTAATAAAAAATAAAAAAAATATTATTTTGATATATTTTTTAATAAAAAATACATTAAAAAATAACTTAAACCACATTATAAAATGCATTAACTTGTTAACATTGTAATCATATATATAAAATTGCAATCACGTCACAGAAAAGAAAAGAGCATAAAACTAATTTCTTGTTAATGAGATATAAAATAAAATAAAAGAAATATATTTAAAATAAATAAATGTTAAAGAATGAATAAAAAAATAAATGACAGAAAACAAAATAAAATAAATTCATATCTCGATATTTTGAAAACTTTCCATTGCTTCATCAGAACAATAATTTTCGAAGCTCAATATTTTGAAAAAATGTGCATGGAAACTCCGCTTCATGAATGCAATAAATCTTTAGTAGGCACAGGCATTTTGCCTTGCTAGTTTCTTCTAGCTGATGACAGAGACAGGCATATGGCCATGTCTCTGCCATTTCTTACAAGGCCTCCAAACAAAGTCTTCTCTTTTGCTGCTCTCTGTCCCCATCCCTTTAAAATTCGACCGTTGGATCCTCCTTCATTAAAATTTCCCGCCTCCACTCTCAAATTCCTCGAAACCCATTATTCTTCATCTCTCAATTTGACAACCCACTTCATCAACAACAAGAAGAAGGATGACTACTCTGAAAGTACATTCAAACCTGATAAATTCTATGCGTCATTAATCGGTGTTTCGATACACAGAACCCACTTGAACCAAATCCATGCTAGGTTATTAGTAACGGGGTTGCAATATGGTGGTTTCTTGATAACAAAATTGGTTAACAAGGCATCGAATATAGGAGAAGTTAGCTGTGCACGAAAGTTGTTTGATAAGTTTCCTGACCCGGATGTGTTTTTGTGGAATGCGATTGTTAGGTGTTATTCTAGGCATGGTTTCTTTGGCCATGCTATCGAAATGTATGCAAGAATGCAAGTTGCGTGTGTTAGTCCTGACGGGTTCAGTTTTCCTTGTGTTCTCAAAGCTTGTAGTGCCTTGCCGGCGCTTGAAATGGGGAGGAGGGTACATGGACAGATATTTAGACACGGGTTTGAATCGGATGTGTTTGTGCAGAACGGTCTAGTAGCATTGTATGCAAAATGTGGAGAGATTGTGCGAGCTAATGTTGTTTTTGGTAGGCTCGTTGATAGGACTATTGTTTCCTGGACCTCGATTATTTCCGGTTATGCCCAGAATGGACAGCCTATTGAAGCCTTGTGGGTTTTTAGTGAAATGAGGAAAACAAATGTGAGACCAGATTGGATAGCGCTTGTGAGTGTTCTTAGAGCATATACGGATGTAGAGGATTTGGAACATGGAAAATCTATTCATAGTTGTGTGATTAAAATGGGACTTGAATGTGAATCTGATTTGCTTATTTCGCTTACCTCTTTGTATGCAAAATGTGGGCAGGTTATGGTTGCTAGATTGTTTTTTAATCAGGTGGAAAGCCCAAGTTTGATTTTCTGGAACGCAATGATTTCTGGTTACGTGAAAAATGGGTATGCCGAGGAAGGTATTAAACTGTTCCATCTAATGACAAGTAAAAATATAAGACCAGATTCTATTACTGTGACTTCTAGTATTGCAGCTTGTGCACAAATAGGTTCCCTTGAATTAGCAAGATGGATGGATGAGTATATCAGCATGAGTGAGTTTAGAAATGATGTGATCGTCAATACTGCCCTCATTGACATGTATGCAAAATGTGGTAGTGTAGATATGTCTCGCGTGGTTTTTGACAGAATGCCAGATAAAGATGTTGTTGCGTGGAGTGCAATGATGGTGGGATATGGATTACATGGGCAAGGTCGGGAATCTATCATTCTTTTTCATGCAATGAGGCAAGCTGGGGTGTCCCCAAATGATGTCACCTTCGTTGGGCTCCTTACAGCATGCAAAAATTCAGGTCTTGTAGAAGAAGGTTGGGACCTCTTCCACCACATGAGAGATTATGGGATTGAACCAAGGCACCAACATTATGCATGTGTGGTGGATCTTCTTGGGCGTGCAGGCCATTTAGATCGAGCTTATAATTTTGTCTTGAACATGCCAATTGAACCAGGTGTAAGTGTGTGGGGAGCTCTTTTGACTGCATGCAAGATCCATCGTCATGTGACACTAGGGGAATATGCAGCTGAACGGCTTTTCTCATTAGATCCATACAACACGGGGCATTATGTTCAGCTGTCAAACCTCTATGCTTCAGCTCGCTTATGGGATTGTGTTGCAAAGGTACGGGTGCTAATGAGGGAGAAAGGACTTACTAAGCACCTTGGTTATAGTGTGATTGAGATCAATGGAGAGCTCCAGGCATTTCAGGCTGGAGATAAGACACATCCAAGATCCAAAGAGATTTTTGAGGAAGTTGAGGATTTAGAGAGAAGGTTAAAGGAAGCTGGATTTGTCCCCCAGACAGAATCTGTTCTTCATGATTTGAATTACGAGGAAACAGAGGAGACACTTTGTAATCATAGTGAGAGACTAGCGATTGCTTATGGGCTCATTAGTACCCCCCCTGGAACTACCCTTAGGATAACAAAGAATCTTCGGGCATGTGACAACTGTCATGCTGCGATCAAGCTCATCTCAAAGCTGTTAAGTAGGGAGATAGTTGTCAGGGATGCAAGTCGTTTTCATCATTTTAAGGATGGAGCTTGTTCGTGTAGAGATTATTGGTGACAAGAATGGCTAATCTTGAGCTCATCCAAGAGGCTTGGTTAGTGATTTGTCCCCTTTCTTCTTCTTCTTCTTCTATTTTTTATAATTATTTCTTACTATTTTTCTTGATAATGTTGTTGGAATGAAGGGGAAACTTTGAAGATTTATTAAAATGTAATCCTTCAAATTTCTCAGGCACCGGTGCATGTTGGTTGATGATCATATTTGATCATTCATGGTCAACAGAATAGAAAAATCATTAAATCTAATAAACTATTTGTGGGAAAATGGCACAGTGCATTGCTTGTAAGGTGATCACTTGGTCTGAGTGTACTGGTTAGGCTAATCATCCTTTTTGGCCCCTGTGCCAGTGACTGGTGACTTGTTTAGTGGATATGGCAAAAGTGATTCACTTTGCTGTTTGTTCTTCATGGCCATACACCTGAGTGGAAATGGAATTTTTGTGTCACTGGCATCTATGTTCTGATGCACATGAATTGGTCTTTTTACCCTTTTGCAGAATGCCATGTGATTATTTTTATTTCCAATCTTCACAAGTCAAATGTCATGTTTTTGGTTGGCATGGTAACTTACAGATTTCCTCGTTGACATGTTTTTTGCTAACTTCAAGAACAAATAGAAGGGCTGCTTTTAGCTTTGCATGGAGTATGCACTCCCAAATTACTGCACTTGGATGCTGGTTTAATCAGTTGCTGTGCGCTTCATCTGATCAATAACAACCTTCTTTATTTGCAGGTTGTCTCGGAAGGTGGTTCCCATGTGACCGATAATCACAGTATCAAATCCCCAAAATTCGAAGTTGCTACCACTCTCTTCCACCCTATGTAGAAATGTGTTTGTCTGATGCTATGGTTAGTGTTTTTAACACCTGATATATGGTTACTATTTTACGTGTTTTGTATGACTGCGCATGTTCACATTTGTTTTTGCCAAACGCTTCAAGTAGCAGAGGAAAGGGAGGCAAGAAATCAATTGAAGTCTCTGCCAAAAAAGAACTGTTCTAACAAGGTGCAGCCAGACGCAGATGAATCAAGCTCCTACATTCGGTATTCGCACGTAGGAAATTCAGTATTTAATGCTAGTTAGACCTGGAGGTTCGGTAAATTCCCTGGCTTGGGTGCTCATGTTGGGAGGCTCTGGTACCTGGAAAAGTGGATGACATGATAACAAGAAATAAGGAGCGGCGGCTTGCATGGGGGTGGTACATGCATACAGAGTTTGTTTAATACAATCTCAAGCCCGATGGACAGAAGGCCTTTATGATTATATAGTAATGAGGCTCTCTTTCTTAATTAATTGAGATTCCTCAATCATGTTTTTTTTTTTTTTACATATATATTTATAACAAAAAAAGTTAGTCTACATTAATTTAGGATGTCACAGGGGAATCAGACACATTCATCTAAGGGGAAATAACCTTGTTGTGATTATGTGGTTTAATTATTGAAACCATGTTTTCTTTGAGATATCTATTAAATTCAGAAATGATAATTTAACCCAAATTAGATGAGACTGAACCGAATTAAATGAGGGATTTTTTTTAATTAATAGATAGAAAATAAATTATAAATATATTAGAAACTGATCAGTCGTTGCCATATCAAATTAAATTACTTTTTGTGGAGCTATATGGTCGCAAACCCTAATACTCTAATAAGCCTTTTCAATATAAATCAATTACTATCTTCAACCATTTTCTTTGGTTTTTTTTTTTTTTTTGGGATCGAGTTAACTATAAGATTCTTTTTCATTAATTCTGAATATTTATGAATTATTTTTCGTTTTTTATATCAGCCATCATAATTTAAATCACCTGCTATTACCTTCTGTATATTTGCATTCCACATGTTGGGCCTAAAAGTATCAATAAATTATAAATATTTTTTAAGATATTTTTCCAAGAAATAAAAAATACACTTTGTTGGGCCTTTAAGGCCCACGGTTTGATTTGGGCAGTTAAGAGCTGACCAGACAGTCTCCTCTCTCAAAAAAAAATAAAGCGACTCCTTTCCTCTTTTAATTCCACCGCTGCGCACCTCGAGCATCCACAGTGTCGCAAAAAAAAAAAAAAAAATGGGAAGCGGAAGAAGAAGAAGCGGCGGTGGAGGTGGAGGAAGCGGAGGAGGAAGAAACCAAAGACTGCTTAAACACCACATAGACACCTGCAACAAAAAATTCTCTACAACAGACGACATAGTCCACCACCTCCGCAATATCTACCCCAATTACCGCCGCATGGAGCTCAAAACCCTAACTCGCATTGTCCAGCAAACCCTAAACCAGCAAACACCGCCGCCAAAGAAATTCAGAAAACATGAACTGGAAACAGAATCCGATTCCGAAGACGAAGAAGCAAACCTTAGCACGCCTGTGAGTAAGAAGCAGAAGCGAATTGATGAGAGTGAAGAAAAATTGATGCAGATTGAAAATTCGTATTCTAGAAGAAGGAATCGAAATCGGAGCCCGGTTATGGTTTCCAGTTCGGATACGGAATCCAGTTCGGACTCGGGTTCGGATTCTTCGACGTCATTAGAGCCACCGAAGTTTGATCTGATGAAATCAATGTTAAGGGAAAGTTATGGGCTGGCGGAGAAAAATATGGAAGTTGAGCTTGCTAATGATAGAAAAGAAAGTATTACTAGTAAAGTTGACATGATTGAGAGAAATAGAGGGGTAGGAAAGCCAAAAGGAGAGGACTTGGTGGGTAGTTTGGGGAAACTGAAAGGTGTGCTTGGTGAGGATGCGAAGGGGAAGGAAGGGGGGCCAAGGTTTCAGGATTTAGGGGGTTTAAGTGGGATTTTAGAGGAGTTGGAAATGGAGGTGTTTTTGCCATTGTATCATCCAAATGTACCGTTGAGACTTGGGGTTAGACCTATAAGTGGGATTTTGTTACACGGGCCACCTGGATGTGGGAAGACTAAGTTGGCTCATGCTATTGCGAATGAGACTGGGGTGCCTTTTTACAAGATTTCTGCTACTGAGGTTGTTTCTGGTGTTTCAGGTACGGAGCTTTACGTGGGAATTTTTTTGATGTTGGTGTTGAAGGAGATGTGCTGTTTTGGTGTTTGAATGTGCTCTGTTTTTTTCAATTTCTCTGGATGTCATTCAATTTGTTATAATGTTGCAATGATGACGTTGAGGAGTCTGAGTACTCAATTTTATAAATGCAGAATCGTGATGGTATTTGTTGGGTTTTCTTTACTGGTAGTTCTAATCTTCTAGATTACCTATGATTTGTAGAAACATAGGGTTTTAGCGTGGACAATGTGGTTGCCATGCTGTTTGCTGGGATTTCTTCCACTTTATTAATGCTAAATGTTGGTGTTATTTGTTCTTTTTAAATGGTTTTTGTCAATATAGGCTTTTCAGTGATTGAAGTTTGATTATAATGTTTTGTAATGCAATGTTGAGTGTTTGAATTGGTTTTGTGGTTATTGCTCATGGATGCATTTGTTTATTTCTTGAACGAAAGAAGTCAGGCAGTTCGCATGTGCAGTATCAGAAATGCAAAACCAGAGTGTTTTCACGTCTCTTTTCCCCTTAATGATCTATTCAGTGAAGTGGTTTTTGGTGTGTAGAAATAAGCCCTTTACTGGTTATAATTCAATTATCATGCTTTTTGCTGTGATCTTGGCCTTTATCATGTACTGTGAGTGAATCCCACAATGGAAAATCTTCAAGTGAAGCTACCTTGGTGACTGACATTGGTTCATTGGGGAATCTCAGGTGCATCCGAAGAAAATATCCGAGATCTTTTCTCTAAAGCATACAGAACTGCACCATCTATCATTTTTATTGATGAAATTGATGCAATTGCTTCAAAGAGAGAGAATTTACAGAGAGAGATGGAGAGAAGGATTGTGACGCAATTGATGACTTGCATGGATGAACATCATAGGCTAGGACAACCATCTGATGACAGTTCCAGTTCAGAAAGCTCCAATCGAATACCTGGAAATGTTCTTGTTATTGGAGCTACAAATAGGCCTGATGCAGTTGACCCTGCACTAAGGAGGCCTGGAAGATTTGATCGCGAGATTAATTTAGGTGTTCCGGATGAGAAAGCTAGGGTTCAAATTCTTTCAGTGCTCACTAAAAGTTGTACTCTTGAGGGTTCTCTTGATATTTTGCAAATAGCTAGGTCCACACCAGGTTTTGTTGGAGCTGATTTGAATGCTTTGGTTAACATGGCTGGTAATCTTGCCATGAGGAGAGTTGCTTCCCAGAGAAAATCTGAGCTATCAGGACAGTTGATAGAGAAGGAAGAAAATGAGGATTGGTGGAAGAAACCTTGGTCACCTGAGGAGATGGAAAAACTTGCCATCACAATGGCTGATTTTGAGGTAATCTGCAACTGCATTATCTGTCATTGTCTCAAGCTCTCTCACTACAAAACTGGTGTACTTCAACTTCTGTTTATGCTTTAGCATATGACTTTCCTGTTGTCTAAAAGCCTTAAAAAATCTTTTATGTTTTCTATATTCCCTGGTTTGTTTGAGAATAGGATGAAAATTAATCCCCTTTTTTCACTTGCAGAAAGCAGCTAAGCTAGTTCAGCCCTCATCAAAAAGAGAAGGATTCTCTTCTATCCCTAATGTCAAATGGGAAGATGTTGGTGGTCTTGATGATATAAGGGACGAGTTTGACCTCTATATTATTAGTCGTATAAAGTATCCTGATGATTATCAAGTAACCATAACACTTTCTCTGCCTCCTTCACTTCCTCCCTTTCCTTTTCTTTTTCAGTTTCAAAGTTTAGCCAATTTTTATATTTTGATTTTCTGTTGAATGTAGTTTCTGCAACATAATCGTATCTTTTCAAAGCACTTTATTTCTCTTGATAAAGGATTGCACATTATTGACGTGTAACAAATAGATAGTATTTCTTTGTTTGGCTAATGCTTGATAATTTTAATTTCCTTCACCTCATTGCATTTATTCTGAATAGCAGTTTGCACTAGGTTATAACTTCATATGTATTGTATTTATTATTTTAAGTTCTGTTAGATTTAGCATGACAACATAGTTCTACTGTTCTGGTTGATTCACTTACTAATCACGCATGCTATTTGTATATACAGAAATTTGGAGTGAATTTAGAGACAGGGATTTTGCTCTATGGACCTCCTGGCTGTGGCAAAACAATGATTGCTAAGGCTGCTGCTAACGAGGCAGGAGCTAACTTTATTCATGTGAAGGCGAGTCCTTCCATTAATTCCCTCACTCAATCTGCAACCCCCCCCCCCCCCCCACCCCCCCCCAATTCAATTCTTTTTTGGTGCCTTGATACCACAGTTTTCTTACTAAATCTGTCTTACATCAATGATCTTGATTTCCATGATTTATCAGGGTCCTGAACTTCTGAATAAGTATGTTGGAGAAAGCGAACTGGCAGTTAGGACATTATTCAGTCGTGCAAGAACATGCTCTCCATGCATAATCTTCTTCGATGAGGTTTGTGGCTCTCCTTTACTTGTATTTATTGGTATCCAGTTATTTAATTTGACATAATGGAGACCTAGATTGGAAAGATAGATGACTGAAATATTTGGTACATCCCCTACTTTAATGAACTCTGTATTTTTTGTGCATGTTGGAAATTTGTACAGTACTCTGTATTTGGACTGTTCTTTCTTAGATCTATTTGACTTCATTTTGTGAGATTTTCATATTATGACCTGTAGTCATTGGTTTTTTCTGGCCAACGAAGCTTTCTTTACAATGTGCACTTCTTTGTTATCTGAAGTTCTTCAAATTTTCTGCCCTAAGGACCAATTTATTTTGTTTTGTACAGGTGGATGCTTTGACAACAATGCGTGGAAAAGAAGGGGGATGGGTTGTCGAGAGGCTCTTAAATCAGGTCAATAAGATGCAATGACATAATCTGAATTAAAACATCATTTTTTCTCTCTGTCCTCCATATCATCAACTTGTTCCCAGTACATGTGAATTAAATGCAATGCTTATGATTGCAGTTGCTTATAGAGTTAGATGGTGCAGATCATCGCCCTGGTATTTTTATCATTGGTGCCACTAACAGGTACACTAATCTCTCTCTTCTTTCATTCTCCTCTCCTCTCCTCTCCTCTCTCTGAAGCTGGTTTCTCTGATGGCAGACCTGAGGTGATGGACCCTGCTGTCCTGCGGCCTGGTAGGTTTGGCAAACTTCTTTATGTCCCTCTGCCAAGTTCAGAGGATCGTGGATTGATCTTAAAGGCTCTCTCTAAAGGGAAACCTATTGATCCTAGTGTTGACTTGGCTGCCATCGGGCAAATGGAGGCTTGTAAAAATTTTAGCGGGGCTGATCTTAGGAAGCTGGTTTGTCTATGTTTCTATTAGTCTCGTCTTTTTATTGACACATGTTAGAGTTGGAACACATTCTAATTCATGTGCTACTTTCAAGAGGTCTTACCTCACTTGACCAGCCTTTGCTTCTTAACAATTAAACTTGGATTGGAATTATTTCCCAGATGGAGGAAGCCGCAATGACTGCTTTGAAGGAGGCCAAGAGACAAAGACATTTGAATGAGACTTCAGGTACAATCACAGCAACTCAAAATGAGCCATCGGTTAACATCACAGCCACTCATTTTGAGCAAGCCCTTGGTAAAATTTCACCATCCGTGTCAGAGAAGGTAAGTTCTCACTTACTGATGTCTAATAACAGATAGTAGAAATCCTCGCTTATATTCGTTCAACCCCTTTTTCTTTGTAAGCAGCAAATACAATATTATAAAGCTTGGTCAGAGAGTTTCAAAGCAACATGAGAAGAAACATAAACTAGCTTTTGATGCACGATAGAAGATATTGAGCCAGGAATCCTTGAACATAATTCATTGCTTGCGTTGACAATCCGTGGGTGAAAATTTTGTTAGTCCTCAGAATTTAGTTGCACTAAGTTATTTGGAGGTGCGGGAAGCTGTCTCCTGTATGGAAATTTTGTTTTTGTTGTATTTTTGTGTTGCCATTTTCCTCTCTTCCCATGTTTGTTGAGGCAGATGACACAATACAAATGATAAAAAGGTGTGCTCTTGAATGAAATAAAAGAATGCCTTGTCCTCTCTCTCTCTGTTTGTTAAACTTCAGTTTTATCCCTATAGATTCATCACCATTCCACTCCACCAGAAGTTTGAAACTTCTCACCCCTATAGTTTCCAAAATTGATTATGTTTATGAGTTTTTTTTTTTTTATATATATATATATAAAATGTTTCCAAGTATTTTGTGAGTATTATGGTATTTTAGTGGAAAAAAATGAGAAGATATAAAATAGTAAGGGTAAAATTGAAACATTTGAAAAACTATAGTGGTAACATTGTTGAAATGTTAAACCATGGGGTAGAAGGGGAACACTGATGAATCTATGAGGTTAAAATTACAGCTCTCACTTCTTTTAAGTTCGTGAAAGTATTATTGCTCAGTGTCAGTGGATAGATGCAAGCGCCAATTGAAGGAGAAGTAGAAGGCTTCTTGTACTTGTTTGTCTAAGCAAACCTTGTTGACCTCGTAAACCGATGGTATTGTTGCTCAGGCTCAGGGTGTTCTAGTTTCGAAACTTTTGGTGATGGCAATTGCCTAAAAGGGGGAGAGAGAGCATTCATAGCACGTCTGGAAAAGTGGATTCCTATCAGTAAAATTGCTAAAAATGACTTTCTTGGTTAACAGAATGCGACTAAATTTGTCATACAATGCCCCGTTGCCTCCACACTTCCCTTACCCTTTGAATTTATCAACAAAACCTGCCTCTGCCAGCTCCCCCTTTCCTCTCCTCAACACAAGTTTACTTCCATCATGATTTCTAAGACTATCATAATTAATGCATAATGCTATTGGGCACCATGTGAAAGACTACGAGCTCATGCTTTCCTCATACTGGTCTGATGATGGAAAACTCCAAGATTCCCTATCTTCCCCCCCCCCCCCCTCAGAAACAGGTGTGTTAAAGATTTGAGGCTTGTATATAGTGAAATCTTGTGACTATGGTTTCGAAGGGGCTTGAGCAATTAAGGTCAGTGTTTCTAGTGTTAAGTAATGATGTGGCGTATGATTTGATTTGTGTGTATTTCTCGAAAAATTTGTCTATCGATGCGTGTCATGGATTGAAGGACGAAAAGATGTATTCATTGAGAATATTATTTACCGAAATGCAAGTGAGTGTTGCTCATTATCTTCAGCTACCATGTCTCTGAAGCTTCTCAATAAAAAACTATGCTTCCTGTTGATGCTGACAGCTATAATTTTGACAGTCACTGACATCCTTATTTGCTGCCACACCAACTTGAAATCTTTTCCTGCTTTTCCAAGCAAACTAGTTGCTGCAGCATTGTTAAATTTCCCTCTCCATTGTTGACCATCCACCTTTTGGAGCGATATATGGTACTAGATTGCTACCTAGTAGTTCTATAACTAAAATTGTACATAGCTCCTAACTCGATCCTCTGCCTGCTACTATAAAACCTCACTCTGTCTCTTCCTTAGACATCAAACACTTCTAACCAAGATCGAGCTCGATTTACATAAGCATTTTTTTATTGTTTCTAGCAGTATAGCCTGAAAACTAGAAGATGAAGAAACAGTACTCAATCTCCTCCATTTCATTTTTTCTTCTTTTCCTCCATTGCACCAATACCTTTGCCCAGTCGCCAGCAGCAGCCCCAGCGCAGGCACCAGCAGCAGTTGTAGCACAACCTCCAGCCGCAACTCCAACTCAGGTAGCTGCTCCAAACGGCATCACCAACGTCACCAAAATCCTTGAGAAGGCCGGCCATTTCACGATCTTTATCCGCCTTTTGAGATCCACCCAAGAGGAAAACCACTTATTCTCCGCGCTCAATGATTCAAGCTCTGGTTTAACCATCTTCGCACCGACAGATAGTGCGTTTTCGGAGCTCAAATCAGGAACTCTCAATACTCTAAGTGACGGTGACAAGTCTGAGTTGGTGAAGTTCCACGTAGTTCCAACATTTCTATCCACCTCCCAGTTCCAGACCGTAAGCAATCCTCTTGGGACATGGGCTGGAACAGGTAGTAGGTTGCCACTTAATGTCACAAGTTATCCAAACTCGGTGAACATAACCACAGGACTAACCAATACAAGTTTATCTGGCACGGTATACACGGACAACCAGCTAGCCATCTATAAGATCGAGAAGGTGCTGCTTCCTAAGGACATTTTTGCTCCTAATGCTCCAGCTCCAGCACCAGTACAGGCACCTGCACGAGAAAAGCCTACAAAGGCGGTTCCCGAAACAACTGTAGAGAGTCCCGTGTCTCCTGTTGATATATCTAGTGCGCTTATGTTCACACATAATAATGTGGCGGGATCAGTTGTCATAGTTGCTGCTGCAATGTTTACTCTGTAATGTAGAAAGGTTTGAATCTTGAGATGATATTGGTGGGGTTGGGTCTGGTTTTGATGTTTTATTTTTCTGAGCTGTACTGAATCTATTGAATAATTCCGATTTACCTTGAATCCTGTCTGCGTGTTTTGAGTTTAGGATTACAACTTAGTTTTGAGATTTTATTTAATTTCTCGGTACTTGGTTAGTCAATTTTTTTTACTGTAATCCTGGTGTCATCTAATCATTTCCTAGTTTTCGGCTAGGTAAAGGTGGTTGGATTGGTGAATCAATTGCTGGGGATGTCTACTTACTGGAGGATGAGTAGTAAGTGGGATTTTTGGTGGAGATGAGGTTTGTCCAGCTGAGAAATCCTATTCTGGGGGTTGAAGTTTTGCTTGCAAGTTGTTGACATCCTTTTTCCTGGATATTAACTTGCCGAAGGTTCTTAGGGTTCGTTCCTCTCGGGATGGTTCTTCTGATGCAGATCATAGGGGGATGTCGAATAAGTGTGGTGAATATGGGGCAAACTATCATGAGAGTAGAGGAGAAAAAGCATGCAGGAAAGCTGATTTATTTTAATCCCATGAAGTATGATTTTCATGAACTTATCGAGTTAGATTCAATCCAAAGTTCCTTTTCTTCCACGGATTCTACGATTAGGAGCATTCGAGCTTACATTCGTCCTGATATTTTCTGGACAGAACCCCCAGCATTTCATGCGAAACTTGATTGAGAGATTACATGATCATGCTTAAATATATGATCATTATAATCGTTGAGAATCGTTTCCCGAAAAGCTCAATGTTCAAGAAATTTTCTTCAATTTCTCCCAGGGAGAGCTTTCTCTTCCTCTATGCTGAGAAATGGATGTGTTAATATTTTGAGGCTTAAATATTATTTTCAGTAAAATAACGAGCATTGCCTTCATGGGGTTTGATTTCCTGAGGTCATTGATTCAACATTTCTTGGAAATTGCTTTTTACCAGATGACTTTGTGGGTGACTTGTTTTCTGGGTGTGTGAGTTCGGAAAGCGTATCTCTTGAAGGTTACTAGGAAATGAAGAATGTAAGAAATTGCTATTGAAATGTGAAATAGCTAAAACTTGGTTCCTTCACTAACAAGGATGCATTGCCTGATATTCCTCCTGGTACAGATCTTGGATCACTAGAGACTATTCATTTTAAGGCTGGGAGGTTGTATGGTTTCAAGTCAGGTTTCATATTAGCCAATATTTCATGCCAAGCATCTTACTGTACCATGTTGCAGGAATGAGTTAATCCCTTCTTCTTCTTCTTAATCATGCACTCTTCACGTTTCCAGTTACTGTTACGTTAGAGTGAACTGATAGCTGTTTATTCATTTTTTCTTAGGAAATTAATATCAAACAATCATTTCATCTAAAAATTATTCGGTAAAGTCTAATATATGATTTGTATTATTCTTGAATAAATTTTTAAAAGTTAAAGTTTTTTGGGCTTGAATCTTGTATAAATTCACTCTATGCTTCATTTCTAGCATATAAAGTGAGTGATGAGATTCAAATTTATGACTGCTTTATCAATAAAAATTTGATACCATATCAAAAAATCATCTCATTTTTTGTGCTATTAATTAGAAGAGAGAATGAGATGATAAGATTTGAATTTGTGATCGCTTGGTCAACTATGTTATAATATTATGCTAAAAACTATCTCATCTAAAAACTTCAATTGTTAGGTAGAGTTCATAATATAAATTATATTAATTTTTAACAATTAAAGTATACAAATTAATTTATACATGTTGTATGACAATGGTGAAAACATATATTTTCGTTGTGATTTTTGAATTCTTACAGGTATGGTTCGAATCAAAATGTAGTTCTCTTCGATCTATAACTTTATAGTTTTGTTAATTTGAATATGATACAAAATAATATAAATTATATATTAAAATTTCACTTAACAACTTAAATTTTTATATTAAGATTAAAAATGCTCTTTGATAATCTTTAGAGGTTTAATGACTAAACAATCATGAGCTTGAATCTTACTATCTTCATTCTCTTTTCTTTAAATCTTAAATCTTAAGCTTTTGAGTTAAAAATAGTTTTTTTTTTGGCAGAATGTTTGGTTGGACATGTCACCAAGTCTTAGGAGTTTTAGATGCAGAGATGGGTCAGTAGAGAGTGCTTGTCCAAATCTTACCTCATTACAGATCAGCTGTTTTGATGTTAAACTTCATGCTCAAATGTTCTGCGAGTGATGATTCAGAAAGTAGTTGCTGCAGCATTGTTAAATTTCCCTCTCCATTGCTGACCTTCCACCTTTTGGAGCGAGATATGGTACTAGATAGCAACCTAGTAGTTTTATAACTGAAATTGTACATTGCTCCTAACTCGATCCTCTGCCTGCTACTATAAAACCTCACTCTGTCTCTTCCTTAGACATCAAACACTTCTAACCAAGATCGAGCTCGATTTACATAAGCATTTTTTACTGTTTCTAGAAGTATAGCCTGAAAACTAGAAGATGAAGAAACAGTACTCAATCTCCTCCATTTCATTTTTTCTTCTTTTTCTCCATTGCACCAATACCTCTGCCCAGTCACCGGCAGCAGCCCCGGCGCAGGCGCCAGCAGCAGTTGTAGCACAACCTCCAGCCGCAACTCCAACTCAGGTAGCTGCTCCAAACGGCATCACCAACGTCACCAAAATCCTTGAGAAGGCTGGCCATTTCACGATCTTTATCCGACTTTTGAGATCCACCCAAGAGGAA
Source organism: Salix dunnii (assembly GCA_015731905.1). Classification (NCBI taxonomy): domain Eukaryota; kingdom Viridiplantae; phylum Streptophyta; class Magnoliopsida; order Malpighiales; family Salicaceae; genus Salix; species Salix dunnii. The sequence continues at coordinate 14,185,165 of CM027671.1, read as the reverse complement.
AACCACTTATTCTCCGCGCTCAATGATTCAAGCTCTGGTTTAACCATCTTCGCACCGACCGACAGTGCATTTTCGGAGCTCAAATCAGGAACTCTCAACACTCTAAGTGACGGTGACAAGTCTGAGTTGGTGAAGTTCCACGTTGTTCCAACATTTCTATCCACCTCCCAGTTCCAGACCGTAAGCAATCCTCTTGGGACATGGGCTGGAACAGGTAGTAGGTTACCACTTAATGTCACAAGTTATCCAAACTCGGTGAACATAACCACAGGACTAACCAATACAAGTTTATCTGGCACGGTATACACGGACAACCAGCTAGCCATCTATAAGATCGAGAAGGTGCTGCTTCCTAAGGACATTTTTGCTCCTAATGCTCCAGCTCCAGCACCAGTACAGGCACCTTCACGAGAAAAGCCTACAAAGGCGGTTCCTGCAGCAACTGTGGAGAGTCCTGTGTCTCCTGTGGATATATCTAGTGCGCTTATTTTCACACATAATAATGTGGTGGGATCAGTTGGTATAGTTGCTGCTGCATTGTTTGCTCTGTAATGTAGAACTATTTGAATCTTGAGATGATATTGGTGGGGTTTGGTCCGGCCGCGTGTAGTTTTTCTGTGTTGGATTGAAACTTGGTGTGTGTTGAATAATTCTGATTTTACTATGAATCCAGTTTGAATGATTTTAGTTTATGATTAAAATTGAGTTTCGAGGTTTTATTTAATTTCTTGAGCAAGTCGCTATTTATGTACTTGATTAGTTATACTTCATTTGTTGGGTTTTTTATGATAACCTTGTTGTCATCGAATCATGCTCCAACTTTTTCTTAGATAGTAGTGGCTGTGTTGGTGGTTCTATTTCTTGGAAGTCTAGTTAATGGAGGAGTAACTGGAGTGAGATTTTGGGAGGGTTCGGAGATTCTTCGGCTGCGATGCCTTATTAAGAGGTTGTAGTTTTTTCTTGCTAGTTGTTGACATGATATTTTTAATGAATAGTAGCTCACCAGGCCTGAAAGGAAGGCTTATAGGATTACTTCTGCTGAGGCAGAGATGGGGGGTGTCGGCTAAGAAGGTTGAGCATGGGGCAAACTATCAGGACATATTTCAGGAGGTTGCAGGACAATGGTGAAAGCTGATATTTCATGACAAGTTTTGGAAGTGGTTGGAATCAAAATGTACTTCTCTTTAATCTGTAAGATTATATATATATGGTTCTGCTGATGACAGCATTTGAATGCGAGGCTGAACACAATGCAAACGCGTAGAAAAAGCTACTTATCAAGAAATCAGGCTTCTGAAACAGAACCACCTTTACTAGGTTATTTCTTGAACTTCGATCCGCTGAACTTAATGTGAACAAAGCTGCTGTATTGCTCTCACACAGGAACCTTTTAAGATTTCTCAGAATGAATTTTTGTCTAGTTTAAGCAATCCCGCATCAGGTTAATATTTTTTTTCTCCTGTTTCAAAATTTATTAATAAATTAATTTTTTCAAGTTTATTAAAATAATGAGGAACAAATCTTACAAATTAAAAAGTTGAATGAGAATGAAATTGAAAAAATATAATTTAAATTATCTCAAATAAAATAAATAATAATCAAAATAAAAAATAAAGTGAATAAATTAAAATAATAATAATTAACATTTCATAAATTATTTAAATAAAATAAATAACAATAAAAAAAGGACCAAATTTGATAGATAAAAATTTTATAAAATAAGAACCAAAATTAATATAAATTAAATTTTGAGATGATTGAAATAAATATTCAAAACAAATTATATATAATCAAAACTGCTGGTGCTGATAATTAGAGAAAAGAGATGAAAATTCATAATAATTTTGAGAATTTTCTACCCAATTCTTAATATTTAAATATTTTCCACTTATAGGTCCGACATTTATACTGTGATATTAATCATTAACTCATGAATTTTTTTTTGAATTATTATCAATTTTTCATGGTTTCAATAAAATAATTATTAAATCTTTTTTTAATCATATATTTGAAACAAAATATAAATAAATAAAATCAATGTACACACACATTATTATTATTATTATTATTATTATTATTATTATTATTATGTTTTACTCCCACATACTAAAATTACATGTTTATAAATAATAAAAAATCCAAATCTAATAATAAATTCAAACACTAAAATTTAAAATTTACAAAAATAGACCCTCAAAATTATAAATTAAATTTGGAGAAAAATTGAAAACCTAGAAACACTGCTTGAAAATCCTAAAGGTGTTTATGTGATGTTTTCATAGAAAAATATAACACTGCTATTGGTGGATTAGACGTGAATATTACTGAATAAAAAGTATTGTGGTAATTGTATAAATCTTCATAAATATAAATAGAAAAAAAAAGATTTGAAATTTTAAGAGAGAGAATTGAGAGGAAAAAAAGAAAGGAGAAGAATAAGAGAAAAGAAGGAGAAAACAAGTATAAGGAATGTTATTACTTAAGATTTTGATTTTATTGAAGAGGTTTGATTTAATGTTGAAATTAATTATGAATTAACTGAACTGGTATGGATTAATTGTTATGGACAATGAGTTATTTGGAAGATTTTAGATAGAAATGATGATTTTGAGGATTAATTGATGTGTTTGGTGTAAGAGTATTGATAAATTTTGAAAAAAATACCCTAGTTGGAAGTGTTGACAGTGGTTTAGAGATTGAAAACGATAAAATTTCAGTTTGGTTTATTAATAAGTGCAAAATTTTAGTATAGTTATGAATTCATTATGTTTTTCCAATTTTACAAAATTACAATATATACCCCTAAAAATATGAGAAAGTTCTAGAATGGTCTATACGAAATATTAGTTTTTAATATTGGTTTGAAAAATAAGGGAGGCTTATTCAGTGAACTATTATCAATTGTATAATTTTTTTTATATATATTTTGAATTAGATTTCGGGAATTTTTAGACTATAGAAAAAATGGTTAGTTTGGTTGAAAAACATATGGAATTATGAGTTAAGCCCTTGGATAACTTTATTTAATAGATTTTTAATTCTTTTTAGTCATTTTTTAGTATATGCCTTTTATATTAAAATAATTCAGATATTTTACCCATGGAATATCGGTAAGATTTTTTCGGTATCTATGAAAAATATTATAAATATTTGAATTTCTAATACACATTAAATTATGTTTCTCGATAATATATATGTTGATTACCATTTTTCTTCGTTGGGATAAAGATAATCAATTGTCGAATCTAAATTCTTGATATGAGGCAACATACACTTTATTCACTGAATTGTTGAACTCACCCTTTTATTATTTATCATTTTCAGGCTTATAGCTTGTCAGAAGGTTATTTTTATTGTACTCCTAAAACCTGCTATTTTGGTTTTAATTGATGCTTTTTTTTTATGTTTAGTTAGTACTTCACAATTATAACAGTGTGTATTTAACTCTTGTATTAAGATAATAAAATTATATTATAAAGTTAATCTTGTTATGTCCAAATCTTCTGTCATTATAGATGATTTCTTTTTCATGTTAAGAAGCATGCTCAGCTGTTCTGCCAGTGATGATTCAGACAATCACCGACGTCTTTATTTGTCGTCACAGCCACTTGAAATCTACTTTTAGAACCTTTATTTTTTGCATTAGTATATTTGAATTGTTTCTGGCAGTATATCCTGAAAACTAGAAGATGAAGAAACAGTACTCAATCTCCTCGTTATCAGTTTTTATTCTTTTCCTCCATTGCACCAATACCTTTGCCCAGACTCCAGCAGCAGCCCCGGCGCAGGCACCAGCAGCAGTTGTAGCACAACCTCCAGCCGCAACTCCAACTCAGGTAGCTGCTCCAAACAACCACTTATTCTCCGCGCTCAATGATTCAAGCTCTGGTTTAACCATCTTCGCACCGACAGATAGTGCGTTTTCGGAGCTCAAATCAGGAACTCTCAATACTCTAAGTGACGGTGACAAGTCTGAGTTGGTGAAGTTCCACGTAGTTCCAACATTTCTATCCACCTCCCAGTTCCAGACCGTAAGCAATCCTCTTATGGACTAAATGTTAAGGGTAATGGGTTATCTTGAAGATTTTAGATAGAAATGTTGCTTCTGAGGATTAATTCATGCGCAGTTACGTTTATGCATAATAACGTGGTTGGATCAGTCGTTATAGTTGCTGCTGCAATGTTTGCTTATAATGTAGAAGGGTTTTGAAACTTGAGAGCAGATACGTTGGGGTTGGTTCCGGTTTTGTTTTATGATTCTGTTGATTTGGATTCCTGTTGAAATTTAAATAAGTCTAATTTTACATTGAATCCAGTTTGTATGATTTGAGATTGTTGTTAAGATGCGATGTTGATAGTTTATTAATTTCTTGTTCAAATTGCAATATATATACTTATTTTTTCCCCCACTGTCAACCTGGTGTGATCTACTTATTTCCTAGCTTTTGGTTAGATAAAACCGTTGCCTCTGTGGGGCTTGAGTCCCTGAGCTCAGTGTTTCTTGAATGTTGTTTTCTTCAAATTTGTGGGTGATTTGATTTCTGTGTTTGTAAATTTGGAAAGATTATCTGTTGAAGGTTGCAAGGGATGAAGAATGTAAAGTTCTGTTCTTTGAAGTTTCAGGAGCTAAAGCTTAGTTCCTTCACTAAAAAAAATGCATCAGTTGAGGTTGATGTTACTTGTCCAAATCGTGGGCCACTGGAGATCAATTTAAGGTAGGTAGCATTTCACGGACTTATCTGGTTTGATTGAAGCAATTATTTCATTCCTGGACAGAAAAAATGGTTAGTTTATTGGTAAGCATTGGAATTACTGAGTTACCCTTGGATTAACTTAATTTAATTGTTTTTTCTTTCTTTTTATTCATTTTTTGAAGTATATGTTTTATATTAATATAATTCATGGACAATGGTGAAAGCATATATTTCGTTGTGATTTTGGAATTCATACAAGTTAGATTTAAACCAGTATGCAGTTCTCCTAATGTATAGGTTAGAAGACAATTGATGATTCAAAAGAGAAGAAAATTCTAATTATCAAGAAATTAGGCTTCAGAAACTGAGCAACCTTTGCTAGACTGCTGTGTTATCTCTTAGTTTGGTTGGCCAAGTTCTGCTGCAAAAAGAATTTCTTTGCCATATTAACTGTCAGGAATTTAGTATAACCGATGAGATAGTGTCTTGTTCTATGCAGATGGATGCTTGTGTAAGTGTAGGATATAATACTTATCTTGTTCTTAATGACAGTTTTCATGAATGTTTGTTATTATACGCAGATGCTTGCATTGAGTGATGTTTATTTTTGGAAGTCCTCCCTGCAATCTCAGGGATTTTGAGTAACAAAATGATCACTCGAAGTTGGATCTGCATGGTACAGCTAATTTACTTGAAGTCTTGCCAATCTGTATGTGAAATAACCCGGACATTGCTCTTACAATGGAGCCTGTTAAGTTTTCTCTGAATGAATCTTTCTCCAGTTTAAGCAAACATCAGGTTTAGGTTTTCTCTCCAAATTCAAAACTGCTGGTTTTGTGACCAACAAGAATGTTTGCAGCAGAGATAATATAGATAGCAAGACTGATAGTGCTTTGCTGATTTTGTAAACCGGTTTGTTTTTTCGCACTACCACAACTGATATTACCATCGTTTATATACGCGCAGAAGTCTTTTATTGCTATAACTTTCTGTCAAGAAAGACTCCGCCTAATGCTATCTAAGGATCACAACACCATCCCTCAACTAATGGGACCTGCACTGACATGATTTTCCGCAGGTTTACTTCAGCAATAATTTTTACAAAATATCAGTAGATTGCTACAGAACATGCACTAGAGTATGTATAAAAAGTATCAAGATTGGTATGACATTCCTCCTTGAGATTTCTTCTGGATACTCAAGCTTGTTCCTGAGAAATTCAAATCTGACTTGAGAAAGAGCTTTTATGAATATATCTCCCAGTTGATTTTCTGTTTCACAATAGCTTAAGGTTGCCTTATTAGCTTTTTCTACATCATGAATTAAATGGAAATTCATTTCGATATGCTTGGTTTTGACGTGACTTGTTAGAATTCTCACAAATGCAATGGCTGAGTTGTTAATTTCAACTGTCCTTGCTCCACCCTGTTGCTGCTGCAGCTATGTACTATGCCTCTGCAGTGGTTTGAGCCATTGTTTTTGCTTGCTGGTCATCCAATAAAATGCACCTGAAACGAAATTTAACTCATAAAAAATTGTGCTCTACATATCAACTGAACGAGCCAATCACTATCTGTGTAGGCTGTCAATTCTGCATCTGCAGTAGCTTCAAACCAAACTCCAAAATCAGTGTTCCCCTAACATATCTTAGAACATATTTACTGCCCTAAAATGCATCTCCCTTGGAGATTGCATAAACCTTTAAAGAATGCACGTAAGGTAAATGTTTCTTCATTTCGTTGTGTTAAGTGATGGCCTGGGGTGAGATTTGATCCCAGAGCGTGCGAGTCTAGAAAATTAGTGATCTATCAATGTCTGTCACGGATTAAGGATGTAAATATTCATTCTCTTAAGCTGAAAAGAGCAAAGACTTGGCTATTTACGATACAAAGGTCAGTTTAGATTGCTTGTCCAAATCTTCTGTCATTATAGATGATTTCTTTTTCATGTTAAGAAGCATGCTCAGCTGTTCTGCCAGTGATGATTCAGACAATCACCGACGTCTTTATTTGTCGTCACAGCCACTTGAAATCTACTTTTAGAACCTTTATTTTTTGCCTGCTTTTCCAAGCAATGTAATTAATAAAATATTGTTAAAAGCCCTGTCCATTGATGACCCTCCACCTTCGGAGTAAGATAAGGTACTGGCAACGAAGTTGTATAACTAAAATTTTACAATGCACCGAACTTGGTTCTCTGCCCACTTCTATAAAAGCTCACCCTGTCTATCTCATCTTTACACATCAAACACTTTATGATTGAGATCATTTTGCATTAGTATATTTGAATTGTTTCTAGCAGTATAGCCTGGAAACTTAAAGATGAAGCATCAGTACTCAATCTCCTCGTTTTCAGTTTTTATTCTTTTCCTCCATTGCACCAATACCTTTGCCCAGACACCAGCAGCATCCCCAGCGCAGGCACCAGCAGCAGTTGTAGCACAACCTCCAGCCGCAACTCCAACTCAGGCAGCTGCTCCACACGGCATCACCAACGTCACCAAAATCCTTGAGAAGGCCGGCCATTTCACGATCTTTATCCGCCTTTTGAGATCCACCCAAGAGGAAAACCACTTATTCTCTGCGCTCAATGATTCAAGCTCTGGTTTAACCATCTTCGCACCGACAGATAGTGCGTTTTCTATGCTCAAATCAGGAACTCTCAACACTCTAAGTGACGGTGACAAGTCTGAGTTGGTGAAGTTCCACGTAGTTCCAACATTTCTATCCGCTTCTCAGTTCCAGACTGTTACTAATCCTCTTGGAACATGGGCTGGAACAGGCAGTAGATTACCACTTAACGTCACAAGTTATCCAAACTCGGTGAACATAACCACTGGACTTACCAATACAAGTTTATCTGGCACGGTGTACACGGACAACCAGCTAGCCATCTATAAGATCGAGAAGGTGCTGCTTCCTAAGGACATTTTTGCTCCTAATGCTCCAGCTCCAGCACCAGTACAGGCACCTGCACGAGAAAAACCTACAAAGGCGGTTCCTGCTGCTAATGCAGAGAGTCCTGTTGCTATCGTGGATATATCAAGCTCAGTTACATTTATGCAAAACTCTGTGGTTGGACCAGTCGTTATAGTTGCTGCTGCAATGTTTGCTTTGTAATGTATAGAGTCCTGTGTATAATTTTTCCAGTTCGGGTTGGACTCAAGAAGTCTGTTGAGTAATTATGATTTTATATTTAATCCAATTTGCATGATTTGAGTTCGTGATTATGATTATACCAAATTTATGTACGTAAGACATTTAAATACTCTTCTTGATTTGTTTAATTCCATTTCTTACTGTCATTTAATCATTTTCCTTGCTTTTGGCTAGATAACGGTGTTTAGATTGCTGGAAATTCTAATTCGGGCTTGCAATATTGTCTTGCAAGCTGTTGGCATCTTGTTTCTTGACTGTTAGCTGGCTCTGGAAATTATATTATCACCAAGAAATATCAATTTTGAACCTCAATAGATAACAATTTGATATAAAAAAAATAATCAAATAACAACTGTGTATATATTTTTTGTTAGAGTTTTAAATCTTGAAAAAAAAGAAGTGAAGAAGACCATGAGATTCCCATTGTACAAGCATTATGTTCCATACTGTATATTGTTTTTCAAGCTTCGTCGCATTAGACAAGGAAAGCCACTTTAGGAAAAGTTACTAGGGAAGCAAACCACCACCACTCATACCCTAAACAACCCATGCAAACCTCCTTAATATCCCACAAATGGCTTAACCTTTGGTCCAAAAACTTCCTTCCCTTATCATCCCCCATGCTCTTCCTAGCTCCTCCAAATTCATCAACAAAACCCTCCTCCACCTGTCCCTTTTCTCTCCTCTCCCTAAATTCGACCTCCAACTCTAGCACACAGCATAGCATCATGGATTCCTTACCCCATTCAGAACGATTTAAAATTAAGAACTTAGTTCGATATCTACTATTTTGCGGATTGGTGGCTATCTTTATTTTTTATTAGAGATGGGGGTGTTAAAAATCCTTGAGCTTAAAAAAATTGTTGTTTAAGTTCATGTAGAAGTCATAGTTTTGGTTCCTTATTAGGGCCCAAGTTCCTTAGCTCATCGTTTCTTGAACACATAAGTTTGAAGAAATTGATATGTATCTGATATGAAGAGATTGAATTCTAGAATAAAGGTTGATTGCTGAAATTACAGCAATATTATATTATTCTGTCATAAACCTTGATGTAGTTACAGTTGAGATTATATACAATGAAAGTTGGAAACTAAGCTGCAAATGAAAAATAACGGGAATAATGCCGTTGTCTAATTAATGCTAAACATGGAGAAGCACAACACTAATTACTGTGCACAGTATTCAATTTGGCAATTAAGAGCACTGTCTTCAACACTCCCCCTCAAGCTGGATCAAGAGGATTTATAGATCCAAGCTTGCATAATAGTCGATGAAACTGGGATGACGGCACGACTTTGGTAAACACATCGGCAAGTTGATCACTGGTGCGCACATAATGTGTAGTGATGTTGTTAGATTGAACTTTTGACAAATAAAATGACAATCAACTTCGATGTGTTTAGTTCTTTCGTGAAACACCGGATTCTTGGCAATGTGCATGGCAGCTTGATTGTCGCAAAAAAGACTCATCGAACTGACCGATGGACAACCCATATTGGTTAGAAGACCTCAAAGCCACACAAGTTCACAAGCTGCAGCCGCCATTGCACGGTATTCAGCTTCGGCACTGGAGCGAGCGACAACATGTTGTTTCTTGCTCTTCCAAGACACAAGATTTCCTCCAACAAACATGCAATATCCAGTGGTCGAGCGCCGGTCAAGTTGATTTCCAGCCCAATCAGAGTCGGTATAGCCCATGACATTGGTATGGTTGTTTCTGGTCATGACAAGACCGCGACCAATAGTTCCTTTTAAATATCGCAAAATGCGTTTGACCATGCTGAGATGATGGATGGTTGGAGCATGCATGAACTGGCTGACAAGACTGACAGCGTAGGTAATGTCTGGACGGGTAATCGTCAGATAGATAAGTTTGCCCACAAGTTGTTGATAATATTTAGGCGAGGGAAGAGCCGGGCCTGCAAGAGATAATTTGAGTTTACTATCAACAGGAGTAGCGGAAGGTTTAGTTGAAAGCATACCTGCGTCTTGAAGCACATCAAGCGTGTACTTACGCTGATTAAGAAAGAAACCTTTCTTAGATGAGGCCATTTCAATCCCAAGAAAATATTTTAAGGGACCAAGATCTGTAATTGGAAATAAGTGTTGAAGAGTTTTCTTCAATTTAGAAATAGAGTCAATATTATTTTCTGAGATAATTAAATCATTGACATAAATGAGAACCATCAATTTATCATCATTGTTAAACCGAATATATAAAGAAGAATCTGCAGAACTTTTCCTAAAACCTAATGTAGCAAGGGCTCCACTAAGTTCTGCATGCCATGCGCAAGGACTTTGCTTTAGTCCATAAATAGATTTATGAAGTTTACATACCAAATTAGGAGTGGAACTTAGAGAGTGGCCAGGAGGTAGCTTCATAAACACTTCTTCTTCAAGATCCCCGTGTAAAAAGGCATTTTTTACGTCCATTTGCGATAAGAACCAGCCATTATTGACAGACACAAATAAAAGAACTCTTACCGTGGTCATTTTGGCAACAGGAGCAAACGTTTCCTTGTAATCAACGTCAAATTCTTGGGTATACCCTTGAGCCACAAGGCACGTTTTATAGCGATTAACAGATCCATCTGAGTTGAACTTGGTCTTGTATATCCATCGACTGCCAACTGCGTGTTTACCTTTTGGAAGGGGAATTAGGCTCCAAGTATTATTGTCAGCTAGTGCGGTTAGTTCCTCCTCCATAGCTTTTTGCCATACCAGGTGAGATTGAGCTTCGATGAAATTTCTAGGCTCATGATCATTGGATAGCGCTGACAAAAAAGCAGAATACGATAGTGATAATTTTGAGTAATCCAAATAATTTGAGACAGGATACTTGACTGCATAAGCTACATGGTCTTGAAATTTGGAGGGGCATTGTCGGGTTCTTGGAGGATTGCGCCTTGGAGCTGGCACTTCATCTGGCGAATTTGGAGACATCGGTTCTAGAGGTATGATAGTAGATGGGGGATCGTCTACCGGAATGACCGTTGGAATAATCGACCTAGTGGGCCTAGGCAAGTCGATGTTGCAAATCTCTGCCCTGGGAAGAGGGACTAAGTCTTCTAGGGACTCCCCCTGATTAGAATCAGTGAAATAAGGGGAGGTTTCAACAAATCTAACATCCCCGCTGACATAAAGCTTCTGGCTATTGTTATCATAACATTTGTACCCCTTCTTGGTATGAGAATACCCTAAGAAAATACATTTGGAAGCTCGCGGGTCAAGTTTGTCACGTTGATTTGAGTGTAGGTGAACAAAACATTGACACCCAAAAATCTTCAAGTGCGAGGTGCTGGGAATTTTACCTTGCAAAATTTCAAGAGGACACTGAAAATCCAGTACTTGACTGGGTAAGCGGTTAATAATATAGGTGGCCGTAAGAACTCCATAAGACCAAAATTTTTTCGGAACATTCATTTGAAGCATTATGGCTCTAGTTTTTTCTAATAAATCCCGATTTTTGCGTTCAGCAATTCCATTTTGTTGAGGAGTATTAACACAACTAGTTTGATGAAGAATTCCATTAGAAATTAAATAATTTTCCATGGCATGAGATGTAAATTCCGAGCCATTGTCAAATCGAAAAATTTTAATGTGTGTGGAAAATTGGGTAGAAACTAGTGTGTGAAAATCTTTAAAACAATTAAACACTTCAGTTTTTGATTTTAATAAATATAACCATGTAACTTTTGAATAATCATCAATAAATGTAACAAAGTATTTAAAACCATCAATTGAAATTGAAAAAGGTCCCCATACATCTGAATGAATAAGTTCAAAAACCTGAGATGCTTTGGACATAGATAATTTAAATGGAAGTCTACTTGATTTGGAAAAATGGCACGTCTCACAATTATATGTTCTTTTTGACAAAAAAGGTTTTATTTTTGAGATGACGTAATCGGATGAATGTGCCAGACGAAGATGCCACAACTGATGATCATTGATCGGAGAATAAACAGCTTGTAATCCTTTAGAAACTTCGGAATCACAGAAAAAATAGAGACCATTCAAATGAAATCCTTCACCAATCTTCTGTTTGGTGTGATGGTCCTGAAAAATCACCTTAAACGGAGTAAATATTACATCACAATTAAGGGAAATAGTTAACCTTCGAACTGATAATAACTGAAATGGAAATGAAGGCACATATAAAATATCAGAATTAATATTTTTTGACGCAATTTTAATTTTTCCCTTGCCTTTTACTGCTGCAGTAGATCCATTTGCAATGGAGACAAAAGATGGTATCGTGAACGGGGTAAAATCATGAATTTTGTTTAAATTATGTGTCATGTGATCACTAGCACCTGAATCCACAACCCATAAATCATGAAATTTACTTAACTCTAAAGCAGTTAAAAGAGCAATATAAATACCTTCAAATTTTTCCGCATTCTCACGATTTGAAGTACTAGTAAAATCACGGGTGGATAACCCACCAAAATTGCTCAAGAAGGCTGCATTTCCACAGGTTGATGACCGAGCCACGTCACCAGCCACGTCAAGGGTTGACAACCCGTTGAAATTGCTCAACAGAGCATTGACGTCTTCAGCCGAAGACCCGTTTCCTCCAAAATTTCTCTCGTCTCCTCCCAAATTTCTTTTTTTTTGAAGAAAGCTTGCAAATTCATTTAGCATTGACATAGGGTTAGAGTACATGGGTTCTGTAGCAGCAACATTAGCTTTGTATTTCACAAATTTCTTGTGATGAGCATTCGGTCGATTTTGTTTTAACTCTGGGTGAAGGCTCTAACACCGATCGATTGAGTGACCCATTGAGTTGCATTAAGAACATTTGAGGTTAGGATGCTTACCTTTGAAGAATCCCCTCTCTGCAGAGTGTTGGGCATCTCGATTTTCTGCCATTTTGAAGCTCCCTTTTTCTGCAAATTGTTGGGCAACACAAGCATGGGTATCAACGAATTTCAATGGGTTTTCACGGGGCATTACCTTTCGTCTGATTTCTTCACGCTGGATTGTTGCACAGACGCCTTTCAAGGTGGGGAGTTTATCGTTCATCAAGATGTGGCTCCTTAAGTCTTCAAATTCCAATCCCAAACTAGCCAGCAATTGGAAAATTTGGTCTTCTTTTTTTTTATTGTGTATGACAGTTGGGTCAACTGAGTGAGGTCTGTAAATCTCCAAACTGACAAAGGGCTGCCCGTTTTGATAAAGACTAGCAATGTCTTGTTGAATTTGGAAGATTCGGGCAGAGTTATTTTGGTTGCCATACATCTCCCTTACGGCTTCCCAAAGTTCCAGAGATGATTGGTGATAGCTGAACATCTCGGCAAGGTTTCTGTCCATTGAATTTAGCATCCAAGACATCACCATTTGATCCTTGGTGAGCCACTGTTCAAATTCTGGGGAGCTGCTGTCAGGAGCCAATTCTTTGCCGTTGATAAATCCCAGGCGTGATCTGCCTCCAAGAGCAATGGTAATTGCTCTTGACCATGGTAAGTAGTTAAAACCATTTAGCAGTACAGTAGTCATTTTTTGAGAGGGATTAGCATCACTGTCGATGCTAGTAAAATTGGTGATTGTGGATTTTGATTTGTCTGTCAAACCTTGAATATCCATGTTTAACAAACAATGAAATCGAGTGACACAACACAGATTAAGGCTGCAAGATCACAGCTCTGATACCATGAAGAAATTGATATGTATCTGATATGAAGAGATTGAATTCTAAAATAAAGGTTGATTGCTAAAATTACAGCAATATTATATTATTCTGTCATAAACCTTGATGTAGTTACAGTTGAGATTATATACAATGAAAGTTGGAAACTAAGCTGCAAATGAAAAATAACGGGAATAATGCCGTTGTCTAATTAATGCTAAACATGGAGAAGCACAACATTAATTACTGTGCACAGTATTCAATTTGGCAATTAAGAGCACTGTCTACAACAAGGTTTGCTACAGAATAGCTTGGTGTGCGATTTAATTTCTCTTTGTGTGAATTCTCTTGATAACTGTGGTGGAATGAAGGATGCATGTCAAGATTTCTTTCTTCAAAGCTTAAAGAGTTTTGTCGCAATAATGGATCGGTTCAGATTAGCTGTCCAAATCTTTTATCACCGGAGATGATTATTTTTAGTGTGTGGAAGTGTGATTCAAAGACTTATCTGGTTTGGTTGAAACAAACATTTTCTCCATTTTCTAGTTCAACTGAAGGCAGATAGTTGTATGAATTGTGCCATGTTTTCTAATGTTTTTCTGTGGCAACAATATTTCCGTCATTTCTCCATTTCCCATCTATTAATGATCTTGCTCACTGTTTATTTCCCGGGAGACGGAGAACACTTCAGGATTTCGAAAGTGAAAAAGGAGAAACATGTTAGCTAAACAATCATTCTCTGCCAAAATTACGAGATATTAGTGCTTGTGTTCTTTGGTTTTCTGCTGCGAGATGCTCTCTTCCGTTACAATTGGTCCTCTTAAATCTTCAGGTTTAGATTTCTTTTCAAACTTCGATGCTGGGTTTTGTTTTTGCCTCGTGTAATTTTGAGGGCTCTTTACTTCTTTTCGCGTCGTTCATGCCGATGATCCTTGTATGTCTTTGTTGCTACCATTTTTTTTCTCCTCTGGCTTCCATTTTTGTGTCTTAGTAACATGATCTCGATTTGTCCGAAAAAAGAACATCGTTTCTGATACAACATTGTTTGAGTTCATGCATTTTCACTTGAAGAATTATTAGATGTGGTTGGGTAGAACCAATATGTATACCGGCCAATTTCTTAAGCCTCAATCTTTTGATCATTTATCACTACAGCATAGACCAAAGCATCAATGGCAATGCCATTCCATGCAACCTTAAAGTAAGTAAAAGAAAATAAAAAGGAGAAGGTTTTAACATATGGCGGAACAATTTTTCTATGTGCTACTTGCAGCCATAACAACTATTTTCATTTGATGTTCCAAGTCATAATGATCTAGTACTCAAGGAGGAGTTATTTGAATTGAATTGAGATTTTCAGTCTATCTCTGCGGTGCTCTTTCAGATAGTGATGACTGGCAGTGAACCTTGGTGAATTGCCATTCTTTTCTGGTTTTTGCACCAGAACTGTATTAAAAGGTCTGGTCCATTCGATCTTTCAATTTTATAAAAAATAATTACAAATGTATAGGGCTTCTGTGTAAAGAATGCATTTTGGGTTATCAGAGAATCAAGAAACTACATTGTATCAGGCTCCGAACCTGATAGGGATGAAATGAGGCGTTAATTTGGAGTGGAAGAGGGCTACCTTGTTGTATAATTAAGGCCTTTTGGGCCTCATGTAAAACTAAAAATCCATGGAGTCAGCTAACAAGAAAGATGAGAGATCCCGAAAGGGTGAGAGTTCCACAGTTGCTTGGAGATGTCAAACCTAGACGCAAGCTTTGCCAAGAAATCTGCTAAAAAATCCTTACTTCACTCTTTTGAAACTTTCAAACTCAAACGTGAATTGCTCAAAAAATAATAAAAATAAATAAATAAATAAAAAGTTTAAGGAAAGTGGAAACAAACTCAAGCACTCTTTCATCATCTTTCTTCACACTTTCGAAGCTTTCAAACCCTAAAAACCGATAGCAGCTTACATTACAGAGAGATATATTCAGCACTCCTACCAACATCATGGTAATGGAAACAAGATCCACCAAGAGAAAGAAGTTGTGGTTTGCATCAAATCATGAAGGTGATAATGACCTTGACAGGATCACTGATCTCCCTGATGCTATCCTCCATCACATTCTCTTGCTTCTTCCCCTTAAATCCATTGCTCAAACCAGTGTCTTATCTCAAAGGTGGAGATCACTTTGGTCCTCATTTCCTGACCTTGACTTCAGCACTATGAACCCTAGTAAGGCCATTTGTTCTACACCAAAGCTTAAATCAAAAAGATGGTGGTCATCGATGGACTTCATCGACAATGTTCTAGCTCTCCGTGACAAGCATTCTGATCTAAGAGCCCTTCGCTTTCGAGCACATTTGAGTTTCTCCCATCTAAATGGTTTGATCCGAAGAGCAATTAGGTGTAATGTGCAAGAACTTGATGTTGAAGTCGCCACCGGTGATTACTTCAATTTCCCTCGAGGAGTCATAATGAGTGAATCTTTGCGGGTTCTCAAACTGAGATCTCGGTATCCCGGTTTTAGATTGCTTCCATCTTCGGTAATGAATATTGGGTTTCAATCACTTCACACGTTGTCACTATCACTTGTCATTTTATATGAACAATCCTCCCTTTTGGACTTGTTTACAGAATCATCTTTTCCTTGTCTAAAGAATCTTAATCTTGATGCTTGTTTTGGGATGAAACATCTCAAGGTTTGTTGTCGAGCCCTTGAAGATTTAACATTAGAGAATTGTTTTCAGCTACATAGTTTGGACATTTGTTGTGCACAATTGGAGAACTTAAGAGTTGCAAGCTGTTTTGATGCGTACAGTGATAAGACATGGTTTAAGGTTAATGCACCAAGGCTTAGGAGCATTTCGTGGGAATATAATTCTATTACTGCTAGCAGTTCTCTAGTAAACTTGACCTCTCTTCATAAGGCCTCTGTTGGTTTCTCTCTACTTCATGAAAATTTGAGTGTGGAAAAGCTTCAGAGTGTGTGCAACTTCTTATCTGGACTCTCTCATGTCCATAGTTTAACTCTTGAAAGCCAATGTGTTGAGGTAAAAGCCTTTCTCCTTGTCTGAATTGCTCAATTAATTATCACAATCTTTATTCAGTGCATGAGAATAGACGCAGTATTTTTGCAGATTCTATCAAACAAGAACGATATTATAAACCTTCTCCATCCATTTAACAACCTTAAGGTTCTGGAGTTGCATACCGGTTTCGAGAAAAATAATGTACCAGGATTAGCTTTCCTATTCAGGAGCTCTCCCACGTTGCACACACTCATCCTCAAGATTATCAATGACTTCAAGATTGAAAGAAGAGTGAGTACCATAAATGTTCTTTTTTTACCTACCTTAGATACACACGCACACTTAGCCGTAGTTTTGTTTCATATTTTTGTTCTTTCAGCAATGGAACAGAGACTTGTGGGACTTGTCCACCTCTGCAGAAGAGCAATATTGGGAATCCCAACTCCAAACTTTAAGGCCTTTCCTAGACCACCTCAAGGTAGTTAAGATACATGGATTCTTAGAGTGTGAAAACGAAGTTAGCCTAGCAAAGTTTCTGCTCAAGCATGGGAAGGACTTGCAAGAAATGACACTTTGCGCAGCTAAGTTTTGCAACTATAAGGATTCTCTTCGGCGACAAAAAGTTCGGTCACAAATAATGGGATTCTCTTGGGCTTCTTCTAATGCTAAGATTGTATTCTTGCTGTCCTCTTCATAGAGTATAATTATTTTTTCCTGTTAATTGTACTCTTCTGAAATATTATTCTGTGCAAGGAATGTTTTCTGCTATTCCTTTCCATACTTGTGTAAGACTTTTGTTAAAATAACTTAATTCTCACATTCTAAAATCCATGAATCTTTTCTACCTTGAGGTTGTTTAGGAAAGGTTTCAAAATATTGCTCTTCTGCAAAGGTATATATGGATCTCCGACAAGTCCTTTTCGAGAACTGAATGGGGACTTCTGGGACATGTCTACCTCCTCCAAAGAGCAATACCTAGGTGTTCAAATCCGAAGTTTGAAGTCTTTCTTAAACCACCTCAAGGTAGTGATGATACATGGATTCTTAGAGCTAGAAAATTTTTGCTATTAATTCTTCTCTTCTAGCAACTTTAATTTTAATCATTCTTTTTAACACTTACAGCGGGAAATTCTTACAAAAGAGATAGAAAAGTGGGCTGCCATTGGTAATGGATGGAGAGATAACTATTTTCCTTTCATGGCATGCCATCCGTGGCACATGATGGTGAAGTTGATGAAACATGAAAATAGTACAACCAACAATATTTTGTGTATGAACTTAGTCTCTCTAGTTGGATATCTAGACCAAACAACGAATTCTCTAGAGCTAGCATGAACGTATTTTCAAGTCAATTTCACGTGCTCAATTATGATCATCTTCGTGACTCAGCTAACTTGGGGAACAAGATCCATGTTTTATGTGCTGAATAATCTAAGTCTGGATCGTAGTTCATCTTGGTCGGGGCAGCTAGCTAGGGGATTTGGCAATGTTGATTGTCTTATCCTTGCGTAGTATAAGACATCAATCTCTTACAGCTCACATGTGTATTAAGTAAGATTTAAATGCAAGGTCACCACTGTAGGGTCGCTCCATTTCATCAAGCTAGGAAGGGGACAATGATGGGGCAGAATTTATCAGCAACCGTGTTTTCATCCAAGTACTTTTTGTCTCAGTTTTTTATATTTCGAAGCTAAATTTTCAAGAACGTGACATTTATATTGTTTTGCGAAAAAAGAACTTAAACGTGCTATCTTGTCTACAAATCTAGACTTGTACTCGTTGTTCTGTACATGTGGCTCATGTAGTAGAATCTCTTGAAAATTAATCCTTGCTTAATATAGCCTACAGCACTAAGTAAATGTTCCTGATGTGATTCTGCAGATCATCAGAGACGCTTATCAGTAAGCAACGTGCATTTTAGGTGCCGCAGTGCAATAACACATGACATCTTTTTAAACATTGAGCTGGAATGCCGGAAAAGAGGTGCAACATCTGTGCCTTCTAAGTCATTGGAAAAGGCACCGAGCGGCAGGTTTCAAATATCTAGCCATGCATGGATGAGGACATGAAACAAAATGCTTCAAACACTCGCAGCTATATTCCCTCACAAATGCCTCTAGATTTCGAAGCCATTAATTGAAGATTAACTGATGCAGTCTGACCTGCAAAAACTAAAAGTTATAAGCAGTCAAATGAGAATCTTTCACGTACGTAACTAGGAAAGGGCATGCCACGATCTGATCATGTACATGATGATCTAGCACATGCTTTCGTATACTATTAAGATAATGCTAAGACCAAGCAAAACAAATATAATGTTTTCATTGGACCATTAAAATAGTGGTAAGCCTGACTGTTAGATATGACTTTCGAATTAGATTATTAGGCTGATTTTTTTATTTTTTTTTAAATCTTGGTACTTAGTCTAGTAGCTAGGAACCACTAGACTACACGGAGATTTTCAAATTAGACTATGAAAATCTTGTTTGAGTCAATTTTATTATTTTCCCTTGATTTTTTTCTGGATTTCATGTTTAATTTCAAAATTTCTTTTATGTTTTAGAATTTTGATTTTCTTACCTAGTATATAGGTCGGTTTTATGGCCTACTAAAAGAAATTATAAACCTCTTAAAACAAGATTTCATTAGACAGACGTTATTGCAGAGAATAAAATTATAAATTTAGATTTCATGAATTTAACCCTTTTTAAGATCAAAATGTATGGTTTGCTTGCTTATTTGCTGTATTTTGTGCTTCCGTTTGCATCACACGTACGGTCGTGCATAATTGTTGGAAGGTAATAGAATGTTAATTATGCAGAAATTACTTTGTCCTTTCCCGCGCCTGAAGTCGGGGCCAAGCATTATAGTTGAGTGCTTCATTTTCTGGTCTACTAATTTTGATGCTTGCGGATTGGCAGAAGTATATATAAGAAAATTAAGAGGACATCAAGAAGAAGATTTTGTACAAGCAACAGATCGATTTAGATAAATATTAAACAACTTAAACAAGAAACCCTAGACTGGGATTATTCTATTACATATCTTGGTTCGAAGACATTCCTGTTCCATTCCTTCTACTTCCACTGAAACCTGAAACTGAAGTCCCTGCATATATGTTAGAAAGTAGTACTCATCCTTCAGTTTGGAGTGCACCATTTCTTATGACCAGGAACCCATTTCGGGCATTTGGGACTGAAGTAATTCGACACGACCCTTGAGTTGAGAAGCTCGATGATCGGTGCGTATTTAACACACCTCGGAGCCTTGTATTGATTTATTGATGCACCTTGGCTTATAGCGAAGTCCATGAGCCTGTCAAACGTCCCCTTCTCAGTTATCCTTATCTCTAGAGGGCCAATGGACTTATCTGAGACTCGGCCTTGGCGATAAACACTGTTGAGTGATTCTTCAATAGCAAGGCAACAGTCTTCAAAAACTGAAGGATGAACAGGAGTTGATCCACTAAGGCAGATCTCCCAGAATAACACATAGTGGCCAGGTATCTTTGATGTGTCAGCATAACTTGTATATTCTGTGAGAGTTGCACCGAATGGTAAAAGATGTTTAGCAGCATTCTGCACTGCATTTTGCAGCTCAACTTCATCAGTCTTGTCAGAATCAATGCTGAGAACAACATTCTTTCTGCATACAAAGTTGAATTGAGGAGCCTTGTTCTTGAAACCAGCCACACGAAGTATGTCCCCCACTCGATACCGATAAAGACCTGAAAAGTTTTTTTGTTATCAGTATCATTCAAGGCCAAAATGGTGCAATTTAATATTCTGTCAGTAAGTTAGCAATTTTTGTGTTGTGGAAGGCTTTTGCTGCTTACCAGCATAGGTGGTGACAACAAGCTCATATTCTTCACCTAGTTTGACATCAACAAGATCCACCAATTCCTGGTCTTTCTTCTGGCCAAGAGATGTTGGTGCAGTGATTGAATTTGTACTTCCATTGTTTCTGTTCACGGGCAAGAACTCAAAGTACGCCATGGTTGGGATGAGGGTGTAAGAAACTTCACTTGGCTTAGACAAAGGATTCAGGTTAAGACCAAAGTAGCATTCAGAAGAAGCATACATGGTGCAAACTAGGGGGCGGCCATTACTGTAATAGTCAAGTGTAGGAATATATTGTGACATTGTCCCTGTGACAATAACATCAATATACTTGGTGTTAGGCCATAACCTAGTTATGATCCCTTTCCATGACTCTCTGCTACATTCAGCCTCAATAAAATCAGCTAGTTTCTGGTTGGGTTTGAGAATTTTCAAAACAGCCTCCCTTACTGAAGGGTCACTTATTTTCGAGTCAATTTTTCCACTCCGGATATCATTGCAAAGCAAGATCCAATGTTCTTCAAGGAACTTAATTGCCCTAATAAACCCAGAAGCAAAGACTGCACCGACTCGAAGAACATCATAGTTTTGACAAAGGCCACAAAGCAATTGAGAGTACATACTCTGGTAGGAATCCTGGCAGAGAATGGTTTCATTTGGGCTAGTATAGTTGGTGTACGGATCATAAGGCCTATCTCTGAAGTATGAACTTTTGTAATAGCTAGTTAAAACTGGACGTGCCACGAGTCCTCCAGGAGTCTTAGCTTCTGATTTTATGAACAAAAAGTACATCCCTTTTCCTCTATCCAAACCTGGAACAAATTGATTCATCACTGGCATCAATAGGCTATATAGCAACGATCTCCTTCCCAGCTCTTCCTCAATTGTTGGCATCAGCTTTCTTTCTCCAGCAGATGTACCAGAACTACACATCAAATAGCACCAGGTCTCATATACCATTATATATATATATATATATATATATATTGACAAACACATACAATTTTTTTATATATTTACACACACACACACACACACAACACTTGTGAGATAAGTTGATGGAATTATCACCTTGTCAAGAACTCTGAAATGGGCTGGGAACATATGATTTGAGAAGTATCTCCATTAGAAATACGTTCAATATCTGGCTTCAGATCCTCATAACTGACAACAGGCATCACTTTCTTGAAAGTTTCTCTGTCTGCTTTGTTCCCATCCAGGCCATATCTCTGCAAATACTCAACATTTGCATTCCTAGAGAGGATTTCGGCCAGAACCTTTCTTTGCACCTCATCTGCATTACATGTAACATCTTCAACAAACTGTAAAGCTTTTCTACTTTTTTCACAAACTACGTTTTTCAGAGGAGCTTCTTCAGGCATGGTTTTAATAAAAGAAATCTGGAGGTGACAAGGAGAAGGAAAAAACTACAGTAATCGTAGCAAGTAGGGCTTTAATGTTTGGTGTGAAATGAAGGGGAGGAAGTATGGGGTTTATATAGAACAAAAAATATATATAAAAAATCCAAGTGACTGCCTGTAACCCACTACACATACAAAACACATGCAATATGTTTAAGCAAATAGTATAAACAAAAGGATAAATTGTAAGTCTCTAAAAAAATTATCTTTCTTTATTAATGTTATTTTCCTAGGTATACCTCAATGACTTAAACGAGGAGATGAGCATAGTTTTGGCTAAAAATGTTGATGACTCGGAATACTATTGAGCCTAAATTCAAATCAAAGGAGGATAAAAACTTATTTTACTGAAAATGGCTTCGCCATGTCATAATTTAACATTAAAAAACCATCTGTTGGATCATGAGTGAGTCATTATTAAATGGGAATTTTTATAGTAAGAGACTGAGTGAAACTAGCATTAGCTGAAAAACTAGCTTAGAAAAGTCGTCGTCATCATCATCATTGTGTGCTTGGCTAGAAAGGAAAACAAGAAAATTTATTGGAGTACGTGAAAGAGGATTTCAATCGTCAAAAGAGGTGCGAGGACAGGAGCTGTATGGTAAAACTGTGGGAAGTACAGCTGGGATTATTAGAACTACGGGTGTAGCCAAGAACAATTAATCAAAAACTTGATATGGTTAAAAAGAGTGGATTGGTTTCTTAATTAAGCATGAAATAATCTTCAAGCCGACACTTTAATTCTAAGTAAACTAACAAGGCTTGGTGTCCAAGTTTATACTAATTGTTTTAAGAGATAAACTAGTGGTGGCGGTGAAGTATCTGTGATTATCATTGATTACTTCTAACTAAATATATAATAAAGCTTGGTTTTCAACTTTATTTATTTAGTTATTAAAATTTGGTTCACAAGTTAAAGGCGTTGTTGGACCAGCTTTTTTTAATAGCAGAAATTTTAATGCTTTTTATAGTTTTTTCGAAATAAAATTTTAAATAAATCATTTGATGCATAGAAAAAAAAAAAAAACTAAAACGACAGCAAAAGTAAATAATATAAATTCTTGCGAGTAAAATAGCAGTAAACCTAAAATAAAATTGTATTGAGAGGGAAATTGTTGAGGGGAAAATTGTGTTTACCAATTTAAAATACATAAATATAGCATCTCCTAACTTAATTTCTCGTTTATTTTGAATCAATTCTAATTGAATTCCACCTAAAGTGAGAGATTATGGCTTAAAACAATTATTAAGTAAAAATAATTTAATAATATTGAGTCGAAATGAAAATTGGCACATATCCATCATTTTCAAGAAATTGGATTGTACCTTAGAGCTCAATAGGGAGGGGGGGATGGTGTCCATGGTCCTGTCATGAGTGTTGAGGTGTTGTGCATCGTTGCTTGATTCAGAAAAAAAAAGTAGGGGAATCCAATGGCTCGATATATACCCGGTATCGAAGACCCGATCTCCGATCGGTGAGAGACCCGTCTCCGGCCATCATCTCCGGAACACCGACAAAGTTGCCAGGCATGCTGGGACACATGGCCCGATGTGTTGCCATTATTGATGACTCGTTTTTCGGCCAACGAGAGACCTAATTTCTGGCTGGCAGAGACCTGTCTCCTACCACCATCTTCGGGACGCTGGCAAAGTTGCCGAACGTGTTGGGGCACGTGGCCCGATGTGTTGCCTTTATCGATGACCCGTTTTCCGGGCAGGGGAGACTTGTTTTTGGCCGGCATAGACTGGTTTCTGGCCACCGTTTCTAGGGCGCCCACCACGCTGCCGGGCGCGTTGGGGCTGCGGCTCCAAAGAGAGGGGGTGACATCCATTTACCGAGCTCATGCTGAGGTGTGGTAACCCCAGCGAGCCCGGCATCGTGACTAGCATCCCGGCCACTGCTTGAGCTCATGATGACAAAGAGATTAAAATTTATACAGCAGATTTTGAGTTTGAGTCAGGACTTAAATCTCTTATAAAAGTCTAGGATAACTGGGGTTTTCCTCACTCACCTGGAATCACAAAGTGTACTTTCTAGAAAATGAGTTTCCCTCCAATCTAAAAAGAAGAAGAAAAGATTTATGGAGTGAAGTGCATAACTTTTTTGTTTAGCACATGTACGAATCTCTTTGAGCAAATATTTTTCATAAAATCTATGAAAATTGTAGGAGATTTTGAAAAACAAAATTATCTTGTTCAAAGTTGCAGGCTAGGACATCCTTGCATGTATGCATCCAGATTTCTCCTTTAAGATGATCATTAACTAAACAGATTCCTCCTACATGAATATTGTGATCAATTTCGCGATTAATCATTAATTAATTAATTAAGGAGGGTCCATCTTGCAAGTTACATTATGCAACCATCATCTGTAATGAGTCGATTATGTCTATAGTTTTATTTGAATCAATCATGGTTAAGCCACAAACCCCATACAAGCAATGAGACACTCACTTGTTAGATTAATCCTCTATGAGTTTTTCAGATAAATTAGACCATGCAACACGCTTGAGCCTTTTCGTTTCAACATGGGAAAGAAATATGTGGGATTGTATGAAAAACTAAGAATAACATTTAGTATAATATTTTATGGCCATGCCTCAGCAAAAATACACTGAGATCGAAATGATCACCAACTGTTTGATTTCTGGTCCCATCTCCGGCCTCTTCTCTTGGTGTTCCCTATATGGCCATTCACAGTCACTTTCAATAGACAACTGCTTCGAGCCCCATTAATGGCTGTCTCAATGATATTTATTTTCCTGTTCATTTAATTTATTAATCCAGTCAACCCCCTGGAAAACGACCCGTTGCTTAAGGATGAGAAATGCAAAGTGAAAGAGCTCCCACCAAGGCAGGGATGCTTTGTGCTTGGTGAGATTATGATAAACGAGAGGATTTGGGGAATGTTTATGTGGGGTTATTGTCTTATTGTTCTTTGCTTGGATGCACAGTTTTGTTCTGTACGTTAGTTCTCATTGACCTTTACATATTTTTATCTTTATAAATAATTTATTTATATCTGTAATATATAATTTATTTCAATAAAGCAAGTCAAGTTTAGAGTACAAATAATTGCAAGTTATTTTATTATAATAGTATAAAAGGGAGGGCTGTCTCCTGTTAGTCTTCCAATGAATCAAAGAATAAAAGAGAAAGTTTGAGCTTGCTATATGCAAATTAATTTTATGTTGATAATTCTTTTTAAAACTCGATATATAACTAGGGTTGAGTTAGCCTGGTTTTAAGTCAACTCACCCAACAAGATTAATTTTAATAATTGCGTTAAAATCTTTTTAAAATTCCTTAGGAAGACATTATAATTATTAGTTTTTGGAAACCATTAATTATTTATTTCGATAACAGCATCTAAAAAACTAATTTAAAAATAATAAAATTAAAGAAGAAAAGAGAGAGGGATTGCGCAAATAGCAGAGGAAGAACTAGTGACTTTTGCGAGTGAAAAGTGTGCTAATTAAGAAATTGTTGGGAATATCACAAATCAAAACCCTTCAGTGGACTAACATGTAAGCACTAAGTACAACATTTTGACACTGATCGTTCTGCCTACTAAGAGGAAA
Organism: Salix dunnii; assembly: GCA_015731905.1. NCBI lineage: Eukaryota > Viridiplantae > Streptophyta > Magnoliopsida > Malpighiales > Salicaceae > Salix > Salix dunnii. The sequence goes on along the minus strand of CM027671.1, from coordinate 14,159,818 downwards.
CATACTCTTTTCTTAACACCAACCAAATCACTTTCATGTGCCCTAATCTCATCGACAAAGTAACCTTATATTGATAATCATAATGTAAATCCTACTATGATCTACCAACCTAGTATGCACTTCTATCAATGCCTTTGACATTGTGTACAACCGATACTAAACATATACTATAATGCTCAAAATTATAATTAAATCAGACACGATCCCATAAAAACTAGTCGAATGAAACTTAAGTTCTTAGCTCGGGCAAAAATATCAGTCCCCAACCAAGCTGCTACAAAGCTCCATCCAGTACTTGTGGGAAATCAAAGACTTTTAGCAGAATGATGAGAAAGATTCTCATAACGAATAGCACTATTTGGTTTTTTCAATGATGAAGATGTTCTCAACTTATTTTCCCATATCAAATCTAAATTTAGTCCCAGTCGATTCTCATGCATACCATGAAAGTCCAAATCTAAACAAACAAAACTCTCTTGTTGATATTAACAAGACATGTTATAGCCAGACACTTGGAGTCACTTGATTAACGTTTGACAAAGATAAAACCAATCAATAACGCTCTGTTTAAGTTCTGATCTATCTCAACTGTCGGCATTTTAATAGGAAGGAAACAGATTATCAGGTAGCATGGAAATGGAAGAATTTGGCTTCTTTTAATGATAGTATGAATCTTAATTGGATTTTTCTACGAGTTTATAATTTGGATCAGGGCCCAAAAAGGGGGGGTAATTTGAAAAATATAAGAAATGTATATTTCTATAGAAATTCTATGTCTTTGCACTAAGATAATCTTCATAAGTTGGTCACATTATACATCATCAGGCTGATATTTAATGCACGGTGTGGTAGAATTTTATGGCTTGATTCTTTTCATGTGCCTGCACTGTGAGATTACCCAAAACTAGTGTTATGGAATGATATGGATCATTGATATCGCAAGCAATCATGCTCGTGCACAAATGCGAAGGACTTGTGAGTTATGACCTCTCAACAGCTCGACCAGCTCAGTACTTGAGTTTTTACCGTTTTCTATGCATAGCTATGCATCATTTTAATAAGCAACAAATAGACATTTCACCTAACTTTTTTGGATCGATTTGATACCGACATGCCCAAGAAAGAAAGAAAAAAAGGAGTTCTGAAATTCTCAAGAGAGGATTGGGAAACCCAGTTGATGGGTAGGTGTTAATCGCGTTTGATGTTGAGGTGCAGTTGCGATTTTTAAAAAGAAATACATGCAAAAATTATAAATTCTAGTTTAATTTCAATAAAAAAAAGATCTCGATGAACAATGCAAACCCATAAGACAAATATTTTTTAAGATTTCTTTCAGCAAATCTATCATGCACGCCTTTCATAATTAAGGGATCTTCAAAGATTTTATGTGTGTTTTTAAATGGCGTGGCCTGTACTTCATCTTTACCCAAGTTCATCCTCTCCATGAGTAGAAAAATATTGAGGGTGTTTGGGACAGCTGTTGCTGTAGCTTTTAAAAGTGTGTTTCGTGCTGAAATACATTAAAATGATGTTTTTTTATTTTTTAAAAATCATTTTTGATATCAGCACATTAAAATGATCTAAAAACACTAACCGTATGTTTTTAAAATTCAAAAAAAAAAAAAAAAATTGGACCAAAAGCACCCAAAAGCACTTTTGGGTGGCTTCCCAAACACCCCCATTGTCTTTCTTATCAGGATAATAAATTAACATGAATGATGACAATAATCATGCAATGTCTTCTTCTCTTTGATTTTCCTATAAGGTTTGGTTGATAATTATGGAGATTAATGATCCTTTTCTTCTTGGTGGGTTGAATGGCTACGTATTGGTACCTGTCTGTGTCTAGTAACTGTTCTTGCACACTCCTGTCTGCATATGGTCAACTGCTACAGAACCCTAGTTCCAAGAACAAACCAGAATACTCTTAGCCCTTAGGCGTCTATAATGCTACTGTTAGAATTAATTCTTTTAATGTAAGGAAGAAAAAAAACCAAGATATTGCTGATCCTTTTTTAATAATAATAAAAAAATTAGATCATTTTGATTTTGATCAGACTTAGTTTTCCAAAAGAGTTTATCGGTATTCTAGATAACTAATAAAAATATAATTTAATTTGAAATATATATTTAAAATAAGATTTTTTTTTATAAATATTAAAATGATAATATATCGAATTGATTTATGTCAGTTTAGGCTAACCTACCATTTCAAATATTGATCAATATAGTATTAATATATCAAACCCATGACCAAGAACATGAGCTTGGAATAACCTCGTTAAAACTAAATTGAAAAACAAATATGGAAGTTCAACCTCCAATAAACCTAACATTGATCGATGAAATTAAAATTAAATAAAAAAGGTTAAGAAAAAATAAAAATGAACAAAATGAACAAAATACTTCCTGTGAATAGTGTAATAACTTCCCCTTTCTTTTTCAGTTTTTTTTTTTTTTTAACTTCATAGTTAACAATGTTACAATGCTTTTTTTTTTTTAGGGGGGGAGGGGTATCTTAACTAAAAAAAATTAGATAATGATAACTCAGGTCAATTCCAATTAGCTTCACTAACTCACACCTTAATATAATAGATATGAATAACCCCACATAAATAATAATAATAATAATAAAGTTTAAGGTCTAAAAACCTAAAGTCAAATAATAAAATTTAAAAAAAAAAGGTCAAGGAAAAAAATATCAAGCCAACCCATGCTCACTCTATAACATGTGACTCGTGATACGAGATCTAGATAAAAAAAAATGGAAAAAAAGAGAAATCAATAAAAAATAGTTCGAGTGAAACTGGGTTACATTGACTAACCTATGACTCGGGTCAACCCTACAAAAAGAAAAGCATAAAAAATCACAAAGTTCAATGCCCAATAATTTAATGTCAAATAATGAAAATTTTAAAATAAAAACAATATAAAAAAAATCAAAAATAAATTTAAGTCAACTCGGGTTAACTTAAGTAACTTTAAACTTACAATATGAGATCAATTAAAAAAGCAAATTAAAAAAAAAAGAACTTGGAAGAAAAGACCAAAGTAAAATAAAACATATATCAAAAAATAATCATGAGTTAACTTGTAATTTAACTAACATGTGACCTAAGATAACCCCACATAAAAATTCATACAGTTTAAGGTCCAATAATGTAATTTCAAATGATGAAATAGAAGAAAAAAAATCTAATTTAAAAAAAAATGTATCTAAAACTCATGATATGAAATATGGATAGACCACAAAAAGAAATGCAAAACATCCCTCAAAGCTCAAGCTTTAATAACTTAATATCGAAGAAAAAAATTAAAAAAAAACATAAAAAAATTGAATTTAATTGAATTACATGATAAACTAGTAACATGAGATTTGAGATTGAAATAACTTTATATGAAAAAATCATGAAAAAAAGTATGAAACTCAAGGCCTAATAATCTAAAGTTAAAGAATGACATTGCAAAGTAGTTAAATTAATTTTTTTTTAAATGCATAAAAAACATCAAAGTTAAATCATATTAATTCTTGAAACCGATGATTCATAGGACTAGGATAAATATATATATAAGAAAAACACTAAAAAATCTCCAAGCAAAATTATTAATCATCCAAAATTAAAAATCACCATTGCAATGAGGAGGGGATGGTTGCTACTTAGTTTTTCATTCTAGGACAATTTATTTTTAATTAGTTGTTGATCAATTCATTCAGTTGAGAAGCATGGATTAATATATAATTCTTCTTCTCTAATTCTCATGACAAGTACAACCACCTCGAATTTTTTTGAAAGTTTCTTACATGCCCCCATTTTTAATCCCCGAGTTTAAAGAGTTTTCATATACATCCTTGTCTTTGAATTCCTATGTTGTGTTTGGTTAATGTTTAATCAAACACCTTTTAAGTTCTTGGAGCCACTCCAAGTATTTCTACCAGAGTGTGCCACTAGTCTTGAACTTTCGTTCAGGCACTGTGGTGGTGGAGGACTTCTCGAGACTCCCATGGACAAGAATTATGATCTCTCATCATTATCAACGGGAGCATTGAAAAAGAATGTGAATTCTTGTGAGTAATAAGACAGACTAGGCATGATGACGATTAACCATACAAGGGGCACTTTCCAGCAACATTTAAGACTGTCGGCACAAACACTGGCGGCCTGAACTTGAAACAAAATCAGTGATGACAATGAAATTAAGGAGCTAAAGATGAATTAGGTATCCATGGTGGATAGGGTAATACATCCAAAAACTTGAAATTAAGCATGAGTCGATGCATCCATGCACAAAAGATGAGATAATGACTGTGTTGGATTTTATTTGGCACAAAGCTCTTGCTACCTTATTTGTTTAATCCAACTGAAAATTCCTTAAAAACTTTAAACGTTTGATGATTTAGACAAAAGGTTATGGCCAAAATAACCTGTCGTGTGAGAGGTGCCTTTCTGCCCATCTTTTCATGCAGCAAGTTTGGCTAGCATGAGGGGCCGAAGATGGCCAAAATGGCTTGAGCACACACCATCGTTGTCTGTTAAGAGATCATTGTAGACATGTGGAGGTGACATTTTCTTGTTTTGAGCTTACTTATTGCGAGGAATTTTCCATGCCCTTTTGCCTTTATTTTTCAGAGATGAAGACAGCTAGCTAGTGAGACAAAACAATGGTGGGGTGGGGAGCACATTTATCAAGGAGATGAGAAAGTAACATACCTTAACATATTACAAAATCACAACAATAATGTAGAGAATGGATGACCAAAAGTTCCAATAAAAATAGTACTCGTTAAAAGGGAAATGATCGATTAGACCAAGGATTTTCATGGCAGAACAGCTTGCTTGTCTAGATAGTGCTAGGTGTCGCGCGGATATCCTTGATTTTGATTCTATAAAAAGAAGGCAAATCTTTCTTTTTTTAAAATAAAGTCAAGATATAATTTAATTTTAATTATTAATTTTTTTGTTTGACAACCTCTTATAAGATATGCATATTCTGATTTGAATTCAAAATCTGCTATGCATATCTCAAATCCTTTGTCATCACGTTATACCCTTTGAGAACTACTGTAATTGTAAACTCTAACTAAATTTTAGAGATTTTTAGCTAATAGGTTGGTTAGGCTAAAAGAAGATAAAAACTACTTTAAAATATCATACCGAAAATAAATTGTATTATTTTTTTATTTTTAAAAATTTAAATACTTATTTTACATGCATGCCAATACTTAGCATACCATATTAAATTAGATATATGGAAAGATTAGGGATCAAAAATGGGTTATGAAACTAGGTTATGTAGGAATATAGGGTGAATTCACACATTCTAAAAACTTCTTAGTTTAGTTCCCAAAATAATAAAAGTCTTAATAAGGATGTGAAAAATGATTTGAGTCTTTTTATTACTAACTTAAACCAAACTCTTTCATGTACAATCATATTTTTATCAAAAAATTATCAGATCTAAAAACTTAAATTTTTAGATAAGGCTCTAGGATATGATTTATATTATTCTTTAATACACCTCCTCAAGTAAAAATCATTTGGGCTTGAAACTTACACACAAGTCCTTACGACCTTGTGTTTAATTTTTTTTCCAAATAGAATGAGAGTGATGAAATCCAAACTCATAATCGCTAGGTCAACAAGACTCTAATACCATGTCAATGAATCACCTTATCTAAAAGCTTAACCTGTTAAGTGAGACTTTAAAATATAATTTATATTATTCTTTAAGATTTCTTAAATATCCTTGTAATCTAGATATATAAAGAGGTAATTGTTGGAATGAGTTGTCAAGATGAAATTATAGAGGTATGAATTTTTTATTTGAAAACGTATAGTTAATTGTAAGCTATGATCCTAGGCTAACGAAAATGTAATTAAAATCTTGATACTAATTTGTGTCTATATATGTATTACTCTATATTAAAAAATGTAAGCCTTCACACAATATTTCTTATAATCAAACCATGGTTTTGTCCTAGAATCCTACAGGCTATAGGCCTACCATACTTTCATTACAAATTGCAATTAGAAAATTAATTCGATTGTATATATAATCTATACATGTATTACCAACCACAAAGATTACCATGACATATTCTTTTAAATGGAAAATTTTAATATAGTATGAGTTTGATATGAAACTCGTGATCATATAGTCACATAAGTCACAATCAATATTGAAATCTAATTCTAAAAAAGGCAAAAAAGATTTTGAATTGAGTGTGACACCATAAAAGCTTGTTCCGACACATTAATATTATTGAAATTAAATTAAATGACACCATGAAACCAGTTGATCTTTAATAATTTGGTTTAGTTCTTTCAAGAACTAAATAATATAAGAATCATTATCACACACCAGTTGGAAATTCATAACAATATTATTCAATGATTGTTGAATTTTGGGCTTATAAAAAATTTAAATATTCTTAGAAATAACTCTAATGGATTTATTCATGTGGACTAAATTGACTTAAAACCAATATTGACAAGCACAAAATATCAATTCAAACAAGTCTTGAATCTTAGCTAAAAACTAAACATTAATTAAGTTCAAACATGAAGATAATACAAAAAAACAAATTTAACACAAACTAAAGATATGCACCTAATTAAACAAAACAACTTAAGATAAATAATTTTTCTAGTTTAAATAATGTCATGAACAATATTTTATACTAGAAACACTAGGATCTTTATTGCCACATTTAGATATACAAAATAATCTAGGAAATTGATTGCTAAAGTTGTCTTACTTTAGTTTCCTTAGTTGCTTATAATTAATTATAGCTTTAAAGAATCCTCTCAAAACATGAAAATTCTTTTTGTCTTCTTTTAACCTTCCTTCCTTGAATGATAATGAAATTCTTTAAAATAAGCTAACTAAATGAATAAGGAATCCTTATAAGAAAAGGATTTTGGAACATGAATCATTACCATACTTGAAAAATATATTGTAGCTCATTAAAGATCCTTGTAGAACTAATAAAATTCTCAAAACAAGCTATCATTTTCCTGCAGTAAAATGATAACTTTCAAATAAGAAGTTCAAGAGTCAAAAATAACAAAATAACAAAATTCATACAACTTGTTCTAGCATATATCATAGGGCTTTTGTGAAATCTGATTGACTTAAAATTTTACTGCAACTTAGAAATTTTTAACTAGAATCCTTTGTTAGAGCTTTAACTTGACCTAATTGTTTAATTCAGATTTATGCTTCGTATAATAAAATTGGATAATGTAAAATTTGACCTCGCTTAGATCATACAAAATTTTCCTTAGAGTCCATTATATATATATACTTTCATATATTTTTTTCTTTCTTTTGGGTATTGATAGAAATAATATATTTTAATTAGTTTATATTAAATTTATTGGTAAAGAATTTTAAATTTATTTTACAAATCTCGATTTCAAGTTAAGATATATTTATATTGTAAAAATCTAAAATAAATAAGATTTCATTTATTTACTTTATACTCATAAAAAATACTTTTAAAAAATGTACGGAAACAATATTATCCACAACTTTGTTAATACTGTAGAAAGGAGTTGGATGTTATTGCTAAATATTCTTTTGACTAGCAACCCCATGCATGAAAGGTGAGGGTAGAAAAGCTGGCAGGCAATTCCCATCAACAAGTTTATCCGATGCCATGTACAAGATATCTTCTAGAAGTTGCTGTGGGTTTCGAACAACTAGATGAGGCATTCGTCATGCCCCTCTCCCAATGGGATAATATATTATTTTTTTAATAAAAAAAAAAAAAATAGGACATTATATGACTCACTTTGTCTTGAGGCATGATGTTGTGCTTCCGAGAAAGAAAAAAAAATACTCTTCTTTTTAGGCTTGTTTTAAATTTATAGTCTGTTTAGTATTATAGTAATATATTTAAAAAATATTTTTTTTATTTAAAATTACATTAAAATATATATTTTTTAATTTATTTTTTAGATCAGCATATCAAAATAATATAAAAATAATAAAATAAAATAAATTAAAGAAAATAAAATAAAATAAAATAAACAAAGTTTTTGAAATGAAACAAAAAAAGAGGTTCTTATTAGCTGATAAGATGGAAGTAATCATTCACCATTGTCTTTAATTAATTTCCACTTTTCTTTCTTTCCTTTATTTATTAGAAGAATTTAAAAACAAAACATATTTCATTTTTTACCATTAAAAATCCAAATTTGAAGTCATAAATCAAATTGGGTACAAAGAGACTCATAATTTTAATTTGTATATTTTGTTATAAAAAGATGATTGAAAACAAATAAAAAATATCTCTTAAAAACAAAACATATTTCATTTTTTACCATTAAAAATCTAAATTTGAAGTCATAAATCAAATTGGGTACAAAGAGACTCATAATTTTAATTTGTATATTTTTTTATAAAAAGATGATTGAAAACGAATAAAAAATATCTCGTCGCATAAACATATAAAATTACTCGAGGTAATAAGAACACAAATATATTTGATTTTATTTCTTTCTTAAAATTTTATTTTGAAACAACAACTAAATTTTATTTAAGAATACAATGCATGTAGTAATTTGATTTTATTTTTTTTGGTAAATTTTTTCTCCAATTGTTTTTCTTATCTTCTTGAAGAAATAGGTTCAAAAGGGAAATCAAGGGGCCATAAAAAATTTAAAAGTCATCTAGAAATTTGAAATGAGTGGTCTGGGCTGCCCTGTTGCCAAGAGAATGAGTCCATTATCAAGCCCAATAACTTTATTGTTAAGGCTATGAACCACCTTCTCAAGAATCTGGGATTTGAAGCTCATGTAATGAAATCCAATAAAAAATATTGTTTGAAAAATTGATATGGAAACAAAAGGCATGTTTCTAATTCTAATTGAGTTTTTTTTTATTTAGAATTATATTAAATATTATTTTTATTTAAAAAACATGATATCATATATTAAAATAATTTAAGAACACCAAAAAATAAATTTAAATCAAAAAAATAAAAATAAAATAAATTAGAATATAATGTTAAACTGACACAAAATAAGCAGCAAGAGCTGTGGACTCAATTTTGTTGCTCACTTTTGTTTTTCTTTTTTTGAGGAACAATTCCATCCACACATGAAATTTACACTTTATTATATAATTCAATAATTAATCAAGACCATTAATTTATTTTTTTAATTATTTATAGAGATACATTCATTATTTTTAATGAGTTTGAATTATTATTTTTGTTATCTAGTTATTCTTATAATATTCTAAAATTTCTTTTTACAATCACTTATATTTATTATTAGAGTTAATTTTTAAAATACATTCATAAATGGAATTAATTAATTAACTATTCCAAGTTTCAAAAAAAAAAACTATGAAGATTTGAATATAAAATATAAAATTGAATGTCAATCTAGATATAAACAATCTTTTTAAGAGAATTTAGTTTAATTAGGTAAAAATTAATGATAATACCTTAAATATAAAAAAAAATAAAAAATAAAGACTTTTGTGTCCAATAACATGATGTAAGAAAACTGGATAGATATGAGGAAAATACATTTATTATAAGAGAGATTAAGAACTCTCCTTGACTTTGAAGTCGTCAAGAGCTTCACAACACAAAGTTCAAAGAGACTATATAAATGAAGAATTCATAGTTTGCTTCAACTCTAAATTTATTACCACCCGTTTATTTATTGGAATTTTATCGATCTTTGACTAATACACACTCACGAGCTATTTACCTCTATTTTGTTGTTGTCGGAACATTTTTTTTTATTCAGAAAAAATATTAAAAATATAAGATTATTTAACTATATTATAAATTTGGACAAATTAATAAATTTATACAGATTCCAGCAGAGCGCAAGTTTCTAATAAAATATATGAATTTTAAATCATTATACATTTATTAGTTCATTTCATAATCTAATTTAAATTAAATAGAATAATAAAATATAAAATGCTGAAACACCTTCTATAATTAAAAAAAAAAAAACTAAAATGTTGATTTTCTACCTATAAAAAAAATAGCATTGAAAATCCATTACTACATTACTATCATTATCATGACTATAAATTATTATCATCATTACTGCTCAAATAATTAGAATCATTCAATTGTCTCGAAGAATAAAAAAAAACCATTTTTTACAAAAAAAACAAGCAAAAAAACAATAAAAAAATAATCACTAAAATTATCATTATTATTATGCAAGCAATGAAACTATAAAATTATCTCGAGGAATAAAAAAAAAAAAAAGAGCAAAAAAAACAGCAACAAAATAAGAAAAAAATTATTATAAGCATAAAAAAAATCATTGGATCCAAAAAAGAGATAAAAATAAAGGAAAACGCTAAAGAAAACAAAGGAAAAAGAAATATTAATTTTAAAATTATAACCAAGATGAATTAAAATTTCAGAACTAAACACAATAAAAATAAAACCCCAAGAACATAAAACAAACAAATTAAAAACAAAAACTAAAAGTATAGATGCATAAATACATATAAAAAATAAACATTGTCCAATAAAAAAAGAATTACTATTAAATAAAAAATTAAAAGAATAAGGGCCGAAATAAAAAATAAAATATAGAATTAATTACAATTGAAGAACAAAACGACAATAAATTAAAACCTTGGGATAAAAAAAACAAAGGGATTTTTAAAAATAAATTGCAATGTAATTGTTTTAAAAAATAAAATAATTAGGGCTAAAATGAAAAGTATTATATATAACCAATTTTAATTGGAGAAAAAATTAAAACAAATAAAAACTTACAGATCAAAAACTTTAAGGAACCAAAAACAAATCAAAAATTAAAAAAAAAAAAGATTGAAATGAAAAACAATATATATAATCAATTTCAATTAAATGACACAATTTAAAACAATCAAAATTTCTATTTAAAAATTAGGAAGAAAAATAAAATAAAATAACTTGGGACAGAAATAAAATATCAAAAAATATAAAGAATTGTCATGTATTTTGCCGCTGCAAAAGAGAAAAGGTGGGGAAGAAAAATCATCCATCGATAATTTCCCAACTATCATCACACGACACGTGCCACACCGGGAGTAAAAAGACATGACAACTCACTCGCTGACATAGCAAACAAGCATTTCCCACCACCAATAGACACCGAATACACTTCCTGACAAGCATGTACACATGAAAATCAATGGCGTGTCAGGATGACGCGTCTGCAATAACCTCGGATGAAAAATAAAAAAAATATAGAATTACTTAACCACCCCCAAACCAACGATAATCACGGGAAAACATGTCATGGAAGTACCATCATGACCCCAACACCAAGCTTCGTTTTTGTCATTTATAAGGGTATTAAAGTAGTTTCACTGTGCAAAACACATGAAAAATCTAAAATATCTGTGTCTTCAGCCCCCTGCTTCGCGTCTCACTCGAGGATAAAATTGTCATTTCACTATTCATTATTAGACAAAAAAAACCGAAAATATCCTCAATCAGCCCTTGTCTTTTTATCAGCTCTCTAGGGTAAATAGGTAGTTTTATTATGCAAATAAAATATGGAAATGACCAAAATACCCTCAAATGATCTGCAAATATCACACATAACCCTTATAAATGTCCAAAATACCCCCTATACCGAGGGTTAAATTTTGCTATCTGAGGGGCATAATAATAATTTTACTATTAAAATCCATAGTGATCAAACATAGTGAAACATCACAATTTATATATATATATATATATATATATAGAAACCTAGTGACTTCTAAGACCCTGGTAAGAAGGAAAAAGGCATTTTCTTTCTTCTTTCATAATCATTCTATTTAGGGGTGAGCATTTTTTGTTCATTTTATATTAATAAAAAAAACTAAACCAACAAACAACAAATTGAACCAAACCTAGTTTAAACCAACCGGTTTCGGTGTGGTTTGGTTTGGTTTTTTTAAAAAAAAATAGGAAAAAAATATTTTTTTTTAACTTTAACCATGCTTTCCCTTTTTTCATTTAATCAAAATGGAAGCAAACCAAACAATTTGAACTGAACTAGAAGAATATATATATATATATATATATATATATATATATATATATATATATATTTGTTTAATTTGAACTGATTCGGTTTTGGTTAGCCGGTTTTTTACTTTAAAAACCAAAAACCAAAAACCAAATCAAACTAGATTTTTTTTTTAAAAAAAATCTAATCAATTTTTTGTTTGGTTTTTCTCAGTTAATTTTTCTCGGTTTAATTTGATGTGACTCAATCAATTTAATTAATCAACTTAATTAATCAACTCATACTATTTAAATCCAAATCTAACTTAAAAATTAAAAAGGATGTTGTTTTTGACTGGGATATCCAATTTTTGGTAAAGATTTGATGATGATGATGGATCTAATATTCATTTCTTCTTTTTGATTTGGATGGATAATTATTAATTTTTCTAGTAAAGTTGATGGATTTCTCTTAAAAAATGAAATAAAATAAACAACTCGAAATGATGGAGCGTAGTGCCAACGACCAACAATCTTGGATCTACTGTAACTTTTGTCTGTCGATCGCATCACAATCACAGACAGCAACACCGTATAATTTAAGGTTTATTAAAGTGATACGAATTTGAATAGATCATAGAATAAAGCTTCCAAGATCAATTCAAAAGATGACAACGTCTTGTGGTGTCTTTCCACTTAATTTCCCATAGAGATATATCTTGGAAGACATTTATTTGCTCGTTAGTTTATTGTTCATCCCACCATACAAAATCAAATCAATCACTCTTTTTTTTTTTTTTATATATATATAATGAGACTTTACCTTCTAGAAAATATTTTTATTGACTTTAATGAATAAGTAAATTCTCATTTATCTCAATCTCTTATAAAAATTACATATTATAATTTAAACTCGAGACCTGTTATCTCAATTACAAATATTCTATTATCATATCATGTTACTTAAAAAAAATATCAAATCAATCCCTATAAATTAAAAAAAAGAAAAAAAAAAGAGGTTAACGTAGAAGGGAAGCAAATTAAGAAAATCAAATAAAAAATATGGTTTGTGTCCACTACAACCAATAAAACTTGGGGATTAAATTTCGGACCAATTCAATGTCCCATGACATGACCGGAATCTTCTTGAACATTGTCAGTGCCCATGTGTTTGTTCTTCTGGGCTTGTTAAGTAGTGCAATATCGTGAGCTCATGATCAATCCTGGAAGTTTCGCTATGAATTGTTCTCATTTCCAACAATATATTATTTTAATATATTTTCAAAAATAATTATTTTTACACTATTAAATACCTAAGAGGTAATCTTGATCTGGGGCCCTGAAGTCTTGTTTCCCTCAATAAGGTCCCCATCGTATCTGGAACTTTCAATTCAGTCCTTCTGACTAAAAGTGTAACTTCTTGACACAAGACATCAACTTCTTTAATAAAAATGGCAGTATTTCGTTTGGTTAAGGGGATCTAATTGAAAAATTTATAATAAATTGGGGATTCAATTGATAAAATCATACCTTAAGAACCTAGTTGAGAATTGTGCTCTAGGCTGAGTGGTCACCATGGTTGTCAACTCAACAAAACTTGTCAAATCAAGTTGAAAAATCAATTCCCATTAAACTCAGAAAAAAAATCTAAAATTTGACCAGATTGATCCGATTTTACAATTCTATACGAAAATCTTCCTGACACCCAATTTTCATCCCTTGCCCAATATATGTTGAATAGACTCGCCCTTGCTCTCTTTGTCAACTAGGGCATGGTTGCCCCCCTACTCTATCTGTCAATTAGGCCATAGGCCTCCCCCCTCTTCCCCCTCTTTAATGGTGTAATTCATTGTTATTGGTTTAAATGGTTTGAAAATAAACTTTGAAAATCAAAATTTTTAAATGCACACATAGAGTATTTCTTAGACAATATTTTTTTATATATATTTATGTATTAATTTTAATATTAATTTTAATTTTTTAAAAAAAGTAATTTTTTTATTGTAATTTTTTTTTTGTGTTTTAGATCATTTTCATGTGATGATGAAGTTTTATTGCCATAATTATGCTGTATTGTATTAAAAAAAAATTTTACTAATGATTTTATGATTTTTCTACTTATACGATTTTAATTGTGATTTTACAATTTTTACATGGAAAAATTTCAAATATAATTTTACGATCTGCGTTTTAAAAACGCCTTATGTGTTGTGTCAAAATTACGATTTTGACAACCTGGTCACAAAAAGTGACCCCTCACCCTATTCTACCTCTTGAGTGGTCTATGGGGAAATAGGAGTAAATGAAATGGTGAGTAATTAGTGTTCAAGTGTAGTTGTTAGTATCAGGGACCAATTTGACTATTACAGAAAGTTAAGGGACTATATAATGACACCTTAAAATATGGGGTCCTGGGCAGGTCTAATCTCTCAAAGAAGAGATTCGAATCTGAGTGATGGAAAGTTTTGTTAATCGCAATAGTGGATTAGCGGGTATTGCAAGCACTATTAGTAACAACAATATAAAATAATGAATAGAGACCAACACAAACACCGAATTTCTCGGCAAATAATCCTCTGAATTAAAGTAATTCTCCTTTCAATCTCAATTTTGAACATCAATAACAACAAATCAGAAAACAAATAACAAGGAAACTAGACAGAAGTAGTCAGCACCATATCAAGGCAGTGTTAATATTTTTATTTGCATACAAATCTTTGCAATGGCAAAAGAAAATCCGTAGAGACAATGATGATCATCACCAGCTAGCACGACTCAAACTCCATCACCCTTGAGCTCCTCCTCTAATGCCTCTTCAAGCCAAAATCTTGATTCTCGCATCAAATCAGGGCTCAATCTAAACATCAAAACGCAAAACTCCATTTGATTCAAAGCCCCATCACCATCAAGATCACCTTCCTTAACCATGCTAGCGAGCTCATCGTCACTCAAATCTTGCAAACCCAAGAAAGAAGATTGTTTTCTCAAACTCTCCGTAGTAATGACCCCTCTATCTTTATCCATCAGCAGCTGAAACCCATTACACAGCTCGTTTATCAAACCTTCCCCACCTAGCTTGCTTGCCATTACAGGCAACAAGTCTTCAAAATCTGCTCTTTTCTCAACTCCTGTCATTCTTGATCAACACAATTGTGGAAATTAGTGTAAAGACTGGATTCTTACGTGATTTATGAGTGAAGCGGTATGGATTGGTGGATTTATAGGGGTGGGGGAAGGAGGGGGAGGGTCTTCTAGGAAAGAACTGGTGGGTTATAATCGTGCGACGGGTGACAGCAAAGGGACAGACATGGCGTGATCACTCTGGTCGCCTTTTTTATTCCACACGCGGGGTGCAGTTGCATCTGTTTCGCAGAAGGTTGCCAGGGGTGTTTTGGTCATTTAAAATAGCTTGTGTCTTTAAATCTGTGCTTTTCTTGAGTTTTGACTTTCTTACAGTTGCATCGGGAAAGCCAAAGAAATATTCAACGGAAGGGTATTCTTGTCATTCGAACGGAGTTTCTGAATATGTATTTTTTCGTCTTCTAAATATAATTTTCACCATTAAATATTTTCTAATTTTTATATACCAGAATTTCTTTTTCTTCAACCCGCACTAAATTTACACCAAATATTATTGTACTAGCCAAATGCCCAGTGTTTTGTTGTGGGCGGCACCGTATTTTTTTCAATATCAAAAATATTAATTATATATTTTTTATTATATTATAAATTTAACTAAAATAATAAATTTATGCAGAAATCATATGAAATGCAAGTTTTTTATAAAATATATGAATTTTAAATCGCTATAAATTTATTTGTTTAGCAATTTTTAACGAAATAACCAACATTAATTTATTATCATCATCAAAAAAGCAAGAAGATTCAGATATTTGAATTATTAAATTAACTGCATTAAGATTAGTTCATTTTATAATTCAATTTAAACCAAACAAAAACAAAATATAAATTGTGAAAATACCTGTAATAATCAAATAAAAAAAATAAATAGTTAATTTTCTATCAACAAAAAGTTAAAAATATAAATTGAAAATTCATCCCCACGTTATTTTCATTATCATTGCTATAACAATTAAAATTATTATCCATATTATTATCAAAATAATTAAAATAAATAAATTCCCTGGAAAAAAATTAAAAAATAAACAAAAGATTTTTATAAACAAGACAATTAAAAAAATCAAAAAATTATTATTATCATTGTGCAAATAGTAAAATAAAAAAAATCATCTGATCCAAATAACAAATAAAAATAAGATAAATATAAAAAAAAAGAATAAAGAGAAAAAGGGAGCAAAATTAATTTTAAAATGATTACCAACATAAATTAACATTTTAGGCCTGGACAGATTAAAAATAAAACCCCAATAAAAAACAAAAACTAAAAGCATAAATGCAAAGAAACAAATAAAGAATAAACATTATCCAATAATTAAAGAAAAACTAAATGAATTAATACCAAATAAAAATCTGCAATAATCAAATAACAAATATAAATAGTTAATTTTTTATCGATAAAAAAATAAAAACATAAATTGAAAATTCATCCTCATCTTATTGTCGTTACCATTGTTATAACAATTAAAATTATTATCAATATTGTTGTCAAAACAATCAAAATAATTAAATTGACCTAAACAATCATTAAAAAAAATATTTTTACAAGAAAACAATAAAAAATTAATTACTAAAATTATCATTATTATTGCATAGATAATAAAATCATAAAAATTATTTAATCCAAAGAGCAAATAAAAATAACAGAAAAAAAATAAAGGGAAAAAATAAGCAATATTAATTTAAAATATTATAAGAATAGCAACATCGGAGTCTTAATATCTAAAATTATTATTGTTATTATTATCAAAACATTAAAAATTATTAAATTATACCGAGAAAAAAAAAAGCATAAACAAAATAGTAAGCAAGAAAAACAATGAAATTATTATTATTATTATTATTATTATTTTATTTTTGTGTTAATAATGAAAGAAAAAAAATGAAAGACTAAAAAAATCCTAATAACTTAAACAAAAGAATAAAACAAAAACAAAAGTTATCATTGTTATCACTGTCAAAACAATAAAAATTATCAAATTATCTTGAGAAAAACAAACAAAAAAACATTAACAAAAGAGTAAGCAAGAAAAAAAATAAAATATTATTATTATTGTGTTAATAATGAATAAAATAAAATAAATGAAAGACTAAAAAAATCATAAAATTTTTAACAAAATTAAAATCATAAAAAGAAATCAAGGGATTAAAATATAAAATTAAAAGTATAAGGGCCGAAATGAAAATAAAATATATTATCAATTTCAATAAAATGATAAAATTAAAAAAATTAAAACTGCTATACCAAACAAATTAATATTTTTAAACTCAATACGGAAATTAAAAGAAGAAGGACCGAAATGAAACATTAACATCTAATTAATTGCAATCAAAGGACCCAATCGAACTAAATCAAAACTTATATAATAAAAATTAGGATCATACATAAAATTCAAAGTCCAGGGATCGAAGTGAAAATGACAAAAAACCGGGGACTCTCTTGCACTTTTATGTGCAAGAGAGAGAGAAAGGTGGCCAGTGGTTTTAATCAGTCACCGTCGCGTCTACGGTCGTTAGTTGCCGAAACTCGCCACACTGGAGGGAAGACCCTGCGGAGGCGCATCGGGAGAGATGCCATAGCCCATCTCTGGTCATCGCATGAGCCCGCATGCGCCACCTAAACAGGGTGTGAGGTAGAAAACCGGCTGGCGTGTGCCTCTCACGCTTTGATAGTTATTAAAGAAATAAAAAAAAATAGGGTCAATTACTGGTCTACCCCGGTGCCGAATTAATCATTTTTATCTTATTAGGGGCTATATCCGTATTTAGCTAATTTTGAAAAATAATAAAAAAATCAGAAGTGCGGTGAACCAGATCGGACCGAGGTGGGAAATGACTGCGGAGCTCCTCATTTCAAGCGGCGTGTTTTGTTATTTTCGGGGGGCAGATTCGTTAATACACTGTTCATAAACGGGAAATAAAAAAGATGTGCGTACACGCGCGAAACACCGGAGCAAATATCCAGTTCACAGTAATTATACTCACAATCTACAGTATATGAACAGTAAAAAAAGCACGCCTATTATTTGTTAGTTAATCAGTGAAGTTGTTTTTTCCCATTAATGGTTTGTTAAGAGTTATAAATGTTGTTTTTTATTACTTTTTTTTGTTTGATAATAAAAAATAATTTTCATATAAATTTTATACATTATTTAAAACTAATTTATTTTCTCAAACGATTATGACTGAATGCATCTACAACAATAAATTTTTATAATTTCTAACCTTATTTTTAGACTCTAAAAATTAAGGCTGAGAAAGAAATTCACTCACCATTATATATATATATTTTTTTTTGAAATTCAATCACCAAATGTTGTACAAATTATTTTTTTATTAAAAATATAAAGAAATTATTTTTTAAAAAAAATTATTGATATTAACATATTAAAACAATAAAAAAATATAAAATAAAATAAAATAAAATATACTTTTAAAACATATTGTCAATATCCCGAAGTTGTTTGTTACCTAAATGAGAAAGTCTATAGTCTATTTTCTCTTAGAGCAAGAGGTGTTTCGGAGTTTTTTTAGAAAGTTATGAAAAAAAATTTTTAATTTTAATTTTTTTTTAAATTAATTTTTTTAGGTGTTTTTAGATCATTTTAATTTGCTGATATAAAAAATAATTTATAAAAAAAATAATTTTAATATTTTTTTAAATGAAAAACACTTTAAAAAACAATCGCAACCACACTTCCAATCAGGCAATTAGTTTTTTATTTTAATACTCTTTTTTTTTTTTTTGACATGGCTGGCCGGCCATATTGCTTACTTCAACGCTTGATCTGTTCTCATTTTGTGAAAAAACAAAATGCATTTTAGATACGTGGGAATGCAATTGTAGAAAGGCTTCTTAGTGTTAGTAATGTGTTTATGTGTGAAGTCGGTACTTTGCTAGCTAATTTTTTTTTATTAATACACGTGTCCGGATCAGCGTCCAGATGAAGTTAAATATAACTCGATTAATTTCATGAATCTTGAAATTAATAATCATGTAAGCCTCAAATTATTATTATATTAGCAACAACAAGACTCGACCTTAAAATCATAGGTAAAACAAATCTCTTAGTCTAAAATTCTTATTATTAGATCACCTACTAGATAGTTTTAGCTAGATGTTATTGCTAAATATTAAATTAATAATTTAAAAAAAATATATTTTTACATAATTATTTATAAAAAAAATAAAGTAATTCGCACCACAGTAAAAATCTTGACACCCAATGAAAGTATTAAAGAAAGCATAGGTTACTTTCACACTTGAAATAATAAAATCAATTTGAAGTTGGTCATATGTGAACATTAAAATTGGCAACATCTTCTTCAGACATTTATGGAATAAATATGAAACCAAAGGCAGATGGCAATTTTGATTTCCTTCTCTGGTAAGGAACCGACCATAAAGAAGGACCGGTGTTCATGACGTGTGGGCTGCCGTCGACCATCTTCATGTCATGCACAGAAATAGAATCGGAAACTTCCACCTCTTTGGGCAGCAAAAGTATCTGATATATATATATATATCTATATTTAAGACACAAAGTTGTTGATTGTCAGTTGACTAGTCGTGATTTTATAAAATTTATTTGCTAGTCAAATCTAAGTAATAAATAAATAAATATTTTTTATTCGAAAAAAGAGAAAATTTGATTTCTTTTTTAACCTATATCCTTATTTTTATAGAGATACGTGGGACTGCAATAACTCAAAAATATATTAAAATAAATTTATTTTTTCACTGCAGTTTATTAAAAAAAATTAATTTGAAGCAAAATAAATTAAATTTTAATGAAAAACATGTTCAATCCAACATTAACCAAGAAAACAAAATTGAGAGTGAGTTTCGATGAGCACTGAATTAAAAACAAATTGAGTGATGGATTTTTTAATCAGATCCAAGTATGCTAGAAGTAAAATAAATATATATTTGGAGGGTATTTATGTTCATCAACTTCGTGGAAGGTTTCAAGTTTGACCGTAAAGCTCCAAGGAAAATCCCCTTCACCAAGTAAATCAGTGCTGTTTTCAAGAGTGTTTGGGAGTGTGGTTACGGTAGTTTTTTAAAATATTTTTTGTACCAAAATATATTAAAATGATATTTTTTTATTTTTTAAAAATTATTTTTGACATCATCCCATTAAAATAATATAAAAACATCAAAACATATTCATTTTTTTTTTAAAAAAAAACAACCGCAATCAAACACCAGTTTAGCCGCAGTGCCAAATAGGCACTTAGTGGAATGACACTCAAAGATAGAGTTTATGAATTGAAAGTAAAGACCCTAAAATAGAAAAGGTTGACAAGTAGAGGTCCTTGGATGGAAGTTTTCTATTTTTATGAACATCTCGAGTGAATTTGTAAACCTGGAAAGTCCCACCGAGCCTCTCTGTCAGCCTAATTGTCAAGTCATTGTGAGAGAGAAAACTTGGTGGTTGAGAAGAAGAAAGGACATTGCTGGATCTCCTACAATCAATACAAGAGGATGCTGCTGCTTTTGGAGAAGAAAGAATATCGACCCGGTTACTTGTAGACTCAAAACCTGACTCGGCCCGGGTCTGCTTTTGATTTCTTTAAAAAGTTGTTCCTGTAAAATCCACCAGGTACCAGCCACTCGCTCGGTATCTGCTTCTGTTTGGTCTGATCCAAACACCATGAGAATCCAAAATCTGAAAGCTTAGGATTCATCGTGTCATCAAGGGAGGGATGATGCATTGCTGGCCTTGAGGTCCCAATGGATCACTCTCGATCTAGAGTACTTGCGGATGCAAGGTCGGCCCTGAGCAATACACTTGATGATTCGAAAACGTTTGCTCCAGTCAAGAATTACCTTTTCAGATGGATCTGATACAAGAAACGATTAACGAAATGTAATGTAATGTGTTGTAGCAAGTACTCAATCTATACAAGTAATACAAGTAAATTGAAAGATTCAATTTGTAAGCATCTCAAGTGAAATTAAGAAAAATGAAAAGTCCTATCGAGCCTCAAACAGGGTAATTGTCAACTCGTTGTTGGTGTAACTGCTTGGAGTGTTGTGATCAGGAGAAAAAGTAACAGCATTGCAAGATTTCCTACGATTAATACTAGAGAATGCGGGCTCTTCTGGAGAAGGAAGTGATGCATTGTCATTGCTCAGCATCTGAACGACTAATGGCATTGTTGGTCTATCAACTGGAGATTCCTGAACACACAAAAGCCCTACATGGATGCACTTGAGAGCTCTTTCAGGACATTCAGATGTGTCCCTTATCGACGGATCAATAAGTTCTTGTCCTCTATCATCATTCCATAACTCCCATGCCTGAAAAAATGTTCAAGAAATCAAGATCTTGTTTTCTTAGCATATGGAGAACACAGAAGGAAAGTCAATCTTATCTTCCCTTTTTGACTTACCCATCCTTGAAGGGTTAGGGGGGACTCGGAACCAAAAAAATCAATATTTCTCTTGCCAGTCACAAGTTCTAATAAAAGAACTCCAAAGCTGAAGACATCTGATTTTTCTGAGAATTTTCCATACAGTGCATATTCAGGTGACATGTAGCCGCTGCAGAAGTATTTGAGCAATGAATTAGTAGCCGAAAAATATCAGCAAAATCAGTAGAATCAGAATGATGTCAAAGGAAGTTTATTACGACCACCTGCTTGGTGTCAGCTTCGGTCTGATCTGATCCAAATATTCTTGCCATTCCGAAATCTGAAATCTTAGGATTCATTGCTTCATCCAGTAATATATTACTTGCCTTTAGGTCCCTATGGATCACTTTCAATCTTGAGTACTTGTGGATGTAAAGTAGACCTTGAGCAATGCCCTCGATGATTAGCAAACGTTTACTCCAATCAAGATTTGCCTTTTCATATGGATCTGATAGAAGAAATCACTAAAAAGAATCAGTTCTGAATTTGTATAGCAGTGTGGAAATGCAGAGAAAGGAAATGGTCATCATCTTCTTCTTTTATGACATTTCATCATGATCTGCTAAATGTAGTGGTTAAAGTGCTCAATATCTTGATGATGTTCAGACCACGTTAATCTTCATATTCGAGGAGTTTCGACATGGAGAAAGAAGTTTACCAAACAAGAACTTGTCCAGGCTTCGATTCGGCAGGTATTCATAGACCAACATTTTTTCCTCCCCTTCAACACAACAACCTAAGAGCCTCACAAGATTAGTGTGCTGAAGCTTTGCAATAAGTTTTAACTCGTTCATGAACTCTTCAAACCCTTGTCCAGATTTCCTTGAAAGCCTTTTTATAGCTACTTCTTGACTCATCAAGTTCCCCTGTTGACCGGATTCAGAAAAAGCCTTCACAACTTCAGTAAAGGGATCAAAAGAACAAAGAAGAAGAAAAAAAAGAAATCAAGTAAATTTGAAACTTTGGATGCAGAATTTCCTTGAAATGGAAGTACTACCTTATAAACAGGGCCAAAACCTCCTTCTCCTAGTTTATTTTCTTCACAGAAGTCATTAGTGACAGCCACAATTTGGTTAAAGCTAAATATGTTCAGCTCTGTCTCACTCTTTCCGATTTCAAAGCTGGTGCTCATACCAGTACAAGTCTTTTCAATTCTCTCTGTCAGAAATCAATTAATGTTAAGCCGAAGAGCAAATCAAAACAGCTAACAAGCATTATCTTTATAAGGAGTGTGTGTGTGGCGGAATTTACAGAAGTACCTTGTTTTCCAAAGCTTTTTCTCCAGATGAAATAGCCACATAGAACACCAAGAAGCCCTATAGAAATTGCGGCTACTGCAATTATAATCGTGTGCTTTTTTTTACGTGTAAATTTAGCACTTTTTTTAACATTTTCAACTGCATATAAAAGAGAAGGTATATCAGTTAGCAAATAAAATTTAATGAATAGACAAATAGTCCTAATCCTCTCAGCTCAAAGCAAATGTTGAGCTAAGCTACTTAAAATGAGATGATCATACCCAGGTTTCGGTCATGAAGACGAATGTAAAGATCTGATCCAACATAGTCCTGTACAAGATCCATCAAATCCCCATTCCAGTTCAGGCATTTGCCTGAAGTTCCTTCACTCGTGTTCAAATATGCATAAGCTGTGCAAGAGCAGTTCCGTAGACATCTGGATTCACAATCATTAGTACTCATATTTCCCAATATATATGAATGATCTGGTAATTTCATATTTACCAACTTTAAGAACCCATCATCCTGGTTACATCTCAATGCCTTTTGCCTCACACAGGTGCCACCAGTCCGATTCCTCATATCCCACTCTTGCTGAACTTTTGGCTGGAAACCTGGCAGACATTTGCAATGATCCTGAGACCCTTTTGGATCACAGCTACTAAATGGACTGCACTGAGCATAGAATTCACAGTAAGTAGAAGGCCACTGCCACGTAGAAAGCCAATCATTGTTTATCTCCTGCCATAGCAACAACTCAATTCGCCCATCTGGGACTAGCGTGACCCTTAATATCGCGGAGTTTTCTGAGGCACTGTAAGTGACATAAATGTCATCACCTTTTAAGTTTAAAGTAAGGTAATAAGCAAATGGTCGCAACTCGGATAACTTCGCAATTGACATAGAATTGCTGTAGACACCGCTTCGGCTATAAGGATCATTATCCTTCCAGATTAAAAACTGTGGACCTCCAGTCGTACCTATCCCGAAAGAGAACATTCCTGGCTGTGGATCTTCAGCTTCTGTCCAAGAAGTAAGCTGCCTTCTCTGGCCAGTTTTGCGATTATAGCCAAGTTTCATGCCAGGCAAGAATGTATCAGAGGGATGATCAAAGCTCTGCCACAAGATGGCTTCATCACTTCTCAAAACCAGGTTTCCATTATCCATCAGCATACCCGTTGTTTTATTTATAGAAGAATCAGCAACCTTTACATTTGATGACCAGACAGTTTTCCTTGTTGCGTCCAAAATCACAAGATTTCCATCAACCCCGAGTGCAAAAGTTCCTAGAGAATCAGTAGGGGATTCTCTATTGGCCACCCAGACAACATTTTTCTTCTGAATTTTGTTATACCAAATGCCAAGATAGTACCTTGGAGTTGAGTTTCTCAGACTGAAGAAACCTAATGCAAAAGTCCCACTGGCAGAAATTATGGATTGGTTTGCACTGATGTATTTTCCTGGAGATATAATCCCTTGACTTGCACAGAATGGCAATAGAGAAGATGAGATTGACAAAAAGAGCAACAGAACACACAGCTCCATTAGGTGACAGTTAGATAGTAAGAGATGCTAGCTGTGAAGAAAATCCTTCGTAAGAACACATGACCACTGCAAATTGCAATCTTTGCTGAACTTTATGGCTGCCATAAAGATAAAAGGTGGCACCATAATTGGAACCCATGATACCTCACCATTCACCACATAAACTGTATTCTTCATAATCTTTTCTTTTTGAATTATAGTGTAGGCAGGCATCATGTCCACCAAGGAAAAATCTCATTTTCCATGGCCATGGCCATGGCCCATGAAAAACTTGAACGAAGGAAAAAAAAAGAGTTTGGTAAACCGTCAAACATTCAATGAAAGATTTAGAAAATTTTGGTCCACGAGAGAGTGTAATTTTTGGGGACGATATATAAATGTTTCCTGATATGATTTTTCACACCCTTAAATAGTAATTTTTCCAGTTCTTATTGTCGACAAGACACCTACCTAACCAAAGCAAAAACTTCTGATGACACATCTACACTTGTTCAAAAGGCATTTCTATATTCTGAAAGAGGACGTGATTTTACAGTGTTATAATCAAAGCTTTTCATTAATTCCATGAGGAGTTCATTGAACCGACCATCTCCCATGTGGTACGCATGGTGTATCTTTTTTCACAAATTTATAATAGTTGAAATTTTATTCATTTATTTATATTTTTATAAAATATATTTTTTAGATTTTCTCATATTCAAAAGCAAATCACCAGATGCAACTTTTATCATTTTAAAAAAATTCTTTCAGCAAGTTGTGCTAAAAACAAGTTTAATGGGAAGAACTATTTTGGAGAATTAAATTCTTAAAATGACTCTTTGAATAGTGTGTATATGGTTTTTTGTTGATGTGTGCTCCAATGATAAAAGTCATTTTGGACAGCTATTTTTTTATATTATTTAAAATAAAATTCAATAATTATGTATATAGTTTAATTATGCAATTAATTATATAATTAATAAGAGTAAGTTATATAATTAAATAATTATTTTTGAAAAACCCTCCAACAATAAAATTATTTTTTTTAATTATATTTAAATTAAAAAAATATATAATTAAAAGACCGGCAATATTTGAAATTTAAGCTACTTAATGTATGTTTTTCAAGTAATTTAATTATGTTACTTTATTGTCCTTGAGTTAGAAAAACTTAAAAAAATAAAATGAATACATTAACAAATAATCAATAAGTTCAAACGTAATTAATTAAAATACATTACATTATAAATTAATACCTCTATTTTTTTATGCTAACTATTATTATAATAATTATTAATTATTATTATAATTTATAATAGTTATTATATAATAATTATTATTATAATATATTAATAATTAATATAAAAACCCACCCCACCTGTTTCCTACATCTCAAAAAAATCCTATTCTCATTCTTATTTCTCCCTCGCGCCGCCTCCCACCCACCCACCCCCGTCCATTAACAGCCACGACCACTCAGCAAGTTCTAGATTTTGTCTCTGTTTGGCCACAAAATAGCAGCAAGAATGAAGTTTTTTACTGGATGATTTTTGGTGGCTTAGCTATAGTGGTAGCAACATTAGAGTTGAGCAAAACAAGTCGAGATTGAAACAACACATCCTTCGTTTTTAGTTCTTTAAAGAATAATTACTTTCTTGTTTATTCACTCATGATTGTGGTTTTCAGTTCTTTAGATCTGTCCATTTCTTCTTGTTTTTGTTAAAATTCTTATTGCAATGTGATTTTATGATTGTGTTTTGGTTTGGAGTGTCGTTTATTGTTGTTTTTGTTTCTTTGCTGCCTCCTTCTAACAACTCTTTTTCATTTTAGCTTTACATGCTCGATTTATAGGAATGTTTTCTCTGTTGAAAAGAAGAAGAAGGGATATTGTCTTATAGGATATCTCTCTTGTTGGAGATATAAAATAGAATAAAAATAGTTAAAATTTAAAAAAAAATACATTTATCTCTCAGGATGCCTCGCACGTGTTTAAATCCTTGATTTGACCAACTTGGGGGGGGGGATCAAGTTCTCCTTAAAATCTTATATTTCTAATATTTGTGGCCACGATGAAGCACAATGAGCCTTGCAGCAAATAGCAATCTGCCAAAATGGTGTCAACTCCATAGGCATAAAGGACCTTTTAGTGGCAGAGCAGGCCCTATAGTGTGAGGCACTTACCTTTATAATTTAGAGATTATCAATAAGACAGTACTATCCAACAACTTTTAGATGATTGAATTCATGTACTTCAATAAGTCAAAAGATTTAAAAACCTGAAAAGTCCTATCGGCATTCAGGCAGACAATTGTTTTTAAAAAAAATTAATTTTATTTTATTTTAAATTAATTTTTTATTATTATTTTTAGATTATTTTTATATGTTATTGTTAAAAATAATTTTTAAATGAAAAAAATATTTTTAAAAATAACTGAGAGTAGATGTTGCTTCTCATATTTCTCTGGGACTCGTGTGCCACCGCTTCTAGTTCTTGGATAAAATATCCAGGACCTGCATATTAGTATCCTGGCAAGGAATAGTGACTTGTTCAGCTTTCATTGAAAAGAAGACGAATATATTGATCACAATAGATGGAAATTACTAGCAATCCTGAAATCAATGATATTGTATACAGTTAAGTAAGAATTAAAATGGAAAGCACAAAAAGCAGGCTAGAAAATATTTTTTATCAGGAAAAACACAGCAACAAAGCCTGATAATTAGTAACAACTCTTTCTATCTGCCATCTTCTAGGGTGACTGTTAACCCATTATTGGAAACTGTGTCTGGTTTACTAGATGAAGAAGCTCTGCTAGAAGGGCATCGCCTAATGACAAATGCAGGTTGCTTGGGATCTGGAAGAGTAGGAGCTTCACTTCCAAGCATGAAAAGGATGTTGGATACTGTGGGGCGATCACTAGGGTCTTCTTGCACACATAATAGCCCAACATTTACACACTTCAGAAATTCATTTGTGTTGCATGTTTTGCTTAGTGTCTGGTCCAACAACTCCATTGCCTTGTCTTCTTTCCAAAGATTCCAGGCCTGTGAGTAGTTTAGAAACAGAAAATGTCATTATGTTTGTTGATTAGCACTAGGACAGTAACAATTTTAGCAGCACACATTTAACATCGAAGCAACATTTTTTTAGGCTAAGCTTTACTTGCTCAATTGCTGGTTAACATCAACAAACTTACATAGCCTAGAAGGCTTAAGGATTGTTCTGGGTGATAGCATCCTGTGTTCCTTTTTCCACTGACAATCTCAAGTACAACAACGCCAAAGCTGAACACATCTGATTTGAAAGAAAAAAATCCATCTAATGCATACTCAGGAGCAATGTAACCACTGCATAGCAGGCAGAGTAGAATTCAACGAATAGACGTGAGATTGTCTAAATAAAGTTCAAGATTTTACAATCAATGTAGAAACTTACTAGGTTCCAACTACTCTGTTCGTGTTTGCGGCAGTTTCTTTGCCTCCAAAAATTCTTGCCAAGCCAAAGTCGGAAATCTTGGGATTCATTTCTTCATCTAGCAGAATGTTGCTTGATTTCAAGTCTCTATGAATGATTCTCAACCTTGAATCCTGGTGAAGATAAAGAAGCCCTCGAGCAATTCCAATGATGATGTTATAGCGCATCTCCCAGTCCAGTGACACACTCAGCTTTCGATCTTGCAGGGTTTCGTTTCAAATCAAGAGCATGACATTAGATTCAGTCAGTCAACATATTAATGTTATGCAATGTATGGAAGATATGTATGTGGAACTAACCAAATAAGAACGAGTCTAAGCTTTTGTTCGGCATATACTCATACAGTAACATCTTTTCATCTCCTTCAACACAGTAGCCCATAAGCCTCACAAGATTCCTGTGTTGTAGCTTGGCAATCAGGACAACCTCATTTTTGAATTCTCCCAATCCTTGACCAGAACCACTTGATAGCCTCTTGACAGCAATTTCTTCTCCACCTGGAAATGTAGCCTAGTCCCACAGACAACAAAGTTTTGAAGGATGTAAATATCAATGAACATATTTTGAGGTTTCTGATAAAGAAACTGTGATAAAAAGTATTATATCTTTACCTTGTAAACAGGCCCGAAACCACCTTGTCCTAGCTTGTTTGCATTTGAGAAGTTATCTGTAGCGGCTACTAGGCTTTCCAAGTCAAAACATGGCACATCTATAGCCTTTGTCTCTTCTTCACTGAACCGATCTGGGTCAATTAAGTCTTTGACAAGTCTCTCGCTACCATTGAAGTGAAGTCCTAAATTTCTTGGAAAACTTCCCTTGTTTTCTGAACTCACATGTTAATGTCAGGATGTGTTAGTAGCATCATATCCACGTTGAGAAGTCTTCCAAGATAGTGTTATTCTCTTGGTAGAAGAAAACAAATGACATTGTCGAAATAAATATTGCTTACCTCGTAGCTTCGGCATCCTTCTTCTCTGCAAACATATGCAAACAATGGTGCTTGAGAGAACAGCTAAAGCAATGAGACTAATCAAAGCTACTGCAATGATCAGAGACAATGGAATATTTCCTATTGAAGAACCATTTTTTCTCTCATTGTAATGACCTGCTGCAATCAGAAACAGAAAACATCTCGTAAAAGGCATTTCGCTCCATACTTAAGAGCAATTCTGTTATTCTTACCTCCAGTACATTTCAACTTCAAACCATCCCATTTAAAGGGTGCATTACAAAGGCATAGCTTCTTTCCATCTCTTCTTACACTGCAACTTGAATTTGGCCAATCTTTGCAGTCTGAAGAAGAAAAACAAGTTGGCTCAGATGGCGGATCCCAACCTATCTCAACTTCGTCTCCACCCGTTAAAGACACAGTTGAACTAATGTTACCCATAACTGCATGGCAAAATCTAATCACGTGAAATGGAGATGATTGATTGAGCTGTAAGAGATTTCCATTTGATTTTATGGACTGGCAACTATCTGCAGTTTCAGTTTGGATGACAAATGTGTGCATTCCTGGATTGATTTTTGTGACTCTGTAGGTGTCGCCTCTTGCCTTAAAGTTAAGCTGGCCTGATGAGAGGTTGCAGTAGAAATTAAGGTATGCTGGATCCCCACATTTTGGTCCAGTGCTAAGGGGATAGGGAATCATGTTAGTTCCACAAGTCTCACAAGTTGCTGCTGATGATTCTGCAGAAATAGAAGTTCTGAAGACTCAAAAACATTGACCATTGCAATCTAGTTATATACTATCAAAGCGCATGTTCGAAAAAGGAGTTCATTTTATTTCTCGAACCTCCACGATCAGCATGTGTGGGATCAAGCAAAACGCGGAGACTAGGATCACCATCATTTTATCCTTTTCACATAGTCGAACTAGGATCACTTTTAGAATAACAGTGAGGTTTGAAGTATTTTTGGAGCCACTCACTATATGGTAAGGTGTAAGGGATAACATATCCCAGTGACCACATCTTACAGGGGAATAGTGAAATTCTATTTATAAAGAGCTCCAATTGAAAAGCAGATCCACATCAAACGCTATGCTTGCAGTTATTAAACAGCAAAGAATTTTTACATGTTTAAGAGAAGGGAAAAAAACTTACCGATATCAGAGACTGATACTCGTACATTGAGATCACGGCCACCATCATACTCCTCTTGAATGTCCCTGAGATCATCAGTCCAAATCCAGCAGGTAGCACTTTCAGATTCACCCCCTTTAGTGGTTTCAGCTTTTTCATATGAGAAAGCCTCACATTGGCAATTGTTGAGGCACTCCATTTTACATTCCACCTCACTATTAACCTTGAATTGTGCATCCGGATTTGCTACTCTCATCATATTTAAGCTCAAAAATGTGTCACTTGCAGCACTGTTGCTGCATAATGGTGATCTTCTGGTGCATCCCCTTGAATTATCTCCAGAATTCCAGTACTCTGGTGAGACAGGCTGAAAACCAGGCAAACATTTACATACCACTTCATTATTACTATTGCAGCTACCAAAATTACCACAAGCATTATAGAGACTGCATCTAGTCCTAGGCTGGGCCCAAATCACGGACCAAGTCTTCTCAGTATTCAACTGCAGGTACTGAATTTGGCCAGCAAAACTCATAACCATTCTTGTATTTGTGTACAAAGATGAAGTGATATACGGAACAGAATCATTGCGGACTGAAGTCGAGGTGAAATTTGACAGGAAGTAAGATATTGCAGAAGGCATTTCACTTCTGGAGCTGCCACCATTATCCGAAACTCCGCTTCTCCAGTACCTAATGGATCTTTTCCAAATGACAAACTGGTTTGCTTCTCGATCTTGCTGAAAACTGAAGTTTCCAGATGCTGGGTCATCATAACTTTTCCATGAAATGAGCACCATATTTTCATCCAATTTCATCCCTGGAAGAAATGTTTCAGATGGATTTTCAAAACTCTGCCACAGAAGTCCTGTCAAGTGCTTGTCATCATCTTCATCGCTGACGACCAGGTTACCAGTGTCCATTAGCTTGGCTATCCTGTTCATAGAGGATGGCTTTTCAAGATTTGTTGACCACAAAGATCCCCCCCTCCCATCCAGTATCTCAAGGTTTCCATTCTCGACAACGGAGAAGACCCCATTGTGATCTAAAAGTGGATTGTCTCTATTTGCCACCCACACAACCGTGCGTGGACTAGACTTGTAATACCAAATGCCAACATATCTTCTTCCAGTGCTTCCATTGGGAGTAAAGAAACCAAGCTCAAACTCTTCTCCATTAGAAACAAGAGTTTCTCCTCTACTGTCTCTAAGAGGACTGTTTGTTGTTAAGGTATCTCCGGCCAAGCAATGCAGAAGCAAAGAACAAAACAGAAACACATACAGAAAGAAAGTAGGAGGCAGCATCTGTCTTGGAAAGTTGGTGATTATGTTTATTATTCTTCTGATATTTCTTTTTATCTATGATTATGAAAGTATGTCAGTTGTTAGATCTTTCTTCATAACTAGACAATCTATAATGGTAGCCAAAGATCTAATCCCGACTGGATCTATTAAAGTTCGCACGTTTTGTCCTATCTGAAAATTTTGCCTTGGTGTTGATTTCCACTGTCAACAATACCCTCAAAAAGTTGAATTTAGTCAGCATGTCACGGTGTGCATTGATCAAATGACTCTGGTCAAAGATAATTGCATGATTACAATACTAATGACAAACCTGTCTGTCATTTAAGAATTATTGCTTCAGCTTATTTTAATGTTTAGTCTAAAGCACTAGTTACAATCCACATGAAGCTTCCTCATCATAACTCCTTGCAAACTTTCTTTGCAAATAGATCAATCTTTAAGCCTATATATACATGTTCCAAATTGGATCGGCTACCTGAAGAAGTTTACAATGCCTGGACTCATCATCGAGAATGTTCAGGTCTGAGTCACTCCAGCTCAGCCTGGGGTTTCATTCTCCAGTTCCTCCCTCTCTTATAAATGTTGTGAGGTGTTTCTCCGGTCATAGTCTTAAAAGCACACACTGTAGTTTTGTATTGTCTTGGTTACAAAAAAAACCTACCTTTTCAAATTGCAAAAGCTACCACAATACCAAATACACGCTAGCTTTTTCAAAACTTGCATAAAAATTGACCTACTTAAGCTAAATTAATCTAGCTCTCTTCTTCTTCTTGATTTTTTTGTGCATCAACAAAGACCAGATCCCCTCGTATCTAGCCCTCTGTATGATCATACAAACCACCACTCGTTAAAGATATTAATTATCAGCTTCCAGATGAGAGAAGTCACCACATTCTGCATCAGCAGAGAGGACAAAACAATAATAAACTGTAATTTGAATGGTAATTTAATAGATGAAGTTGAATTATTGAGCAGGGAAGCAGACAGGCTAATGTTTGCCAATGTCAGGGTCATCGGATTTATGTCTATTTCATCTTTTTACTTGTGGCCCATAAGGTTTCAAATTTCTTCATCTTCACGTTAAAAATAATTAAAAATATATGATTACGCGGGGCTCCATAGAGTAAAGCGCATCTGGCTTATTAGGTGTATCTATAATCAACATATTTTATCTTATGATAGTGACCTTTAAAGACCATTGTCAATATACATGGATTTTTATGCTGCATAGTTCATTCACTGTTCTCTCTCTTTTTGACACGAGATAACGAAACTGACCAATAAAGATTCACCTCTGTAACATTCAAATTATGATATAGGAAACCTGTGGGACGAGAGTAGTAGTGCTTAAGCCCCTTGTGTTTTCCTTCAGAACTTTTTTTTTTTTAATATGAGGAAACTTCATCTGAAAAGCGTATTTTATGGTTCAGATGAGCAAGTAAAACTCCGGTTGTCCTAAACTCTTACAAGAGATGCACGTCCTGATTCGAACTCGAGACCTATTGTGCAGATTGCAAGTTCTTTGTCATCACACCACACCTCTTGGAGACCTGCTGTTCAGAATATTGTTTAAGGCTTATGAAGACTTGAACTCACACAATACCTCCTAAGCTGTGGCCTTGATGACTTCTCTACATTAGCATTTTGTTCTACAATCTCTTGCATTTGCCACCAACCTCATGATTCAATATTCATTATGATTTGTGAGAATCAACTTTCTTATTTCATCTCCATTTCTGATTAGATCATGACGTTGTGAAAGTTTTGAAGGAGATGATTCCGATTTGTGAATTTGCCACAACTGGACTACGTGGATAGCCTTACATGAACAAGGTTGAATCCAAAAAAAAAAAATACATGGGTTGTGACAAAAAGGTCCATGGATTTTGATATTTCCGTTGTGTCGAACTCAAATTCTGTCAGTAGATTTTATATGTTCAGTTCTAAAGGTGTCTGCCATTGTAACTAGTTGAGGTCTGGAAGACCTCCAAATTAGGCACAAACACCTATTTGAGCTAAAAAAATTTATTTTCCCTTTTATTTTAATTTTCTAGTTTGCTTTTGTGAGTTTTTTTAGTTTATTTAAAGAGTTGTAAATTTTTTATAGATACAGAATACTTTAAGAGAAATATTCAATAATAAAATTTTAAATTAGAGTTTTTTTGTGGTGACCTTGTTCATCAGAATTTTGTGTTATTGAGTTTGCTGTATTTCTTAAGTTGTTTTGGTTGTGTCAAATTTTTGTAAGTAATATTCGAGCTTTATAATTTCTCCTTTCATATTGCTTGATCCGAATGCACTTGACAAATTTTAAAGACAATGGCTCTGAGTAGATAGAACAAGATAGACAACAAAAAATCAAATTGATCAGAAGTATGACACACCCTGCTAGATTGATACAGAGGAGAAAAGGATTTCCAAAAGGTCCCCCATTGTCGTCCTTGCTCCAAGCTATTTGTTAACTCGACGTATGAATCTGCTTTACTAGAAGAAGAACAAGTGCTAAAAAGGGATCTGCTCACTGCAAATTCTGGTTGCTTAGGAGTTAGTAGAGATGCAATTTAGCTTCCATGCATGAAAACTATGTTCGACAAGGTGGGACGATCCCATGGATGTTCTTGCACACATTAGAGCCCAACATTCACAAACCTCACAAATTCATTTGCATCACAAGTTTAGCATAATCCCTGATCCACGCAGCACCTTTTCCTATTTCCACAACCTCCATGCCTGGGAAAAGTTCAAAAACTCAAAATGAGTACGTAATAGAGACAAGTCCCAACTCCTCTCTGTGTTCTTTCCTCTGTTTGTTTTCCTCTAAGATCCTTGCCAAGCCAAAGCTAGGAATTCCAATTTATTTTTCATTAACCATGGGATGTCTATCTCAAAAAACAAAATACCATAACTAGTAACAGTAGGAAAACTCGATCAAGGATGAAGATTACATCATCACTACATCATGTTTGGATCACAGAGAACCAATAACCTGTGCTCGACTCCAAACCAATGGCAAAACGCACGTCTTCCCATTCCTCCTTGACAGCTCATACATAGTTAATGGAGCCAGTCTGAAAAGAACATCAGAGTTAAAATTAGGCAATGGCTTGGACACAGCCTTAGAAGCTTGATGTCTTTTCAGTTACCGAAGATTGGATGGCTGGCAGGGCTAGTTATTCCTTGTTCTCTGAAATGGTTTTCGATTCTCCATGGAATCCATATAACTGACTGTAGGAGTTTCAAAGTCCGGGCGGCCAGGTTTTTTTTTTATATATATAATTTCTGTGCTGCTTGCGTGCTTACAAAAAAAAAAGAATGATCCCCGAAAGAATTCGGATCAATTATTGTTGGAAAGATGCACGACGACTGTGCAGTGGGGTTGCTCGGTGAGGGTGGTTGAAGATGATATAGTTTTATATTTTAGCTTTCTTCATTTGCACACTAAAATACAAAGGATCTATCTTTCTTTTCATACACTTGAAAATCTACAAAATTCATTGGATGTCATTCAAGGAAAATATCATACAAACAGTCTGTGAACGTTGAAGGTTTGAATGTCTTGGCGATAACAAGATGGCATGTGCTCTGCATCACGGGTCCGATCAAATTTGTTTTTCAACGAAAAAAGAAAAAGGTTAAGGTGATATAGATGTTCTTAAAGAAGCAAAAAGGTTTGATACCCGCGTTTTTAAAAGTCTTAATTATATATTGAAGTAAAAATCAAATCAGAACATAATAATCTCATAAAAAATAATAAGAAAATTTTTTGAAGTTAAATTCTTATCAAATTAAATATTAAATGGTAAAATTAAAAAAATAATATAAGCTCACCCGAGTCAACATGTTGAATTTGTAATTTCAATGTGAGACTAGAATATTCTCATAGAAAGCAAATTGAATAAACTATAAACCTCAATTTTCAAGTAGCGCAATGTTGAAAGGGAAAACTAAAAAAAAAAAGCAATGAAAAATAAAGACTCAAGTCAACCTCGATTAACATATTAAGTTTGTTGCCCAGATATTGAGATCAAGATAACACCATAAAAAATAAAATAAAAATAGGAAGACTAGTTCCCAACCAATTTAATATTAAAGGATAAAAAAAACTTAGGTTTATTTCTTAAACTTATGACTAGACTCATAAGTTCAAGATTAACCCCAAACAAGGCAAACCCTAAAAAATCATGATGCAAATTTCTCAATTAATTAAATATTAAGTGATAAAATAGAGAAAAAAACAATTGAAAACGTATTAAAAAACCAAATAGCAATCAAAAGAATAAAGACCATATTTGACATAAAGATAAATTGAAACAAAATGTTGAGAGATGAAATTAAAAAAAAAATCAATTGCAAAACGAGTAAGAAAAATAATAATTAAAATAATGAAGATTAAAGCTGATATAAAACTTCAATGAAACCAAATATTTGATGACAAATTTGAAAAATAAAAAATATTCAAAAGAAACCCAATAGTAATCAAAATAACAAAGACCAAATTCTATACAAAAAACAAATAATAAGTCCACCTTTAAATTTTGGCATACCAATATGAGTCATGAGGAGAAGTGAGAGAAAAAATGAAGGAAAAAAAAGAGTATATTGGGGTCAATCGTCTCTTCACCACATGCACGTGTTTGACTACCAAGAAGAACATGATGGGGCGCTTTCAATATTGTCATGAAAGACAGTGTTTGATTGTCATATAATGTCATCATAGAATATGGTGTTTGGTTGATGTATGGTATCGCAAGTGTTGTCTAAACACAATAGGAGCCTCTCAAACTTTGGAGTGTGCGTTGCACATGCCACCCTATTTACCATAACAATTTATCCCAATCCCTATATTTATTTAGGTTTCAATTGTGGTCTCTTAACACCTAATTGTTATAAACTAGTTAAATTTTGTTTTATTTTGCAAAACCAAGCATCAATTAATCACCAAAAAAACTACCAAGTTAATACCCAAATAAAATCAATGTGAAGGGATTAATTAAAAAAAAGTTGAGGGACCAAGAAATAAAAAGAGACATGAACTTTCCTCTTGACTATGCAAATCAGTTTTTGATGTTGTCAAAAAAGGGATTAGATATTTCTTCAAGATATAAATATGATCCTTGAAGTTCTAATTATTTTAAATCAATAAAATTAAATTTTATCTCACCTAATCGACAATTAGCCAAGCAACAAAATAGTTTTTTAATACCCTGAGATCCCAATATGTATACTTGGAAAATAAATCACAAAGACTGATCATAAATTAAAGTTGTTTTAAAGAGCAAAATAAAAAGTGAGATATAAGGGGTTGGTCCATTCTGAGAGAGATTTGTTTATAATTGTTGAACATAAGAATTGAATATGAATGATGTCATAGGAAAACATGAGATTTTACCTTACAGGGAAAAAAAGTTAAAAACATCTTCCTATGGAACTAATTAACATTTGAGAATTGAAAAGACTTTGCAATATTATAAGCAGGCAAAAGGAGACAATAAACTCTTTAGCATTATTGACCTTCAATTAAAGCAATACTTGTTTTGATGCTTCTTCCTGTTTATTTGAAGAAGAAGATGTGCTGAAAAGACTTCTTTGTATTAGAAAACCTATTTATTCATAGGTTTATTTTTTCTAAAAATAATATCAATAAAGTTTGTTTCCTTGAAAGATTTGCAAAACCTAAAACAAGCCAAAAAGAAATTGACCTTAACTAGAAAAACAAATCTAGAAATAACCATGAAATCAATATCAAAGTAGAGAAAGCAAATTCAATAAGTTAAATAACAAAATTGCTAAAATCAAGACCTTAAGGTGAGAATTTTTTATGTCTTAAGATTTGACTATTTGTGTACTGTCATAGTATATAATATGGGAGAAATAGTCTCTAAAAACTCTTGTAAATATTTGAGTTTAATTCAACTATCATATCAAAAGCTATGAGCTTTTAAGCCATTATTTTAGTCTAGCTCGATCACAAATCATCATATAATTGTAACAAACTTGACATCTCAAAATCACATATTATCTCAAGCCTAAATAAATTAGACTTCGACTTAGATTTACAATCTAAACACATATATTTATAATAGTCTAGGATAACTCAATAGATTTAAAATATAAATACTCTTTAATATTTATACATGAACCAATGGGAGCTAAAACACACTTTGAATTAAAACTTCAAAATTAACTCCAACACTCCTTTTTTATTTTGAAAGTCTAAAAATTCTTGATGTTTGAAAATATGTTATTGCAAACTTTATTTTCTTGTTACTATTTCTCTTGGAATTCACTCATTATACCTAAATCAGCTTGCTAACATCATTTTTGGATCTTCTATCTTTATCTCGAGAAAATATTATTCGCATCTTGTCCTAGCTAATGGCATCACAACTAACTAATGGTATCTTTTACTAACTCTTTAAGCTCTCTTTCTTTAGGAATTGTATTTGCTTAAACATGTCTTATCTAAGTGATTTTTATCCTCTCAAACTATATTTTTCTACCAAAACATGTTTTTTTTTAAAAAAAAATGACTCTTTAATTGACCATTTTATTTTGACTCCCTCTTCATCAAGTTAATTCCTTCTTTTTATCATGGCTCCTTGCCATTTATCATCTCTTTTAGAAAGAGTTTTCTCTTTTCTTCTTCATGTGCTGTGCTTCTTGTATCAAATATCATATCTTATGCAAGAAGCTGTCAACGCACTCAGTCTCTTTCTTAGGCTTTTTCTATTTATTTTTTCATATGAGACCTCCATTTTTCATCTTACACTTATGTTTTCTTCCTTAGATGACACTTGTACATCCACACTCAATCTATACACATGTTTTAATTTATGGAACACCCAACTAGCTCAAACTAGTTTTAATATCAAATTTGTTGGGAACAATATAGTATAGAAGGAAAGAACACACCCGACAATGGACATTTGAAAGTTTTGTGCATCCTCCATATTACTCTCCTATGAGAGGAATTCCCAGTAAACTTGGACTTCGAGTTACCATGCTTTAAACATACACGTATATTTATACTATTCTAGAATAATTCAATGGATTTAAATTATAAATACTCTTTAATATTTATACATGAATATTGCAGAGCTAAAAAACATTCTGAATTAATACTTCATAATTAACTCCTTCTGTAAACAGAATTTTCTTTCAGAGTAAAAATCCCCAGTTATTCAAACCCTTTTTTTTTCCTGTTGAGTCGAGAGTTTCTCCACTTGCATCATCACTAAGCAAGCTATTCAATGAGAAAAGAAAATGGCAGACAGCATGTTATGCTCACAGATCTCTCTTCGTTTTCTGGCCTAGCCCTGCAATTCTTACCACCAAACATTGATAGATCAGTCACGTCAACTGCAAGCTTGTTCTGTGCGGATGCCGACAGCACTGTGAAATGTGCTTCCATTGGGATTACTGAAGTGAGATTACTTCAGAAAAAGCAAAATCATCTGAACATCGAAACTATTGATGAAAAATTATGTTAGAGAACAATGGCATCCACAACCAGGCTGTTCAGTCATTTTCATCAGGGAACACTACACGTGAGAACATTGTTTTTATTAAGATTATTCGTAGAAATCAACGTTGGATTACGTCGACGCCATTGATTGCCTCTGAAGTAATCATGGAAGGCTACGATTTGAGTTATTTTTATTTTTATTTATTTATAACTAAGGCATTATGATAGCTTATACATATATCATGGCTAATTATTAGATTTATTGAATATACTGCAAGTTTAATAAATAGATAAATAAATAAGATAATGCAAAGAGCATCAAATCGGGTACAAAGAAAGGATATAAATCTCTTCGCCATTATCTCAAGTACTTTTTTTTTATATTTTTTTTATATGTTTATAAGAAATGGGTATTTTCTGGTCAACTTTCACTTTCACCGAGACACTAAAAGTCAACTCCTCCATAAGCTAGGTTAGTACTGCCTGGTCATGCTTAGCCTTTGGTTAATTCAAAAGGCAGGCCTTTAGAACCCATCAACAACCCAGGGCTACATTAAATGTTTTGGAAATATAGTTATAATTATTTTGAAAAATAATTTTTATTTAAAAATATATTAAAATAATATTTATTTTATTTTTTAAAAAATTATTTTTGATATTAACATATAAAAATAATATAGAAATATTAAAAAAATTAATTTAAAAAAAAATTAAAACACAATATCAAACATGTCATAAAAAAAGAGAATAACGTTTCAAGGGTGGGAATCAAACTCCATTTGGTGAGGCATAGACTCCTTTGTTAACTTTTATTTTTAAAAATTTATTTTTAATATTAACATATTAAAATAATTTTAAAATACAAAAAAAAAATCTAAGTATTTTTTTAAATAATATTTTTCAAGAGCTTCCCAAAGAAGTGATTAATAAATAGTGGATTTCCCCAACTAAGTTTTTGTTTGCCATTGCATTTATAACTACATCTGGGTGCATTTTTCCTAAGAATGCATTAAACTATTTTTCATTTCTTTTAATAATGTTGATATATCATATAAAAAAATTAATTTTAATATGTTTTTAAACAAAAAATACTTTTAAGAAACACTTAAAAACAAATATTATTGCACTCTCAAACATGAGAGTGCAATAATATTATGATATTATTTGTTTTTTTGAAATGTTTTTTTATTTAAAAATATTTTAAAAAATAAATATATCTTTGATATCACTACATTAAACATTTTATTTTAAAAAATAACATCATATCATGGTCTAGTAAGCTTGTTGGGGTTTCAAGGTCTTGAAAAACTCTCGTTTTCCATGCAATTTTCTTTGGAAACAAGGACCCATCAAAAAGCATTAACCACCGACTAACTTCATGATTATTATATGACACCAATAATGCATCTACTTGGAAGATTCCAACGCATTTCAAAGGTCGCTATAATGTCAAGAGTTTAGACACAAGTATAATTCATTTTGTAGACACGTGTGATTCGTATCTTAATTGTTTTTTAAAATATTTTTATTTAAAAATATATTTTTTATTTTTAAATAAATATATTAAAATAATCTGAAAAATAATTTTATTTAAAATAAAAAATGAAATTTAAAAAAAAAACTCTTAAAACAAGATTTTATTGCCTTCATAAATTTAATTGGGTGGGTGCATTGAAAAAGACAAAGAATTGATTGCAGGTTGGCAGCTAGCTCACACCTTCTTGGAATATGCATTGCCGTCCGATGCATTTTCATTGTGGGGTTCCTCCGTTTCCACTCCAATTAACTTCACCAAATGTCGATTAAAAACGTGTTAATAATTGATATAATATTTCAATCCTTGAATTCACATCTGCGTCGATATGTCCGAGTGGTTAAGGAGATAGACTTGAAATCTATTGGGTTTCGCCCCCGCAGGTTCGAACCCTGCTGTCGACGTTTTTCCGTTTTTTATATTAATTAGTTTTGAATATTGTCTGCTATTCAACATAGTAAGCTAAAAATTTATTTTGTTCAGATTCAATTTTATTTTTTCAAAAAAATATATTGATATATAATTAAATAAAATGATATATTTAATTATATAAAAAATAAAAAAATATTTTTTCTGTCTTCATCAATCACTTAGAATCTCAAATTCAATTTTTATTTACAGTCTTTATTAATGTATAAAATGATGGATTAATACTATCAAATACACTCATCATGCTTTTAATATGCATTCTATATTTTTCATCCTCAACAAAGAATTTCAACGTCCATATTTGTTTTACCATAAAATCAACCTTTGATCTGTGCTTCCTCTATTTCTCATTTGGCCCATCAGGTGCACCATCACCACACCTTAGCAAACCTGTGGAGGCTATCAAATCAAGCCAAGCTAGCCAGCCCAGTCTCCATTTCCTTAGCGCCCCAAAGCCTGGCTCTGAAACTAACCACGTCGGTAAACTTTTATAAAACCGAGTCATGGTCGAGTTGCCCAAATTTTAGTCTTTGCTTGCTATCACGTGGCTTCTCATTTCTATGAAGTTTATGGTATGAAAAAAAAAAATC
This sequence comes from Salix dunnii, assembly GCA_015731905.1. Classification (NCBI taxonomy): domain Eukaryota; kingdom Viridiplantae; phylum Streptophyta; class Magnoliopsida; order Malpighiales; family Salicaceae; genus Salix; species Salix dunnii. The sequence goes on along the minus strand of CM027671.1, from coordinate 14,118,644 downwards.
TCTGAGATACCAATTTCGAGTTATGTTCCTCACCTATTGGAGAAGTAGCATATCAATGTCATGTACATATACATATACATATATACATGTACATATGTATATATGGTGAGAGTTAGCATAGCCTAAACACCCCTTGACAAATCAAAAATATTTAATCTAATGAGATCATAAATCAAAAATATTTTATCATGATAGAATCATAGATTAGAAATATTTTATTCTGATCAGATAAAGATATTTTATCCAGATAAATTGAGTGAATCAAATTATCAAATTATCAAAATCAAAATATTAATAACTTTATCCTAGACTAAGTACCTTCAAGCTCATGAGATAAAACAAAACCTCATTAAAATAAAAACATACATTAAAATCTTTTATACATGTGAATATTATAAAAATTGTTCTCCCCTGAATATGCAATCATCTTGTACATGTACCCATTCATACATCAAAAGCAACAAAATAAGATAAAATAATTTGAATTTAAAAATGTACCTTAAAGACACATTTGATGTTAATGAAACTCTGCATGAAATTAGACTTTGATTTGATAAAGTTTCATTCCTAAAAGAGATTTAAGAGATAGATGATTGATGTTCAAAAAACTCGTGAAGAAACTTATGTATTTTGAAGAAAATGTGCCCTCATTTATAAGCATGAAGAATTTCATTTATAGAGATTTAGAGGACAACTTAGTCATTTTACAGTGTCACATTAATAATGGATTAAAATAATATATTTTTATTTTTCATATCAATACATCAAAACTTTCTAAAAATACCTGAACATACATTAATTTAAAATTTTCAAGGTAAAAAATAATTTAAAAAACACTTTGATAATGAAGGGCAATCATAGGTTGTGTAATGGACATCCAAGCTCTCGTTGAGATCAAAGAAACTTCACAAACATGTTGTGTCCAAAAAGAATAAGCCAAAGGTATTAATTACATCCAATTTGATTGACTTTCAGCCTTCTTTTCGTTTCCCCAAGTTGCTCAAGTGGATAAGAAGAAATATTCCACTTCAAATTAAATGAATATTTACAAGTTCAACTCTTAAAATTCAATGGTTTTGATTCGGTACATGTTGTGCTAAGTATTACGGTGTATTTTTTTATTTAAAAACACAACAAAATATTTTTTTTAAATTATTTTTAATATCAAATTAAAAACACAAAAATTTAATTTAAATAAAAAATTTCAAAAACATTCTCTCATGGAAAAAACTCTAAATCATATATCTAAATTGATGTCGGGGCTGGAATTGCGAAGTTGCTGCATTTTTGCAATCTAGCAGTTGGATGCAAGACCTGTTAAGGTTTTGTTTTTTCAATTTAATGAAAATGTTTTTTGTAATTAATCAAAATATAATAATAATTCTATTTTTAAAAAAATGCTTGAATAAGAATGTAATATATTATAACTTATAAACTATAAGATATACGCTATGATATCTGAAATTAATTATATTATTTTTTAAAATATGGCCAGACTGGAATAATAAAAACTACAAAGAAGGGAGGACTACCAGAACAGAAATGGAAGGCAAAAATCAAACGGGGAAACCAGGGGCCTAAACCAGTAGCAGAGCAATTCCATACCAGGTGAGGTCCACGTGGTCGGGTCCCATGAACATTAGCCACATCATACCACATAAGCAAATCTCATCTCATCTCTTTTATTCGCCACGTGGATGCCACATCACAATACAATCCCAAGAAAAAAAATCTAAATCTAAATCTAAATTGCTTTTAAGAAAAAAAATCTGTTGGTTGCTAGCCAGCCATTAAACGAGAATCAAGAGACTTGGGTCTGTGACCACAGAAGCTAAGTGTGGGTCCCATTGACCCAACACCTGGCAGCGAGGGATACCACAAACTCTTGGGTTTCTCGGATTTGATCAAACAAGCACCTAGGTCTTCATCATTCTTGTTGAGTTTGGTAAAAGACACCTTTACCCCTATACATTTCATAACAGCTCAAAAATATTTCTCTCTCTCAAAATAATAATAATAATAATATCAATAGAAGTTATTTTGTTAATTGTCTATTTAGTAATGATTTTTAAAATATTTTTAATTAACATTTGGAATTTGTTAATTTTGTATTTAATACTAATACATTAAAACTATCTAAAAAAATATTAATTTAATATTTTCAAGGTAAAAAAATAATGTAAAATAAATTTCCATTAAATTTGATAAATAATTATAGTTTAATCGAGCCAAACTGAATTTTTTTTTCTGTAGACAGGATGGTTTTCTACTTGTTCATTAAGATAAATATAATAATCTTCAATCATTGATCTGGTTTGGAATTTATTTAATTTAAGATAAAGTACTATCAATGATTTATCCTTACTTTTATAATCATATAATACATTTCAATAATACAGTTAATCTATTATATTATCATTTCTTAAAGTATAGTTAGATAGATATAATATTGATTGAGAGTTTTATACTATGATAAAATGCATAAATATTACATATTTTAATTAGATTTTAACAATACATGACAATATACATTTGTCATAATTAAATAATGATGGTGGTGCTATTTAATCTATTAAAATTAAATCTTTATTTTATCTTATGCTATCAAAATATAGAAAGAAAGAAAAAATTTAATTTCAATATATAAGCCTGAATGGTGACAAATGGCCTTGAATCATTATTTCCAAGTTCCATAATAAAAATGATATGGCAAAATTGGACTAAAAACAATTGCAGAGCAAACAAAAGCCCAGTAAGGTAATTTCCCCAACCATAGCAAAAGTTGCTTAAGATCCTTCATTACTTTTGCTCCCTCATTCTTACCTTCCCTCACCCACTCCTTCCCTGCCCTAGGAAAGAGAGAGGAAAAAAAAAAGAATTCCATAAAAAAATCCCACTAAAACTAAGAACTCAAAGCTCAAAACTTTGTGATTTTTGAGGTCAAACCCAATAAAGAAGGTCAGGAATGAAGTGTGAGCTATGCAAGAGCGCAGCAAGAACATACTGTGAATCAGACCAAGCAAATCTTTGTTGGAACTGCGATGCAAAAGTCCATGGAGCCAACTTTCTCGTTGCTAGACACGCTCGTGCTCTTCTTTGTCAGTCTTGTCAATCTCTAACTCCCTGGAAAGCCTCTGGGGCTCAACTAGGGCACGCTGTGTCTGTATGTGAAAGATGTATGATTTCAAATGAGAATAACAATCGGGAAATTCAAGAACAAGAAGAGAATGACAGTTCAGATGACATAGAGGAAGATAGTGACAGTGAAAGCGAAAGCGAAAGCGATGATGATGACGATGGTGATGAAGACGGTGGTGATGGTGATAATCAGGTGGTGCCATGGTCACCAACAACACCACCTCCACCACCACCTGCAAGCTCTTCTTGTTCTTGTACTAGCGATGATGATAATGATGTAGATTTTGTCGAGTCTGTAAATGTTCTTTCCTTCAAAAGATAGCGTCCCCAGGTACGCCTTAACCCAAATTTGCAGGAATGAGATGATCAATATGCCAATTGAATTATTGTTAGTGGTTATTTCTTTTTTTATTCTCTTATTATGCATTGTTTTAAGCTTGATCGGAAAGCTAAATCATTTTTTTATAAAAAAAAAATGCTTTAACGTCAGGGTATTTCCAGATCAGTTTGCGCAGAACTGAAATTTCTTCATGATCCAATTAAAATAGCTCATCAACTGATATCACTGCTCGACGTTTCTAGTTTATTTGTGTGTGTGTGATAAGCAACTCAACCACACAACAAAAAAATTGTTGCATTATCTAAGTAGGGATTGGAGCTAGTATTTTCATGGCGAGTTTTGATTTTTTGATGGTGAGAATTTTAAACGGGTAGGATTTGTGGGGTTTGATGATTGCAGGATGACCTCAACCGTTCAAGTTCTCTTCGGATGTACGGAAACACAGCTACTTCTGTTGAATTTTACAAGTTCTTCTTCCATGAGGGGATCTTTGAAAGAAAAGAGAAAGGAACTGGACCCGACTGTCTAAGCCGGTGTAGAGAGATCTGGAGGTTGTAATTGTGGAGTTTGTTAAGAGATCGAGTGAAGAGTTCGAAGCCATTGATGTTGATTTGTCGTGGAGTATTAACCGTACGATTTGAGGAAGATTAGGGATATCTTGGCTAGTATTTAGTATTTTGACCTTTTCTAACAAAGATATTAAGAGGAGGTTAGGGCTATTTAGCTGTTGATCTTTGTGACTTTGATTGACCATTTGGTTAATCAATTGTGTGATTAAATTCTAATTAATTATTTCCATGATCTCTCCATGCTGAAGCCAAGTCTTAATTAACTATATTGTGTTGGGAATGAGTGCTGAAGTTCTTCGATTAGTTATACTTACTTGCAGCTGTGGATTATTGTTCAAAGCTATACTTAATGTCATGTTTAATTTTTAGAGTGAGATTGCAAAGAGAGCTGTGTCTATGGTTTTGAAAGAAAGATTTATTTTGTTTATTTAATTAAATATGTTTTAGTTTGTAATTCTTTTCAATCATGGGATATTGATTTAAAGTAGTCTAATTAAATGAGGAGTTTTCCCTTATTTCGATCTATTTATTACGGGACATAATTGAAAGTAATTTATAGAAAATGGGAATTTGTTGAGAAAAAAGAGAGCAAATTGCAGTTATGTCTGCAGCAGCAGCAGCAGCAGCTTTGATGGCTATGAAAAGTCAGTTGAGTGTGGTGCACAGAAAGTATTATGAGACTTTACATTCCATCTACTTGATTGAGAGGTGGGTTTGCTCGCTAGTCACGCGCTAGATGTCAGGTGTCACTTAATGATTGGCCAATGCTATGTCTCTAGTGTTTTTTCTTTAAAAATTAAAATTAGCACACTCAATCTGAAAGTTTTGATAAAATAATAATGTTAAGATGTCAGGTGTCACTTCATGATTGGCCAATGCTAAGTCACTAGTGTTTTTTCTTTAAAAATTAAAATTAGCACGCTCAATTTGAAAGTTTTGATAAAATAATGATGTTAATTTTAATATGTGAAAATAATTAAGTATGCAGGGAAGTTGATTTAGATATTTATATTAATAAAAAAATAATTAATTTTAGAAAATTATTGTGTTTTTGGATTGCAACGTTAATTAAATACTGTTATTTTAAATCATGATGTTTTAAAATATATTATTATTTAAAACCTTTTGCTTCTGAGTTATTTTGCTGTTAAAAATTATAATTAATGTCATGTCTAGTTATTAATAGCATTGATATTTAGTTAAACATTGTGTTTTTCAATTATAATATAAAGTTAAATATCGTGATTCTGAATATTTCTTAAAATATATTATTTTTCTAAAACTTTTTGCTGGTGAGTTATTTTGCTATTTATTTTGCTATTTATTTAAAAATATATAAAAAATAAAAAATAAAATATTTATTTGTAGTAAAACTTATCGGCCTTTAAAATGGGTTAAAAACAAGGACAGCCACCTCTGTCTGTGACCCGAAGTCTCACCCTGCCGAAGCCTCACAAGTTACAATCATGAGGAAAACCCTACCTACCAAACCACTCGATTAGGCGTGGCAAGTGCCAGTATTCTGTATTGTGATGGATAATATTTTTTATTTATAAATATATTACAATAATTTCAGTTTTAGTGTTTACATCAGTAAATTAAAATTATAAAAAAAAAATACCAGTAAAACGCAGCGTATATGGTGTGTTGAAATTGAGGTGATTTGGAGGAAAGAGAGGTTGAAATTCGTGGGAATCTTGCTTTAGAAGTACAAATAAAAGTTTATCAGAAAGAATTAAAGATAAAAGATTTAAAAGTTAGCAAGCAAAAAGAAAAAAGGGAAAATAAAGCCTTATCTCTTCGGTTAGTAGTCGCGGCCATGGATATATCTTTATCTGTTTTTAGAATAAATAAAGATTTAATTATTTGGAAGATAAGGGTACGATGTGATGCGGTCCAATTTTATTATTTTTTATTTTTTATTATAATTTTTAAAGCATTTATTTAATTAACACATGTTGTCATTTCATGTTAATTCCACTCAAAACTCCCTTAAAATATTGTTCATGAAAAACATATTTTTTGTTAATTCCATATAATTATAAATTATTTTAAAATTATTTTTTATTTTAAATTTTAAAAAATTAATGTTTTAAAGTATTTATTTAATTAACACATATATAATTTCATTTTAATTCCACTAAAAACTCCCTTAAAATAATTAAATAGTACAAAGTTTTTGGCCGGCCATCACATCAATCAAGGACATCTTCATGTGTGAGAGCTCAACTTTATTTAAAATTAAGACCGCAATTAATTTTAAAATAATATGGTACACAAAATGTTTCGGGTCCTGCAAGAAATTGTGGCTGAGGAAAGTCCTCTCGCCGTAGAACATGCTCTGGATAAACCAATTAAGAGCCTTAATTACTTTGTTAATTATATATATATATATATATAAAATAATTGGGATTAGCGGTTGCCAAGGAAACTTCCTTTGAAAAACAACAAAAGAATCACTTGGGAGAAAAGAAAATAATAATAATAATTCAAGTGGGCTTTTGTGGTGGAGATTGATTGAGTGTTTTTGAGGCAGAGTTGGTGTTTTGTGGCGGTGGTTGGTGGTGCTAGCCTCCTGAAAATTTTATTGACAACCGCGATGATATTTCAGTTCCTGTAATTAATTTTTTTATAATTTTAATATAATTGGGTAGATAAGATTAATGATAAAAAAATGTATTTATAAAATAAATACCATTAAATTAATTATAATCAATGCTTGTTGAGGGACTATTTACTTATTTTCGATATTATAAAGTTTAACAAAGTTATAACTAATTATTGATCACAGGATTCTGCTGAATTCAATGAAGGTTTTAATTAAGTCTCATGTTTAGAACCCTTTCAAGTATTAAAAATTAGATTTCAAATGAGATTTAATTTCTAAAAATACTATAAAAATGAATCAAATATCAAACTCTTTAATTCTAAAATGAATAAAAATATTTTTTTTATTTTTTTAATAAAATACTTTTAAAACACTAGCAAATAACAAATATTTTTCTACTCTCAAGAAGTCTAATAATTAGAGCACCTGATCCCACAAAGCTAGATTTGGACTCATGCTAGCGGAACATGACAAGCGGCTAAAACACTTATCAAAGAGGCAAGCAAAGATTTGACAACGCAACTTGCCTATCCTATCTTCACTTGCTGGTGACGTGCACTTCTTCTACCTGTAGCTCTCAGAATTTGTCTCCCTCGTCAAAATGGTTTCAATGAACTGTGTTTTCATTTGAGGAATGACTTGTAAACTTGAGATATGATACGGGCTGAGTATTTGGAAGATTAATTTCATCAGGCTCAAGATAACTTAATGAATCAAGCTTTGATTTCATAAATAGGTGGGTCTCAACTCCAAATTAAAGCAAAAAAATGGTGAGGTGAGCCCCTGTCCTATAAATGGAAGTTAGCTAGTGGCTCACAGAGAAGGAGGCACTTGGGCAGTCAAAATCAGTCCCACCATCCAGTAATTCGATTGGAACATCTCTTGCCATAAAGCTGGCCAACATAAAATCTGAGAGGAAACTCTTCGTTTATTGTACCAGAGGTGAGCATCAGTCAGTTCAGTTCAAATTGGATCAAAAGCTTGTTCAAAAAGAAAGAAAATGACACGAACTTTGTTTTCCTTCTCTCCTTTTTTTGGCACCAAGAGCCAAGTAACAAGCAGAAAGGATAATGGAGACAGACGACTACTGTTTTGGTCATCATAATTTTACAGTGGCACTGTGCAACCCTAGGATATTCAACTTTCTCAGCACAACTATTGAGATATGATCTTTTACAGTGGCATTGCTTTCCAATACACGTTCTTAGCACTCCTACGGCATTGATTTTACGGTGGCACTGTTCAAAATGATCCTCAGTGGCGTCAGATTTTTATCAACCAGCCATATATAAGTAATTTATATGATATTTAGGTCTTATCAATGCTCTTTTACCTCCGATCCCTGTCATATGACTCGAACACGTACCAGTAAGGAAATATCATATAGCATGTAATTAAATTCATTATATTTCCACTTGTTTGAAGATGAATAATTCCGCTGACAAAAAAGATAGCGGTATTCAGCTTCAAACAAAGCTTGATACATTGATCACCAAGTCTTACAACCAAAACCCTTTTCTTTTCCTTTGTTTTTAAGCAACAAAGATGTTGACACACATATCTTAGAGACTTGCCTGCATTTCAACAACTATAAACATTCCCCTACTTATTTGCAGCTGTTAAGATGCAGCAATATATTTCTAAAACTGAGAAAAGAAACAAGTCTGAATCCACAACACTTTCAGAAAACAAAAAAGCGCATTTGTCAGAAGATAGGGAAGCAAAAGGTTGGATGTAAAACTTGGTGATTGATGTTCCGGCTGTGGTTGAGCCATAAACCCATTTTCTTTCCATCACTTGAATTATATTTTTTCTAACAAATAAATTTTATATTTGAATTTGAAATCTACACGATATGAGCAATCTTTTGGAGAGTGCATGTCTCTTGCATGGGCTTGATTAGAGTGCAACAAGTCATACTGCAATAAAGTGGCTATTACTGGAGTCATAAGAAAAAAAAACAATTCTGGGGTTCATTTCACTAGCTGCTATGAATAATTCTCAACTCTTAACAATCTATGTAGGTACTGAAGCCCTTGAGCAATTCTTTCAATACTGCATATGTGATGTACCCAAGAAATTAATCACAAACCCTTTTGGAACTGAGTTGGACTACTGTGAACATGGGGAAAAAAAACTGTTTATATGCTGTAACATATGCACGTTCAGGAGAGAATTTCTGAAATGTTCCGATGCTAGAAGCTAATGCAAGAATGACTTGGAACTGAGAAAGTAATGGTGAACGTAAAGAGGATGAAACTTAACTTCCTAGTATACAGATCCAAACCCCCTAACAACTGAATAATGGAAACTCAACATCCTTCTTCCTTCTGTATTCAGATCATTCATCAGGTTTGATTTGTTAGCAGTTGTATTGGGATCAACGCTGAGATCAAGTAATAACGGGTATTCACTTTTATCAATCACCCATCTCATTATGGAAAAACAACACTATTGCTTGGTGGAAAAAATGTAGCAATTTCTAAAAGAATAAAAATGAATACGTAAGCTATCATTACCAAAGCCCAGGAAATTTTTTAAAATGAAATTTGACTATGGAGCCATCTAAATACTGCTTAGGCAACGTGGCATGCTTTAGTTACATTATCAATGGCAGGCCACAGCTCAAGAGAAACAAAAGTTGTGGTTTCTGTATCAGACTACTAGCTGAAAAGGTTCTCTCTGCGGTCTGTACCTTGATACTCATCGTCTTCAGCTGTCACAAGATTTAAGACTTTAGTTTTTTCGGTCCATAAAGCACAGCTTTCCCTTGAAAAGACAGCAGAGGAAGAGGTCTAAGGTCAATGCTGTCAGAGTAAAATTCTTCAGCCACAACCCATTTATCCTTCTACGACATGATTGTTTATACTGAACACTGTAAGCTCTACCATAGCAAATGCACATGCTCTAAAAACGATTTTCTGAAATTTACGACATTGATCATTTTTTTACCACTCAAGTTTTGAAAGCTCAGATGCATCAGGCTGATGTAATCTGTTCCAGCAGTACCACCTCCTGTTGATCATTTTTTTACCACTCAAGTTTTGAAAGCTCAGATGCATCAGGCTGATGTAATCTGTTCCAGCAGTACCACCTCCTGCCACCAACTGGTGTAAATTCATGAGAGCATATTTTCACACAAACCACCCACTGCTGATGAACGTGCTTTTTTTATGAACAAATTTATCATGCAATACATTTAGGATCTTGCAGCTCTTGTTTCCTAGTATGCTTTTGAATTTGCTAAGAATGTGAAACTTGACATTTTAACCACCGACCTTCCCCTGCATCACCTTCATCCCCACACTGCAAGGATCTTCTATCAGAAGTTCTTGATCAATCGTTTAGTGCAGAAGGCATGTGACCTTGGGAGCATTGACAATGGTTCAAGTGAAGTCTCATGAAGACAAAACAAGCCCCTCCAAGAGTATAAATATCATCTTGGTCTCTCTTTTGTAACAAAACACATCCAAAATCCAGATCACTATGTCACAATACTAGTTGCTCGTCATGTCCTGAGATATTTATCACTAGTCTTGAAATTATAAAACTATTGTATACAGAATAGGTGAGATAGCTTCATTTCCATTCTACACAAACTATTGTAACTTATCGTTGAATCTAATCCCTGAAATCAAGGTAAAAGTAGTCCATTCCAAACACCAATGCTCCAGTTCCTATATGGCTCATTCCACTCCATGAATGAATCCCTCCATATAAGGGCATCACATTTGAGTATATGCCTGCCCCATCTGCTGAGTTTCCATGAAATAAGAATCCAAAATAGTAAAGCTTAGTTGCCATGCTACAAGAAATTCCTATTTGGACCAGCACACAACATTCAAAAACTACCAATCTTTAGGAATAGCATGCCTAAAAAGGATAAGAAGTTGAAATTTTTATTTGTGTGACAAGTAAGAATTTCTGATTTATTATTTTGGATGAGATTTATTGGACCAGTCAAAATGTTGGAAGGAAAATCTGGTTTACTAGTTTTTCCCCCCTACATTAAACAGAAAAAAGAACAATACAGTAATGATTTAGAAAAGAAATCAAAGCACAAAAACAGTACATATAAATTTCCAGGAAAAGAAATTCTGCAATACATCTTATAATTCGATAGCAACGTTTCTTAAGCAAGTTTGATAGGTTCGCCAAACAGTTGCCCCATTTCACTTTCCAAGACTTTCAACAAATTTGCTTTCGTCCGTCTATACACCCAAGCTTGAGCATTTCGATCCCAATCAAACCTTGATGGACCACTGCAAGAAAACCAGGTCGTAACAGTCAGATCACAAATAAGAAAAGCAGAGTGGAAAAAAAAAAACTTAATTTGGCACCATGAGTATCTGATAATGCCATTGACTTAAATAGATAACATAAGAAAAAAATTAAAGAGAGATACAAATTAATGCAAAAACATTCTAGCTCAAGAAAATTGTTCAATAAAATACACTACAAAACAAAACTTTCAGCATCAAAAGCCCATCCTTAAGAAAAAGAAAGGGACACGAAATTTATACACTTTCTTTGGGTCTGAAAGTGAATCAGCATGAAAAAGGATTACAATGATAGCTTGGAGTTCTTTTGTTTTGGTTTTAAGTGCAGTTTACTTGCTTACAAACCTACTGATATAAACAACTTAACCATGCTCGCGATTTCAACTTAGATGGTGTTTGGGGCTGTGGTTCAATGTGTGGTTGTGTTGAAGTGCAGACCCAACCACAACTATTACCAAACGGGACCCCGGTATTTTACCGAGGGTCCCACTAAAAAAATAAATTCTCGCAGCAGATGCAAAAGCAGTTGCGGCGTAAGGCATCTCTGCATAATGCAGAGCCTCGTCTACACGCCTGTTTAGAATCTCTACATATAATGCAAAGATTCGTCTCCCCACAACCGCGCGCGTGCACCCACCCACACACACACAGAGCTTCGTCTTCTCCCTCACAGAACCTCTCCCTCACACCCAAATCCCACCTTAATCAATTAACCTTTGATTATATTCACAAATCCATTCTCTTTAAATTCATGAGATCCTGAAGATTTCTTTACTTCAATAAACCTTTGGGACCCATTTCAAAACCTTCCATTTCCTTCTGTACTTCCCACTCCCTTCCCTTCATTCGAGGGAGCTAGTAGGAAGGAAAGACATGAAAAACTGGAGAAGTAGATCTAAAGGCTTGATGTGGCTGGGTTTGGAAATGTTTCTTTAAGCTACTATGGTATGCTACAGGGAAGAAGGATGTTGCCAGGCTATGGCTGCGATGGATATAGAATGAAAGAAGAAAATGGAAGTGTGGTAATTTGCTGGCAAGATCGGCCTCTTTTTTCTATGTCAACTTGGAGGTGTAGGAAGTAAGAGATCAGGGTTGATCCAATAGTATTGAGAGTTTTCTTGTTATCCCCGTTTTGTATGAAAGAATTGTTTTTCTGCAAATGCATACTGACTAGAATGATTTGAAAGCTCTTTCCAAACTCAATATTCCCTCTATTTTTTCCCTTCTAGTTTGCATTAGACAAACACAAAATCAAGGCTCAAACTTATATACTCATTCATTCCTTGTGTTTTCTTACCTTTGTATCAAATATGAATGACTTCCATGATTTGCAGGCATGAAATGTAACCTATCTTTTCACCTTTCATTAACATTTGACGATTAATCTTTTTGTTTAGCAAGTGTGCGCAATGTAATGACAAGTTCAACACTGGTTTGGTGTTTGTGTTAAATTATTAATCCTATGATAATGTGTTGTATTAGAAGAAAATCACAAGGTGATATTATTTCTGTTGAATATGATCGCAATTCTAATTTTGTTCCTAAAGATATTTTACCAGATGTTGTTTCTCAATTAAATAGTTAGGGATTGCAGACGCGTTCACATATAGATTTAGTTCTTGATGGAATTGCAAGTAGTTTGATGAGAGAATAAAACCAACTGTTTAATTTAATTCAATTATTTCAAACATTTTGTTATTATTATTATTAATAATAAATATACAAAATTATTCCAACAAAATATTTACACACACATGTATGTGTGTGTGTGTACATGTGTACTTTAAGTTAATTTCACAAGTTGACAGCAATATGAAAAACATGGTAACCAAACACACAAAATTGTTTTTCATTAAACTTAAACTCAACCACAGTTTTAACCAAACACTTAAATTTTAGTTATGAACCACAACTAAAAACGCTTTTCATGAAACTGTTTTTTTTTTTCAACCTCAACCACAACAGCAACAGTTATGCCAAATAGGCTCTTAGATCCAGATACATTGGAAACTCAAACAATTCTTTGGCAAGTCCTAACCAACTTCCTCCAACCTGATTTTAGTCATTTGACCGACCACAATTCTAGTAATATATACAACTTAACCATGCTCACAATTTCAACTTAGAACCAGATTCATTGGAACCTCCAACAATTCTCTGGCAAGTCCTAACCAACTTCCTCCAACCTAATTTCACAATCATTTGACCTGCCACAATTCTAGTAACATGTTCAATTTCACTCCAAAAAACAAAAGAAACAAACAAACGAGAGAGCATCAGCACATAATCATTTACACAACACCACATGGTACTTAAAATACAATCCTAACCAAGCATATAAAAATTTAAGAACGGAACTAGCTAGCAATAAGAGAATTCCACACCTCACAGGGGAAGATAACCAAAGTTGCCGATTCGGAGTTTGTTTATTCAACACATAAGTCCCTAAATCTCCAAGCTTAAGAGTCAAAACCTCATTCTACCAAAAAAACCACATAAAAACTTCATTAACAACAAAACTCAAATCAAAACAAAACCTCAAAACACCAAAGACCAAAGAGAAAAAAAACTCACCCCATAATCGATATCAAAGCCATCAATTTGAACAGTATCACCATATTCCTGTCCAAAACCAAAAACCCACAATAAAAAAAAAAAAAAAAACAATAAAAGCCTCGAACTCCATTAATTTGAAAGCCGGGAAGTTAAAAATTAACCTCAAGTTTCTCCTGAAGATCATGAATAGTTGAATCAGCTAGAGAGTGAAATTCATCCTCCTGTAAAAGCAAACTGTGTCCCACTTTAATCAATTAAAAAAAACAATAAAAAAACACATCTTTAACCAAACCGAAAGACCCAGATAACAAAAACCGACATTAAGTGCTCCTTAACCGAGCATGTTACGAAAAGCCTACCGGTAATCAATGGCTGCAGGACCTTCAGTGTCGGTTGAGTTGATATTTAACAAGGGAGAAGAGTAGAAGGTTCTTGAAAGAGGAGGAGAATCAATGCTTGAATGGTGGATGATAGTTCTCGACGGTTGTATAAGAAGAGAACGTGACCTAACCAAGAATGAAGAAGAAGATGAAGAAGGAAAGCAGCAGTGTTTTCGAAGTGTGGAGAGCCTTCTGACACAAAGTTGCAGTTTCGAAGCCATTGATGTTTTGCCAAAACCTGGCACTTCGGCTGTGCGTCTTATAGTCCGTTTGGTGACCACGCTATTGTTTTGTATAGCATTTTTTCTTAGAAATATATTAAAATAATATTTTTTATTTTAAATAATAAAATATAGAAAGAAATGATTTTTTATATATTTTTTAAATACTTTAAAAAACAAAATATTTGGATCAAATTTCTTATGGGGCTTGCATCCAATGGATTTGTGCAAGGGCTGGACCAAAAGCATTGAAAACTATACCATTTTCGTATGATTGATTACAAATCGTAATTTTTTGTTACTTCTTGAAATAATAAAAAAAATGAAGATAATTGTTCAAATTTAAATGTATATTCAGTGCCTGTTTGGTTAGCATTTCAACCGGCATTTCATTTAGATTTGATTTTTTTTATTTTAAATGAAATATTTTTGATATTTTTAGATCATTTTGATGTATTGAGATCAAAAATAATTTTTTAAAAATAAAAAAATATCATTTTGATGTATTTCTTAACGAAAAACACTTTCAAAACTAACCGCAACCACATGTGTTGTCTAATACGTTTGAGAGCTAATTTATAGAAAAATTACAAGACTAAAATAACTAAATACAAAATTACTTTATTTCTACTTTACATAATTTCTATATTAGGAAATTAATGGCTATATTTTAACACTCCCCTTTAAGTTGGACTGTAAATATTTATCAAGTTCGACTTGTCAATTGAGTCATAAAATGCTCTTCCTGAAACTATTTTTATGAGAATATCTGCTAGCTGATCTTCAGATCGGATAAATAGAAATATAATTTTTCGATCAAGATTTTTCTTAGTGAAAAGTCGGTCGATTTCAATGTGTTTGGTATAATCATGTTGAACAGGATTATGAACAATTTCAATAGCTGCAAACCCCAAATAAATAAAAATAATAAAAGCAAAAATCTTTCTTCATAGTTTTAAAATTCAAAGCATAAAAATGATTTTTTTTTTATTCTCTTATCTCTTATATTCAATTATAATAGTCTCAAAATACATATTTTTTTAAAGTGAATATCTTCTTGTAATTGATTTAAAAATTTTATTATATAGCTTTCAAATTATTAAAATTATAAATTAATATGGTAAAGTGATTTTTATTCGCTTAAGTTGGTCTTGAAGAGGTTAAAATGTCTAAGATTATAACTAGAATAATGTTAAAAAAAAAAATTAACCACGAATTTCTTCCATATAATTTAAAACACAAAGTGGAGTTTGATTGAGACCAGTTGATTGTCTTTAGTATGGTGAGTTTTGAATTATATTTAAAGTAGATATTTGTCTTTAGTATATTAGGTTTTGAATCATATTTTTTTAATTATATTACACTAGCTAATTATAATTTTTATCAGATTATTAAATCATATTATTAGAATTATAAATTAATTTAATTTAGAAGGTTACAAATATTTTTGTGTTTTCAATCAAAACTTAGATTTAAGATATTACCTGAGAATGTTATTTTTTTATAAATGTTATTTTTGACATTGATATATTAAATGATTTGAAAAATTAAATTAAATTAAAAAAGAAAGAAAACCATTAGAACAAAGACAAAACACAACAATCATTTAATAAATGGTTTAATGATAAGAGTTTGATACCAAGGAGCTTGCTTTTCTAATGGTCTCAGGTTCAAGTTTTATGATTGTTAATTTAATAATTTGAAGACTTATATAATCATTTACTTTAAGACTCGTATAATTAATCGAAGTGTATTCATGCTAAGCAAAACAAATGTTTATGTTAATCTACAAAGAGAGAAAACGCAACAGTGTTTTTGATTGCAGTAGACGAGTACAGCAGCAACTCGATGACAGAAGTAGCAGCAACAAAACTTTCAAAAGCATCAGTGAAATAGCAAAAAATAAATTTTCAGATCCCAAGTCAGGAACACGCAACAGCAGCAACAAACGTTTTTTTTCAGCAGCAGACCAGATACAGTAGCAATGTTCTTAAAGTAACAGCAGTTCCAAACCTTTTCAGAAGCTGCGCTAGTCTCTTTTCAAAGCAAACAGTAACTTGTAGCAACTATATTTGTTCAGACCCTTCCTCACGCAGACATGGTTCAAGCAACAGTATTTTCAGAACCTTCCTATCACCGATTTTTTTACGGGGGTACAGCTTCTGTTCTATCACAGGTTGGAGAACCAACGACGTCGTCGTCGTCTACACAGATTTTTTCTTGTAATCCGTTGAATAGCAGCTTCTTTCTCCCTTGTAATCTACAGACGTGGCAGCAATGGAATAAAATTCAAACTGATAAGTGTTCATGCAAAATAAAATTCATGGCTTTCCATAATTTTGTTTAATCAGCCATTCCGTGCTGCTTTGATGATCATTACAGCTGGAGCATGGCGATTTCTTCTTTAAGATCAAAGAAGCATTGACAGATTATTTATCAGTGGAAAGAATGTAGATACACGCACAAACAAATGAAATTTTCAAGCTGAAGAATTATCTCTTCCGATCAAAGATATTTGAGACTTGATGAGAAAGAAATATCAAGGACAACTAGAGCAAAAATGAGCAACTTCAAGCACTTCAAACAAAATTCGTCAGTTACTTGAATATTTATGAGAGATAATTAGTCTTTTAATTTTAAATGAAAGATTATCATATGAAGTTGCATGGTAGAATCATGATTGTGAACTTGTTCATGCACTTTGGCCTTTTTCCTTGTTTTTTTTTTATTTTCATTTTTGTCCATAATTCTTCGACTACTCTTTAATTTAGTCGTCAAATTCTACCCAATCAAGACTAGTGAAGGTCGAGCAGGGGAGAGAAGAAGAGAAGGGAAGCAACCAACAGGCACAGCCTAACTCAACTTATCAAGGAATAGAAGAAGTGAATGAAAAAAAAGGGGGGGAAGAGGGAATATTGGCAAGCAAAACTATGTTTAAGCATGCTCGCGCCGCCATGTCGCTTACCAGTATTCTCTGTTTTATGCAGTGTCTATATGATTCTGTGTTTACAAGCTGTTAATATATAGCGCTAACCTGAAAACTCTGCTTCTCAAATTCAGTGTGGCACCTACATAAACAACTTGTTTTACATATTATTCGTGTGGTAAACCTTCTAGCATTTGTTAAAGGTCATGTTGATTCTAAACACTACCTTCTTTAATTTGCTAAAGGTCTGGCATCGCGTTCCTCCCTGAAAGAGCTTTACATGGCTGGAAATAGAAGAAGCGAGGTATGGAGGTTGTTGTGAAAGAACCAGCCTCTAAATAGAAAGGTCTACGAGAATCAAGTTGCAGATTGAAAATGGCTCTAATGTGATGGTGAAAGGGACGCACATTTACATTTTATGAAGTTGCCGAAAGAAAGTGGTTGCCTAGTTTTTTGCAAGCTCCATAACCATGATAACTTTCTATCTGCCTAATCTGTCTAAATTGATGTTTTTTCAGCCAGGTATTTGAGCAGTTTCAAACGCAGCATCACCAAGCAGAGTTTATGCGAGGTTTCCAGATGACACGTTGACAAGGATCCAACGAAGAAATAACATGGGCAAGGCCATGGAAGTGTAGTTAACATCATCATGCAAGGGGCACACCTTTTACACAGAAAGAAAAGAAGGGATGCAGAAGATGCCCAGAAACCAGAATAAAGTATGCAACTTTTAAATTTGTATCACTCCAAAAGCCAGTTCTTATAAGTCATTGAAATGCTAAAAAAAAGTATTTACTGAGAAACTGGGTGAACATTTAGATATGTAACTACCAACACATCACATCTGAAAAGAGGCAGTTGAAAATGAATCCTAAAGAAACCAGACAGAAAGTATTCTTATGGTCTGCCATCATTTTCTAATATATGCACAAGACAAGCAACCTGCTCCGCCCTCCAACTATGAAAATTATTTCAAAACCTATTACTTCTTGACAGCTCACAGCCTTCAACTATCTCGGGGCCTTAAATTTTTAGCTGCACAGTGTGAAGACATATATATCAGATTTGGTAAATTGATCACAATAAACTTCGCATCCTAGTATGTACTATATATTTCTCACACTCAAACGTGAGGACAGAATTACCAAGGAGTTAATCAAATAAAATGTACAGTTCACATGCAAAAACTCTGAACATAGCACACTCACTACCTATATAAATTTATTTCAGTTACAGTAAACAACTTTGTGCTCCAAGCGATCGATCAGAACTCGATCTGTGTGATATAAAATAGCATTGAAGAAAACCTTGGAACATCTTAATCTAAACGAAAAATCCTGGCAAGTCTTACTTGTCATCTAAATTAAACTTTTTTCTCCTTCTGTGTAAAGCAAAGGGCGAGCCGAAAAAGTTTTGCAAAGAAAAATGATCTACAATTAATTGTCACCTGAATTCAAGAGGGGGCTTGCAATTGCACTGAGCACTTTCTAAGCATCTGTTACAGGAGAGGTTACGAGTTATAAAACCATGAACTTTCATAAACAGGGTAGGAAGTCAGGCATTAGGAAACATAGCACTATCAAGCGAAGAAAACACATAGTTTATGAACAAATAAATCCACTAAACGTAATTAATAGAAACAAATAAACTGGAACAGAATCTATACAAGGATTTCTGTTAAAAAAAGATAAAATTAATCCCCTAAAGAGTTTTGGGCAAAAGATTTTCCTTCATTTTTAAAAAAAAAAAATTAATGCCACCACAGCCAATTCAAGTATTACAGAGTTATTTTTTCTCCCTCACCCTGTCTTGAAGCCAGAAACAGACCAAAATTAAAATAAGCATTAAAACTTCATCGCCTTTTTTCGCCTAGTCTTACAAGGGAACCATATAATACAAAGACTCCATTGCTACACCTAAACTATAACTCAATTACACAAACCAAACTAAAATTTACAAGCCACATCAAAAACGAAACCAAACCCTCCATATAACATCAACATAAAGACCCGAAAGCTAAAATTGCCAAATCATTACAAGTACAAACAACCTCACCAATCAAACCAATCACCTAACCCAAAAATTCCCAAATAAACACAAAACCCCCATCACAAAATCAAAGCCTCATCATTTTATACCTAAAAATAGACACAAAAAGTTCAAAAGTACAAACCTTTCAGCTCATCATCAACACACTCCTCTTGATCCTCCTCAGGCACAGGATGAAGACCCTTGTCAACCCCGTCACCAACACCACCTATCTTCACACTCTCTTCTTCTTTACCATCATCACTACACCTAACAACAACAACAGGGCAAACACAATGTTGCACACAATAATCACTAACACTCCCTAACCTCCCACCACCAGCACCTCCCCCTTTACTAATCCCCTTCTTTCTTGTAGCACCAAAGCCTCTACTTCCCATTATCAGAGCACTTAACCCCAACCTCTCAACTTCCAAACAAAGCCTCTCCTTCAGATCATGATCTTTCACTACATGAATCTTGAAAGGAACATTAGCCTCCAATAATGGTTTAGACAACAAATTGGTCTTGTTACTAGTAAAACTATCAAAATCATCCTCAAGTTTCTGCCTTTCTTGATTATCAGGACTTTTTGAGCCACTTAGCCCAAAAAGGGTGTTGTTGTTATTGATTTGGAGTTGGATTGACCCCCAATCAGCGCCATAGAGGACGGATGTTGGCCGTACGTGGAGGAGGATCACGGCGTCGCCTGGTCGGAGGTAGTTCTCGACTGCCCATTTGACTGCATTTGCACTCTCGTCGGAAAGGTCCACAGCTATGGCGACACGGCGGTTGGAGGTGGAATTGGGGGAGCGGAGGCGGGGAAGGGTGGGGAGTGGTGGGACTGGGAGGTCAGATTCAGATTTGTGCGGTTGTTTTGAGTTCATTTTGATCAGAGAAATGGATATTGCTTCTTTTTTTTTTGGGTTATGGTTTTGACTTTTGGAGGGAAGGAGAGAGTTCTGGTTATGGTTCATATTTATATTTATTTTAGCTCCTGGTAAATTGACCCGATTCAAGGCCACAAGTTCAGTGCTGACAATTGATTTAAATGAATCTAAAATAATGTAATCATCTTGTTCTAAGATTTTCTCACAAAAGAAATTAAATTGACTCATTTTAAAAATTAAATTAAATTTCACTCTAAATTTTAGACAAGTTAAATAGAGTTTAATCGGATCAATTTTCTATCTCATTTAACATAAAAACTTGGCCTAGATCATGTAACAAGTCAGATGAATTATTTTGTTGACTAGTTGAACTAGGCCTGGTTTTATAATCCATGCTAAGTTGAACTAGGTCTATGTTCATTCCTCTCTTCACTTCTTATACCAAAACGGTATCTTGTTTGCTTAAAGAAGTGCTTGCTCTGCCTACTGATATTCATAGTTTTGTTGCCCGCTCTGTGTTAATTGCGAGCGTGGATTCGAGGAGGTGTTAGCAATATTGTTCTTGCAAGCTGCAGCGGGCGCATGGATTCGAGGAGGTGTTAGCAATATTGTTCTTGCAAGCTGCAGCGGGCGCATGGATTCGAGGAGGTGTTAGTAACGTTCTTGCGAGCGTTTTCTGTTCCATGTGTGTCCATCAAGAAAAACTATCTTGTATTAAAGTTGCAGTAAATTCAGCGGCTAAATATCATAATCAAAACAAGAAAAAGAAAAGGTTTTCCACATAAAAAACAAAAAAACACCAAAGAACACCAACCAACAATCCAAAGATTAATGCTCACCTTGTTCTTTTGTGATTGAATGCGAGTTTTGAGATTAAAACCATACAATAACAGTGCCGTAATGTGAGAGCAACAGACAGCAAGAGGCTGGACATTAACTCCAAATAGGCCAAAAAGTTGAGGTCATTTGTATGTGAGTCATGCTTGAGGATTGAGACATGAGCGATGATTGTGGAAAAGTAGAGGGAAAGAGAGAGAGCTATCAAATCATTAGCTGGAATTTATATGATCATAGACAGTGAGTGCTTAATCATGCAAGGCCGGCCAGTTGTTCTTTTACCAAGAGTTCCAAGTTTACTGTCAATTTTACCCGTCGTGGATTGAATAGTTTTTCCAGCAAATAAATTAAATTTATATGATTTCTTTACATACAAAATATTAAGTGTAAATGTATAATTTTATGCACACATCTAATTAAATGAATTAAGAATTATTAGTGTCAATAAAAAAAATCACTAACAACAACTAAATACATATATGAAAAGTTAAAAATGAATTTAAATCAATATATTTGATCTTATAATATAAGTCATTTATCCAATTTTATTTAATGACCCTTCTTATTAAAATAATTTTTTTATTTACTCAAGTGATGCTAGAAATAGACACACGTGAAAAATAATATCTATTAAAAAAACTAGTGAGATATTTTATTAATTTAAATATAAATTAAAAAATTATTTTAAAAAACACATAAGAAAGCATGATGTTTTTTTAAAAGACAAAATTTCAAAAAAATAGAAAAATAATATTTTTCTGTATCACAGTTAAATTGCAAAATTATTGAGGGACCTAATAGGTGTAAAAATTGACAAAGTATTGATAGCCCATCTTGAATGTTGAATCCAGTAAGATTTTCATTTCATAAACGTCCAAAGTCGACTCTTTACAATATAAGTTACAACCCAAATAAAAGTTCAAGTCATAAGCCCAACACTAGTCCGAAAAAAGCCCATGAAAATATATTGAGCCCTAAATCAAACTCTTAATATGATGACACATGGATAATTTAAGCCCATGAATATCTCTACCTTCTGCTCAACAGCCTTTTTTGACGCCTGTGATTGATGCTGGTATGGCTATCAAAATCATTAATATCAACGTGTACACTGCAACATCAAGAACACCGAGAAACCCTAGCATGAAAGCGTGGAGTGTATGCAAAAGAAGAGGAGACTAGTTTCTCCATAGGCAAGCCACCTTGATTTGCATGAAGTTAGCTCAAGGAGCTTGAACCTTTTAACTTTTCGAGCATGAGTTGATGAAGATGATGGCTGGCCTTTTTTTGCAGATTCGTTCTCTGACCTGAGGCCATGATCAAATTGATGAGAGCTGATACCTTTCCTAAATGATCGGCCTGCCGCATCTTTCAATGTGCCAGCTTTGATTGGCTGTCGGTTGAAGCAAACCAGATAGGGGAGAAGACCCTAAATATATTTCTTTAGTTGTTCATCGCCAACATTTTCCTGGGATGCATTTCCCTCTAAGGTGATGGCTTGCAATGAATTGTAGGAAGCTGCAAGTTGGCCAAGACATTTGGCAGCAGAGATTTTTATTAGAATATATAAATAATCTTCTATTTATAGCATGTGTATATTTTCTGTTTTGATTAGCAAGATTATAGCCAGAGGACTCTCCTTCCAGTCTTGTATAAATCAATCACAATATCAATGAAACGGGAGGCAAAACTTTTCTCTTTTCTATCATGGTATCAGAGAGAAATTATATTATGGGGCTTCACTTACAAGCTTAATTTTTTAGGTAAGATGGTTCCTTAACACAACTTTAGATAAAGGTAGAACGACTATGCCATAAATTGGGAGATATAACGGTAAGGTAGAA
This sequence comes from Salix dunnii, assembly GCA_015731905.1. Taxonomy (NCBI): domain Eukaryota; kingdom Viridiplantae; phylum Streptophyta; class Magnoliopsida; order Malpighiales; family Salicaceae; genus Salix; species Salix dunnii. The sequence goes on along the minus strand of CM027671.1, from coordinate 14,096,027 downwards.
GGTGGTGAAAATCCAATGGTTGGTCTTGTGGTAACTGGATAGAGGTCACCCGAGCTGTTACATCTCATTAAAGGCATCCTCGTTAGAAAATCCTTCACAGAAAAACCGAATGGATCAAATTCAACAGAGGCATTATTATCAACGGTAAATTTCCTCATAGAGACAAGATTTTTAATCAATTTTGGGGCATGCAAGACATTATTCAAAGTGAACGAAGAGTTGGTTTTAGGTAATAATGCATGTCCGCAACCAATAATTGGAATGGTATGACCACTACCAACAATAATATTATGATTATTGCTCATATTTAAATAAGACGTAAGATTATCTCTGTTTGCAGTCATGTGATATGTGGCTCCAGTGTCCATATACCATTGATCATCGGGAGGAGCAAATGAGAGTGTGTGCATGGCCTCTTGGATGTCGGTTGAAGCATAAGAGGATTGGGCCTGCGGTGTGGCTGCTGCTATGTGGGCCTGCTGAGGCCTAAGCCTAAGTAAACTAGGCTGGCGTTGAGGAGTGGGCTGGTGTTGCATGTTTGTGGCAGTTAGGTATAGGCATGGAGGTGTGGCCCAAGGTTGCCACGACCCACCCCAAGGTGGATATGTCCACTGCAACTGCTGCTGTGCAGACCCCGGTTGCCATGCCACGGTGTGCTGCTTCTGGTGCCATTGGCCTCCACGGCTACCAGCTCTCCCTTACTACTGCGGGCGCCTCCGCCACCTCCTCTTCCACTGCGATTGGTGGAGCTTCGATTGGTGGAGCTTCGATTGCTGTAATTGTGATTTGGACGATGGAGTGGGTTTCCAGCCGTATAGCCATTGGAATTTGGAACTTGAGAGACAAAGAATGCAGAGTTGGAGAGAGATTGTGTAGCCTTTTTCATCCTTGTCGTTTCCTCTAGAACCAGCATGGAGCGTGCTTTGTAAAATAGGGGGAGAGAATCGCCATGATGGATTTGCGACCTAACACTGGCATAGGCATCAGTTAAGCTTGAAAGGAGTTGAAGGACCGACCTTTCATTCGATACAGGGGCACCAACATTGGATAATTGATCCGAGAGGGATTTGAGGTGTTAATAGTAGGATGAAACGTCAACAAAATTTCCCATTTGAACCTTGGAAAATTCTTGTTCCAGGTAAAGAGCCCTGGAATTTTTATTGTTGGAGAATATATCTTTTAGTCGATTGCAGGCAGTTTCAACAGTGGAGTCACGTTCAAGGATGGTGTTAAGAAGATCTTCAGAGATGGTGCTGTAAATCCATTGTAGAACAATGGCGTCAACTCGAGACCAGAGGTCAAGATCCGTGTCTTGAATGGAAAAACTTTGTTTCATCTTTTCTGTTAAGGCAAGAATGATATGATCAAGAACTTGATAAGCTCTAGCATGTATTTTGAAAAGCTCCGACCATGTAATATATTGTCCCTTCTCAATGTCTAAGGTGACTTTGATAAAGTTGGTGATCTTTGACACCGTAAGAGCAGGATGAAAGTGGTTAGGTCTGGTTGGAGGAGAAGTGAGGGAGGTGGTTGAGTCTGCTACGTTGTTTGTCATTGTGCGTTTGAAGAAGCAAAGAGTGACAGAAGTAGTTTGGGTTTGATGAAGCAGAGAGTGAGGGAGATGATGCGGCAACTAGGGTTAGATGGAAAAGATAACCTAGATGTGCTCTGATACCATGATAGAAGAGAGAAATGTTTTGCCTCTAGTTTCATTGATATTGTGATTGATTTATAAAAGGCTGGAGGGAGAATCCTCTGACTATAATCTTGCTAATCAAAACAGGAAATATACATATGCTATAAATAAAAGATTAATTACATATTCTAATAATTTTGTTGAAGCGCAGTCAGTTTCAACTAACGGTGGAAAGTGAATCGTTACAACAATCAACATGACCAAGGTGATTTCCTCAGTTTTAGGACATAACTGAGTAATTATAAAAACCATAAACTTCATCAAGACAACTTTCAAATTAAGTTGATTTCCTCAATTTTTGGAACGTTATCATCCCTTAATTGTCTTCTCATTTTGTTGGTTCCATCGCCATGAATTGAAATCATTTTCCAACTCATATCTAGAGCATGTAGGTCCTCTGCAGAGCTTGACCGAGGTGCTAAATATTCACAAGATTGTCCATGGGCCCATATCTGGAAACGAGCATGATTTTGCAATCACGGGAGGGCTGTGATGCGACTGGTGACCTGATACATCACCACCAAAAGATACAGGGTAAAATGGAAGAAAATCTGAAGAGTCTTTTTTCACTTTCTACTGTCTTCCCCGTTACGTATACAAGAACACCTTAAATAAAACAGAGTTGCAACCATTGTACGTATGCAAGGATTCTTTAAATAAATTTCGAATAAAACAAAACTGCAACCACTATCCTACTTGTTTGCATTTGAAATTGTAACATTTGTTTATTCCAGAAGAAGTCATTAACAAAGATGGATTCCTTGTTAAAATGAGAACTCATGTGAACAAATTCCAGTTGCAAATCTTTCTCAAGCTCACTAATTGGGCCCATTCTTGTATCCTTGATGTCATTCGATCAAAGTAACCTGGGTTGATCAATCATTCTCATTGTCATAATAAAGCAGCCTCTTCCTCGGTCTTGTGTCATGGACTCCCAAGTCATTCATGGAATACATTCTGTCTGATTTCCTACTTTGTTCAACAAATACAAAGATTGTGACATCCCTGACGCCATTATTGGTTCTAGCATTTGCATGTCAAGCTTGTAGCTCTGGTCAATGTCTAAGTAACTTGAATTGACTGACAAAACATGAGTTAATTGTAAAAAGACAAGAAAACCAAGTAAACTTGGTTAAATAAGAAGCGAACATGAAAAACAAGTCACTAGGAGCGATCACGATACCAAGCTCGGCTAAAGGACCAAATAAGAAGGAAAGATCAAAGTGTAAAAAATTCTAGAAAAATAAAAAATATATTGGTCGAATGAAAAATGTTTCTTCTAACAAGTCACTATGAGTATATGTTCTCTTTCATATTTTTATTAATTGAGTTTTAAAAACTAGATAGAACGACTAGAAAATTGCTTATGGTAAAAATAAATCATAAAAGCATAATAAAAATACCCCAATTAGTATAAACTTTGGATCCAAATATTTTTTAATCAATATTTGAGGGCTTCATTTAGAATTTCTCATTATAAAATGATATTTTGTACCTATTTTTTTTTAGCTTTAATGGAATCACAGGAAAAAAAAATAACCATCAATAAATGGAAATATTTAATTGAAATTGTTTAAATTATATAATTGAAATATATAGTATGGTGGCAAGATTTACGTCGTGGATGATACCGAAAAATAATATATAGAAAAAAAAATTAAAAAACCAAAGTAAAAATATGACACCATTAAAATACATGGAAGAAAAGTAGTGCACTTGGCCAAATGTACACAGCACATCACTCATGAGGCCTTCTCGTCTCCACTTGGCACCAAATTGGCACCAAATAAAATTATAGAAATTAACATGTTATTTATGAGTTTGGTATTGTGATGTTGATTGATTTTTTAAAATAAATATTTTTTTTTAACATTAGTATATTAAAATTATATATAAAAAATTTCATTTGATATAATTTTAAACACATAAATAAACAATGATTTCTTCATCTTCTTCTTTTTTTTTGAGATGAGTAAATAAAATTATAAGATAATTTTGGTATTTTTTTATATATTTTTTACTTAATCTCAATTTTCTGTAATTGTAGCATTTAGATCTCAATATATCTATTGTCATGAAAGTTAATGTATTGCGAAGTCAGCAGTAAATTTATTGATATATTTTACACCCTTGTTCTAATGTCTTGATTAAAATTTATTGATTTTATATAATACTTTAGAACATAAATTTTATTTTTTTTATCTAATAATAATAATAATAATAATAATAAAAACAAATAAATAAAGATAGAGTAACATGTCCTCATATTTTTCTTAAAAATTATTTTTTTAATATCTTTATATCAATCATGTTCATATTAGAATGAAAAATATTATAAATTATTATTTTAAAATTAAACGATAGAATATAATTATCACTCTCGTTGAGTCAAAGAAAATATATATTGTTTTTAAAAAGAATTAAATTAAACTATTATTATTATTTTAAATTGATGAGTTAATAATCAGGTTTTGACATGGTTAATGACCCGATTCTCTCTCTCTCTCTTTAACATGAATCAGCCCAAGTCTCAGATCAGTCATTTTGTAAATTAACCTGTTAGGTTAGTTCGGGTTTTAAAAAATGGTTTAAATCATTAAAATGATTTTATAAGAATTTCTTGACAAATTAAAAAAAAAGAAGGGAGTTTGGATTATTACTGCAACTGCAAGCATCACACACAATAGGCCCATAACTTGTATCCTGCAACCAAAACCCAGAAAAGGGGCCTAACCCTAGACCGAGTTGGAATCAAGGAGTTGCCAGAGCCATAGTGGAAAACAGTCAAACAGAGGGAGGGAGGGAGGGAGAGGGAGAGGGAGAGAGCTACCACCGGTGATGATGATGATGGCAACGAAAAAGCTAAGCTTTTTGGTCGCCACTTCATCTTCATCTTCAACCTTGATCGGGTTTCATCTTCTCCGCCAAATCAGGATGGGTATGATAATTTTTCCTACTAAAACCTCATTGCTATTCTACAACAACATCAACAACAACCCCATTTGCTGCTGTCTTCATTCTTCCAGTAATTCTAGTAGTTATAGATATCAAAACACAACATTTAGGAACATCAATGATGCCTTGTCTGCTTTCAATCACATGGTTAATATGAACCCTTTGCCTTCTATTGTTGAATTTGGTAAGTTGTTTTCAGCACTCGTCAGAATGAAACATTATAAGACTGTGGTTTCTTTGTCTGAACAAATGGAAATGGCTGGGATTAGTCATGATGTTTTATCGCTTACCGTTTTGATCAATTGCTTCTGCCGCTTATACCATGTTGATTTTGGGTTCTCTGTTCTGGGGAAAATAATTAAACTTGGTCTTGAACCAAATGTTGTTACATTTTCTACCTTAATTAATGGGTTTTGTATAGAGGGTAAAATTGGTCAAGCTATAGAATTGTTTGATGTGATGGTGGCAAGAGGGTATAAACCTAATGTACATAGCTATAGTATAATAATCAAGGGTTTATGTAGAGTAGGAAAAAACACCGAGGTGATTAAATTGCTTGAGCATATGAAAGTTGTAGGTTGTGAGCCGGATGTGGTGATATACAATACAATTATTGACAGACTTTGCAAGGATAGATTAGTTAACGAGGCTGTGCATCTTTTTTGTAAAATGAAGGGTACAGGCATTTTACCAACAGTTGTCACATACACGTCTTTAATCCATGGTCTACGCAATTTAGGCCGGTGGAAAGAGGCTTTTGGATTGTTAAATGAAATGAAGGGTTGTAATATAGTGCCAGATTTAGTTGCCTTTAGTGTGTTGATTGATATGATGTGCAAAGATGGTGAGGTTTCAGAGGCTCGAGTTATATTGAAAACAATGACTGAAATGGGTGTGGAGCCTGATGTTGCTACCTACAATACGCTGATGAATGGACATTGCTTGCGGATGGAAGTTGTTGAAGCTAGAAAGGTATTTGAGGTGATGATAAGTAAGAGCCACATACCCGATGTTTTTAGTTTTAGCATCTTAGTGAATGGATATTGTAAGGCCAAAAGGATAGATGAGGCAAAGCAACTTTTTGATGAAATGACTCATCGAGGCTTAATTCCAGACACTGTTAGTTACAACACTCTAATAAGTGGCTTGTGTCAAGCAGGAAGACCTTTGGAAGCAGAAGAGATCTTCAAGGACATGCATTCTAATGGATACCCCCCAAATTTAGTAACTTACTCAATTTTACTTGATTGCTTAAGCAAACAAGGGTATCTTGATCAGGCAATGGGACTGTTTCGAGCAATGGAAAACAGTGGCTTTAAGCTTGATTTGGTGACCTATAATATCCTGATTGATGGCATGTGCAAATATGGAAAGTTTAAAGATGCAAGGGAATTGCATGCAGAACTCTCTGTCAAAGGGTTGCAGCCTAGAAATCAGGTTTGTACTACAACAATTGATGGAGTTTGCAAAGAAGGGTTGGTAGATGAAGCACACAAAGCTTTCAGACAAATGGAAAGGGATGACTGCCCACCAGCACAAGGATTCATCAATGGTCGTGCAACTTATTAATGAAATGGCAGATAAAGGATTTTCTGCAGATGCTAATCTTGTCCGGAAAAGGCTGCTTGGTTTTTGTGAAGGTCATCAAGGAGAAAAGGTGAATTAATTGTTTCATATTCAATGATGCTAATTATAATGCCCAGCATTAAGTAGCTTTCTGTCCCATTTTAAGTAATTTTCACTTTGTTCCTGTTGAAATCTAGATAATTCTATAAATCATTTGCTTTTTTCTTGCATAGTTATTAGTTTGTTTGGGACTAACATTCACATCGTAGGTTAATACATGCACATTCTCATGTCTATAAAGGTATTGAATAGTCAAGTTACAAATCTATTAAAGTTTTCTCATAAGTGATGCTCTGATTCCGATGCATGATACTTCTCAAATTGAGAATTATGTGGGGATTAATTATTGAAGAAGGTTTTTTACTGGGGTATATTTTCTTATACGTCAAATAACTGGAAAATATGAGAATTGAGTAACTTCTAGCAAAGATACAAATATAACAACTAAATAGTTTGAATTGGGCAAAATAAAATTTTGCATAATTTGATTGTTGTTTGTTGTTTTAGATCATTTCTGTATGAAGGCATCTGCAATCACCAATTTGGTCATGTTAACGAATGCCTGTTGTCATTAACATTGAAGGAGAAGTATTGATATTTTGGCAATTTTCATTTGTTTTGTCTTAATTGATTCATGGTTGGTACCTGCATGAAAGCATGGTGTTTATCTTGTTTGTTTGCTTGATGTTTTTGGAGGCTGGTATATGGATCTAAAAATCTTGGCGTGGAGACGTAGCCAATTTAGGGCTTCTAATTCATTGATTCATAGATGGATTCATAGAGAGACCTTAATGTATCTTATCAGTATCAAGCCTCTTGTTTTTTTGTTCTTTTATGGATTACATAAGCCAATGATATGGCTTAGCCTCGGGTTCTCTTTCACTTAAATCTTATGTTATATTTTTGGTTTGGTATAGTTTATTCAGAATGAAGAAATCTTCTAGATTGATGTCATATGATTTTCTCCTCTTCATCATCCTCAGTATTTTATCATCCTTTTGTTATGATTCTTTTTAATGGAAATGAACATAGAACAAAGAAGCATTCTAATAGATAGTTTTTGTTTGCTTTTAACCATATTCTTCTTCTTATGTATTGCTGATAATAGGGGTATCAAATCTATTGATGAATAAAATTTTATGAATTCCTGTCTTGATATTTTTAGCAGGCAAATTGCCATTCATCTAGATTGAAAGGAGAAAAGAGATGAGAAATCAGATCATCAATGAAGCTGAACTGTACGAGTTCTTTCTGTAAAAAGGCACAAAGACTGCGAAACCCACAAATCTCATAATATATACAGAGAGAAGGTGAAATTTCCAATAACCACTTTTCCGTGTCCTTATTTCTTTTGAAGTGTATGTATGCACTTATATTTTCCACATTCCTTCCAGCTTTATTATGGAAGTAAAATATGCACGTGTTTGTCTGCAGTTGTGCTAGGCCAACCAGGAGAAGCTCAATAGAGGCGGACAAAAATTACTGGAAAGCTGTTGTGGAGTGTGGAGATCACCTCTACAGGTGCTGAAATTGAAAAGAGGAGGGGTAAGAAAGATGCTGAAAATAGACCTTACATTGTCGTAATTGACCAAAACCTGGAAATCCCACTGATGTTCAAGGATGAGGCAACATTTTTTGAAGCCGAACCACAACCCTTTACCTCACTGTGTGGCGCCAGCTCTCACTTGTGAAAGGATGGGAAAGATGCGAAAAGTAGGAAAAATGAAAGGGGAAGATAACGATAATGGAAGAGGGCCTACACTGACTGCAACTAAGCTGCCGCTATTGTTTTCACCTGTTAAAGATGATTATTTGGATGCTCTTGCTACCGCTGCTGCTGAGGTTGAGCAGGGTGCTTCCATTGAACTAACTACTGCTCAGTGAAGATACCATAATTTCTTGTAATTTCTTTTTACCATTTAAAAACTTGGCTTAAACATTCATGATGCAGAATGAGCATAGATGCAACTGTCTCTAGATGTTATCAAGCCTGTGGCATGGACCCTGGAAATCACTTCTTAACTATAAGATCCTTGGCAATATTTGCAAAAAAAAATAAAAATCATACCAATAATTGTCAAGATCTATTAACAAGCCAATCTGTTTTTCAGCTCTGAATATGATTGTTATATATGTGTGTGTGTGTGTGTGTGTGTGTGTGTGTGGATTTGTCCTGATCATTCATGATTCATAGCGGGGGAGCCATAAGCTGCTCAGTTTTGCGGTCGAAAAATGTGGACCCTAATTCGTGCCCCCAAGCTAGCACCAGTCTTTTGCTGGTTCCTATTAATCTGTATTATGAATTCCCTGCCATAAATAAACAGCGGAATTTATTTTGGAAACGCACTCTTTCGGTTGAGCCACAAGTGCAAAATCAACATACACAAAAATGCAATCGCAAGCAATGCTGAAGAACAGATTCAGCTAGATAATGATCTGCTAAAGAAAAAGAACTAACAGAAACAATTTGCTTTCCTTTGTCTTAACTCCACGAAAAAACGTGCATAATACTCCGTGTAGAAATTTCGAAAAATAAATCCAGCCAAACAGCGAAGTCTTCAGGTGATGGCCACTACCTCTTTGGTTACTCATCCATCCTGGTATCTAACAAACCTTGAAGCTTTGAGGCTCCTCTACTTCACATGACACAGCTGGAACTCAACTAGTTAGGATAGAGTTTGACTCAAACTTGGTGCATTTACCATAACATGGCGAGCTGTTGCTACACTTCAAACCCCACAATTACTTTTCTGCACCTCCTTTGCAGGGTTTTCGCATGGAAGAGGCTGTTTTAAATTCCAATTGCATCTAATTAACCCACAACTTGTTACGCCTGTAAATCTTTTTCCCATGCATCCTTCTAGAGCTTTTCTTGCTCATGTCCTATTGATTCGAGCTGAGGGCACCATTACAGTTTTCTTACCTTTCAAAATTTAACTGCTCCTACTAAGATAGGTATAGAACGTCTAAACAGTTCAATGGCACATCCATAAATGCAGAAATCAGATGCAAAGCTCAAGCAAAGATATAGCTAGATAATTACACAAAAAGCAAGTAACAGAACCCTTTTTTTCTTTTTGGCTCACAAAGCCAGAAAATCCTACAGTTAGAAAGAAAGCTCTCCACAACACAAGCTGCAGACTCGAGCAACAGAGAGCTCCTATTTTTCTGATTATGCAAAATGAATGGTTAAGCATGAAATTTAAATGGAAAGCAGGACTTAATAGCAAGAAGTATGATGTTTCATTACCAAGCAAAAGCTGGTTCAGTTGCAGCAGCTTTTCCAAACCTCAGCGAAAGCAGCAGGAGCATATAGTTATTCAACATGCTGCAGAATCGAGGAACAGAGAGCTGCTATTTTTCTGATTCTGCAAAATGAATGGTTAAGCATGATATTTAAATGGAAAACAGGACTTAATAGCAAGAAGTACAATGTGTCATCACCAAGCATTAGCTGGTTCAGTTGCAGCAGCTTTTCTCAACCGCAACAACAACAGCAGGAGCATATAGTTATTCAACAAGTCAAGTGCACCACCATTGGCAAAATCTTTAGGAGTGAAGAATGCTTACTCCAGTGGAAGAATCAGCTTCAGTAGGATTTGCAGGAGTAGGATTTTTCCCATTCTTGGCATCTTTCCTTTCATTTGCATCCTTGCTATCTTTCCTGCCTTTTGCATCCTCGGCATCTTTCCCATCCTTTGCAGAGGCATCATATGAGGTGGAGGACTTTGTCTCGACTTCAAGATGCATCATCATTGGAAGATAAGTGGGTTTTCCGGCTTTGCACCAGAATTACCACTAAAAGATTGTTTTTCAGTATCTTTCGTACCTTGTTTTCAACATTTGGCACCCCTCAAGGAATGAGCTCAGTAATGCCTTGCCATAAATTTTGTTTTGCTTCTTGATGGAAAGTCTCATGGCTGGCTACGTGCAACTGCAGAAAAACAAATTTGTTCTAAAATCATAAATAGGTGAAAGGAGTATGAGCAATGTGCATATATGTCAAGAGAGGGCTGAAAGGGCACACAAAGGCGGCTTCCGAGAAAATAGTTACCTTCTTCTTTCTCAATTCTGAGCTTTCTTAGTTTCACAACTTTGCTGTTTTTTCTCATAAAAAGCTTGTTGATTCTCTTCAGCATAATTCATGATCTAATTTCTCATCTCCTTCTCTATGTTTTCATTTTCTTCTAAATCCACCACAATTTGCCTGCAGAAAGCAGATGTGAAATGTTTTATTCAGGTATAAATTATGTGCAAAAAGTTTATCCACAACCTACATTTTTTATGATTTGGTTGTAGTCAATGATTAAGAAAAATAATATCATGATTTTTAAAAATTCTTTACACTTCTAATTTATCATCCCACAACCATGCGAAGCAAATATCATTTGTGACCCCATAGATATTTCATTAGATTGATGCAGGCTTACCCTATGATTTTTAAAAATTCTTCACACTTCAAATTGATCACCCCACAATCATGCAAAGCAAATGTCATTTGTGACCCCAAAGATATTTCACTAGATTGATGCAGGCTTCCCCTACATTCTTGTAGCTAAATACGCCACAAAAATTATATAGAAACACCAAACTAGAGATATGGGATGGTTGTCTTTCTTTTGAACAAAAGATACATGATACTTGATTGGGACAGGAAAAAAAAGAAAACAAGACATTATAAGATTCTGGATTCAGTTGGGAGAAAAATGGAGGCTAGTCAGTAGAATCTGCATATGTTATTGACAAAAGGAAGAAAAAGAGAGGTTACATATACACTGCTGTATTTCCAAGCATACATATATTATAATTACAAGTCATGTTAGGATACTGAGGTGATGATTAAGCCCAGATGCAGGTATAGATATGGGTGAAGTATTGCAGAGCAGCAACATGTAAATCAATGAAGTCCTGTTTACTTTGAAATTTTAAAGCAATCAATTTTATTGTGTTATTTTGTAACTGATCAGAAGGGTTGACATCTTCCAACAATGAACAATCTCACCTTCTTCATTTCATAAGAAAACAATGACCAAGAAAGTTCTACTATGGTACTATCCATGCCCTTTCTTCAATAATTATTAAGGATCTCAACTCTTGATTTCAACCTGCCTTCTCAAAGGTATTATTTTAACAAAGGCTAAAAATGACAAAATCACTACTACCTCCCTGTCTCCATGACAGATAACCATGAAATGAACAAGTGATTCAATATTAATCCACCACAATTCTTATATAGTTGAAGTAGACATCTTAATTAGGATGACGAAGAGAAAACTTGAATGACTTTCTTCAATCAAATCTACTAAATCACGTGTTGAAAGACACATAAAGCTGCATGTATCGATTTATAACCCACAAGAACCAAATGCTAGTCCCAAACTGGTCACTAACAACAGCACAAGAGAAAAGCAAGTGACTGGTGGCTTGGTCCAGACTTTGACAAGACTAAAAACAACTTTATATGAAATAATTACATCACCTTTTTTCCTCTTGATGAACTTCACAAAGGCCAAGCAACTGTTTGACAACAACATCATCATCTACCACCAACTCTGTAGTGTGCACATCTGCTGAGAATCCTTTACCTGTCATCTCACTGATAAGTTGCACTGCCCTTGGATCCTTGTGCTGGAGAAGTCCTCGGATAATAACATTATAAGAACAATTATCTGGTGGGCAGCCATCCTCTTCCATTTGTCTGAAAGCTTTGTATGCTTCATCTAGCAATCCTTCTCTGCAAAGTCCATTGATTATTGTAGTCCAAACACGAACATTAGGCTTCAGCCCTTTGACAGAGAGTTCCAAAAACAGCTCCCTTGCATCTTTAAGCTTCCCAGATTTGCACATGGCATCGATTATGGTATTATAGATTGCCAAATCAGGCTTCAAGTAACTATTTTGCATGTCTCGAAACAGTCCCAATGCCTGATCAAAACAACCTTGTTTGATTAAACCATCAAGCAAAATTGAGTAAGTTATTAAATTTAGGGAGTGGCCCTGGGTATACATATTCTTCAAAACCTCTTTTGCTTCCAAAACTCTCCCTGCTTGAAACAAGCCGCTTAAAAGATTGGAGTAACTAACAGTGTCAGGAATTAGGCCTTGATGAATCATTTCATCAAAAACCTGCTTCGCATCATCTATCCTCTTGATCTTACAGTATCCATTGATTAGAATGCTATAACTAAAAACATCAGGTGAACAGCCCTTGCTAATCATCACATCCAATATTTTTCTCGCTTCAACAACTTCCCTTCGGAGACAGTATCCGTCCATCAATGAATTATAAGTAAAAATGTTAGGCTCCACTCCTTTTTCTGTCATTTTTTTTAATACACCTTGAGCCTCTGAAACCTCGCCCTCTTTACATAGTGTATCAATCAACATGCTGAATGTAACTACATCCGGCATGATATTGAGACCCATCATTTCACTTAACAATGCTGAAGCCTCCTTCCATTGGCCAGAATTGCATAAGCCATGCATTAAAGAGGTGTATGTGATAACATCTGGCTTAATGCTTTTAACCTTCATCTGAGAGAAGATATCTAAAGCCTCATTGACTAGTCTATCCTTGCAAGTGCTATCAATAATTGTATTATATGTCACAACATCCGGCTGACAACCTGCATCGTTCATTTTCTTGAGCAACCCAGCAGCCACGGTGGTTTCTCCAATCTTACACAAACCATTGATAATCGTATTATAAGTATGTAGATTAGGTTCATATCCTCTTGCCACTATTTCATTTAAGAATTCCACAGCTCGAGCAATTCTACCCTCTATACAAAGCCCATTAACTAAGGTAGAAAAGGTGACAACACTGGGTTCAAAACCAAGTTTAATGATTTTGGCCAATACAGAGAACCCAGAATCAGCATGTAAGTGGCAGAAGCAATTAATCAAGATGTTAAGGGTATAAACATTATGAGAGATTCCTGCTAGTTCCATTTGTTTGGACAAAAAGACCACAGTCTCATAATATCTCATTCTGACAATTGCAGACAATAATTTACTGAATTTGACAATAGAAGGCTGAGGTTGCAAATGAAGCATGTGATTGAAGGCAGACAAGGCATCATCAATGTTAACAAAAGAATAACCTTTTTTGTCTTTACTATGTCTGTAGCTACCAACACTACTGCAGGAATGAAGACAGCAAAAGGGGTTGTTGTCTTTGAACAATAAAGAGGGTTTAAGAATCATACCCTTGTCTTTTGCTTGGATTCGTTCAAAAGGAAACCCAAGAACTGCTGGAGAAGCAGGAGATGCTGCAGAGGATGAAGCGAGCAAAAGGCTTAGCCGTTTCATCGCCATAGTTGGAAGAATTTTTACTCTGTTTTTTACCTGCGGTCTTTCTGCTTCTTCATTAAGGAAACGTTATGGGCTTTAATGGCCATTTTATTCTTGGGCCTGTAACTCCTAATGGATCGGGTTTATCTGTATCTTTTTTTCATTTGGTTCCCTATTAAAATGTTTTTTTTTTATTAGAAGTATATTAAACTATTTTTTTTTAATTTTTTTAATATTAATATATCAAAATAATATAAAATATAATAAAAATAATTTACAATCTTCTTTTAGAACACGGAATTGAATTTGAATATATTAGAATTTTTCAAGAAAATAAATATATTCCAACCTTGAATACCTCCTATATAAAAAACTAAAGAGATATTATTTTATAAAACTATTTATTTTTTAATAATTAAAAAACAAACCAACGTTCCTTTCACATATATATTAGCTTATATTTTTATGATATTCAGATAAATCGTCATTAGACAATGTTGAAAGCTTCTTCCATGGGCCAAAATCACACAAAATGACAACATTTTTATTTTATTTTATTTTATTTTATTTTATAGTTTACAGTAACAATAAATCCATATTATTTACGCACTTTCTTCTTATAAATATTAATATAAAGTAATACTGATTTTTTAAAAGGAGAAAATAATTATTATATTAACTCTATTTTTGTATAATTATCATTAACATTTTTTAATAATACATGCTGATTAATTATCAATCCCCTAACCACAATTATCATAGATTTGTTTTTTATATTAATATAGTTGATTTTTGTAAGGCCACATGAAGAATTGTTATATTTACCATAGTGAATATTTTTCTACAATGATTTTTAATAAATAAAAAAGATAAAATCATGCCTGAGAACAATTGGGTTGGATGCACACTAAGTGTCTATTTAGGAATGTAATTACACTTGTTTTTAAAAATATTTTTTTATTTAAAAACACATTAAAATAATATTTTTTTTTATTTTTTTTAAATATTATTGATGTCAGCACATGAAATTGATATAAAAAATAAAAAAAAATTTAAAATAAAAAAAAATATTTTTTTTTTAAATACAATACAAAACATGGCCTAAATTTATATAAAATCAGGCTTGTGTTGGAAAAACATGGCCCAATGATGCTAAGTAAAAGAAGGAAAATGTACATGTGTATAAACAAAGCTTCATTCAATTTCAATCATTTTTGTTTTGTTTTTATAGTTGTTTAAGAATATGGTAAATTTTAATTTTTTAAATATTTTTTATTTATAAATATATTAAAATATTTTTTATTTTTAAAAATTATTTTTAATATCAGCATATTGAAATAATATAAAAATAAAAATTTAAAATAAAAATATTTTTAAAATATTTTTAAAACAGACTTCTAAACCGTTTCATTAATTAGAAAATCATCAAAATAAAAACAAAATTAATTTTTGAGAAGCACAGTTGGACCACAATATCATGAATAATCCAAAAATATTATGAAATATATAAATAATAATTAGGTTGTAATTATTTATTTTTTACTTGAATATGATCAAGACCATCTTATAAGATTTTCATTCTTCAAATTTTCTACCTATGAAATATTCCGGCAACATCTATCCCTGATAGCACACACGTGTGAACATATACTCTGTCTCTCAAAAAAGATAGAATAAATAAAAAGCAATTCAAATAAAATCAAATTTCCCCGCCACAATGAAAAGATCATAACAACTTCTCTCTCTCAAAATTTGATGGAGAAAGGTTTGATATCAGTGGATCGATTCACCGAGTCAAGCCAGGCATACTTCTTGACTCACTTACACACGGACCACACTCAAGGCTTGACCTCGAAATGGGAAAGAGGTCCTCTGTTTTGCTCCAAACTAACCGCTAAGCTCTTACCTTTCAAGTTCCCAGATTTCAACCTCTCTCTACTTCGCGTCGTCGATCTTCATATCTGGCATTCTTTTTCCCTCATTTCTCCGACCACTGGATCTCAAATCACAGCTCATGTCATGGCTCTCGACGCAGACCATTGCCCTGGTAAGCCATTTTTTTTTTATCCCGGGACCCACCGGCCGAGTTCGCTTGCTTATTCAACACAATGCATGAGATATTTTGAGAATCGATTTCAGAAAAATATTCATTACTTTTCCGAAATCACTTTTTTTGATGGTTGGCTATGGAGATTTGATGGAATTGAACTGTAACAGGAGGGGTCATGTTTTTGTTTCGCGGGGGGTTTGGATGCTTGATGTATACAGGGGATTTTCGATGGGAAGCTGATGGTGTGAGGACAAAGGATGCGAGAAGTAGGCTGCTTGATGTTCTCAAGAACGAGACGGTTGATATTCTTTACTTGGATAATACGTATTGTAATCCGTCTTATGATTTTCCCACTCGAGAAGTTGCTGCTCAGCAGGTAGAATTTACATGTTTCTTGTTCACATAGCAGTTCTTTTGGTTGGTATTCGTGTCTTAGGAATGGTCATGAAAGTAAGTGGATTTGTTTTGAGTTTATGGGTTTGGCGGAGATTATAGTGCTTCAAAACACGGAAACAGATTAGTTATACAACCTTAATTTACTGGTTTAATTACTTGGTAATGACAGGTTGCTGATATCATTGCCTGTCACCCGGAACATGACATCATAATTGGAATTGATACTTTGGGGAAAGAAGAGCTTCTAATTCACATTTCACGTGTGCTTAACATAAAGGTATGATCAGCGTTGACGCTGATGGGAGATTCTGATCTTCTATATGAGTGGATTATGAAAGAAATGTTTCTGTAAAGCACATAACCAAGCTCTTAGCTCAGTTACCATGCCTGTTTATTGTTTTTATAATGACTCTAGGGCACTCACATTTGCTCATCGTTTTACAAGAAAGTAGGTTCTGAGTGAAATTTAGTGAGTTACTTGCAGATTACATTAGCCAACTATTTCTGGCTCAGGTTTGTTCTAGCTTTAACTTCCTTTCCTTCTTTGAAGATTTGGGTGTGGCCAGAACGTTTACAAACCATGCATCTTCTTGGACTCCATGACACATTCACAACTAAAACCTCTCTAACAAGAGTCCGAGCAGTTCCTCGTTACAGTTTCAGCGTTGAAACTTTAGAGGGATTAAACACAATGCGGCCAACAATAGGAATCATGCCCTCTGGTCGTCCATGGGTGCTGAAACCTGTTAAAGGAGATGGCAATCTTTTCGGTTCTCTCTTAACTTCTCGTTACAAAAAAAGACAGTCATCTGATAAGCTGGACGGTAATTTAGGATATGCTGATAGGTATCACCAGAACATGTTTTCAGTTCCTTACTCTGATCACCCATGCTTTGCAGAGATACAAGAGTTTATTGAACTTGTCCAGCCAACTAACATCAAAGGTATTGTGTCTTCATCATCTTGTTATGTTGACCCACTTTACTACTTCGGTCGCCTCTGTGGTGTAAACCAAACACCAAACAGGTTCGTCTACAAGCATGAAAGGAAAGAGGGAGACCAAAAAGAAGTTGCTGTATCTTATTTTGGTAATTCTCCCGAGGCAGGAAGGAAAAACCGCAGGCCAGTAAGGGTGGATTATAAAAGAGTTAATGTGAGCAGAACGAGCGTCTCAAGAAGCGTGCGCCGTGGGGCCAAAATTGTGGAAAGTGACTGTTCAGATTGAAGGTGTAGCTTTTGTGATTGGGCCAAGAATTGTGCAAGTAATGATGCAAAAGGTGTTCGTTATTGAATATAGAATTACTTGCAATTGAACATATATCTGTAGAACTCTGGTATGAGTATCACGTGGTACTGGAAATGATAATTTGCCCTGTTTTCAGTATCTCGAGTTTTACCGTGCATTAGTTGATGAACTTCATAATGAGTTATCAAATACGCGGAGTCCATATCAGAATGACAATCACAATCTAGTTTTCCAATAAGCACATACCACAAAATCTGTGTTCATTGCAACTCTTGTTTCTAATGGATTTTCCAATTATCTTGACGGGACATGTGGCTGATGTACCTGAGAAACCGCACAAGTGGGATACATTGATCCAAATTTCAGGTATTTTGTTAATTCAGAACTTATGGGATTTTGTCTATTTGTGCACCCCTTGTAGATATTTAGACTCTCGATTAGCATCATCAAAAGACACTAACAGTGAGATTTTCAGTGCAAGCATTCACCAAGCTTTATAAGTGCTTTGCCCATCTCATTCTGCATGTCAAACTTTACAGTATAAGCTGAAAATGTGTATTAGTAGGGTCATGTATTGAAGAATCAAGAAAGGGGTTGTAGCCATGTTGGGTCCCCTGTTAAGAATCGCTACTTCTACGGTCGACAGTTGGCCATAACTCAGCACACGGTCCACCCTTGAAATGATACCAAGAAAAATGGCCACATAAGGTTGCATTGGTGGTGATTTTGTGTCATGTTTCAGAAACTGCCCCATCTATTCCTCCTCCCTCGTCTCCAGCCAGCTCACGACCTTCTCCCGGTGACCCTGCCCCCTCCGTATCTATTCCAAACTCCGTTTCTCCTCCGGGCTTGAATAAAGCCATCTTGGCTGGTGCTGGTGTGTGGTCTTACAATGGTGCTGTAGATCTGACAATCGGATGTTGATTATTACAATTACATTTATGTTTTAATTGGGACCTATATCCTGGGCTGCTCTGCGGGTGGTGCTTTTTAAAAAAAATATATATATATATAACGTGTTTTTTATTTTAATATTTCTTTTATAATAAACATAAAATATACTGTATATAAGACAATAATATATTTTTATATATTCGTATATAATGTAAATTAATATGCTAAATCTACAACTCTTATGAGACATAATAAACTTATAGAAAACAATTGAAAATAAAACATAAAACCCAATTCCTAATATGTTCAAGATTAAATTAAATTAAAATATAAATAATAAAAAAATTCAAGTCAACCAAGATGAATTTACTAAATTTGCAATTAAAGTCATGAAATGAAGACAACTTTATATAATTCAAGTTAAAAAAAAAATCATGAAGTCTAATTAATTAATATACTATTGAATTATAAAATTGAAAAAAAAATTAGAAGAAATATTTTAAAAATAATTTTATTCATCTTGATTAACCTATTAAACTAAAGACTCATGTGATGAAATTAAAATAAATTTACATCAATCAAATAATTTTTTTTATAAAAGCTCATTGTTAACAAATATAATGTTGAAGGTCGAATTCAAGAAAAAAAAAAATCTATGAGACCAATATATAGCCTAATAGAAAGAAAATAACAAAAAGTTACAAGAAATATTTCTCAAAAGAAAACTAATATTGAAAGATAAAAAAACTAAATAAAATAAAGATTGGGTTATTGAATGGTTAAATCAAGAAAACATTAATAAAAAATAGTATATTGTGAGTATGTTATAGTGATTTAGCCATGTTTTTTTAGTATTTAATTAATTATTACTGTTATTATTTCCAGTCTTATTGTAATTATATTCATAGATCATCGATGATGATGATAAAGGTTTGAGTATTATCATATTATTCGTTATGTATTTAATAATTTTTGCTTGTTTTATTACATATTTTGATGCTTTGAACTTAGTTTTCACACTTGGTTTTCTAGATTTCAAAGGAGAGAGCGATCAATCTTGTTCATAAATTTCGATACCCTTGTGTTTCAAAAAAGGATGCTTGATTTTATCATTGTGGTCTCTGTTTTGTTATCACTATGTTTTAAAAATATTTTTTAAAATCAATAGAAAATTTTTATTTTTAATATTTTTCTATACTGATAACAAAAATAATTTTTTAAAAATAATAATAAAATATTATTTTAATATATTTTTAAACAAAAATTACTTTAAAAAACATGACCACACTTTCATATAAATATTTAATCGTGTAAATAAATAAACCATGAAGAAGAATGCTAATGATGCGTGGTCTTTCTGAGTTTCCTTTGGATTGTCTTTTAAATAAATTAATAAAATCGATTGCTATAAAACCCTTTTTTTCTTTCTAACTACGACTTTCGACAAAATAAAATAAATAAAATTCAAAGTGGTCCAACCCACCAAATCTTCTTCCCTGTCGTGAGGGTCAAGTGGACATGATTACAGATGGAAACTAATTCAGGCTGTCTTTTTTGTTTGGTATTGGGATTCAATTTTTTTTTTTTGTTTTTCATTGTTTTTTTTAAAAAAAAAATTGTCGGTTTAGTGTTTTTAGATCATTTTGATATGCTGATGTCAAAAATAATTTTTAAAAAATAAAAAAAAAATCATTTTGATGTATTTCTATACAAAAAACACTTTGAAAAGCAAAAATAACCACACTCCTAGACACCCCCAAAACCTCGAACCAATTTCTACGTTTTGGAATGGATTATTTTTAGTGTTCTTGATTTTCTCTCTTTTGGCATTATATGACCTAGTGCGGTCTTGCTACCATTGCCGTGAAGAAGACAACAACATGCATGACTTTACCATCTAGGATGTGATTGATGGTACAAGTTTAGGTTTGTGTTGTTTTAGATTTAAGTTATATAATTATTAATATATATTAAAAATTTATATAAATATTAAATTTAAAATTTATAAAATTAATCAAGATATATGAAAATCATTATGAATATCTATATTAATAATAATAATTAAAAAAAAAAAGACGACATGCATGACTTCTCGTAATTACTTCGTATCATGTATAAATAATAATAATAATAATAATAAATTATAATCAACAATTTGTACCCATACTATCTTTAAAACCCGTTTTACATGATTTACTACTTATGAACCTTCATTTTTTACTTTGAATCATAATTTAATGTTAGCTTTCCATAAATAAATTTTCAAAAAAAGAAGAAGAGGTAAATTGATTAAAAGTTTGTTTTGTAAAAAAATAAATTATATTAGTTTTTTTTTGTTTCTTTAAGAGAATTGATTAAAGTAAAATTTTCATTTTGATTTTATAATATATTTTTATTTAAAACAAACAATTATTTCTAATCAAATATATTTATAAATCTTCTTTCAATTAAGAGTTAAGATAAACTATTTTAAATTATTTAGTAGGGAATTTAGCAGAGAAGTTAAATTACGTGTTTGAACTTTGAAAGAATGATAAATATTATTTTTTTAAATATATTTTTTTTGTTGAGAAATATATTAAAATAATACACACACATTAAAAATATTCTAAAAAATAAAAAAATTAAATTTTTTAAACAAACGCGTTTTGGCCGCAAATGTCAAACCAGAAAAAATCATGGTTGACTTCAGGTTCATAACAACAGTCTGAAGCTTCTTTGGCAAATGCTTACGTATCATATTGAGACCAAGTCTTGTTTTCTCTCTTTCAGACACTATTAAACTAGCTGTACACATGCTTGCACCTCCCACATCTCAATCTTGGTTGCAAAATTCTTTAGCAGCTGTCATGGATGTTAGAAACTATCCATGGATCATGTTCTTTGTTATCTTTTTTTGTATTCCTCTCAACTCCCATGTCTCCCTTGGAGCTGATACAATCTCTGCAGGCAGTTCGCTCTCTGGAGACCAAACTATTGTCTCAGCAGGAAAATTCTTTGAACTTGGTTTCTTCAATCCAGGTAACTCCTCAAATTACTACATTGGCATGTGGTACCATAAAGATAGAGTGTCTGAACAGACCATAGTTTGGGTAGCAAATAGAGAGACACCCGTTTCTGATAGATTTTCTTCAGAGCTAAGGATTTCTGGTGGTGATTTAGTTCTCTTTAATGAGTCCAAGATCCCAATTTGGTCCACAAATTTGAGCTCCAGTTGGTCAAGTTCTGTGGAAGCAGTACTTCGTGATAATGGAAATCTTGTTTTGATAGATGGGTCTAATTCATCAGTGTCACCACTTTGGCAGTCTTTTGATTTTCCAGCTGATACATGGCTGCCTGGTGCTAAGATTGCATTGAACAAAATCACCAAAAGGAACACACTCCTCATTTCATCTAAAAGCAAAGATAACCCTTCACCAGGTCTTTTCTCTCTTGAGCTAGACCCAAATCAGAGTCGATATTTGATCTTTTGGAATAGGTCTAAAGACTATTGGAGCAGTGGATCATGGAATGGACAGATTTTCACCTTAGTTCCTGAAATGAGATCCAACTACATTTACAACTTCAGTTATGTTAACAATGTTAATGAGACCTATTTCACCTATTCATTGTACAATAAAACACTCATATCTCGGTTTGTGATGGCGGATGGAGGACAGATTCAGCAACAATCATGGTCGGAGAATACCCAACAATGGTTTTTGTTCTGGTCTCAACCAAAGACACAATGTGAGGTTTATGCTTACTGCGGGGCTTTTGGAAGCTGTAATGAGAATTCACAGCCTTTCTGCAATTGCTTGAGAGGTTTCCACCCGAAAAACAAGGAGGACTGGGGGTGGGGGGTTTTTTCTGGGGGATGTGAGAGGGCATCAAATCTGCAGTGTGGGAATTCTAGTGTTGTTAATGGGAAGAATGACAGATTTTTCTCTAGTAACAATCTGAGGTTGCCTTCAAATCCACAGGCAGTGGAAGCCAGGAGTGCACAGGAATGCGAATCAACTTGCTTAGGTAACTGCGATTGTACTGCCTACGCTTATAATGGCAGTCTCTGCTCAGTTTGGTTCGGCGATCTTTTGAATATGCAACAACTTGGAGATGATTCAAATGAAAACACTATCTATATCAGGCTTGCAGCTTCTGAGTTTTCAAGCTCGAAGAATGACAAGGGGATAGTTATTGGTGGAGTTGTGGGCTCATTAGTAATAGTGTCTCTCTTTGGCCTTGCCATGTTTGTATTTTTGAGGAGGAAAACAGTCAAAATGGGGAAAGCAGTAGAAGGTTCACTGATAGCTTTTGGGTACAGAGATCTACAGAACGCGTCCAAGAATTTCTCAGAGAAATTGGGAGGAGGTGGTTTTGGTTCTGTTTTCAAAGGGGTTTTGCCAGATACGAGTGTCATAGCTGTGAAGAAGCTCGAAAGCATCAGCCAAGGAGAGAAGCAATTCCGCTCAGAAGTGAGCACAATCGGGACAATCCAGCACGTCAATCTTGTTCGCCTTCGTGGGTTCTGCTCGGAGGGTAATAAGAAGCTGTTGGTCTATGACTACATGCCGAATGGTTCTCTTGATTCCCATCTTTTCTCCGAGGACTCAAAAACGGTCTTAGACTGGAAAAGTCGGTACAGTATTGCTTTGGGGATAGCTAGAGGATTATATTATCTCCATGAGAAATGCAGGGATTGTATCATACACTGCGACATAAAGCCTGAGAACATCCTTTTAGATGCTCAGTTTTTCCCTAAAGTTGCGGATTTTGGCCTCGCAAAGCTTGTCGGCCGGGATTTTAGCAGGGTGCTGACAACCATGAGAGGGACAAGAGGTTATCTTGCACCAGAGTGGATTTCAGGTGTGCCTATAACTGCCAAAGCAGACGTTTACAGTTATGGAATGATGCTTTTTGAAGTTGTATCGGGAAAGAGAAACTCTGAGCAATCTGAAGATGGAAAAGTGAAGTTCTTCCCAAGTTCTGCTGCAAGACAAATCAATCAAGAGCATGGTGAAATCCTTAGCCTACTGGATCACAGATTGGAGCGGAATGCTGATCTTGAAGAGCTAACAAGAATTTGTAAAGTTGCTTGCTGGTGCATCCAAGATGATGAAGCCCATAGGCCATCAATGGGTCTGGTAGTTCAGATCCTCGAAGGGGTTGTGAACGTAAACCCACCTCCGATTCCAAGATCTCTCCAAGCGCTTACTGAAAACCAGGAGAGCATAATTTTCTTCACAGAGTCATCCTCTAGCCAAAGTTCACAGGCACAGAGCCACACCTCCACTGCTTCTTCTCAGACCAAGAGCCCCACATCAAACACAAGTTCCAAATCTTAAAAATGAGAGCCAAAAAGGCGATTCAGGTGATTGAAATCGGGTTTGAATAACTGTAATGCTGCTCTTATATATGAGAATGTTAGGTCTCAGGTGATTGTACCAGTTAAAATTCTCCTCTTAGGCTAATTACAAAATATTTCCGAGCATGGCAAAATGCTACGGATTCTACTGTTGTGAAAGCCTGATTCTTGAATATTATATGCTTCATGCATCAACTTCAGCTTGAACTGGTTTCTGAGATATCTCGACACAGCTAAGTATATTCAAAATCTTCGACAAGGGCAAGCAGCAGCTTTTAGCAAGTCTAATCAGACTAATTCATCCTCAATCCATGGTGCTATCCAAAACTCGTCTTCCTAAGAATGAATTGTTTTTGATAACGAAGTTCTATCATGAAACATCGTATTTGTAAACGAGGTAACATTTTAAGCATTACTAGTCCACAAACTACCTTTTCATTCATCACCCCAACAACATCACCTAAACCTGCTCTAAAGACCACCCATTTTCTCAAGAATATCTCAAACACATCGTCAGTCAAATCTCAGCTACAAATAAAATCAAGGAAACCCATGAACCAGCATCAGCACAAAAGCCTCGAAAGTAAATGTTCCTGGTGACAACTACAGAATCTTTGTTTTGCCAACTCCAAAACCAGTCCAGACGATATTTAAATATCACCAAATTGGGATTGAAGGCACATCATTTCATCCTTAATGCACAGTAGCTGACCCATTTCCTTTTGGATGCAGGAAAGAAGCTCAAACAGGAGCTGAGCTGACGCCAAGAAAAAACATGAAATTTGTAAATGAAAAGTTTTTATTTTTCCAAAAAGTTTTTACATCAATATCTGAGTCGAAAGATCTCAACATCATGTTCAAATTATTTGTAGAAGATAACCTCCTCAATTAGAAAAGAAAAATGGCCCCCTACCATGAAAATGACTAACATTACAGCTGAAGATTTTTTTCAAAATATTTTTTATTTTAAAAAAATTATTTTTGATATTAATACATTTAAAAATATTAAAAAATTTAAATTAAAAAAATAATTATTTTTAAAATATTTTAAAACACAATACCAAATATGCTCTTGACCTTCCAATTTTATTTTTATTTTTTAATAAAAAGCCCGTTATTTCACTGTGTCGTTAATATCTATAAGTTTCCACTATTTTTGCGTGAGTTGTCATTATAAATTTTTAATATCTTTGTGTGGGCTATTCATAACATGATCCAGGATTTTCAATAATAACAATCAACCACTAAAAACAATTAGGCTCTTATAACAATTAGCATAAGTATAATACTCGTCGAATGAGTATAATGATATGAAATAAAAAAAATAGAACAACATAAATTCCTATTTTTATTCATTTATTTAAAGAAAACTACAAAAATTGTGTCATCCCATAAAAACTTCAAAAATCTTAGCAATTTATCTAGACTCCCAACAACATTATGTCAATTTTTTCATAATTCATCTTGTGCCCTCCACCAATAATAATAATAATAATAATAATAATACATGTCTACTAGGTTTGTAGGGTATTCAGTGAATTTGAAGATTTGTTGTTGTGCGTTTAAACTGACCCAGACATCCCGATTATAAAAAAATAATAATAATAAACACCCGCTAGGGTTACGCAAATCTTATGATTCAAGTTGTAAGTTTGATAAATTATCTCAAGTAATTTTTTTTTAATTTTATCTTTCAATATTGAATTGATTAAGAATTACTCTTTATAATTTATTTTGATCAGTTTTCTAAATATATATCACAATCTCATAATTTAGGTCATAAGTTTAATGGACCAAAATTTTTGCACTCTTGATTATTTTTTCAAACAAGTTAATTAATATATTTTTAGATTTTTTTAATTGTTTTGATATGATAATATCAACAATAAAAAAATATTGTTTAATATATTTTTAAATAAAAAAAATATTTTGAAAACATCCAAACAAATAGCAAGTGGGTATATTGTGTATGATAAATTTATATAGAATAATGGTGGTGAGGATAAGACATGTTTATCTGCAAAATCAATTATTTTCTTTCTTTTTTTCTTTTATAATAAAATATTTAGAAACTCCAATGCTAGAACTATTTAGTTTTCCAAACTATTACATGACCTTCAAAACTTTTCTAACGTTTGTTGAGATCAATAATTTCTGAGGTTTTTAGTGATTTATTGGTACAAAAAATATAAATCTTTATTCTTTTAAAGCATAATAATCAATTGTTTTTGTTTAATAGTGTTATAGCAGTTCCTGAACACAAATGATCTAAGATTGTGTGTTTAAGAGTGATAGCAAATGCTTTTCAGTATTTTTCGTTAGAAAAATATATCAAAATAATATATTTTTAAAAATTATTTTTTTGACAATAACACATCAAAACAATTTAAGTAAACATTAATTTGAAGCAAAAAAATTAGATAAAATTTATTTTTTTTCAAATGTATTTTTAAAGTGCAAAAACAAACTGCCGACAGTGGTTGTAGCACACTAATGAGAAAAGACTTGGATGGTCCTAACACACCTATGATGATTCTGGGAGAAAAAGTCCATCCCACCCAAGTGCAATGCAGGGAGAACAAGAACAATCAAGAGTTGAAAGGAAGCTGTCATCAATTGACAGGCATTGACCCAAAGCAGCATGCATGACTAGAAATGGGCTTTAAATATAAAGTGGAAAAAAAATAAACAATTTGATTTCCTAAATGTATTACCTGTTCAACATTTCTAATTAGAAGACCTATGAGACAACGCATCAGCATACTATTAGGGGAAAAGAAATTGAGGGAAATAGGAAAAAGAGATATAAGAAGGGTGGAATAGAGATACACTAACATCATATGTTTGCGGAAAATGGAGATGCAATATACAGCAGGTATTATTCAATCAGGAAAAAGTTTTGCAAAGTAAAGCCACTCAAAATGTAGAGGGATTTCTAATTTTACAGCGGAAAATCTCTGCTAAACTGCATGTTATAGGGACATCACCTACAATTACTGTGGAAAATCTCTGCTAAACAAACCTGATGTTTTGTGTTTTCCAGAAATTAGTAGTGTCAGATGTGATGCATGAAGGAGCAACCTAGATCTTCCGAAAAATTAAGAACATGTAATCTGGATGGTGATTAACCCCCTTGGCTTTATCATTGGCAACAGTTCCTCTGGAGAGAAATGAGGCATTTTCCTCCAGCGTTCTGCGTTTTTCACTGAGAAATGCAGCAGTTCTAGCTTTGATATGTGATGCATGAAGGAGCAACCTAGCTCTTCCGAGAAATGAAGAACTTGTAATCTGGATGCTGATTAACCCCCTTGGCTTTATCGCTGGTAACAGTTCCTCTGGAGAGAAGTGAGGCATTTTCCTCCAGTGTTCTGCGTCTTTCACTGTGAATTGCAGCAGTTCTAGCTTTGATGGTTTCTTTTGAAGAAGGTTCAGCAGGTGTTCTGAGATCAAACCAGCATTCTCCCTACAGATAGATACAAGAATGTGAGGTATCAGTCAGCCTCTTCCATACAAGTCTTAGCAGATTGGGGATGTAGGCTCCCACCAAAATACACCATTCTTAGAGCATTGTCATCTAATATGTATTTACCAAATACAAAAGTATCACAAACCAAAACAACACAATATAAAAGAACTAATCATCTTATACACTAAAGAATGTTATCATACCACTTGTCAATCAATCTTGTCTTTCAATACAAGCTATTCAACCAAATTCTCATCAGCTACTTAAAATGACCATGTCATTGTTCAGAAATGAAGACCATGGAAAATCAGATGGAGTAAATATTATGTAGTAGTTTACCTGTGTATTGTAGCTTTGTAATCCGATCACTGGGAAGACAATCTGAAACATTTTACTGAGTGAATCAATTGGAATGGTTTGCACAACTGATTGACCTAATAAATGGTAAGTCAGGAATGATGCACTGAACTTCCCCTCTGGAATTCGATATATAGGGTACCATGCAACTGAAAACCTGAAACCATTCATCCAGAATTCATGAATATGATAAAAGTTAGCCCTTGCATGAGCAATAAAGATAACAAGAAGAACTATATCATTTTGTCTGTTCTCACCAAGTAGCAGGGTGTAGATCATGCAGGTTCATAGATTCTAGCTTTGATGGATCACCAAACACTTGAAGATTAGAAGTTCCAATACTGATGAGATCCCTGATTCTGCAATTATAACAGAAGATCAGTTGCATCTCACTGGAAGGTTTTAGGGGATGCAGTGGAGTGTGGAAACAGGATGTTTGTTCAAGAGGAGGAAAGCAACCAAAAGTGAGGCAAATTAAATTATCATTTCTAAAGTAGAAAAAACCTCAAGTCTCAGTGATTTGGCATCAGCTATAAATTGTTCATTCTTCAGGTAGACATGAAATTGCATATCAAAGGATATTCTAATTGGGCATGCTGTTGCCTGTAACACAACAACCAGATTCATATGCGAGGACTGGCTGTTGACTTACAAGGAAGAGCATGCCTGACCATAGTAGCTTTGAATGCAATTTCTGTCAATAGAAAATTGCAGAAAAGGAGCTAAACAAGGAAAACTGGTCAGTCACATATGTTAATGGTTGAGTAGCATCCACATTCATTAGATGCTTGCATTTGAAGTTTACAAGAGCTTATAAAACGTTGCTGCTTCCAGAAGAAAGCAACAATAGCATAGGCAAGATTGAAAACAGCAAATAGAAAACTAACTTTAAATGAAGAGGCTTTCGACAATGTGGCATCTCGGATTCAAAAAATTCAAATATTAGTTCAGGGTTGGCGTGCAGATCCTTCGGACAAGCATCTGAGAGGTGTGGGTAACCATATAACTGAACAGCTGAAAGAAAAGGAACAAAATATGCGCAGAATGATGTTGATCCGGCGAGCAAACCATTTATACTTTGAGAATCTCTTGCCTTGACCTCTAACCCATAATTCCCAGGCATCTCATACCACTGCCAAACAGCCTGAAGTGATGTAAATGGTATCTGTGTCAGATGAAGAGAACTATTTAACAGCTCATTTTTATATGTACAAGAGGAAGTGATAGCAGGAGCAGCAGAGTGAAGGAATCTTTCAAACTCTGCTATTGGATGGCCCAATGTACTCTGATATTCTAGTTGCAGTTTTCGTGCAGCATTTGATTCTTCCGTTCTCACTTTTGACCCAAAGAACTGAGAAACATCTCTTGATTTTTCAGTGCATGCCATATCGTCCTTTGCACTTTCAACTTTATGAGCTTCTGCAGAAAACTCTTCAGATTTTGGGGCTTCCCCCTCAACAGAGTTTTTTCTGTGACTGGATGTCAAGCTTGAGCTTTTAGAATCATTTAAAGAAGAAGAAACACAAGAAGGAACTACGTATCCTTTTGCATGGCTATCAGGCAGCTCATTGCATGAAAATTGCAGGATATCATAAGAATCACAAACACCAGCAGGATAAGTGTTCTCTGGCATCACTGAATCCTTGGTACAAACAGGAACCCACATTGCTTTTGCTCCACAAGGAATAACATGCCTTTCTCTGTATTGATTGTAATATATCAATCTCGAATGGAGTTTACCATCAACAGAATTATCGGAACACCTACCTGTCACATGGTTCATCCTATGAATAAACCCGGTAAATCTTTGCTGTGCGTGAGCAGAAGCAGCTGAAGATGGATTTAAGCAGTATGAACCATGAGTGAAACTAGGCCTGGAGAAAGTTTGACCATATCCTCCCCATCCTATTCCTCTACTGTGGTTTCTATTATACCCAAATGCACTATGAGAAAGCAATCCCGATTTGTTACACTCAATTTCAGGGGCTTGATTTGACTGTGAAAAGTACTGAGAATGATTCCCATTCGACCTATGTTTAGGGACCCAGTCACGTCGAAAAAGTACTTTTCTATGGAATCCCCTGTTCATTTTTCTCTCTGCATTTGCCATCCTGTTACTTACACAGGCAGCGTTGCTGTGTCCAGCAGAAGAAACCATGGGTGTGGGTAGCAACCCTTTATCAGCAAATGAGTTTTGTCGTGAATGGAAACTTCTCTCTCGCAAGCTGGTATGTTCCTTCACATTTACACAATCCAATCTACTTTCCCAATGCAACTTTTCGTCCCTGAAAATTCTCTGCCTCTTCTGCCAGTTCAATGGACTATTTTTCTTTGCCCTCCATATTTGGCGGTGATAGCCACAGTTTGCAGCATCAGATTTTACCATTAGATCAGCATTGTCGACATTAAAACACTGGCAGCCATATTTGGTACTTTCACTGCCACAACCTTTGCAGTAAGATTTAACGTCCATGGTTTTACAAGAATTGTATTCAGATAAATCTATAGAAGAAAAAGCTTCCTCTAAATTCCTGGTAATATGGTTGCTGCCTGCTCCCTCAGTACCCTTTTTGCCTAAATCCAAACCCTTAATACAGATTGTGTCTTTACTGTTGTAATCAAATAAAGCTTCATATGTACAACGGGAACCTTCAGTTTTCAAGGAGGCATCTTGCTTTGGAAATACATCACTTTTTGATAATGGACTACTATCTATCTCCCTCTTGGCTGACACAGTTTTCATTTTATTCATCTTCTTTTCAGCATGCACACTTGGAAAATCAATACCACATCCCCTTTGCAATACCAGCGCAACCATAATAACCAACCCGTTGCTCCTCTTTTGCACTTGATATCTAATAAAACCAATCCAAACACATGAGACAGTATATGTTACCATCGATAGCACAATTCACAGTATCTAATCAAAGCCCCTGAACGTGCCATCCTTACAAGATTTTTCAACAAAACAACATATTTGAAGGCACACAAATAACCAATTCCAACATTGGAATCCCGCGACTAACACAGTACTAATTAAGAATTGGCCACAATACAACACGAATCAAAGATAAAAAGTATAAAACAACAACCAGCTAGTCAAAAGGATAAACAGAATGGAGATTCAAAACAAAAGCTTTCTGGTCTAACATGAAGTTAGTAATAGAATGTGATACTTTTTCAAAAACCCATGTTGCAAAAATCACATAAAATCAAAAGAAACTCAGCATAATCCGTATAGAAAGTGAAATACGACATACTTATCTATAAATTAACACAATGAAACCACTAAAGAAACTAAGACAATTTAAGCAACGCACTAAACCAAACCCATTTCTTTATAGGCAAAGAAGCCAAGAAACAACACGAAATAAAGAAACTTGACCAAAACCCATTTCATTAAACCAGACAAAAATGGAAAGGAAACATTGAAACAGGGAAATTATATCAGTTCTTGGTTGAATTCACAAAAATAAAGTTAAAAAATCAGTAACATACTAAAGAAACTGAGGAAAATATCATAAATTTATATAACAGAGAAGGAGAACGTTAATGATGTAAACAAGAAAGAAAATGACAAGAACAGAAAGAAAAAAAATCATTAATTCTGAATTAATCAGTTCAAGAAACAAGAGATGTTTTTAGCTAGACAAAGAACTGAAGAAGGCAGCAGAGAAAGATACCTGAGAGAGAGAGAGAGAGAGAGAAGGTAGTTAAAAAGCGCGCTAAGTAGTTGAAACTTGAAAATTGAAAGGAAATGGGCGTTTGGGGATGTTATATAGACGGGTTTTTTTATTAAAAAAAAAGAGAGAGACAAAGAAAAGGTTAATTTTATTTGGTCCCTATGCTCTTGTGTGTTAGTTAATATGGCCCTTCAATTCTTTTTTTTTTTAATTTGGTCTCTACATATATATGATTTACTATTAATACCTGCCATGTAGCTTGGCATGTGCTACACATGTTTCCATTTTTTTAAGCATGCAATCGAGAATTAATGATAGGATTAAATATTTTATTTAATCCCATGAATCTTGTTAATTATGAATTGTTCATGCCCTGCAATCCCTTCCGCCCCCCCCAAGGTTTAGACGCCTAGTCCTGCCGTCTAATTTCCCTCCCCCCTCTCTCTTCTGGTTTAAAAATCAGTGTTTTTATTGTATTTTTAAGTTATTGATTCTCATATTATAATTATTTTATACTGTATTTTTAAGTTATTTTAAATCATGTATCTTAACTAATGAAATTTTATAGTCATAATTATAATATATTACATTTGAAAATATTTTACTTATAATTTTATAATTTTTTTATTTATATAATTTTATATAATAAAATTTCAAGTATAATTTTACGATTCTAATTTTACTACAAGAAAAAAACCCAGTGAGGTGAGTAGAGTCATGACATGGCCGAGCCGCCCCTCGTAGCCATATCATCCAAATCTCAAACGGTAACGAACTAGATTTCAATAACTTTATGCAAGACTAGAAAACTGATGATTACTTGATTTGTTTATCGAACTTGCCATTAGTAGACTCGCATAAACTATGGTGGACCTGACACATGCAGTAGCTTTACTTTACACGATCAGGTTAACAAGCGAGGGAGCTAAAGAACCGGCTCACTGCGGATGAGAAAAGCAAGGTGTGATCTTGATCAGGTGTTTAAAGTGAGAATGTCATGTCGTTTTCTCCACCTTTTGCCTTCTTCATGCACAACACTCTTTTGCTTTTCTGCCTACCTTTTATGGTTCTGGAACATTAAAGTGACGAGTCAAGCCGATGATGAGCCTTCTAAATCTTTGTTTACCCGTTGCCTTGATTAATTCTTTAATTATTTCTCTTGCTTTGTTTAGGATTATTTATAGTCATCTTGATCAGGTGTTTTAAAGTGAGAATGTCATATATATTTAAATTGATTATTTTAATTTAAATTAATTTTTTTGATGCTCTTAGATTATTTTGATGTGTTGATATCAAAAATAATTTTTAAAAAATAAAAAAATATATTATTTTGATATATTTCTAAATAAAAAATATTTTAAAAAACAACAATAACCACATTTCCAAACTACCTTTTCAATAATAATAATAATAATAATAATAAATCCATCATTGTTAGAATATTAATATGATTCTCTTCAATCATATAAAAGAAAACTTGCTGATATTAAAATATTAGCTATAAATTGTATGGAATATAAATTATTTTTTTGAGTAATTTTAAAAATATAATTTTTATATCAATTTGATATTAAAAATTTTAAGATGAATTTTAAATCAAGAAAACTGAAGAAAGTTAATAATGCATTATCACTTTTAGGAGGTGTTTGGAAATGTTTTTAAAAAGTGTTTATGAAAAAACTAGTCTTTATGTAATATCTGTATATCTAACTTGATTTAACTTGTGGAAGTCAGATAATATAAATATTATAAATAATAATGATTTTAAAAATCTAAAAAATAGATATCACAGGACAAGTGTTAAGTCAGAGTTTTAAAACTTGATCAACCTATCATAACCTAAAACCTTGTAACAAACAAACTTAATTTGTTGTTATATATATGTTTTTTTTTTGTTTTTTTAATTGATTTTTCTATTTTATTCATTGATATTTTAAGCTTAAATATTTGGTAAAACTTATAACAGGTTTTAAGGTAAATTGTTTAGCCCAAATTCTAGGTTTTAAGGTAAATTATGGATACATTTAGTTTTCATATAAAAATTAGCGTAATCCAATTTATCTAATCCGCTTGGTTTATTAATGTGATATAAAATGTTTTTTAAAAAATATATTAAAATGATTTTTTTTTTTAAAACCAATACATTAAAACCATAAATCTAATATAAAAAATTATTTAGATAATAAAGGTTTAACCCCACAACGAAAATTGTTTTACTTTTAAGGAAAAGGTTAACCCCCATTTTAGACTAATGACCCATTTTCTAAAGGGCTGAAAGTAGCGAGGGGCCTTGATTTATGCGAGAGAAAGGCATGCCCAACCTGTCGTAAAAATAGGTTTGAAAAAAATTGATTTTTTAATTTTTTATTTTAAATTAAAAAAAATATATATATGTTCTTAAATCATTTTTATATCTTGATATTAAAAATCATTTTTTTAAAAATAAAAAAATATTATTTAAAATATTTATAAATAAAAAATAATTTTAAAAACAACTGAAATTATATTCTAAATATTGTAGTTGAAAATTGCTGAAAGATTTATAACTCCTCTTCGCCTAATAAACTAAGAGTCTATTTAGCACAGCTGTTGCTGTTGTGGTTAAGGTTGAAAAAAAAAAACAGTTTCATAAAAAACGATTTTAGCTGTAGTTCAAAATTGAAATTGAAGTGTTTGGTTAAAACTGTAGTTGAGTATGAGGTTTAATGAAAAGCAGTTTCGAATGTTTGGTTACCATGCTTTTCATATTGCTGTCAACTTGTGAAATGACTTTAAAGGACACACACATATTTTTTTTTAATATTATAGATTTAATTATCATAATAATAAAATGTAATTAATAATTCAAGTAAATTACACACTCGTTTTTATTCTCAATTAATCGAAAAGCAACGGGCCTGGAGAGTAAAACGAAGTGACATACCTTTCCCTTTTATCAGGGCTGATCTCTATGTACATAATTTTTTTTTAAAACATGATTTTTATATATTTTTTTTAAAAAAATTAGACCGGGTCTGTCCTAAACTAAATGTGTCGTACAAACAAGTTGGGCCAAAAAGGCCCAATTATGCTGGACTTGGGTTGGGCCGAGAGCAGCCCAGCCCAAAAGTTCAAAACACACAGGCACAAAATGCACCATTTTACCTTTTGTTTTTTGCATGAATCATTCGGTCATTTTACTGTTCACGTGAACAGTAGCGTGGCCGACTTTAACTAGAGGGTCAACGGCCAGTACCGACGGGTAGAGGAGGACGAGGTGGTTCTCCCTATCGCGGTGGCATAAAAAATGACATCCTACGATGGCCAAATGGAGCGTTGGAAGTTGTGAAGTTGTGCTCCGTTCACCTCTACTACTTCATCGCTGCCTTACCGGAGTTAGAGAAGAAAGCTTAGGTGGTGGTTGTATGTTGCTAGAGATCACGGTGGAGTTGGTGCTGCTGCTGGCCTGGAGCTGGTGCTGAGTTGGCGAGGGGAGAGAGCTGGAGGAGAGAGAGAGTTTGCTGTTATAGCGAAGGAAAAGAGAGAGAGAGATTGCTGTTCGTTTCTACCATGTTCAGCTCGTGTCCGTTTCTGTGTTCGTTTTTGCCATGTTCGTTTTGAAGCAGGACCGTGAGCAGGAGATGAAGCACGAGGACCTGGAGCTCTCTTCAAAGCAGGTGTGTGTTTATGTTTTTTTTATGAACTGATTCGCTTGTGTTTACGTGAGATTAGTATGTTACGGCTGCGGTCGAGAAAAAATATCTTTGTGATGCTTTTCAAAATTGGGTTTGAAATGCAGATTTTGTGCGGGACCCACAACAATAAATCACGGCGCAAATGTTTACCAAACAGTTTAGCTCTGCGGTGCGCCTCAACCGCAGAACGCATCGCAAAGCCAAACACCCACTAAAAGTGTATTAAATTCAGCCTTTCTAAGAAAATATATATTTTAATTATTACATCATTAATTATAATAAACTTTACATCTATGTATTAAAGCTGCCAGCCATAGATTTACATATCCTCTAATTCTTTCTCATCATCAATATAACCTTGTTTAAATATTGTTTGTGTTTGCTTCTGTGATATATATATATATATATATATATATATATATATATATATATATATATATTAACTAAACAATAAACGTTGTCGATGTTTTACTATAGATTTAGGTACTGTAGCATGTGAGTGTATTAACTGTGGATTGTAATAGTGTTTTTTTGGGTCGGTTCGGTTCTTGGTTCACTCGGTTCGATTGGTTACCCAGTTTTCTGATTTTTTTATCATTTTTGCACAGTGAAATCACGCTTTTAGCCTTCGAAAAAGATAAAAAAAACGCTTCCAGGTAGAGGGGCTCAGAGATAATTGCACCCATTCAGACCGGACCGGTCCGGTCCGGTCCGCCTACCTTTTCATTATTTAATATTTTCTAAAAAATGGCAAATTACCGGTTTGGCCCCCAATAAGACAAAATAGCTGACTTAGGCACAGGGGCACACCGGTAATTGGCCATTCTTTTTTTATTTTTTTTTTTAACTGTCGGCGCGTACGTCACACACTGCCTATAGTTTTCCGCCTCACGCCCTATTTGAGCAGCGTGTGCGGGGTTTTGTAGTCGCCGGAGATGGGCTACCGGCGTCTAGATCGATGCGCCTCCTCCTTATCTTCCTCCGGCGTCCCGGTGCGGCGCGTTTCTCTCTCCGACGTCCGTGGACGCGGCGGTGGCCGGTTAAAGTGGAGAGTCCCCCGATTTTTATTAGTTTTCATTTCAGTCCCTGAACTGTTAATTTTATTTATCTTCCTCATTTTTGTTATATAAGTTTTGATTTGTGCGATTGGGTCCTTCAATTGCAATTAATTGAATGTGCAATGTTCACTTCGATCCTCCTTCTTTTAATTTCCGGATGTAGTTTAAAACACTTAATGCAATTCGGTATAGAAGTTTTATTTTGTCCTATGATTAAAATAGATAATATATTTAATTTTCATTTCCACCCTTAAACTTTTAATTTTCTATTTAATCCTTTGATATTTCATTTTTATTTCAGCCCTTATACTTTTAATTTTTTTATTTTAATCCCTTTATTTCTTTATATTTCTAGAATAATCTTTATTTTTGTCCATGTATATATAAGTTTGCTCTTAGCTTTTATTTTTAATTATTTTTTATTTTCTTATTTGTTGAGTTGATATTTTTTTCAAAAAAATTACCTCTTGAATTTTATTTTTTAATTATAATTTGAGAATTGATATTTCTATTTTTTTTCTCTCCCTTTGTTCTTTCTTTTAGTTTTTTCATTTGTTCCTTTATTTTTATTTTCAAGTCAAATTACTTTTTTTACCAAATAATTTTTATTTTATTTTTTGGTTTGATCTTTTATTAAAGTTTTTAAGATTTTTTTACTCTTTCATTTTTTTATCCATTATTAACATAATAATAATGATGATGATGTTAATAGTAATAAAAATAAAAATAATAATTTAATTATTTTTCTTCATTCCTCTTTTGTTAATATTTTTTAGGGTTTTTTCCTTTCGGAATAATTTTATAATTTTTATTGTTGTGACAGTAATAATAATGATAATTTTTTTTTTATTTTTTTGTTTGATCTTTTGTTAAAGTTTTTAGGATTTTTTTAGTCTTTCATTTTTTTTCTTTCATTATTAACACAAATATAATAATAATAATAATAATAATAAT
Organism: Salix dunnii; assembly: GCA_015731905.1. Taxonomy (NCBI): domain Eukaryota; kingdom Viridiplantae; phylum Streptophyta; class Magnoliopsida; order Malpighiales; family Salicaceae; genus Salix; species Salix dunnii. The sequence goes on along the minus strand of CM027671.1, from coordinate 14,059,335 downwards.
AATAATAATAATAATAATAATAATAATAATAATAATAATAATAATTTAATTGTTTTTTGATCTTACTCTTTTTTTAATGTTTTTTAGGTTTTTTTTTCTCTCGGAATAATTTGATAATTTTTATTGTTGTTGCAGTAATAATAATGATACTTTTTATTTTTCTTTTATGTTTTTTGTTTAATCTTTTGTTAAAGTTTTTAGGATTTTTTTTAGTCTTTCATTTTTTTTTCTTTCATTATTAGCCCAAATATAATAATAATAATAATAATAATAATAATAATAATAATTGTTTTTCTTGCTTACTCTTCTGTTAATCTTTTTTATAGTTTTGACAATAATGTTAATAATAATTTTAATTGCTATAACAATGATTATAACGATAACGTGAGAATAGATTTTCAATGTATGTTTTCATGTTTTTTATCAGTAAAAAATTAACTATTTAAATTTGTTATTTGATTATTGCAAATTTTTATTTTGTATTAATTCATTTAGTTTTTTTTTTAAAAAAATACTTTGATAATGTTTATTCTTTACGTTTATATGCATCTATGCTTTTAATTTTTATTTTTTTGTTGGAGTTTTATTTTTAATTGGTTCAGACCTGAAAATCTTATTTATATTGGTAGTCATTTTAAAATTAATATTACTCTCTGTTTCCCTTTATTCATTTTTTCCCCCTGTTTTCTCTTATTTTTATTTGTTATTTGGATTATATAATTTTTTATTTTACTATTTACACAATGATAATAATAATTTTTGTCATTTTTTAATTGTTTTTGTATTAAAATCTTTTGTTTATTTTTTTAATATGTTTCCAAGGATTTTATTTATTTTAATTGTTTTGATAATAATATTGATAATAATTTTAATTGTTATAGCAATGATAATGAAAATAACGTGGGGATAAATTTTCAATTTATGTTTTTGAATTTTTGTACATAAAAAATTAACTATTTATTTTTGTTATTTGATTATTACAACTATTTTCACCATTTATATTTTGTTTGGTTTAAATTAGATTATAAAATAAATTAATCTTAATGCAATAAATTTAATAATTCAAATATCCGAATCTTCATGCTTTCTTGATGATGATAATAAATTAATACTGGTTATTTCGTTAAAAACTGCGAAATAAATAAATTTATAATGATTTAAAATTCATATATTTTAGGAAAAAAATATTCAAATAAATTTATCATGTTGACTAAATTTACAATTCGCATCATGGATCATTCTCGCCAATTTTTTTCTTCAATATTAGCTACATTTTCAATTGATTCACATCAATTTTTTCTTTCATTTTATTTAGTAGCTTATGATGTTTATTTGAATAATTGAAGTAGCAGGGAGATTAAATGTCTCATTTTGAAGAAGGTTTTGACTTCGTTCTTCATGTCAATATGCCTTTTTTTTGCAATACTTCGCAAGTTATATAGTTCGCGCTCTTTTGTGATATTTTATGACGCAGTGCCTACATTCTAAAAGATGTAATCTATGCTTGCGCAATAAATTCTATTTAAAAATTTATACATTTTATGGCCTAATCTATAATTTTTATTTTATGATATCATATTAATTTATTATTATAAATTTAATTATGTTAAATTATATACACAAAAATGCCCACGGCAACGCGCGGGCAATATGACTAGTATATATATATATATATATTGTGCTTTTAATGAAGTATTTTTTAATATATCCAAGTGGGTGTATACATGTATCTTTGTCAAAACTAATAAAAATACAAATAAAGCAAGGAGAGAAGAAAAAAGCAAATGAGAATGTTGTGCGCTCAGGTTCTGCCAGTCCCCGAAATGCAAAAAAGCAGCAGCACAACGAAGTAGCGTGTGGTCTGTCACCTGAACCCAGCCGAGACTTTAATTATTTTTCTTCACAGAAGAAGAGATTGCATCAAACACGAAAAATAGAATTTTCACGTCAAAAATTTAATGCCATTAACCCTCTGACTGTTCCTTTCAAGCAGCCCTTTCATTATGACCTTCTTCTTGTAGCAGTGCTGATCTTTGTTCTCTTCTTTCTCCGGCAACCACAAGCTTCTGATAACATTTCGGGGCCGGCTAGTGCTGTGCTGTTTTCGAGGCAGAAAATATAACCAGATTATGGTGAAAAATATTGCGCAAAGTTTACCCCATAAAACTGTCACTGTAAGACTGATAAGGAATAGATATATGCTTGACTTGTCCATGATTTTTGCCTTGAATTCAAGTCCTTGATCTGGTTTTCTTGAGCTCTTTATCTTGGACAATTTTGTTGATTCTGATATTGAACCTGAACAGGATGTTACTTCATTAGCTTGATGAGTTTCGATCAATACCTCATTGACCGTGCTGGTTTTGTCATGATCACTTGTATCAGCCAAAGATTTCTTGCTATCCATTGATGAACTACGCTTTGATCCAATATTCGAGTCTTGACATGGATTACCTTTTCCATCGCGAACTCTCTTGGACTGAAAAACAATAAAACTAAACATATGAGCATGCATCACAGAAAAGAAATCCCTGAAAAAATAACTGTAATTTGTTTAAAACAATCAATTCTAAAAACTTAAGCTTGAAAGCATATGCTCGTGAAGAAAAACCTTCGAAAGATTTAAACTCATGAACAATCATTAACTGTTCTAAAAATTTAAGCTGAAAACAAGAGCCTCGATGGATGCTAACCAGTCTGGTCTCGAAGAAAACGGTCTTGATCACACGAGATAAGTTTTTCTTCGAAGAATGAAGAACAAATGAATTCTCCGATGAAGAAATCATTTCTGTATCATAATTATCATCTGAAAGCAAAGAAGAATCTGGGACCAGACGCTCCCTTTTCTTCTTCTCCCTGGCAAGATGCTTCGCAGCCTGGCGTGTTGGGTGATCACCGACACCAACCTTGGAGTGATCAAGCACTAGCTGATCCATATCAACAACTGGCTTAAAACATAGCAAGAACTTGTTTCTTGAAACGTTCTTCATAATTACTGTTGTTTGTAACACGAAAGACTTGAAGATCATAAATGAAGGTGCTGCTGATAATTACTAGCAGAATCTAGTATGTGGTTTAGAAATGTCATTAATGTGTTTGCTTGCAAATATTTCGTTGTGTTTCTGGTTTGAATGCAATAAATGAAACAAAAGATAGGTCGTGGTCTGTTTTGTTAGTGGGGTTCTTACTCGGAATTAGCACAAGGTCGGCATGAATGCGGTCCGTTTTAGTCATAGCTAGTAGATAATCAAGGGCAAATGTTTTTGAAAACTTTTTATTTGAAATTAAATTTTATTGGTATTTTTATTTATTTTCATGTATTTATATCAAAAATAATTCTTAAAAAATAATAAAAAAATATTTTAATATTTTTTAAAACAGAAAACATATTCATGGTTTTTTATTTCAAGAAATAATAATAATTTTAAATATTTTTCCTCGATAATTGTAGGCATGGGATCTTTGAATTATTCACCTTGTATGTAAATTTAGATACTAATTCCAAAACATAAGATTGATGTCTTTTGAATTGGATGAAACAATTTATAAATTAATCCTTCGAGTTTTGCCTGATGAATAAAATGGCCCCTGTAATTTTAAAAAATTGATCAAGTGTTGATCATGTTACAATCTTCATTTCTCACCAATCGCTTCACATTATTTACTCTCTTTTTTCTTTTTTTTATTTCTGACAAAAAAAGAAAAAGAAAAAGAAAATAAAAGTGGATAATTAGCGACGAGTGTGGCATACTTTAATGGAAGTGAGTGCTGTTATTATATATGGATTTGAGTTTTCTTTTGTGTGTGGCTTTGGAGCTGGAAAAGGTGGTCACGACAGGGAGAGTTAGTGCTGCCCGTGATGGACAGGTGAGGAGATTTAACTCTCTTTTATTGTTTATAGTTGGGAAGGAAGGATGGGTTTTATGGTGAAGTTGACAATTTTGGAACTTTTAGGGTTTAAGGTAACAAAACACAATTTTTTATATTATTATTATTATTATTATTTATATTATTATTATTATTATTATTATTATTATTATTATTATTATTATTATTATTATTATTGCTGCTGCTACTGAGTTTTAAAATCTTGGATCATTAATGTTTGCACGAATGTATAAAAATATCAATTTTATAGATATTACGTGATAAAAAATAGATATTTTATTCTTGTTAAATATTGATGATTTATTATTTAAAAAGATTTTGCATATTAGATTCATATATAGTTATATAAAAAGTAACTATCAATATTACCGCAAAAAATATAATATTATTTGAAACGATGAATAATTACTTAAATGTTATTTTAATAAAATTAGTTAATAGAATCTTATTATACAATAAGAAATAAATAAATAATAAGAGGCCATTTAAAAGAAAGGTTGTAAGCTCCTATACATAAGAAATTTCAAGACCTTTTAATTAAAGGATTATATATATATATATATATATATATATATATATATATATATATATATATATATATATATATATATATATATATATATATAAACAAGATTTCTTGTCTAAACCCTAAAAGTTCAAAAGAATTAAAATATAAAAAAAAAAGAAAGATGAAATTTGATAGGATAAAATTAAAATGAAATAAAATCCAATGTCTAAAGTGTAAAAACAATTCAGGAGCTGGAAAGAAAAACTCACTATAAACAGTAACATGTATCATTTAATAAGAGCATTACACCTTTTAATTATCTTATTAATAAAAACATTAAAAGATTTCGGTGTTGTAATATTATTTTATTTTTAAAAGTGTTTTTTATTTGAAAATACATCAAAATAATATATATATTTAACATTAGTACATAAAAATAGTCTAAAACACCAAATAAAAAAATTTAATTATTTTTAAAAACACTTTTGAAACATAATGTCAAATATTTCTTTTATATTTTGATTATTTTTATATTTTTCTCTCAAGCTTATCTTCTTCGCCTACTTTAGCTAACTCAGCTTTATTTTATTTTTTAAATTCAATTCCTTCACTTTTTTTTGGTTACTTTTGCTTCTAAAAAAAAACTCAATTCTTCTCCATTTTATTATTATATTCTCTTACTTTTTATTTAAAAATCATAGTGTAATATCGCACTATAAACCATGAGACCAAATCTTACAATATTAATAATAAGTCTCAATGTTGCTTGATTTAATAAAATAAAATTTTAATTTTATTAATTTAAACCAAATAAATCTTCAGATACCAAATCTTAAACTAAATATCCAGACTCTCTTTTTATATAGTAAAAAAAACATTAATAATATCTTTTTTTTTCTCATTGAACAAAAAAATAATATTACACAACGTATGATGAAACGAGCATCATAAACAAAGGCCTATGAGCTTCGTATGGGCCGCAAAAAAATCTAAAAGAAATCCATTATGGGCTGATATTGGACAGCCTTTAAAGTATCTGGTGACTCCTCCAGCTCATGATCTGAGATTTGATATGGGCCGGGCTATTCTGTAGGTTCTCTAGGCCTTATAAATCCTTCTATTTCATGGCGTATTGTATCTGTGCTCTCTCTACGAAACACTGTGTCGCGCTACAAACTGTCCTGCATGGATTCTAATAGCAGAAGGGCCGAAGGGAAATTAAATTTAAAGCATGTTTGGGGCAGCTTTTTCACCGCTGTAATTTTTTTTTTTTTAATAAAAATTAATTTTTTTTTTATGTTTTAGATCATTTTGATGTGTTGATATCAAAAATAATTTTTTAAAAATAAAAAGAAATATCATTTTGATATATTTCGGCACGAAAAACTTTTTGAAAACTTTTGAAAAGCAACCGCAATAGCAATCCCAAACACCCCCTTAGTATTAATCTTAGGGGGTGTTTATTTCTATGGTGTAACTGGAGATTTCAAAAAAATACTTTAATATAGTGTTTGGTTAATTATTAAAAACACTTAAATTACTATATAGGCCCACAAAAAATAAGAGAAAATATAGGTTTGGTGAGAGGCAGCTATTAGTTGCTTCTCTTGCTTGTCTCTCGACCTGTTTTTCCAGCTTTTCTAATTGGAGAGCTTGCATGAGATTTTTTATCGAGAGAGGGAGGCTCTTGGATAGGGGGTGGGGGGGTATTTTTAAATCTATAATATTTGGAAAGAGAAACGGGGAGTATTATTATATATTTTTAATATTAAAATAATCTTAAAAAAATATGTAAAATATATATATATATATATATATATATATATATATATATATATATATATATATATATATATATTAGAAGGAGATTATAATAAATTTTTACCTTACAATCTTAATTTTATTTCAGATATATTTTACCATATATTGTTTCTTGATCAAATAATAATCAGGGATTGCAGAGGTCTTCATGTATGAATTTAGTTCGTGATTGAATTACAAGTAGTTTGATGGGTAAATATTTAATTTACTTGAATTATTAATTATATTTTATTATCATGATTATTAAATCTATAAAATTTAAAAAAACAATATATATGCGCGCGCGCAGGGGTGCGCGCGTGCTCTTTGAAGTAATTTCATAAGTTAAAAGTAATATGAAAAGTTTGGTAACGAAACATTTGAAACTGTTTTTCATTAACCGTAAACTTAACCATAATTTTAATCAAACACTTCAAAAATTCTTTTGAATCGCAGCTAAAATGTTTTTCATGAAACTATTTTTTTAACATCTCAATCACAAAAATAAAAACAATATCAAACACCCTCTTAATACATTTTAGGCCGATGGCTTCTCATCGGCACGTAAATCTTATACAAGCTAAGTTTTAACAATCTCATAGATGTGTGTGTATGCAATTTATTCAGTTAAATATAGATAAAAGATTAAATACACCACATATCTTACCACCCTATCCTAAATATCTGTATAATTGTTAAAAAATAGAGTCATTAAAACTAAATCTTGTGCTATTAAGAAATTATTAAATACATCACCACCAAAATAAATTTCCATGCATGTCCCTATAAATTACTATCATGCGGTTAATATGTTCAATATTCTCCCAATAAATTATGAGTTTTTGCTTGGTTGATCCTTCTGCAAGTCGAGATAGCTTGACAGATGCGTCCTTGACGCTGCATGATTTGAGTGAAGTGATTGCATTGATGATTCACTTGTCCATAATCGAAAGTTCTATTTGAAAACCCCACACACTACTATCATACGTAATTCTAGCCGTTAAGACGAGTTTTTTTATTTATTTTTACAGAACCCCACTTCAATGAAAGACACCTGCAAACGTTCTTTCAAACCAAGATGATGAGAAAGATCGAATCGTTTGAATGTTTGTTGGGCATGAGCAATAGTGTTGCAAGCTTGAGTGGAATGTGGACAGTCAGAACATCATCATTTACCTGTCTGAATCATATAAATTCTATGATTTTTCAAGTTAATGAGCATGTAAATATCTAGTAATAGTTATTATATTAGATCATTAGATTATAAAGAGAACAAACTATTTAATTTTAAATTTCTATAACTGAATCACCTGTTAAATAATTGAATCACGATAAAGTTGATTTCTATTTCATGTGAATCACGATGAACTTGATTTATTTTTGAAGTGTCAAATGTTTTTAAAAGTTTTAATTTTTTATATGAACAACTTAAAATAATTGAAAAACACTAAAAAGAACCAATTTAATATTGTTTTAAATCAAGTATCGTTTTAAACACAAACAAAATGTTCTGATAATCAACTCCAAACGATTGAACTGCATGTCTGAACGGCAGATATAGAGTGTGTGATTAGTTAGAAGCAACGCTAATAATTGAAGTTTTTTCTTACCTTTTGCTAAGAGACGAGCTCATAGACACCTTACCTTTGTTTTTCAAGGTTATTGTTTCGGCCATCGTTTATGTTCTCTACTTTTGATAGAACATCTTTACTCGTTTGTCTCCTTCCACGCCTTAATTTGCTCAAGCATGTTTTATATATGTTTTAGTTGGCAATATGATTTGAAAGTATGGATTATAGTTATTATTTTATTTGTGTTCATTCCATGTTGCTATAATTGTATTAAAAAATGATAATGTGCTTTAATGAAACCTAACAAATCATATTTATTTATGTTAAAGAAAGAAAATATTTTATGATTGTTAAAGTGATTAAAGAACTTTATCAAAATACTATTTAAATATTTTATTTGTGATTAAAGCTAAAACAATATTATAAATGTGTTAGAATCATGTTAAAAATATATTTAAAAATTTAAGATTAAAAAAAATGAACTGAATTTTCATGAAATATTATTTTTAAATCAGATACATGACAATTTAAAAAAAAATAGTAAAACTTCAATAAAAATCAATAATCGTATTTCAAAACCATATAAAAAATTAAAAAAAAAAGAGAGTATGTTTTTGTGAATTTATTTTTGAAGTGCCAATATATAAAAAACACAGAAAAAAGAGTCTCTCTTACCTAAGACTGTATATTTATATATATAGATTCGAATCCATGGATTTTGGCGTATCAATAAAAAGAATTTTCCAAATTTTGACCGCTACTGGGAAGGTTAGATATTAATCAATCATGTCATGTGACCATGGATGCATCTGTGGAATTGATCAAATAAGACAACATGGACATGCATCCAGAGATTATATTTACTAGTTATTTACCCGCACTTTACCTTGATCAAAATTATAATTTTTTTAACATAAAAAATATATATTAAAAGTATAAGATATTTAGATTGTGAGATTTTTTTGTTATATTATAAATTTAGATAAAATAATCAATTTATATAGAATTTCTACGAAGCACAGCTTTCTAATAAAATATATGAATTTAAAATTAATATTAATTTATTTATATAATAGGTTTCAACGAAATCACTAATATAATATTATCATTGTTATTAAAAAACAAGAAGATTCGAATACCTGAATCATCAAATTCACTGCAATAGAATTAATTCATTTCATAATATAATTTAAATTAAGTATAATAATAAATATAAATTGTGGAAGCACCTATGATTAGTTAATAACAAAAATCAATCATTGATTTTCTACCTATAAAAACAAGAAAATATAATTGAAAATCCATTGTCAAGTTATCATAATTATCATTACTATAACAAGTAAAATTATTATCACCATTATTGTCAAAAAAATTAGAACCATTAAATTATCCCGAAGAATAAAAAAAAATATATTTTTACAAAAAAAGAAAACAATAAAACAAACAATCACTAAAATTATTATTTATATTGTGCAAACAATGAAATAAAATTATCTTTAAAAAAAACTTAACAAAAGAGCAAAAAAAAAAAACTAAAATAAATATTATGAGCATAAAAAAATCATATGATCCAATGAACAAATAAAAATAACCGAAAACACTAAAAAAAAGAAAAAATAAATTACCAAGATAAATTAAAATTTCAAAACTAAAAAGAATAAAAATAAAACCCCAATAAAAATAAAACGATAAAAATAAAAACTAAAAGCATAAATGCATAAATGCATAAATATGGACAAAAATAAACATTGTTGAAGAAGGAAAAAAAAACCCAAAGAAATTAATACCAAATAAAAAAATTAAAAGAATAAATGTCAATATATATATATATATATATATATATATATATATATATATATATATATATATATATAATTCTAATTGAAGGAAAAAAATAAAATAAAATAAAAGTTTGGGATAAGAAAAAAGGGATTTAAAAAAATGTATTGTAACTGTTTAAAAAATTAAAAGAATAAGAATCGAAATCAAAAATAAAATATATAATTAATTCTAATCAAAACACAAATTTAAAACAAATAAAAACCCGGGTACCGAAACAAAGAAATATATTTTTAAAAAATTCAATTTAATTTTGTTAAAAAAATTAAAAAATATGGATTGAAATGAAATGTAACATACATGACTAATATCAATTAGAGGACATAATCAAAACAAAGTAAAACAAAATATATAATTAAATCCAATTGAAGGATAAAATTAAAATAACTAAAAACTTGGGACCAAAATAAATAAACACATAAAAAAATATTATTGTGTAATGTTTTTAAAAGATTAAAAGAACAAGGACCGAAATTAAAAATAGAATATATGACAAATTTCAATTGGAGAAACCAATTAGAAGCAACTAAAACCTGGATACCAAAATAATTAAAATAACCAAAAGCAAACCAAAAATTAAAAGCATAAAGACTAAATTGAAACCCACCATATATAATTAGTTTCAACTGAAGAGGACAATTAAAACAAATTAAAAACTATATTGAAAAAAATAGCAATAAAAGCAAAATCAAAAGACTAGGAACCAAAATAAAACATTCACAAACTGTAAGGACCAAAACGTATTTTCAAGTGGCAGGAGAGAGAAAAATTAGAAAAACTTAAACTCATCCATTGGAGCTTCAACAACCACCATAACCAGACATGCGCCGCCTAGTGAGGAAGATGACATGGAGGCAAACCATGTGACATGACGGAAGCTTTTTTTTACCATCGGGATCCTTCGCACGCGCCAACCTAAAAATGCTTGTGGGCTGAAACTTGCTGGCGTGTCCGTATGAATAATAAAAAAATGGTCAACATACATCTCTATACCCAGTGATATCTATGAAAAAACCGAGGTGAAAATCCTGAAATACCCATGATTCCAGGTGTTATTTTTTGTCATTTTCTAGGTTTAATTCCATAGTTTTATTGTGCAAAAACTTAGAAATATCATCTATGTCCCTTGAAAATTGCTAAAATACTCCCAATCCCAAGGGCTATTTTTTTATCATTTTCGGGGGCTAATTTCATAGTTTTAATGTGCAAAAAATTCAGAAAACCATCCATGTCCCCTAAAATCTAAAATATCGCTGGTTCCAAGGGCTAAAAATTTCCGGTCATAGGGGTAAGATGATAATCTTATTGTAACAATTCATAGTGACTTGTGTCTAGATGAATAGTGTGAAATTGAACAATAAAAAAAGGACAGGATTTATATTTTAGTTAATAATATACAAAGAGAGAGAACATGCACTACCGGCACAATTAATGTATAATTGAGTACCTTGAACGTGTGACCAAGCTGATTCTTTAAAAATAAAATAAGGGTTAGTAATTAATCGAATGGTTAACCAGTAATTCATTGTTTTGATTTATTTTTTTTATCTAAATTTTAATTGTGATTATAATCATATTTAAAACCTTGACCATAATTATTCATTGACCTCCATTTTTCTATTTCCAGTCATTTACTCTCGAAATAAATACAAAACAATACTGCCTTTTGATTATAAATTGTCTTCTTTGTATGGCGTAATGCCCTTCCCACGCACCAAAGAAGTGAGAATCAAATCTCCTCCGAGGAAAAAAAAAAACAAGAAATTAAGAGAAAAAAACAATTTCCTGGAAATCGTTATTAATATATAAATATTCAGAGAAAGAAGTAAATAAACAATAGACCATCAATATTATATTTCTGGTTCCCTGTCATCGGCCTCCAAGATCCGTTTTCCTGGATCATCCCATATGAGATACAAAGGACCACACCAAATTACTTCAAAAAAAAAAACTCTTATAATTTTTGTCATATAGCATATAGTAATTGGTCTCCCTAGCTTATGGGAACCTGTGGCCTTCAAATTACTAGTAAGGAATATTGTAGGAATATATATATATATTTGTGTGTGTAAGATAGAGAGCTCCAACCCTCACATCCACTCAAACTTCAAAGAATAGAATGATCACTGGATAGAAATGATGAATCAAGAGGCGTGCCAAGTGTTTGCACCATTAAAATGACCCATCCAAAATTTTTTGAAAGGGAAGTGTACAGGAATTGGAAAATAAAGATTGTTTTAATAATTGCTCTTTATCTGATAATGTTCATATATTATGTTTTAGCTTAAACTTGTTTTAGTTTTGTTTTTAATTTTACCCGTAATGTCACAAGATCTTTTACGTTAAGCAAGCTTTTTTGTTCAATAAAATCATGTATTTTGTTGTTTTTATGACGTGGTCTTACTTTTTATTTAAATAACACAAGTAACTTATATCATTTTATGTAAATTATACATGATCTCATAAATATATTTTTAGCAAATCAAAATCTAGGATGAAATATAGATATTTGTTTAACAAATAAGTTCTCAACAAGTCATCTTATCTGAACTCTCACATACCATTAGATTTTTTAATAACTTTAACACTTCATGACGAGTTCTAAAAATCATAATTATAATTTTAGTATCGAAAAAAAACCATCTTTCCTGCGCGTTGCTTCCCCTTCTCCTCTCCAAGGATAGCAGCGCGCATGGAAAGCGAAAAATCAGCCATGGAGACAGATAGCAGTGACGACGATGGCACACAAGGCAAGCGAAGAATTAACCGTCGCGACTCTCTGAATAAAGTTTTTATAAAAACCCAAACTAACAGTGACAATGATTTGGACCCGGAACTCAAAAATTAATAAAAGGATCACTTCAGGTTCAGAAGGGAAGGCAAAAGTGCGTACAGCACACATGGTAGGGCATGCCGATGCTCTTACTGCAGGCTGCAAGCAATGACGGTTGAGAGAGCTTTTGACTTACAAGTGCACTCTCTTCTTTTTCAAAGCATAAAATGAAATAATTCTTCTGCCAACAGAAAAAAACAGTACGAGAAATAAAAATGTAGGTAAGAACATGTGGACGAGTGTTGTGTTAGAATTTCAACAAGTCATCTTATCTGAACTCTCGCATACCATTAGATTTTTTAATAACTTTAACACTTCATGACGAGTTCTAAAAATCATAATTATAATTTTAGTATCGAAAAAAAACCATCTTTCCTGCGCGTTGCTTCCCCTTCTCCTCTCCAAGGATAGCAGCGCGCATGGAAAGCGAAAAATCAGCCATGGAGACAGATAGCAGTGACGACGATGGCACACAAGGCAAGCGAAGAATTAACCGTCGCGACTCTCTGAATAAAGTTTTTATAAAAACCCAAACTAACAGTGACAATGATTTGGACCCGGAACTCAAAAATTAATAAAAGGATCACTTCAGGTTCAGAAGGGAAGGCAAAAGTGCGTACAGCACACATGGTAGGGCATGCCGATGCTCTTACTGCAGGCTGCAAGCAATGACGGTTGAGAGAGCTTTTGACTTACAAGTGCACTCTCTTCTTTTTCAAAACATGAAATGAAATAATTCTTCTGCCAACAGAAAAAAACAGTACGAGAAATAAAAATGTAGGTAAGAACATGTGGACGAGTGTTGTGTTAGAATTTCAGTTGTGCAATTTTCGTCTTTGAGTAACAGACTTTCAAACGAAGATTCTTTCCATCTTTGGCACTAGCAAGCAAAAGATTAGATCTACTTTTACCAATGAATGCACAACGTCCTTTGCTTACGAGAAGAGATGAGGCTTCAAAGGTCGATGATCACTGTAGCATAAAAATGAAGGTGATAAAAAGCAACTGAGAACAGTATTGTTGCATGCAAGAGTCCAACATTAAAAAAGTTGTTGATGAGTTCAATATTGCCTTAGAAATTGTAGGGGAAGCTATTTTTTCAATAATTATATTTTAAATAAAATAACTCTTAAAAAATAAAAATAAAAAGATATAATATATGAGATATCCAAGTATACTTGAAAGATATAATAATGTATACATGATGCTAAAGATTCAAAATTCACAAGTGGCTTTATCTTTACTATTAAAGAAGTTATAGCCTCTTGAAGGATTCTAGGTTTATAACATTAGAAACGGATGAAAAATAAACATGGTAACTTCTAAAACTTTTGATTGTATTTCAAGTTGGCCAAATTTTATGCTGGCAATTTGTATACATTGCAATGACAAATTTGTAATTGGTAGGGCAAGAAATATTATATATAATATTAAGTCTTGACACAATTGTTAAAGAAAAAAAATAGAATATAAATTGCTCTCAAATAGAATTGTTTTTATTGACTATGTAAATCAAAGGATAAAATCATAGATCCACTAATAAATACTTAACAAAAAAAAAAATTGAGGGGAATATGATAAAAGCATATATTCTAAAAATTATCTCGATGGAAACCTAACCTAGTAGAGTGGAGATCCTAGGATCTAGATTCAAAGGGACAACCAAATTAAGTATCAATTAAGTAATAACGCTCTTACCTATTCTTACCATGAAAAGTATTACTTGCACTAAAAACAAGATAAACTAAGCTTGTAATGATTCTTATAGCTTCAGAGATTTTAGGAGGGTATTGTAGAATACTTTAAATAAGAATCACCGATATGAGTATGAAATGAGGTTAAATTCTTTAAAGCACTCTTTGAAATTAGGATATGTTTGGTGCTAAGGAATCATCTCATCTCAAATATTAAGTTAATAGATGAGATCAAAGAATATAATTTATATTATTCTCTAACATATCCTTTTAAGTTTGATGTTAAGTAATCATCTCATCTAAAATATTAAGTTAATAGATGAGACTTCAGAATATGATTTATATTATTCTCTAACACACTCTCTCAAGTGAAAGTCATTTTGGTTTTGAAACTTGCACACAAGCTCATTCTACCTTGTTTTTTATTTTTATCAAATCAAATGAGGGTGATAAGATTCAAACTTATGACCGCTGAGTCAATAAGGCTCTGATACCACGTTAAGAAAAGATCAAAATAAACATAGTTAGGAGAACCTAAATTGTAAAAATAAAAATAAAAATATCTGGTATCACACAAAAGGTTGAGCAATTAAAGACATTATGTTCACCGGTTAGTTGACAGAATCCGATAGTTTTCATTAGAAAATGTTCAAGGCCGAAAGCTATCTTTCCCGATGCAGTGACTTTAAATTGATACTCTTTATTTTCATGTTTACTTTTTTATTCTAATCAAATTTCTTATATTCATTTGGAGGATTGTTAGGGCGTGAATGAATTAAACAAAAAACAATTTAGTTTGAAAACCACCTGCTACGATCACTCAGGTTGATTGTAGGTTGACAAAAACAATCAAACAAAAAACATGGCACTCATTCAGATTAAACTACAGTTCTAGACGCCCACACCACATTACCAAATTTATTAGCACCTCAATTTTCCTTTATGATCTTAGCCCCATATTGAAACTCGAATAAAATAAATAAATAAAATAATTTGTGAATCTTCTTGGACGGGTCACTCTCCACGAAATTTAAAAACAATATTAAATGTCGGCACGAAAATAACCAAGAAAATCTAGTTTGAAAACACGTGTTTTCTGAACTTCTGGTGTGTGGTATAAGTAGCTAGCTTCACCATTGCACAATCAAAGTGATACGGGGTGCCGAGAAAATTGGAGTTTTTGTGGGATACAGGAAGAGAGTGAGATTGTGAGAATGGTGAGAACTCCTTGCTGTGATAAAACTGGACTAAAGAAGGGTGCTTGGACACCAGAAGAGGATAGGAAGCTAATGGCTTATGTTACTAGATATGGCTGCTGGAATTGGAGACAGCTTCCCAAGTTTGCAGGTATTTGATTGTATTGTCGATCATACATGCCTTTTTTTCCTCCCCATTTTCACAATCATATAAAACTCTGAATATTCTGCATTTTCCGATGCATTTAAGGGCCGTACTTTTCTGGAATTCAGCACCTGTATACATTTTCCCCATGCATTAGGGTTCCATTTTTCATTAAATTTCTTCAAATAATGCATAGAAGTTCATTATTATTTGGCTAGCAAAGATTTTTAGCAACTGCATCCAGACTTGTAGTGTCGAATTGACGATTAATCCATTGATGATTACATTTGCTTTCATATCAGGTCTACAAAGGTGTGGTAAAAGTTGCAGATTGAGATGGCTGAATTACTTGAGGCCTAATATCAAGAGAGGGAACTACACTAAAGAAGAAGAGGAAACCATCGTCAGCTTACATGAAACACTAGGGAACAGGTACCTAATAAGATGAGAAGAAAAGATACCCTACCAAACCTTTTAATCAAATAATAGATGATGCATCATCACCTTCATCAGTTCACTCTGCATTTTTGTTTTCTTATACATGATGTGAGGCTTGACTGTACACAAATTTTCCTAAATCTTAGACTAATGTATTATTCTTATTTTTCTCCCCCACAAAATTAAATCAATGCCATGCTTCTTATAATATTTAAACCTACTATCGTTTTCTCCCCTTACGTAATTACATTATATTAGTATCATACTGTCTCCTTTAGATTCATCATCTTTAACGTTATAGAGTGAAAGCACATGGTTACCTTGTTTTCATTCTAGTTGTGGGATTTATTGGAAATTATCACCACCATTTTCTTTTGTTATTAAAATTAACATAAGATTTTTCTTAAAATATAAAATAGGAGCTATGGTGTTATTGACTGTTCATTTAGAGTCTGAGTGAAAGCGTGATTCTTTTTTATGATTATTGTAGTTAGGTTCAGATTGTGAGCATCTCAACTAATTTTATAGATTTTAAAATTAACTAACATGTAAGCTTTTAATAACCGTCATATTAGAAGTAACGGGCTCGAATATGAGCTTATTGGAGAGCAAAACTTTCAGTTCTAAATTCTTACCTCTGGATGGCCTACTCAATGAAAGCATGATTCTTAGTATCTGATAAGTAAAAACCTACTATCATTTTTCTCCGTTGTTACATTTCTTACATTACGTTGTCGGTTCATATGCAGATGGTCTGCTATCGCTGCCCAGTTACCGGGAAGAACAGACAATGAGATAAAGAACCATTGGCACACAAATTTGAAGAAACGATCGAAAAATAAATCAGCGGAAGCGAAGGAAATGTCATCAGATGATGATCTGTCTCCAAACGACAAGAACCAAGAGCAAGAGACAGAAGAAACAGACATTAACACACAAAACCCAGCTTCGAGCACTCAAATAATTGAAAGCCCGACAAGTACAATGTCCCCTCAGCAAGCTTCCCCTGGTGATTTTTCATCCGTTGATAACGTACCAGCAGTGAACTGGGACCTCATTTCTGACGATGATTTTGCCTTCTTGGATGCATTCGAGGCCCCTGGTGGGAATTTCTGGACCGAGCCATTCTTGTCTGACGATTATTTCATGCCAAATGATTTTCTGACGCCCTTGGTGGACCCTGATTCCCCATTTTATCATGGAGAAATCTCAAGCCCTTTTGGTTTCATCAATATGGATGATTCTAGCTTGTGCTAAACCGGCCAAACAATTTAAAAATGTTTTGATTGTCTGTGATGTTCACCATGTCTTCTAGTCAAAGTTATTCCGATAATGCAACCGTGTGCCTCCCATTCTCATAACACAATAGACAAAAGTGCACAAATAAGGGGGGGAAAATAACAGTCACGTTCTTGATTTGGGCATATGCTGTAAGACCTTGGGATCAAATAAAAATCTTTGGATATAAAAGCATATATTATTATTTTTTTAAAATATTTTTGAAATGTGAAACAAAGATTTCATTTGAAATTCAAGTGTATTTTGTGTTTGTTTATTTTTCAAATAGTTTTTTTATTTGATTAATGTTTTTTCTAAGTATTTTTTATGATTTTAATATATTAATATTAAAAATCAAAGTAAATATTATTTTGATAAATTTTTAATTAAAAAAATCAGTCTTACAAAATCATCGCTTCGCGCTTTGACTCATTGGTGGCACAATAATATGATTCTACTGTATGGGGACACCCGACTCCCAGCTGCAAGTCCTCAAGCTTAAAAATGAGTCCACTTTTGTAATCACCGGAATAAAATACATTAGGTGTCATTTGGCTTTCGGTTGAAATATTAATAGTTTGAACGACAGCTCACAGGGTCTGGGATGATCAAAATTACTTCAGTCTATAATTCGATTTCTTTTTAATATTTTTATATAATTGTACAGTTAATTTATAAATAATTGGCTAGCTCGAAGTCCATTGATTGTTTTGCAGAGAAAAAAATGATTTTGCTTATTAGAATTTATCATTAGTTTTCTTTTATATTTCACGATTAAATGATATTAAAGTATTCTCAATATTGGAAAGAATTTAATGTTTTTAATCAATATTTTGTATAAATTTTAATATATTATGAAATCGCCAGCAATATAATTCATATGATAAAAACTAATGAATATAGTTCAATGAAAACATAACGTGACTAGTCTTTTTATTATGATTGGAGTTTAAACTATGTACTTATTTCTCTAGTTTTTTAAATAATGGAATTTGCTATTATATATATATAATCTTTAAGGTATTGTATTCTAACATTTCAATAAATTGATGTATGAGGAAGGGTCGTATGATACCTCAGTGCATGTGTATTAAGTTTTTTATTTAAAGTAAATAAATATATAGGATTGAAACATGATACAACTTGAGGGGTAATTTGCTAATATATATTAACGAAAAGAGTAAGCCGCGGGGGATAAATATTGTAGTAGCAGATATAAATTATTATGAATTGTAATAGTATAATTATCATTTTGTCTCTCAGTGTGTTGAAAATTAATTTTTAGACTCAGGAGTATTTTAGATTTTTCACAGTGATCAGTTGTCATTTTCTAGTTGTTTGAGAGTATTTGAGTTTTTTTTTTTAATTTTCTATATAGTGCAACTATGGTTTTACCTCTATAATTGGTCATATATGTTATTTTTTATTTCAGTTCTTATTCTTTTAATTTTTTTAATAAAATTAAACTGCAATTTTTTTTAAAAAAATACCTTTATTTGTGTCAGTCCAAAGATTTTTATTTGTTTCAATTTTATCTTTCGATTGAAATTAATCATATATTTTATTTTTCATTTCAGTCCTTATTCTTTGTAATTTTTATTTGATATTAATTCCTTTGGTTTTTTCTATCATTCTTGACAGTATTTATTTTTTATTTGATTTATACATCTTTGCTTTTAGTTTTTTTTAAATTAATTTAATTTTTTTATTGGGGTTTTATTTTTATTTGGTTTAGTTCTTAAATTTTAATTTATATTGGTGATGATTTTAAAATAAATATTGCTCCTTTTTTATGTTTTTTTTTATATTTTCTGTTATTTTTATATCTATTTTTGAATGAGATGATTTTACTGCGGTGATACAATTTCTGCATGACCAAGTGCAGGTGATTTATCCCTCTCCAAGTTTCAGTTCATAGTATAAACTTTCCAGCTGATAACATACTTCCTCAGCTTGATAAACTGGCGGAGTTCATTCTTATTTGTAACTTCATTTAGTCCCTGATGCCAATAGACACTGTGCGCACCGCATATGAAGTCATCAAACATCAAGCCAACACTTCTCCTCGTAAATATACGTACCCTATCAGATCATAAATGACATCTACTCTGCATTGTACCAAAAATATTTCTATGTGACCATCAATCTGTTTTTATCAGTGTTCAAGTGAGGAAGATGAGAAGGGACAGCAAAGGAGAGATCTTAGAAGCAGAGGCTGATGCCTTGTGCCCTATCTTGTGAATCTTTCTGCAGCACCTTCGATGGCGGCATCGAAAGATCCCAGAGGAAAGAATTGGGGCTCTCTTGTGATTCATATATGGAACGACATCCACTCTCCTTTCGACCAATTGGTATTTGTTGAAATTATTTCTCTACCAGTGCAGGGTAATAGCCAATTAGGAGACAGTTTTCTTTGAAGGGCCACAGCCGCGAATTAACAAGGTTAAGGGAGCCAATTGGAAGCCTACCTCAACTAGTCTAATATTATTTGTGAACTGAAACTTGGTCATGCAGAAATTGGATGTACCCAATTGCTTCTGTCAATACAGAGGCAGTGTCTGTCTGCATAAATTGTTTGTGCAGTAATAATAATAATAATAATAATAATAATAATAATTTTAATGATTGTCTATTTTTGTAAAAATGTTTATATTTTTTTTAATTCCTTGTGAAAATTTAATGATTTTAATTCTTTTTGACAATAATGTTGATATTAATTTTAATTGTTATAGTAATGATAATGATGACAATATAAGAAGGAATTTTCAATTTATATTTCTTCTTCTTTAAGATAGAAAATTAATTATTTATTTTTGTTATTTGATTATTGCAGGTGTTTTCACAATATAAATATTTGTTTATAATTTAATTGAATTATAAAATGAATTAATCTTAACAATAATTCAGATATATGAATCTTCTTGTTTGTTTAATGATGATGATAATTTTATGTTGGTTATTTTATTAAAATCTACTAAACAGATAAATTCATATCGATTTAAAATTCATGTCTTTTATAGAAAACTTGCACTTCATGAAAATCCTGCACCTATTTATTATTTTACCTAAATTTATTTTATAATAAAAAAAATCTCACACAATTAATATTTTCTTGCATTGAAAAAAATATGACGCCGCTCATAAATTTAAGGCATCTAAATTCAACTTCTAAAATTTAATTAACCTAGTATTAGAAAAGTAATTGTCAATTTAGTTTTCTATAAAATTAGATATCTTTAGGCAACAAATAGCTAAATTAACCAACCTGGTAGTATAAAATTAATTGCTTTCTTACAATATTATTAAACATTTATTTGTAAGAAATAAATTGCTTTCTTACACTATTATAAAAGATAAATTTATTAGTTAATCTCGCTGCCATAGGACCACTTTAACTAGGCTGAATTTTGTTTGGACAGTTGCCCCTTCACTTTTGTTTACGCAAAGAAACTTCATCCTCTAAAAAAATATATTTTGTAAATTAAAATAAATAAATAAAACCCTAATTATTTTAAATTTTTATAAACCTTAACTTGAATTCAAAACTTATTATATATATCATAAATTTTCTATAATTTTCATAATTTTCAGAGACAGTTGCCCCTTCATTTTAAGATAAATTACCTTCGATTTTGAGCCATTGTAAGACGTTCCTCATGAAACAAGGTTGGGCCTTGGCAACACAAGTTGTAATAAGATATTATAAATTATAAATATAACTAAAAAAGATAGGAAAACATTGTACATTGTTGAAAACACTGTAGATTTTAATAATGTTTTTTTTATCAGGTTTTATTCGCTATTTTTATGATACTTATATATTGTTTCACAGAGAATAACAAAGAAAGGCCAGTGGTTTACTGAAAAACAGGCGTGCCTAGCGCCTGCCTAGAGCTTTGCTTTTAATTTTCATCTCATTTTTTTTTTTTTTTTGCTTTTTTTTTTCTTTCACTTATGATTTTTTTTCCATTTTTATTTTTTTTATTTATTTATTTTGACGTCAAATTTTTTTTCTTCTTATATTTTTTTTCCATTTTTTGGTTGGTTTTTTTTTTTTAAATTTATTGATTTTTTTTCTTTGATTGATTTTTTTTTGTTTTTTGAACAGTGTTTTAACGATTTTAACCCTGAAAAAAAAAAAGGTTCAGGCTGAGGGTCACGGATGTAATTGCCCACATACGACCAGTCCAGTCCGGTCCGCCGCAACTTTTTTTTTAATATTTTTCAAAATAGCTAAATACGGTTATAACCCCTAATGATTTTTTTTAGCTAATAATTTTTATTTTTATTTTATCATCTATTATATTTTTTTTATTTGCTCTGTCTTTTAGTTTTTTATTGGGTTTTTTTTATATATATTTTCAAGTTAGAATAATATTTTTGCCTAATAATTTTGATTTTATTTTTTTGTTTCATCTTTTGTTAAAATTATTACAATTTTTTTTGTCTTTCATTTATTTCTAGTTTTTTATTCTTTATTAACACAATAATAATAATAATAATAATAATTATTATTATTATTATTATTATAATAATAATAACTATAACTAAAAGACATCAGGTTTTCACTGTGTATTGTGAGTAAAAACACTATGGATTTCAATAGTGTTTTTTATTTCTTCATTTTTTTTCTTCTTCTTCTTTTCGTTTTTCTGAACAGTATTTTTTCCCTTTTTTTATTGTTTTGTGAAAAGTGATTTTTATGGTTTTTTGAACAGTTATTTTTATGGTTTTTTTAGTATTTTATTTTTTTCTTTATTAACATAATAATAATAATAATAATAATTTAATGTGTTTTTTTCTTACTTCCTCTTTTGTTAATTTTTTTTATGTTTTTTTCCTCTCAGGATAATTTGATAAAAAAAAATTTCTTTTAACAGTTATAAGAATGATAATTTTTATTTTCATTTTATTTTTTTGTTTGATGTTTTGTTGAAGTTTTTATGATTTTTTTAGTCTTTAATTTTTTTTTCCTTTCATTATTAACACAAAATAATAATAATAATAATTTAATTATTTTTCTATCTTACTCCTTTGTTGATGTTTTTCAGGTTTTTTCATGATAATTTGATAATTTTTATTGTTTTGACAGTAATAACAATAATAATTTTTATTTTCATTTTATTTTTTTGTTTGATCTTTTGTTGAAGTTTTTATGATTTTTTTAATCTTTCACTTATTTATTTATTCTTTCATAATAATAATAATGATGATTATGAGTCTGAAAACACTGTGGATTTCAATAGTGTGATTTTTATGGTTTTTTGAACAGTGATTTTTATGGTTTTTTTTGTTTTTTATTTTTTTTATTTTTTTTCATTATTAACATAATAATAATAATAATAATAATAATAATAATAATATTTTTTTTTTACTTCCTCTTTTGTTAATGTTTTTTTCCTCTCGGGATAATTTCATAAAAAAATTTCTTTTAACAATTATAACAATGATAATTTTTATTTTCATTTTATTTTTTTGTGTGATGTTTTGTTGAAGTTTTTAGGATTTTTTTAGTCTTTAATTTTTTTTCCTTTCATTATTAACACAAAATAATAATAATAATAATAATTTAATTGTTTTTCTAGCTTACTCCTTTGTTGATTTTTTTTTAGGTTTTTTTTTCATAATAATTTGATAATTTTTATTGTTTTGACGGTAATAACAATAATAATTTTTATTTTTATTTTATTTTTTTGTGTGATCTTTTGTTGAAGTTTTTATGATTTTTTTAATCTTTCACTTATTTATTTATTCTTTCATAATAATAATAATGATAATAATTTTTTTTCTCGGTATAGTTTGATAATTTTTATTATTTTCAAGTGAAATGATTTTTTTCAGGTAATAATTTTTATTTTTGTTTTATCTTTCTTTTTTTATTTGCTCTTTTGTTAATTTTTTTAGACTTCTTTTAGTCTTTGATTTAATTTTGTTTTTTTATTAACGCAATAATAATATTAATATTAAGAATAATAATAATAATTTTATTTTTTATTCTTACTTGCTTTTTTTTCTCTCGAGGTAGTAATAGTGATGATAATTTTAGAAGTTAGCACTTCGATGTTACTGTTGTTATGACAAGATATTTTTATCTGTTTCATTATATCAAACTTTACATGTAAAAATATTATATTTTAGTCTGAACAGTTATAAAAATTATTTACTCCGCCCGCAACAAAGTGCGGGCCATCAAACTAGTAATCCCCTATTTGTGATGTTTTTTATATAGATGATTTAGTTTTGGTGTGAAAGAAACAAATCGATTTGGACTTAGGCCAGCCATGTCTGGCAAGAAAAGGAAATTAGCCCAGCCAATTAACAGTTTTATTCAGTTCCTGTATGTTTAATGAAAATAGTAACAAAATTGACTGTTAATTATTTTAAGAATCTCCTAACCATATTTTTTAAAATATATTTCTATTTTTTTCTAAAAATAAGTACTTTTATTAAACTTTAATGAAAAATATTTTTTTTAAAAAAGGTTAAGTTTATTAGAGTACGACAATACATATTATGAAGCATGTATAAATAGTAGGTATTATCTGAATATTCTTCTTCTTCCTTACAATTCTTTTGATTCTCTGCAAATCATCACAAATTCTAATAAAGTTTTCTTGAAAAATCAACACAAATACTAAGTTACAAATAAATATGAAAAATATAGGGGTTTGTTATTAAGTTTAAGGGGATTAACTTATTATTTCAGCAAACACATAGGGATGGAATAGTTGTTTAATTAATTTATTTTTTTAAGAAGACTAAAAGCATATTAGATTTTGTTTTTCTAAGTGGCTTGACATGTCAAAATGGATCTTGAACTCAAATTTCATTGAAATTGTGGTGTGGTGAAGATAGAGGAGATACTTTAAGAAGAGGGGCTGCCCTACTATACCCACTCGCCAAGCTGAGAGCAGCACTTGTTAGAGAATAATATAAATCATATTATGGGGCCTCACTTACAAGCTTGAGCTTTTAAGTGAGATGGTTCCTTAACATGGTATCAGAGCCTTATTGACCCAGCGGTCACGAGTTCGAATCTCACCACCCTCATTCTATTTGATAAAAATCAAGCACAAATCATATTATGGGGCCTCACTTACAAGCTTGAGCTTTTAAGTGAAATAGTTTCTTAACAGCACTGATAAAATATTGACCGGGAGTTTCTGGTTATTATTTTTTCCATTACATATTTGCATAGAAATTTTGCAAGAACGCATGGATGAGCTGAACTGTATATAGTCAAGTTTTTTTTTTTCCTTTCCTTTCCTTTCCTTTTGTTTTGGCAATCAATTGACTTAGACCAGAACCAAAGCAATGCTGGACATTTTGTGGTCATCTGACTTTGACCGGAAGAAACGTTTTTTTGGAAGGGTCCGTGTTCACTCTAATGGACCCTCAATTTCCTGAAAAATATTTAATAATTGATCCACTTTACATGGCTGAGGACAATTCTCTTTCCATAGTTTGAATACCTCTCGTGTTCAGATTTATGTTCAGTTCTTTTCTTAAAGTTTGAATACATTTTGTGTCCAAATTTATGATGTCATGGAGTTGATGTGTGTGTGTGTGTCTATATATATGCACAAACACTTCGTAACAATATCCCATTACATAGGAGTTATTATAGAAACTAGAAAGGCTCTTCTAATCAGCTACAGAGAAAGATGGTCAGGTCAGTCACTATTGATAAAAATGGACTAAGGAAAGGTTCATGGAGTGTAGAAGAAGATGAAAAGTTGAGAAAATATATTCAGAAATATGGCCACTGGAATTGGCGCCAACTTCCCAAGTTTGCTGGTAAATGAGATACAACTTTCTTTTTACATCTTTGAAGCTGCAAATAAAATGGGTTTCGAAAAATAAAGTTTCGCAAATGTTTTCTTATTCTATGATCATATGCACTAGCATGGTTCGATTCAGTTTTCATGAATGATGAAAAGATGTTTTCTGATAATTTCTTTTTCATCCTGTGTCTTGGTTTGGTATGATCTTTTTTGTTTTTCTTTGTCATGGAGAGAAAATAGGAAGAAAATTTTGGCACAACTTTATGGTTAATTTCCATGTTAATTTGGTAATGTTTTGCAGGTTTATCACGGTGTGGCAAGAGTTGCAGATTACGATGGAAGAACTATCTCCGGCCGGACGTGAAGCGAGGAGATTTCTCCGAAGAAGAGAATAATCTGATCATTCAAATGCATGAAGAACTTGGAAATAAGTATGCACTCAACATAAAAGCAACTTCATTAAAGTTCTCTTCACAACATGCTACTTCTTCCACGTAAATGTTAAGAACATATTCTGTTGACTGAGAAATTCAAAGCGAAAATGATTGACCAAGTGTGAGTTTTTCATCTACAGGTGGTCTATTATTTCTGGGAAATTACCTGGAAGAACAGACAACGAAATTAAAAATCACTGGCATACCAACTTGAGCAAGAGAGTGAAGCCAAACCAACCAGTTTCTTCTGAGGTGATGAATGAAGAGCAGTCAAATGGATCTTCACAATCTGAATTTATTCAGACTAAAAAGTCTGAAACTGACAGTGTTTCTGTCGGTGCTCCCTCTAAATCTGATCATAAAGAAAAAAATGCAGAGAACTCTCTTTCATCTCAAGAAATATCTTGCAGTGAGTTATCCTCCATGAGTAATGATTCTGTGTTAGGCATGAATACTGTTGCCGAAGATTGTGTCTCTTCAATGGAGATATTCCAAGATTCATGTTCAGATTTCTGGGATCTTCCATTTTTACCAGATAACAATTACAACCAAGATGGTTATGAATCATTGTTCTTGACAGAAGACGGATACATGTCTTTCTATGCTTCCGCCTACGACGATGATGGTATAGCTTGGATCCAGTGATTCAGGAACAGGATGGCAATAAATAATTAGTTCAGATTATAAAATGCTTTCTTTCAAGTCCAGAATCTAGAGCTGTTTCATCAGGTCATCAGATTTGTAATGGAACAGTACTAGTCATATGGGAGTAGAAATTAATCTCTCTCTCTCTCTCTCTCTCTCTCTCTCTATCTATCTATATATATATATATGATGCATGTTGACTGTAAGTTATATGCTGTATCAAATGGTAATGGGATATGTTAATGTATATAGAAAATGGATGCTTAAAATACTTGTTTTGGATCAGAAATAGGTTCAACTGGGTATGCAGATCGATCTTGCATGTAAAGGAACTAAGGCAGGCCATCATTTTATGAAAAAAATCTATCTATGATAGGGCATCAAAGAATCATGCATCCAAAACTTATTCCACAATATAAACTTAAAATTAATGTCTACACACTTTCTTTTAATGCCCTGGGAGAAATCCAAGCATTGAACTTGGAATGCCTATTCTAAAACAAGATAGCAAAATTCCAAGATATTTTTATAAATTTGAACATTGTTTTGTTTACTAGCAACTCGGATCTAAATCTTTTGAAAACATGTCAAATTATAAGTCATTGATGTATAGTTAAATAATCAAATCAACTGATGTGACTCTCAGTTACAACAAGATATTGGAACATAATTATAATTGAAGATGTATTCTTGCACATCCTTTTTATTTGTGTTTATTTAGCAGGTTAGAAATCAATATAAACTATTCATGAAATCTTATTTAGTATTTAAAACTATTCTATTGAGATATTATTTTAATATGATATTAATTCTTTATTGACCTAATAGTTATGAGTTAGAATTTTATGACCTTTATCTTATTTAATATAATTAAATACAAAATAGTGTAAGTTTATATAAATTTAAAACCCAAAAACTTTCAATTAAAAAAACATATTTGAAATTAACATAAAACTATTTTTGAAACATCAGATAATATTTTAGGTTATTAAATTGAAATAGTTCTTCAACATAATAATAAAAAAGTCAATTAAATCATAATCTTAGTAAAGCACCTTACACAGATGCCAATGTATTTTAAAAAAAATACGTTACAAACAAAAATCTTGTTGAAAAGCGAGATGTTTTATCTCATGATTTTTATGGTCTATTTGGAAGTATTTTTTAATCATCGGTTAATATCTTAAATTATTAAATTGAAATTGTTCTTGGCAAGGTAACACAAAATTTAATTAAACCATAATCTTAGTAAAACATCTTGCAAGGGTGCCAATTTTTTTCAATATAAAAAAAAAAAAAAACACATCACAAAATCAAAAACTTATTGAGAAGTTATGTGCCTTATTTCATCATTTTAGGATTTATTTAGAAATGTGTTAATGTTTAGTTTCCAAAGTGTTTTTAATTTAGATATACATTCAAATAATTTTAAAATAAATTATTTTTAATATCAACACAATAAAAAAATTAAAAATATTTGTGAAACTTACACCAAACACCCACTGGAAAAAAGTTATTATGTAATCCATGAATCAATAAGCCGTCCTTGCGGGTCCTGCAACTCAGCCATTGTATACAAAAATGAGAAGGCATGAAATGGAGTTCTACTTTAAGCTGGTAAAATCAAAGTCAAAAGTGGTGGCGGCCAAAACGCCAGTTGATTTTGCCTGATCTAGCAAGCATGGATTTTTCATATCGTGCATGTGAAGAACACACGCATTCTAGATTTCCCAGATCAATAAATCTATGAATTAAGTTCCTTTTATACCATTATGTGATCTATAAATTAGTCTCAGACTGCAGTCAAACGTAAATAATGTTATCCAGCAAGCCTGGTGCGTCTTTAATCCATACAATGTTTCTATTCTCAAGTCTTTTGACTGCATTTTGTGTTTTTTTATAAGCATTAGTAAGCTGGTGTGTTCGATAGTGCCACCACTCTATAATGCTAAAGGGGTGTTTGGAATGTATTTGGAAAGTGATTTTAAAAATAAAATGAATCTATTTTTATTTTATTTTTTTATTTTAAATTAAAATATTTTTGATATTTTTATATTATTTCGTATACTAATATTAAAAATAATTTTTTTATTAAAATATTATTTTAATATATATCTAAACAAAAAAAAAATTAAAAAAACAAGCTCAAACAGTCACTAGGAATCATCATCATGTGGTCAAATATATTTCCTATACAATAATAGATCACTCTCTGGTCCCTCAGGGTTTTTTTTTTTTTAAAAAAAAAAAAGGGGATGTATTTTATTCAATTTCACAAAAAACCAAGGATTAAAGGGTAATTTACTCTCGACGCTCCAAGCTACGAGTCAATCAAACACCATTGCATTTACCTGGAAATGTTTCACCAACGACTTCACTCGGCATGAGTCGCTGTTTTATATGAAGGAAGGCTTGTCGTTGAAAACTTGAAATTCTTGCTTTCCATGAACATGGAAAAGCATTTATTCACGACAATCTCATTATAGCCTCTGCTGGCCCTCTGCTGGCACTCTGATGCATCCGCGCTTGATGTGAACGCACAGCTTGAGTTCATAGACTTGAGGATTCGGGAGACCGGCCTTCCCTTGATCGAATACGCGCTCGAGAAAATGCCATGCATCCTCCGATTTTCGAAGGCTTCCATCAATTCATCGTTATAAAACATGGTTCGGGTCAGTTGGGTAACCAGTCTGTTTCAATAATATATATATATATATATATATATATATATATGAAAAATATACTTTACATATCTAAATAAATAAATAAAATTTCAATTATTCTAATTTTTTATAAAAAATATATGTCCTAACTCAAATTCAAGATCTGTTATATAAATTTTCAATTTTTTATTATCATATGTCATGTCATGCTATATATATATATATATATATATAAAAGCAAATGAAATCTGATCCAATTAAAGTGTGGACCATGCCGAGTTTTATAAATATCTATCAAAAGATAGAAAAAATAAATAAATAAAAGAGTGGGCCTTGGGAAGCTTTGGGGTACGTAGTGCACCTGGAGTCAAGCTTCTCTCTATGTTGTGCAGCACATTCATGCAGTTGACTTGCCAAAACATGGGTGCCATACTGTCGAAGGATGCAATAATTATGGTAGAAGAAGATCCACGTGTAATATGCATTAATATTAAGCTTAAAATTGACTACGCTGTGTGGAAGATAATATGAATCTGGACTGTTTTCTGTCTCCTTCATGTATTGCAGTACGTGAGAGTCATGCGAGCTAGAAAAGTTTTTTTTATTTTCTTCTAAAATAGATTTATAACATAATATCTTATACTTGGGTTATAGATCTCATAAATCTAGTGTGTTTTGTGGACAAAACTAATTAATGAATTGAATGAATGAATAAACCAACCAAGGGTCATATATATGTGAAATTCATAATTGAAAATAATAAGTTTTTTTATTTATTTTTATCAAAACCAATCTATTTAACGCCGTGGTCAAGTAAACAAACATGTAGGCCCCGTTTGGCATTGCGATTTAATTTGTTTTTTTTTGTTTTTTGTTGTTTTTTTTTCATTTTTAAAATCGGCGGTTTAGTGTTTTTAGATCATTTTGATGTGCTGATGTCAAAAATAATTTTAAAAAATAAAAAAACATCATTTTGATATATTTTAGCATGAAAAGCACTTTAAAAAACAAAAACAATCACACTGCCAAACACCCCGTAATCTTTCAATTCATCGGTGCAAGCTGGTCGTAAAGATTCGTGGCTTTAAGAGAGAAAAAACTTGTAGTCCTCTAATAATGTTTGAGAATTTTCCAGCTTTCAAGTGGAAAAATATTGGAAATGCGTACAAATAATATTATAATTGCATTTGCGTGTATTGTAAGAATGGGCTTTTTACCTTTTGACTAAAATATCAAATATTTTTAGGGTTAATTATTATATTTTAAAATATTTTTTATTTAAATATATATTCAAATGATATTTTTTATTATTAAAAAAAATATTTTTAGCATCATCAACAAGTCAAAGGAATATTAATTCTAATAAAAAACACAAAAACAAATAATTTTTTTTTTAATTTTGTCTCTCATTTTTTTCACATGCAACATGTCATGGTGTTAGTGTGCCTTCGTGGTGCATGCATGAATTGGAAACCTAGTTGCCAAGACTCACGAGTCTTGCAGTTGAAATAGATTTTTTTGTGAGCATTTGTCGTCAGTTCGATACTCGGTTTCCACGATTAATTGGTCTCCTTTTCTCAGTCAATTCATTTAGTGTGAAACGAAATTCAATTTCACCCGAGAATTTGATTTTCTAGGCTTTAACAATGGTTGTCAAAAATGATGATTTTGACACTACAAGGAATAAGCTTTGGAAACTTATATAATAAAATCATAAATAAAATATTTTTGAATATAATATAATATAATTATAGTCATAAATTTCATTAGTTAAAGTTCATACATGATTAAAAAAACTTAAAAATATATTACAAAACAATTATGTCCATATAATTTCATTAGATAACAACTAACAAATTTAAGATAAATATTTTATTGATGTACTATATCAATTAAAATCAATCTCATGACCATCATTTCCCTCTTTATTTTTATTATATTCATCACAAACATTATTATTGTAAGGATTATCAGTATTAATAATGGTATCAACAACCATATTGCTAGTACTAGCTTCAACTCCAACAAATTATTTTGACATCAGGACATAAAAATGATTTAAAAACATCAAAAAAAATTAATTTAAAGTAAAAAGTAAAAAAAAATATTTTTTTTCAAAAAATTTAAGTATATATTTTAAAGTTAATATTACTGATTTTTAAGTGTGGTCCCATGATATATATATATATATATAGAGAGAGAGAGAGAGAGAGAGAGAGAGAGAGGAGGGGGGCGGCCTGCGGTTACAGGCTTAAAATTTTGAAGCGGCGGCAGGTTTAAAATTAGCAAGTGGCAGGCTTAAAATTAGCATGATTGTAAAATTGGACCGGTCCAGTTTTATTTTATGATTTTGACCGAGTTTGATCCAAATCAATTTTTTTACCTGATTTAACAAGGTTTGAGGAGTTAACTCGTAAAATCGTATTAATTTACGAGTCAACTCGCGATTTTGACAACCATGCCTCTAACATAAATACATGTCATGGTTAAAAAAAAAAAAACATGAATTTTGGTGTTGATTTTTTATTTGTCTGTGTGTGGGGGTAAAAAAACCCATTAAGTCATTTAAAACTTGTGCGGTTGGATAATGTAATTTCAAATTGAATATGGTTGTACAAATTTCAGGACATTCCATGAGCGATTTGAAACGCTAAAATTAAATGTGGTTTTACTATTATAAAGCATAATGTTTTTTTATTTAAAATACATTAAAATTTTATTTTTATTTATTTTTAACACCATAATATTAAAATTATATAGACACACACACACACACACTACAAATAGATTTGCAATTCAATGTAAACCCTTTCAAAATATAAATAAAAACACTAAAAAGCCCTAAGCAAATGGGCTAAGTTACGAAGGAGGCTTAATGAATGTGTTATCTGCCAGGGCTAAAAATGAATGTCTAACAACCAAGACGAGCCAGGCTTCAAGTCCATCAGGCCCATGATTTACCTGGTCTGGTGAAGAAAAATATTTTAAATGTCGAGACCCTGTAAATTAAAATGCTCAATTCTAAACTCCTAGCCTGCTCACATCCAAACCAGGGAAAGCATTCCATTACATGGGTTAGAATTGTTTTTTATTTATAAATATATTAAAATTATATTTTTTTATTATAAGTATATTAAAACAATTCAAAAACAATAAGTAATAGTACTAGAAACAATAATAATATTTTGTAACCTTCCGCTTACACTTTACATGCATGTATAATATTATAAAAATATCATTATCAATTTTACAAGGTTATTATATTCTCTGATTATTTTGAAATTTTAATATAATATATATAAATATATCAAGAAACTCCTCATAAAATTTCATCTCAATATAACAGTCATAGAGATATTATTGATTTTGTAAAATTATTTATTATTGAAAAAAACATTGTTTCACCAAAATAGAACCGTCAAAACAAAATCAAAATATTTTAGCCGGTATTTGATTAAAAAACTTAAAATAGATTGAAATTTAAACCGAGATAAAAACAAAATTATTTTGTTTCATTTTTTAACTCATATGAAATATTTAGGCTATTTCGACTGAAAGAGACAACTATGATATTGAAGAGTTTAGTTGAAAAATATTTTTTTTTTAGAAATATATCTCAATAATAATTGTTTTTTATAATATATTTTTTAGAAATATATTAAAATAACTTTTAGATTGCCCAAAGTGAAGATTTGTTGTCTCTTTTTGGCCATTGGTTCCGAGCATAACAAATTTAAAATCCATTCTTTCTTGTTCTTTTCTCCTTACATCTACTAATCAAAGACAAGAGGTTACATCGAGCGAGTTCATGCAGCAGCAGCAGCATGCAGCATGGATATTGCAATTACTTTAATACATCAACCAGCTCCAACTCCATGTCTCTAAAACCCATCACTGATTTTCTTTTTACTGTCCTTTCTTCCATTTTCATTTATTTCTAGCCGCCAGATGGAGCTGGGATATATACACTGGGAGAAAAAGAGAAGAAAACCTCAATTCTCACATTAGATTGTTGTTGCCTCTGAGAAAGCTGAACCGTTTGATTGTGTTTCAGAAAACACCGATCTTTCTTCTCTTGATATCTTTCTCTGCCCAGATTTCGTTGCTGCTATCGGTAGATATCGTCACACTAGTCCCACTGGTCTTTTCACTCTCTGAGCTCGAAAAATACTGGTCAAGCACGTTGACTGTTGTATCAGAGCTTGACACCATGTCAAACTGTGACCTGTAACCATCCATTGCTATTTCTTGCATTGCATTATAGCATTGCAGCAAGTTTTCCTGTAACATAATTAACAGCACCTTACTTTAGTAGGTCTTTGACGCCTAATATACCAAAATAGGTTTCTTTATATATATATATATATATATATATATATATATATATATATATATATATATATATATTGTAACAACAGTACAGATCTAATCAGGACCAAACTATATCATTGGTCAACCGATGTTCTTTTTCTTACAGGTTGGAAAAGGTTAATTACCATCCCATTACAACTGTTAAAAAAAAATATAAATTATATACGTATGCTTAGTTTGAAAACTTATATGGTTTTTTAATATAATATCAAAATTTTCTTAACCCTATAATTATAAGTTCGAGTCTAGTCATTATATTTTATTTAATAAAAATTAATGATAAAATAATATATATTTAAATAAGTTTTAAAATTAAAAGAATTTTTATTTAAAAGTATATTAAAAAATAATATAAATATGATTCATTAAACTATATTATAAACTTTTTCTTCGTAATTAAAAAAAAATCTTCAATTTAGAAATACCAAATTCACCTGTTTGCAGTATATCAAAGATACAATTATTTTTCTTTAAACGGTAAAATTTGATTAAAAAAAAAAAAAAAAAAAGTTATCGGATCTCGGTTACTAAAAAAATTACCTTATTAACATATGAACAGTTGGATATCGCTTTTCTAAAGCATAAAAACTGCATAGGAAAAAGCTCATGAGAAGCGTAGAGAAGTGCTGATGCGGCAATTAATGATGGTTTGAATTCCAAGAGATCGATATCTACACAAAAGATATTCCAACAGTCAGCTATTAAAATCCAAAAAGCAAGATAACACAAGTTTTGCAAGTTTCCTTCTGCATAAATATGATCTCTGCAGTAAAACGCACATACCATTTTGAGCTTTGAAAATTATCTCGCTGGCTCTAGCCTTAAGAGCCTGCTTCAATGGTGGGTCTTCAGGTTTAAACAAAGAAATGAAGAAAGAAATGAAAGAAAATGGAGTGACTGATCTCATTCTCCAGTTTAATGCCCCAAGTATCAGCACCTCCATTTTTTGTATTGTTTCTGTGTCAAATAAAAAGCCACCATCGCCCTAGACAAAATGAATAAAAAGAATTAATTGATCATCAGGACAGAAAATATTACTACCAACCAATCACGTATGGGGCTATGATATAGAGATTAATATTATCTATGGATACTTACCTGAATATCAGAAATACAGAATTCTGCCTCCTTCATTTTGGCTGCAAGAGAAACACAAGCTACTGCAAGAAGCCTGAAGAGCCATGGCTTTGGTTTCTGTGATGATTGAACATTAATAAAACATTCAGATGGATCTCAAACGATGAAAGAAATAGACAGAAAGAATCAATGAAGACAGATTCTGGGTTATAAAAAAGCAGGATTTTGTTTTTACAGGAATTCCTTGGCTTGATAAGAACCTATCAAGGTAATTAACAGCAAGATAGGACAAGGATGGATCGAAGTTGCAGGAAACCTGAAAAAACACGACAGGAAATAGAGTGTTCAAGAACTGATCAAGAATTTTGTATATAAAAAGTTAGTGATGCAAAGAAGTGGGCTGGCCGTGCTTTACATTTTTGCTCACTTACTCTTAAGACTGAAGATACAGCTTCTCTTCTGATAGATTCATCGAAGTCTATTATCTCTCTGATGACTTTTGAAGGCATGTGATCAGATTCAATGAGGAAGAGATCAGAAGGGATCGTGTGAAAGTGAAATTCATGGGAATTTGCTAATGGGTTTTCAAGACTGAAATCCATTGATCTGTTTGTGTTAAAGATAGAGCAAGGAAGATGAAGAACACGTAAAGAGAACTGAGGCAGGAAGACAGTGAGGAAGAAGGAGAGGTGACCCTTTGTTTCTCTATGGATATTAAAATGCTTGGAACTCACTCAATTCACTCTTTATAGGTTTTTTTTTTTTTTTTTTCATTTTGGATTTGGTTATTTTAAGCTATTAAAAGGGAAATTCTTGATTTTTTAATAATAAAAAAAGGTTTTCAGTAAAATAATATATTTTTTTAATCGTAATTTTAAAATATGGTATATAAAATAATTATGATTAAAAAAGATAATAATAAATAAATATCATGTTTTGAAACCATAATAAGCATTATTATTATTTTTATTTCATGACAAGTGATTTAATATTACAACAAATCAATATTTCTTATTTCGTCAATTCTTTTCAGCCTATACTATCCCACTAATGTTTTTAATTAAGCATGCTAATTGTTTTTTAAAAAGAAAATAAATGAAAATTATGGTGAAATTGTGGGGTAATAGAAGGGGTCCTACGATATGTCAGGAAAAAAGGTTTGGTTGGAGAGGTAAATCAGATAGACTGGCAACTGGTTTACCTATTTTTAACTGCTTTGACTTGACCCTAATGTCTGTCCGGCACTTCATTTGAAAGTATTTTAAAAAATAAATAAATAAAATTATTATTTACAGGAGAAGTAATTATAAACGCATGGTCACAGGTCATTGAATGTAACAGGGCATCAATTATCCAATTAATGAAATTATAAAATATTGGATGCTTATAGTTTTGATAATAAATAAATTATCCCGATATTAAATTTATCTCTTTAATCTCATGCAAGATAATTTAGATAAATTATACCAAGATATTTTTTAAAATAGAATTATAGTAGGAAACTTGAAGACAAATCAGATTAATATCCAGGTCATATTAACTGAATTATCACCTCACACGAGCTAATTTATTTTGAGAATGACACTATACAGAATTATTTAGGTAATATTGTTATTTAAAGTTTTTTTTTTTCTTGAAACTATATTAAAAAAATTATTTTATAAAAATTATTTTTTACATCAGCAAATAAAATAATTCAGAAATATTAAATAAATTTATTATAAATAAATAAATTTAACTAAAACATAGTTTAAAACACACTATGAGATATATATTTAAAAGTAAGGAATGGTTGATCGTAATAGTGGCTCAGGTATTGTTTGATATTGTATTTTAAAAATATTTAAAAAAAATATTTTTTATTTTAAATTATTTTTTTAAGATTTTAGATTGTTTTTATAAGTTGATATTGAAATATTTTTTTAAAAATAAAATAAAATAATATCATTTTAATATATCTACAAATAAAAATTATTTTTAAAAATATCTCGATACACAATAGACAAAGTGTAATAGCTTTCCATAGAATCCATTTACAATAACTAGAATCAACATTTTATTATATTTATAGTGTTTGAAAATGCTGTACTGATTGGGTTTTTAAATGTATTTTCACCTGAAATTATATCAAAATAATATATATATATAGAGAGAGAGAAATATGGTTGAAATTATTTTTAAAAGTATTTTTTATTCAAAAAAAAATAATATTTGATATAAACATATAAAAAAATAAAAAAATATATA
Organism: Salix dunnii; assembly: GCA_015731905.1. NCBI lineage: Eukaryota > Viridiplantae > Streptophyta > Magnoliopsida > Malpighiales > Salicaceae > Salix > Salix dunnii. Next base: position 14,022,924 of record CM027671.1, on the reverse strand, counting down.
TATAGAAATATGGTTGAAATTATTTTTAAAAGTATTTTTTATTCAAAAAAATTCAAAATAATATTTGATATAAACATATAAAAAAATAAAAAAAATATTAAAAATAAACGAGATCAGAAATAACCTTGCCGCGGTGAAAGCTGATTCTCTCAAATAAAAAATGTCATTGTTTAGGAAGGTGATTGACCTTGACATGCCAGGAGTTCGTCATCCAAGCTTGCTGGGGCATTTCCAAGTCCATGATAAATGCATCCAGCTCGAACAACAGGAGCTGCACGGACGATCATTTCTACCTCTCGATGCAAGTAAAAGCACAGACAAGTCTGGCAATGGGAGTAAATTAGCTATAAATCCATCACCAAATAAAATAAAAAGTGTTCCCCAGAAATTATGAGACAATAAACCTATCCTGCCCCCACCAAATTAAGCTGGGTGTCACCCAAAACATGATATGAATGTGACATCTTCTAGGGTTATTTTTTTATTTTATTTTTTTAATTTGATGGTAAAAAATATTCACAAACTCTTAATTTTTAAATCCAATTCTTCTAGATATTTTTTTAATTTCATAAAAATAATTATTTTAAAGAATTAACTTGACTGAATGCTCTATAGGCTAATTAGATCATGTGTTAATCTAGTTTTTAATTTGAGTCCCACTAAAAAATCAACTATCTTTTTTTTTTGGTTGAATCATGATCCAATTTAGACCATGATTTACCTAGATCCCTAGCCTAACCTGCTAGGTCGAAACGAATTTTAATTTAGTAATTAATTTAGTAATTTTAAGATATATAATAAACAAAAATAAATAAAACCATTCTTCTTCTCTCTAACTATTTCCTTTCCCATCATACCAGAAATTATTGACTTTAAGTGGATTTGACAAAATTTGTTAATGGACTCGGTTGATCTAACATAACCGAGTTTGGTATTGAGCATGGGCTCTTCTCTAATGGAACTTCTTCTTTTTTTTCTTTTTTATTTCGAGTAAACCCAATTTTTTTTAGATATTTTTTATAAACTTGAGTTATTCCGAGTAAACTCAATTTTTTTCAAATATTTTTTTATAAATTTAAATTAAATTAAATCTTAATTATTTCAAATTTTTATAAGAAGAACATATTTTAACTCGAATTCAAAACCTGCAAAACAGATCTTAAATTTTTTAATATCATGACACGTTTCTTATGAAAGAACTATGCTAATGGAACCCTCAAATTGACATGGAAGGGCTCTCTCTCTCTCCAAGATAGAGAAAAAGAAAGACAAAAACCATCGATACCAATTTAAATTTTATTTTATTTTTTCATGTGTGATGATATCACAAATAATTTTTAAACATTAAAATATATATATTATTTTAATATATTTTTTAATAAAAACACTTTAAAAAACACTTTCAATTACACTTTTATTTACTTAGTCAAGAAACACTTCCATGCCCGCATGGTATCGAACAGAAGTGGACCTCAAACCCTCCATTCACTCACATGTTACAACATTAGGGCAAGTCCAACGGGAGTAGCTATCCCGGGAGCCAAAGCTAAAAATTTAAAAATATGGCTGTTTTTATCAATTTCTGCTCTCCAACGGGAGAGCCATCGCAGGAGCAATTTTACCTCTTCTTCTCTTCCATAGCCATTCCTACATGTAGTTATCCAGGAGCAAAAATAAAAAAAAAATAGCTGTGAAACTAGTCGTTGGAAATTTTGACATAATTTAACGCATAATTTTGCATACCGAAAGCAGAGATTGTAGCCCAAGTGAATATCGAAGAAGCAGCGAAAGGAACACATGCGAATAACAAAAGTTCAAGCGCGAGCATGATTGCAGGGTTTTCTAATTGAATCCATTTGAATTGAAGCGAAGCCCAAGCCCCGATTAAGAAATTCGTTTGTGCACAGAGGAACGCAGCGAGCAAACCAAGAGGGATCGAATTGAAAGTGAAGATCAATGAGGAGCTAAAGAAGAAGGCGATTTGAGCTGTAATTAGCGAAGCCCAGACACCGAAAAACGCACCGGACTTGAAATTGAGTGAGTCGAGGATGTAAGCAATCATCATACCCAGGGTTAGGATTGTGACGACGGGAGTGCCACCGAGGTCAAGGAGGAAAGCAGAACAGGGAGCGAGAGCGAGAGCGAGAGCGAGAGCGAGAGCGAGAGCGATGCGAGTGTTGTGAGCAAAAAAAGAAGCTGAAAAGCGAGATCTAGAAGAGGAGGGGAAGTTAGAGTTGGGGGAATAAGGGGAGGCAGTGGGGTAGGAGGAGGAGGAGGAGGAGGAAGGGGAGGTTATGGAATCGGCGATGTAAGGGCGGAACGACCGCGGTTGGAGCTCCGGAGGAATCATTTTGGCCGTCGCTGGGATAGCAGAAAGAGAGTGTGGTAGTGGTGATGGCGGAGTGGAAAGAGGAGAGGACCTGCGAGGAAATCACGGGTGGTTGTGGGTTTTAGGAAATGCGTGACCTGTCTGGAGGAGTAACAACCGTTGGATCATGGATTTGCTGATCCTATTTCTGTTATTATTTGCGCGAGAGAGTAATAGGATTCGAAGGTGAGAAGCAAATTTAACACTATATATAAAATAATTTAATTTAATTTAAAACAAGATTAAAAAAAATGGCTCTTAAAAATAGCTCTTTACCCTTGGAAACCACATCAATTCAAGAGCTCTTTATACACTATTCAGAGAGTCATTTCTATAATTTAGCTCTTAAAAATGGCTCCTCCCGTTGGACTTGCCCTTAGGGCAAGTCCAATGGCAAAAGCCATTTTTAAGAGCCAAATGATAGAAATGGCTCTTTGAATAGTGTATAAATGGCTCTTGAGATGATGTGGTCTCCAATGGAAAGAGCCATTTTTAAGAGCCATTTTTTTTAAATCTTATTTTAAATAAAATTCATTATTTTGTATATAGTGTAATTATACAATTCATTATACAATTAATATGAGTAAATTATTTAATTAAATAATTATTTTTGAAAAACCCGTCAACAATACAATTATTTTTTTAATAAAAAAATTAAAAAAATAATTTTAATTATAATTAAAAGGTTCAGAATATATGAAATTTGAAATTTAATTATAATAAAATTTAACACATTAACAATACGTTCTTACATAATTCATCAACATACAATCCATTACAAATTAATTCAATGAAATTACTTATAAATTAGTACTCTTTTTTGCCATAATTTTCAACTTTTTATCTTCAAAATACGCTGCAGAAATTGGATCCATTTTAGAAGTATCCATCTTCATAATCTCGATCTCTTGTTTCTCTTGCTTCTGTTTAATCAATAAAGCTTGTTGCTCTAACATAATTTTTCTGTCTAGTTTTTTTTCGACCTCAATCTCATCAAATCTATCCTTCAATTGTTGTAAAATAGTTGTTACGCTTGTCTCCCCAACTTTCTCTTTGCCTTGTCTGCGTTTAAGTCGTTCCTTTGTAGCTTTTTGACCAATTGGTCTATTTTGGTAAACAAATGCGTCACTGTCTTCTCCTAAACTAACAGAATCAGCGGTTGATGGATTTGAAGAAGCTGGACTTGCATTTCCATGATTTTTTTGTTTCTTGTTTGATTTCTGATGAAGACTTGCACGTTCAAATTGCCACTTGGGTTCTTTTTTTAAGATAACCCAACAATGTTCCAATTGAAATCGTTTGCTAACGACTGAAGCATACATTTGTCGAGCATCATTAATCTGATAAATCAAAATAAAAAAATAAAGCTATGTTATATGATAAATATGTTAAATAAATAATTTAATATGAAAATAATTAAAAAAAACTGTACCCTTGATTCTTCAGTCGTTCCACTTTGTTGACGGTTTTCAATTTGGGTAACAAAACCAACAAATTTTCCAACTTCTCGATTTATTTCTTGCCATCTATTTGAGAGGCTTATTTGAGAACGATTGTTTAAGTTTCCTCCATTCTCGACAAAGTACGCATGTACTCGAGCCCAAAATTGTCTTATTTGTTGATCAACTCCTATGATTGGATCTTTACTAGTATTTAACCATGCAGATACAAGCAAACAATCTTCCTCCGGTGAGAAGTTTTTACTTCTTTGTGCTTTTTTAGTTGTACGAACAATTAAATTGGAGTCTATGGAGTCATAAGAAAGTTGCTCAGGATCATTTTGTTGCGAAACAAACTGTTCAGACTCATTTATAAGAAAGTCGGTGAATGAATTTGGCAAATTTGAGTCCATCTGCACAAAAAAAAAATTGTGTTATTGCTCCATATGACATTCTATTAAAATTACGGTATTAAATTTAAATAGTTTATAAATCTAACAATAAATTTAAAACATGCAATTAAGCTAACTGATCAATAAATTCATAATTTACTAATTTTGTATAATTATTTTTTTATATTTAATATTTTAAATTAATTATCCTCTTGTTTTTTTATGTTAAATATTATTATTATTATCCCTTTTTTTTTTCTAGATATTATTATTAATTAACACCCCCCACACCCCTATTTATTTACGAATACATGCACAGCAGGTCTAAATACAAAATTTAAATAACTTATAAATCTAAAAGTAAATTTAAAACATATAATTAAGCTATTGATAAAAAAATTCATAATTTACTAATTTTGTATAATTATTTTTTTATATTTATATTTATTATTAATTACCTTTTTGTTTTTTTTATTAAATATTATTATTAATTATACCCCCCCCACCCGAAACCCTACTTCTTTAATCACGCACCCTCTCACTTTCACTCTCAGCTTTCACGCCGATCTCACACAATCCTCCGATCTCATTCTCTGATCTCACTCTCATCTCTCACACCGTTATCACTCTCATCTCAATCTCTACCCTTACTCTCATCTCAATCATCTCAATCTCTAATCCTTTCGGGAGTAAGACAAAGCAATCTCCTATTAGGTATTCTGCACCTTGATCTGTGCCGCTCCCTTCGCTGCTCTATCTTCCATGCCAATCTGATAGCTCTCATCGTAGGAGCCTTTTTAATATCTTTGGTGCCTCGCTCCTAGTCTATGTTAGTAGCGAGCCTACTTACTTTCTTCTCAAAGCTGAATTCAAACAATCAGGATTGATTGCCTGCTATTCCTCACATTGGTAAAGGAAGAGAAGAAGATTCAGCGCATGCAGACGATTTGGCGCATTCCTTTTATGCCGGGCTCGAACTCTTCTGTGCTACCCTCACTCTCATCTCAATCTTAATTTTCTTATTTTTTTCTTAATTTTCTATTACATGGGTTGGGTTCAATTGACAGGAAAAACATAGATTAAGTTTAGGAAACATACCGATGATGTAGTTGACAGGAACCGAAAATGCAATGGGCACACGAAATTGATCCCCTTATTTGCTGTCCTGTTTTTGTTCTGATTGACTGGCAAGTAATGTTTTTGAAATCGTTTTGAGTGCTCTGTTGGTTGGCAAGCAAGGTTAGGAAAATTCGTCTGTGTTTGTGTTTTTGAGTGTTGTGTTGGCTGTAAAATGTTGGTCTTTGCTATGTATTTGTAGAGTTTTTTTCAATGCAATTCGTCTGTCTGATTTGTGTTTTTATTTGTGATTTAACGGTAACATTGCAACGGTAACATTGTCATATAGCTCCCAGGGAAAATGCTGTAGGAATAGCTCTGCCAATCTTTAATATCCAAAATGGATATTCAATTGGCTCTGCCGTTGGAGACCAGAAAATAACACAAACAGCTATAAATTTAAAAATATGGCTTTGGATACTGGGATGGCTTTCCCCGTAGGACTTGCCCTTAGACATTAAAGCAAAGACAAGGACTAAGTTTGAAATGCTTTTCCTCTTCACACCAAATCATACAACTGCTCTGTGTGAAAGTCATAAAAAAATGCAACCAATGCCACGGTTTAATCTTTAAATATGCACTGAAGAACTTCAAGGGCTCCAGGCATTTGACATTATCTTGGCTCTTTCTAATGTTAGTGGCAGCATGACAGCTTGTTTTCCTGGCCTAGGTATTGAATGAATTCTCATCTCACAGGTAGAAAAAACCATCAATGGGACAAAGCAGCAGCACCTAATATTTTTTTAAGCATTTATAGACGTGGGAGATTTATTATTTAACCATGTTGCTTAAAAGGGAGGTCCATGATGGACCATGATGGAGAGGGAGTACTCCTAATGGTGGTAAGTTCAATTACATTGAATGCTTTATTATTACTATATTCTATTTCATTGATTTTTTTTACGACATTACAGTCAACAATTGGAGGTTTTGCTATAAAAAAACAATACGAAGACTGGTCAATGAGTTGGGAGTCAATTTTTTCTAGGGTTTGTAGTATAGGTACACTGCCATAATAAGGAAGGAACGGGGCCAATCACTCTCTACACATTGGACCATTTTTTTAATATATGGCCGACCTATTCGTACCAAAGGCTTTAGACATTAGCAAATCTCATTTTGAGATATATTATGAATGTCAGGAGTAATTTTTGAATTGTTTATTTATGGCTTTTATGGCTTTTATGATTGAAAATGACCTTCAACATAAAATATGTGCTATAATTAATTTTAAAATTTTCTTTCAAATATAAATCCATTCTAGAAGTCTCAAACAACTGTCTAATTCTGAACCTTAGTGTACATATCAACAGAAAAAAAAAATTGAGGACTCGGATAAATCTAAATTATTTTAATGGGTATTTAAATCATGTGTTGAGACTTGAGATGGATTAGGTGGTATAAATCTAAAACAATTGCTAAATCATTTCTCAACGAAGACAACAACATGAGCAAGTCAACCTTAAAAGCAAACGATACTCAACTCTTTTTTCCACATTGGAAGAGTAGCTCGAGACATGTACCTAAGATTTTTTTATTTATTTTTTAATCTCAAATCATTCCGTATTAAATACTCCAAATTCGGGTCCTTTTTCAAGCATTTATAATTAAATGGGAACACAAGCTATAAAAGTATCGCCCTATGAACCACCATAAAATCTCATGTGTGGTCGATGTTAAGAGGGTTAGGTCCCATAAGACTCCTCTCAATTCTGAATTTCAACCACTCCTGAAATTATTCACCCATCCATTAATTTACTCTACCCTATGGAACCCACATGGTGCTAGCTCCTTTGATCTTCTTTGCGAGCCAGGCAAACCATGTAGACAACTGTTTTAAAAGCTGGATTAGCATGTGGTTCATTAATTCAATTCTCATTTGAACTCGAGATTCAGAATAATAATGATTCGGTTTAAAAAAATATGTATTCGGCACGGTAAAACACCCGGGTCAGCCAGGATCTAAACAGTTCAAAACTCGGGTATGAACTTGTTGGATTTTTCAGAAAAATAGAGGCAATAAACCTGGTTGATTACCCAGATATTAAAACGATAAAGCAAGTTTGATTGTTTTTCCTGGTCATGGGGTGGAAAGCTGTGGAAATTCTAAAGTTAATGCTAATTAAATGTATGGAAGCTAGGCCCTATGTTTGCAGATAATTAAATTGGAGGCATGGATGACAATGCAATCATCAACAGGAAGATTTTCATGTTCCTCGGGAAAGTATCAATGTATTTAGTTAGGCCATTATATGCAATGTGGTAGGACAACTATAGTGTAATTTATTACTTTCACCGAAATTATTTGCCAAGTATTTATTATTTCAATTAAATGTCTGCCATCATGGGTACGATAAATATATAAAATTAAATCAATTATAATGTCCTCACTTTCCCTACCACCTAACTTATCTGCAATAAACCTTCCTGCTTCAATGAAAGAAAACACCTCGTCTCTGTAAGATGGGGCATACAAGGTACGATATCGTATTATAAATCTCCCTCACTGTACAAAATTAAACTTCAGAGAATGTGAGTTTATAAGGTTGGTCTTATAAATGTTTGTACAAATTGTTTGATTATTTAGAATATATATAATGAAATATACTTTGGATTTTAATTAATGATCTCCCCTTAATCTACTAGCATCATTCTACTTGAATGGATTTCATATTAGAAACAATTAGTTTTTATTTTATTTTATTCACAGTATCATATATTTTATCGGAAGTTAACCGATTCGTGGTATGCATTTCTGAGACCAATATTTTGCTTTGTTTTTCTTAGCGATGCCCGAGGAAACCAAAAAGCTTTGAGATTTTCATAACTTCGAAATGTGTTTGAGGAAATTGTTTTTGGATGCTTCAAGGTGCGGTGTATGAGAGAAGGAGAGGGGTTTTCAAGGCAGAGAGAGTAAAAAACACATGCAATTGCATGGTTAGTGCAAGAAGCTTCCCGCCTTGCCCTCATGCAGATAGCGCCATCATTATATATATATATTGAAATTGATTTTTAATTTTTAATAATTCATTTTGTATCAAAGGCAGGCAGGCAGGCATATGATGGAGGATCTCCATACATGACCATTATTTTTAAATAAGGTACAAAACCATTCAGAAAATAGAATATTTTATATGTATCGAAAATATTGATGAAAATATAAATTGATGAAAAAAGATTTTATGTTTAGAATCTTTACTTAACTAATTAATTAGGATTTTATTTGAATTAGTATTTAAAATTCTTATTAAACTATTAAATAATGATAGTTTTAGCTTCAACACACATAAAAACCAAATGAATCCATCTAGCCCGTCCATAATTTAATATGGCAAGTTTATACTTTAAACGGACAAGAGTTTAGAGTCTAGACTTGTAGTTGCACAGAAGTCCAGAATTAGAAGCCCATTACTGGCAGATCCACCAACACACACTCCTTGAGTAAAGACTTGTGCTTGGGATGAAATTACGAGATATATATTGAAGGTCCTAGAAACAAAAACTTGTGCCATTAATAGGACAATTCATCGAATGGATGCCCTAAATCCCCTCTTATCCAACGCATTTCATTATAGTGAATTTCTTTATATATATATATTGATTGTCATAACCTAATTTTTAGGTTACACCCCAAAATCTATCTAAAAATAACAAAAATAAAATAAAAAAGGTTAGTGTTGGTAGAAAAATCAATGTAGAAATTTTGGTTATTTTCGAGAGTCCGGTCATATTTCTTTTGTCTAAAAAATAGAGAGAAGTATAAATTTAAGGCAAAAATAATTTTATTATGGGATAAATCTGCATAAAAATTAAGTCGATAGACATAATTGTATTTTATAGTCCAATGTGATTTAATTGTCGGCCAATATAAAGTGTAATTATGTTTAGGGGTTAATTGAGAGCCTAGTTAAAAGATTTAATTAAGTGCAACGATTTAATTATACTTTAAACGATTTAAATTAATTTTATTAAGGGCTTAATTGGTGAGAAATCAAGTTTAGAAACCTAATTTGGGTTAAATTGAGAAGATCATGATTTTTTGTGATAAATTTTTTTGGGTGAAATTGAATGCCAAAATTGAAAATGAAAACATCGTTCTTCCCGTCAAAAAACTCTTTTTGTAATAACTTATTTTTTTCAATGTATTTTTATATTTTAAAAAAATCATTTTGAACTGACTAGACAGTAGCGCTACCGATTGTCATACCCTACAACCTACCCCTTTAAAACACCATGCTTTAGACATCAATCACATACCTGCAGGTTGCAAGATGAGCCTATAAATAGGAGGAAATTGCAAAAGAAAACCATGAATGGATAGGGGGGAGGCTGAAAAAAACAGAGGGCAACAACAAATCGGGAAGACAACACAGAAAATTAGCAAACCACCTGGAACTCCAGTCTTATTCTTCCTTGACACCGGCAGAGTGATTCCAGTAGCATCCTCTCTCTCACTTTCTGATGATAGCGTCTCTCTCTCCCCCCCCAATAGTACCCCTCTCTCTCTTAAAAAACATCAACGTAAAACATCTTCGACCTCCTACGACATCAACCAACAATACCTAACACCACCACCCTCATCACTTCCATCTCCTCCTCCATAGATACCACCCAAATATGGTCTTCGGCAAGATAGCAACGAAGTAGCGGTTGCAGGGGCTACACAGACTAGCTAGCTTCTAGCCCTCCTCCCGACCACCACAAGTCTCCGTCTCTGATGTCAACACTACACGAAGAACCACCTTGACCTCCTCTACACGGCGTCATCAACAGTTAATCCTCCCGTCAAAGTTGACCTATTACTGTTCAAGAACGTGAACAATACTAATTCACTGCGTTGTTCATGATACGTGAAAAACCTTTATTTTTCTTTTTTAATTTAAATTTTAGGTCAGGCTAACCCCACCCGACCCAGTTGGTCAAGTCGGGTCAAGCCCAGCTAGTCGGGCCTATCAAGGCCAAATAGCCTAACCCACCGAGGATAGGCCTATCAGGGTTGGAAAACTTGGCCTACAATATTATTATTATTATTATTTATTTTTGTATTGTCGTCGTCGTTGTCGTAACCCAATTTTTGGGTTACTCCCCAAAATAAAATAAAAATAATAAAAATAAAATAAAAGGAGTTTGGCGTCGGTAGAAAAATAACGGTAGAAATGTTGGAAATTTTTGTTTGAGGCGAATCGTATCTTTTTTATGCAAAAAAAAATAAGAGAAAATAAAAATTCAAGGTAAAATTTAAGTTAAAAATCATAATTATATTTTTTATAAGCTAATTTGATTTAATCATGGGCTAATTCGAAATATTATTATGTTTGAGAATTAATTTAGGGTCCAATTGAAGAATTTAATTAAGTGCAAGGACTTAATTATGCTTTAAATTAGTTAAAATAATTTTATTAAGGGCTTAATTGATGAAAAATTGAATTCTTGAATTTAATTCGGGCCTAATTGAGAAAATCAAAATTTTTGGAGACCCAATTGAATTTTTCCAAGCTAATTTGGCATAATTAGGGACTAAATTGAAGACAATTGAGAGTTTAATTATCAATTGAGGGCCAAATTGCGTGAATCAGAAGTGAGAGACCAAAATGAAAAAGAGCGCAAAGCTGAGGGTAATGTTGAAATTCAAACAAGAGCACAATTGCACAAAATTACATATTTAAATCCAATTGAGGGTGCAATTATAACAATCACAAATTAAAGGACCAAAGTGAACTTTCACCTCCCTAAAGCTGCCACAACATGCATCGATCAGCCTTCGCCTCCCGACAGCCGCCTGAACACCACCGCTGACAGCCACCAACAGCTGCCACCACGCCGTCTGTCACAGCCACCGCGCCGCCGACCAGTCGGCCACCGTGTCAGGCCAAACTCCCCTATAAAAACCACCATAAACGCTGCATGCAGGGGAATGAGAGAGGGAGAAAACCAGAGAGAAAAAAAACGAGAAACGGGGAGGAAATTCTAGGGAAATTTATAGGAATTTATAATATCAAAAACAAGAAAACAAACACCATCATCTTCATCTTTGTCGGCGTCAGTTCTCTCTCTTTCTCTCTGGTTTCACGGTTCTCTCTCTAGTTGCAGATCTCGGCCTTCTCTCTCTCTTCGCCACAGCTAGCCATTCGACCACCCTAAAGCCACCTTTATCATCACCATAAGACTCCCATATTTACCATAAATCGAACCCCACTCTCAGGCAAAGCCATAGCCACAGTTGCAGCAACCATAACGTAAGACCAGCAACTTCAGAGGCTTCCACCTGCCACCACGGGCCACCGTTGATGGTGCCGCCACCACTGGGACAACCACCTTGATCTCCTCTACCCAACGGTGCTAACAGGTAAGCATTTCATCACACTCGAAAATTGCCACTATTATTATTACAAAAAAACTTTCAAAAATATAAAATGTGTTCTTTTCGTGCATACGGCCAAATTCCAAAATTTTCCAAGCATATTTTTTTCAAAAAAATATTACATTTTTCTCATTTTTAAAACAAAATTTGGATATCATAACCGGTTTATGATTATCCTTTGAAATTTGGCCAAAATATCAAAAATAACCATTTTTGTTTTATTAGGGTGTAAATTTACATTGTAAAATACATCCATGGATAAAAAAAAGGATTTTAACTACGGTGTAAATTTAAAGCGTAAATTACATCTGTAGATAAAAACTAAAATAAAAAGATTTTCTAACTACGGTGTAAAATTACATCGTAAATTACACTCGCAGATAAAAAAATAAATATTGTTTTTATGCAGTGTAAAAAACAATTTAACTTAGAAAAAAACAATCAAAGGACAATGCAGCTTACCTTGGGTAGGGTGCACGGGGGGGTGATGCGTCTTTCCCTTGCACAACAAGTCGTAATTTTTACGGCTATAAAACAAACACCCCATTTTCACCGCGCGCCGTTATCTCTCCAAACTCGCGGGGGATGGCGAGGCGCGAAGTGCAAAAAATCACCGTCGCAACAGTCGTCGTTGTTATTTTCTTTTTTAAAAATAGCAAAAATATATTAAAAATATAAAATTTTCAAAAAATATTAAAATATGTTATTTTTGTGCATACGGCCAAATCCCAAGGTTTTCCAAACATATTTTTTTGTAAAAAATATATGCTGCATTTTACTCATATTTTGAACGAAAATTGAATATCGTAATCAATTTATGATTATCTATCGGATTTTGGCCAAAATATCAAAATAATTCAACAATTATTTTGTTTTAGCTATCGTGGTGTAAAATTACATTGTAAAATATACTCGCAGATAATATATATATATTATGCAGTGTAAAAAATTTAGAATGGTTAAGTTTTCAACTTCTAACGAGGTGAAGACTTTCTTACGAAGAGAGATCTATTTCGAATTACAGAAAAAACACCGTAGCTTACCATAGGTAGGGTGCACTAAAAGTGATGCGTCTTCTACTTGCACAATATATCCCCTTTCCCAAGACTCTCTCAAACCAATAAATTCCTAGTGATTATAATACTAGGTGACCATTCCTAATAATTATATTTGTAATTTTTACAACTCTAAAACAAAACACTTTTATTTTCACCACGCATTGTCCTCCTATTAGGTGATGACAGGGACGAAGCGTGAAAAAATCATCGTTACGACAATGATTACATAAAATCATCACAATTTTATTTATAACATACACAATTTTTCTTTAATTTGAAATATCAATAGCATGTCCATTTTTTACGGTCTACACGTGAAAGAACTAAGTTTTTGAAAATAAATCTGAGGTATTATTTAACCAATAAACTGAAAAGAATATTGGGAAGCCAGCTACTTGGGTAAGAAAGAGAAGCAATATCTCTAAACATGTGGTCGTGTGGCGCCATACTAGCTAGTTGTGGTCGTTATAGGTTTAACCGTATTCCTACATCACCAATATCATCAAGAACACTCACTTTCCTGTGCCAAAAGTCCTCAATCCATGGCTTCCTCTACTCTCTCCGCTGCCACTCCCTCCCAGGTAAAAAAGATGGGAAAAATCCAATCAAACATTTGATTGTACTTGAACTTAGTTTCCGTCTTAGATTTTTTAGACTGAGTTATGTGTTTTTTTATGCGTATTAGCTATGCTCCAGCAAGAGTGGCCTGTTCTCTCCTACACATGCAGTGTTTCTGAAACCAGCTAGGGCAACCATGGCGACGAAAGAGAAAGGAATGAGAATTGCATGCCAGGCTACAAGCATCCCTGCTGATGATCGAGTGCCTGACATGGGTAAGAGGCAGCTTATGAATCTGCTTCTTCTGGGTGCTCTTTCACTCCCCACTGCTGGCATGTTGATTCCTTATACTTATTTCTTTGTCCCTTCTGGGTAAGAAATGTCATCTCCTCCTACTCTTTTTCTTCAATGATAGGTTCGATTTATCAAAGAAAGTATAAGATTAATTGATAAGTTCTTCGGCAGAAAACTTGATCTTTTTAAGGGCCACCATTCCTAAAATCCCATGTTGTGCTTAAGTTTATAAATTACTTCTTTGTTTGTAATCTTGTCTGCTAACGAGTTCTAGATTGCTCATACACTGCCGCTGTAGCTCATTTGTTTAGGTATCGAATTGTCGGCCATTAGCAGCGATAATATAGTTTGTTCCATTGGGAATTCGCTAAACACATATTACTTTTACTTGCTGTTATTGGAAAATTTTAACAGACTAGGAGGTGGCGGCGGCGGCACCGTTGCCAAGGATGCCCTCGGAAATGATATCGTTGCAGAGCAATGGCTTAAGACTCATGGCCCTGGAGACCGAACCCTTTCTCAAGGATTGAAGGTACTGGCAGCTCTCTTTTTTTCTCCTGAAGCACTTGTTTTTTTCATTGGATTTCCCAATCTTGTAATTAAAAGAGTTCATTTACTACGGAAATTTGTCCATCGTTGTCTTCCTGTGGCATAAACAGACCTCTTCACATGTTCACACTCGAGACAGATTCTATGATGAAATGGCTCTCACACTTCTACAAGGGCCTATAAACTCTTGTTAATCAAATCATTTTCTTGACTCTTGAACATAATTTTCATTGTTAACTAATCTGTTCGGTGCTCAAACGTCCTTTGAGATGCGCTTTAGATATTCTGAAGCAACTTGTAATAATGAAAGTTATTTGGATTCTTTTGTGGACTTCAGGGAGATCCGACCTACCTTGTTGTTGAGAAAGATAAAACTCTTGCAACATATGGAATTAATGCTGTTTGCACACATCTTGGGTGTGTTGTGCCATGGAATCAAGCCGAGAAGAAGTTCATCTGCCCCTGCCACGGATCCCAGTACAATGACCAAGGAAGAGTTGTCCGAGGACCAGCTCCTCTGGTAAGTCAAACAGATTTTTCCCAGCGGATTAGTTTAACTTATTTTAGATCATGAAAGAATTAACGACAACAGTTCTTTTAATCAACTATTAGTAACAGTTTACTTGATTTTTGATTCCACACTCATCACCATCTTCAACTGTTCTTCTCGCCGCAGTCATTGGCTCTGGCTCACTGCGACATTGATGACGGGAAGGTGATCTTCGTTCCATGGGTCGAAACAGATTTCAGAACCGGCGATGATCCATGGTGGGCTTAATTGTTAAATCGATCACAATGTATTTCATATATTCAAGTGTGAACCGGTTTGTTTCGCAACAGTGACAAAACATCCAATGCCATAGAGGTATGCAATGTGAATATGCGCTTAGAAGATGTAAGGATAACAATATATATATATATATAGTTTAAACATGGATAATCTTGTGATGGTTGGTAATCTTTTCTTTATTCCTTATCTAAAAAATTTAAGTTAGATAAAATTTCATAATATAATTTATATTATCTCTAATATATTTTTTTAAATAAAAACTCTTCAGATTTCAATTTGCACACAAGTTTATACTATATCATATTTAATTTTTATTAAATATAAGGATGAAGAGATTTGAATTCATAATTATTGAATCAATAAAGTTCAGATATATATAAAAAAAATTATTTAATTTAAAAATTTAAATTATTAAATTAAAAAATATATAATTTATATTATCCGATTACATGTTATTGCATGTCCTTAGCCCAAGGTAATGGCAGTACATTATTTGTAGCTGTCATGCATGCCAATGATCAACTTCCCTCAAGCAACCACGTGGCTTTCATCAGCAAGGGTGGCCTCCACTGCAAATCTCAGCCCGTATACTCGCCGATGATTGTGTGGGTCATATAAACCAAACCGGTTGGGTTTACCAAGTAAAGTAGTTTCCGGTTCGGCAATTCCGTGTTACCCAACTAGTTGTGTGTTTGTTCATGAGATGTGCCACAAACAACCACCGGAAACAGTTTAGGAAACCATGATTTCAAGTTGTGGGTTGGATTTCAAGAGCCACTCGAGCATTTGGCCATTCCGACCGGGGACTAAATGCGGCTCCAGAGCAGTCACAAGTTTTAGCCTTATTATCCAATAATAATTTTCATATTCCAAAATATATTGGGTACTGACGAATGAAAAAAAAAAAATTAGAGCCCAGACAATGGTTATACACATGCAGCCCACACCAAGGCTGCATCTGCTGCCTCAGCGTGGGCTGCCACGTTCGTCCTACATATATTTATTCGGATATTATTTTTTTAAAGATAATTGCATATTATAATAAAAATAATATTTTACATTATCAACAACACGAGTATGCTTATTTTTATCGCTCTTCCCGTACTTGAAAGACAAGGCTAAACTACGCCACCCCAACAGGAATCAAGAAATAATTTATAGATTTAAGCTAGGAATCCAATCAAGCAATGGAGCAAGAGGTCTGGACACTTACCCTCAACACCATGGTAATTAAAATTATGAATTGACTTGTAAAATCATTTGATTTTGTGAGTCAATTCATGAAAACAGGTTAACTCGGAAAGAAAACTTGAATCCGATCAAATTCGATCAAACCAATTTAAAATTAGTCCAACTCGTAAAATTAGACCAGATCGGTCCAATTTTACGAGTTTATGGTGTTTGGACATCAGGGCTTTTATTTTCAATTTTTTATTTTGTCAATTACATTCGAAGCTCAAAATCAAAATCTTCTCTGCTCTTCTCACCTCCAAATCCCAAAAATCATCAGCTCTCACCCCCAAAATCTTCTCTTCTCCTCGGCACAAAATCCCCCAAATCGTTAAGTCTCAGTTCGGCAGCACAAGCAAAGGGAGGGAGATGACTGATGAGCACAAGAAAGGGAGGGAGATGAGCAACAACGACACAAGGAAAACTGGCAAAGGGATTAAGGGAGGGAGATGTGTGGGGGGCGAGGCAAAGGAATTAGGGTTGGGGGGCTTTTATTATAATAATAATAATAATAATAATAATAGGTTTCATGGGGGGGTGTTATAACTTATGATGATAATAATAATAATAATAATAATAATATATAAATTATATATTATTATTATTATTATTATTATTATGATAATAATAATAATAATAATAATAATATATAAATTATATATTATTATTATTATTATTATTATTATTAATTAGCATAAAAAAATAATTTTAAAAAAATCCTATTAATTTAAGACAATAAATAACATTAATTAACTTCAAATACAACTACCATAAAAAAAACATACAATTACTTGAAAAACATACAATAAGTAGCTTAAATTTCAAATCTCAAATATTGTGTGTCTTTTAATTATATTTAAATTCATTTTTTAATTTATTTTTTAATTTAAATATAATTTTAAAAAATAATTTTATTGTTGGAGGGTTTTTCAAAAGCAATTATTTAATTATATAACTTACTCCTATTAATTATATAATTAATTGCATAATTAACATATATATAAAATAATTGAACTTTATTTAAAATAAAATAAAAAATGGTTCTCAAAAATAGCTTTTACCATTGGAGAACACATCAACAAAAAAACCATATATACACTATTCAAGGAGCTATTTTAAAAACCATATATACACTATTCAACAAAAAAACTTAACTAATGAAGTTTTATGGTCATGATTATGTTATATTGTATTCGAAAATGTTTAACTTACGATTTTATGATTTTTCTACCTACATGATTTTAGCTGTGATTTTACGATTTTTGTACAAAAAAATTCAGATACGATTTTATGATTTTACGATCCAATTTTACGATCCGAGTTTTCAAAGCCCTTTCCGTGTTGTGTCAAAATGGTGATTTTAACAATCATGCTCAACACTCTCCATTAGTACACTCAACGATAGAGAATACACAGATCTTTTTTTTACACATTACAAATATTATCTTTTTCTTCATGATTTTTTATTTTAAGCTTAAATATTATCCTAACCATTAGAGAGTTTCTCATGAGAAACTTGTTTTACCATATTTCATAAATAAAAAAAATTATAATTTCAGTATTCAGGTCAACTTATTATAACTAATCTTTGATTTTATTGAATATTTTATAGGTTTAATGGACAAATAAAATACCATAAAGATAATAAATATATACAGAAAAACTCGAATCCGAACATAAAAAAAGAATAAATTTGCTATTCACTAGGCCAAAAACTCAAATCTGATCAATATTTTTCTTAATTTTATCGGTGGTGTTTATAAGAAGCGAAACAAAAAGCTTATTTTTTTCCCTTTTTAACTTTTACAAAAAAATTCATGGCTGCCGAAACACCAAATCTATAAAGAAAACTCTGAAAAAAACCTGTCTAGAATAAAATGCCAAATAGACATCATACTCAAACTCCCCAAATAAGTTTCTCTTACAATCCCAAGCCATAATGTATCACTGTTTTTAGTCATCTAATTCATAAGCTCCCGCCCGTAAGAAATTGAGACACAACGACAAGAGTGCACCAACTCCGTCCCACCAGACGGGAGAGTCCCACTGTTTGTATAAAATATTCTTGAATTCTAAGGTATCCCTGTCCATTTTATTTGTGATCATCATAACATTGATGGGATGTGTGACGTGACCTATTTTCTGAGCTTTTCACGCTCCAGACAGTGGAAATCGACCTGCGTGTTGCTTTCCTTCTTTTTATTTATTAAAGGGAAAACACTTTTTTAATCATGGGAATTTTATGTAAAATTCATATTACTGATGGTTGATTTTCAGGAGTTTTATTTTGGTATTTTTTTTTTCTGAAACTTCTGCCGATTTAGTTCAATTTGCTAAGTTGTATATGTTTGCAGTGGCTATTTGAAAGAAAACAATTATGGCAACACTGACGACAGGGCAGCTCCTGGTAAGCTGGAGGTTTGTAAACTCTATGTTCTCGAAGAAGTTTCATTGATGGAGGGAGGAAACTTTGCTAGCTACTGGGTATTTCTGATATGCTAATTGTGGGGTTAATGCAGGGAAAGTTTGCTGCTATGCTAGTATGTTGGCTGCTTGGAAATGGTTGCCTAGTTGCTCACAATTGAAAATTATTATGCTTACACTTTCCCGGTATTTCCCATCTCCAATTTCTTGCAATGTTTTTGCTGGTTTCAGATTTTTTGAGTGATTTTTTATATTGCTGTTCTGTTGATGCTTCGATTTGAATATTTATTGAACCAGGTTTTAAAAATTGGTGTTCTTCATTTAGCGAGTAATTTTTTATTCATGCAATTTAAACATGTGCACTGCTCTCTCAACTTATTTATTCCTCGATCACTTCACATCTGTAATCTGTTTAAAATTTCATTAGAATATCAATCGTCGTGGGTGTCTTAGCATGGCTGCTACTATTGCTGTTGCAGCATCAGATTGCAGTGATGATATTTGGCTGTAGTTTTTGTTTGGCCATGCAGAGATACCACACTTCCAGGGTCCTTACTCTTGTTTATCAGTCATAAATAATTTTTCAATCCTTTTTTGTTATGCTTCTGTAGTTGGATTTAGCACCATCGGGGAAAGGAGGACTTGGAACTTTGGTGGAATCTGTGCACTCAGTTGGGCATTTGGACTGGCAGATGCTCATGTACAGGGTGGAATGGTTGGTGAGCAAGTTTCTCATACTCTTTTTTTTTAACAAGATATTGATATCTGAACTCGAATCATACAATTAAAATAAAATATTTTTATATAAAAATTGTAAATAAAATTATTTTGGTGAAAAATTATAAAATTATAAATAAAATATTTTCAATTATAACCATAAAATTTTATTAGTTAAGATTTATATATAATTTAAAATAACTTAAAAATACAATGCAAAATAGTTATATTCGTAGAATTTTATCAGGTAAAAACACAAATTTAAACCAGAATTTGTTCAGGTCAGTATGTACAGTCAGTTTACATTTCTCATGCGCTTTCGTGCTGCACAAATATTTGATTTTGGTGCAATTTAGAGGACCCTTTTCCTTGTATAAAACACCCGCAGCATTCCTCGCTGGTTTATCAGCATCAGGAGCTCTAATCTCTGCTTTGAGGCTGATTATAAAAAAGTTCAGAATCTGTGAATCTTGTGATACTTTAGGTATGTACTCGTGTTGATGATAGCATTGTTCAAATACATCTGATCTAACTGGGAGATGCATTCCACTCCTGAAATCCTTGAAGTTGGACTCCCGGAAAGGTCTAATGGTAGCCACTCTCTCTCGCCTCCTACTCATCCCAGCATTCTATTTCACTGCCAACGTCTTTCCTGGGGCTAACTAATGGTTACCTGACATGTACAAGGTGAGTGAAATATCTGCCTTCTTGCAGAAATTTGAGCAGCCCCATGTAATTATCTATTGAAATAAGGTTATGTTTAGTATAATTCTTGAAAATTGATTTAACTTACTTCTTTTTATAACCTAGGTGTCTGAACCAGCTTACATGTACCATAACTAATCTCTGGATTCACTGAATATCTTGTAAGCCCAATGAGCAAATAAAACACCGCAAGGTAATAGACATACATAATGGAACTCAAATCCTGATACAAAGAAAGGAAACAAGTCTTTTTCTCCGCTAGGCCAATACCTTACTTTGCTTTCAAAAGTATAGGTATCAAAGTTAGTCTTGAGTCAATCTTTTAAGAAAAAATAATATTGTTTTGAATCATTTGAATATTTTATTATAAGTTTATATATATATATATATCAAAGTTAGAAGTTAATCTTGTTTTTTTAATTCGCAGGGATCGGAGCAAAAGGCGTTGGGAAACCTGCTTGTATCGTTTCTTCTTGGCGGTATATTTGCCGGTGTTACTCTCGACTGGCAATGGCTTATAGGCAAGGGATGCTGAACAATGAATTTGGAATGAGGATTTTCTGCTACGAGTTAGGGACAACGAAATTTATGGAACGAGGATTCATGATGAGATTGGCAAAATATAAAGCTAGTAATCCATTTTAACTCGGTGGATGTGCTGAGCCAATCTCCTTTGAGCAGTTTCCTAGAAAAGATTGTTTATACGATAACCATTATTTTTAATAATAAATATATATTCTTGTAACCCAACAAAGAACGCACCTTGCAGGGAAGGAAGGCAAGACCAGAGCAGAAATACAAGCGTTCAACCACACTAAAGAAAACATGCATGTGGATTCATATGTTTCGAATCTATCAACAAACATAAATTAATCAAACTTTTAACCCAGAACTTTTACGGTTCAAGTTTAATAATCAGAGATCCTAACCTCGAGATTATTTACTAATCCAATAGGATCTACTCTTGCTTATAATTGACATTAATATACGACCAACATACTCAGTCTCGGGGAACTGATTCCTCGATCAAATTGCTGTTTACTGCTGCCATTGAATCCGGTTCCTTTTATTTCATATTTCTTGGTAAATAATACCTCAAAATACCCCCCTTTTTTCCTTCTAAAATTTTTTTAATACAATCCGTCTGTCTATGTTAGAAATTGCGATGTGTTTACAAACACCGACCATATGAACCAGCTTTCATATGAACAAATTTGGCAAGCAAGCGAGCAGAATACTACGGAAAATCTACTGGTTTTCTAACGAAGTGGCCACAATCTCTGAGTAGTAAGAGTTCCTCCTCGGACAAGATTTCGATGAACAGAGTCTGGCAAAAACGAGTTGAAATTTACAGAGGCTGAACGATAAAAAATAATAATTCCCAATTGGCCTGTTTTAATACCAGTTTGTCAACTAGTTTCACGTGATTGCCCTAAAACAAAATGTGCCACCAAAACAATTACAGGGTATAGGGCTAAAAGTACAGTAGTATAGGCCATTCACCAACCAATAACTAGAATCATTAGGGGTAAAACAAGAAAACAAAAACCAGACCATGATGATGATAATGATGATGTTGAACTTGTTGAAGATGATGCCTGTGTCTTCTCAAATTGGAGGGAATCAACAGCCAATGGCATGTTCTCTTGATCAGGGCTGCACTTGGATTCAAGCACTGGAGTGTGGGTGCTATACATTATGGCTCTTAAAACAGCAGAAACAGTAGGTATGTACTCAGTTTTGTTTCTCGCAAGCAGCCAAGTTAGGCCCATTAGCTGGCAATCCCTGTTGAGCATTTTGCCTGCCCTCTCATCTCTGGTGCTGTTGTCCTGTGTCCCATTCTTGGCCTTCAGCTGTAATAACAATCACATTCAAGGTTGTTTTCGTCATCAGAAAACAATGCACAAGAGATAAAAACAAAAGGGTTTTGAACAAGGCAGGGAAATCCTGGTGAACACCCAAATTGTTTGCAATGTAAAAGGTTAGGTAGGAGGGCACATGGGTCTGGGTAGGGTAAGTCTGCCCTAAAAAGCTTTGGTTAGGGTAAAGTCTGCCCTAAAAAGCTTTGGTGAGTTTTCACAAAACAGCAAAAAGAAGACCCTGAAAAGTAAACCTACGCTGCCCCACTTCACTTTCATGCTTCTGTTTCCGCTTATTCAAGTGCTATTTTCACTTAGGATATGCATTAGTCAATGCATACCTAAAAGCCCAATTATTGTAAGCATGATAGGAGGAGCATATACTCTTATGTTGCTTTGAGAGTGAGATTCAAAGAACCATCAAACATAAAATGAAAACTATCCATTGTAAATTCCCTAAAAATTCTTAGTAATCCTATAAACTTTTCTACTATTTTGCTCGTGAACAAAACAGGTTGTTGCTTAGACAAAATCAAAAAAATTCCCGCATGAGAACTTGAATTGAAAGGGTTTTTTTTCTTCTTGCACAACATAAACCGAAAGCATCATTCCAGATGATAATATGAACATTATGACGAAAAAGCCCTTCACATTGTTGTGAAATTCCCTAAATATGTCATGAATTGATGCCACTCATTTGCAAAGTCAAGAAAAACTCAAGATCACCAACCCCAGGAAAAAAGGGCAGCCTTGAAATGAACCCGATACTCCAATTTTTCAGATGAATTAATCCATTAAAAAACCCCAAAAAAAAATCCACAAGAAAACCAACCTTAATAAATGAAGTAATCCCTCTCTTCACTTAAGTTACATTCACAAGGAGCAATAAATGCAAAATTCCTTTAAAAAGCTGACCTTTTGGAGGGCACCAAGGCACTTGGTACACCCTGCATAAGAGGAATTCTTACAATTCTTCTCCAGATTCGTTACAGCAGCAGTGGGAGTTGCATTATGAAACCCAGAACTCACATTAAAAGCAGCAGGGCAACCAAGGGAACTAATCTGGTGAAGTCTAATCCCACAAAAGCACAATATAGCATCACAGCTTGCATTAGGCTGTGGCAACTTCACATTTTTACTCAAAAGTGCACTTTGTAATGAGTTCACACATTTTTGTGAATCATCGGGCATCATTGGCAAATCAGGTGATGATGTTGGGGCTGAAGCATGGACTTGCAGGGCTGACCTTGCATGAGCTGCATAGAGCCAAGCTGCAAGAACTGGACAGCACCGGCTACGGTCAAGGTCTCTGCCACATGCATCATTCACACCACCAAAAAGTTCAGCTGAGAGGTCCAACTGGCAAATTTGAGACGCAGTTTGGACTGGAAATGCAGGGACCGTGTTGGGGTTTGAGTAGTCTCCTGGTTTTAGAGGCTGGTTCTGGCCAGAAACTGGCTCAACTAGGAAGCTTGAAAGAGAGAGAGTGAATAAGGAAGTGAAGAGGGAGATTGCGAGTAGACTTTGCATCTCTAGTGATTCAAAAAAAGGATTTTACTTTTTCCTGGCTAGCCAGCTCCTCTTGTTAATGATGGTGTTGAGTAGATAATGAGTGTGGATACATTTATGTGTGAAAGAAAGTTGAGAGATTTTGATTGGGAAACGGAGAGAAGTTAAAGAAATGATGGGGTTTTGAATCTTTTGCTTTTTAGAAGCTTTATCAAAGACTAGCTAGAGAAAGAGAGTTCCTTTATGGTTCTTGAAAATTATCAGGGGAAAGGGAGAGTGCGTCTGCTAAAGATTCAAGAAGATATTCCATGAAAGAGTGGTTTTAGTGGACTTTGGTGGTCTCTGCTGTCTGGCTTAGAAAGATGGTTTCCATTTTTCTTTGTTGAGAAGATGCAATCTTGAAATCTAGAAGGCGAGAAACAAGAAAAAGGAAGTGAGAGATTTGTGGAAGATGAGGTGGAAGAAGTGTCTCTTTCTTCTTCCTTTCATTACCTTTCACTTTTTATTATTTGTGTAAGAAGTGACACACTATGGATTCATCAGCCACGTGAGAGCAACTCGTGCTAAACGGCAAAGTAAAAATAAAATATATATATATATATATATATATATATTATTTTTTTAATACTTATTTTACATCCCGTGGGAAGCCTGGAGAAAATATCAAAATATTTTTCTCTCTTAAATATTATTACTATATATTTTCTAAGAGAATTAAAACCAATAAAGTAAAGCCAGCAAAAAAAAACCCCAATTCAATATATTTATTTAAAGAAAATATTAATTTATATATTACTGGATAATATATATTTATATTATTTAAAATATTAATTTATTAATCTGACTCTTTAAAATAGCTTATTGTTTTGGAGATGCTCTAAAAAAGGGCAAAGACACATTGTGAATTCATCAGCCACATGACAATGGGCAACTATCTTCTTTTTGTGAGTAAATGATAACAAATTGTTTCTAGAAAAATATTTTTTTATTTTAACTCAATCTTTTTATATTTTAATATACTTTTTAAATAAAAAAACACTTCAAAAATAATTATCACCACAATTTCAATATCATAGTTATAAACCTGAATCTACGCCCAATTTAGAGATAAATTTAGAATAAAAAACGAGTTATGAGTAAAAGAATCAATATCAAATTATTTTAATATATATATATATATAAGTTAATCCAAATTTAGGGATAAGGCACCAAGATCAAGATAAAATAAATCATCCATTATTTTATGGTATTTTTGTTTTTATTATTGATGTGCTTTTTAAGTCCTTTTTATAAGGCAGCTTGCATGTGATGCCCATGTCCTTTTCTTTTTTATTCTCTAGCTCATGGTTTCTGGATGTGATATAAAAGCTATATAGCAAGTTTGGTCCCTGTAATTACGGCTTTTAGTTCAGTTGGTCCTCTAGAAATACTCAAAATTTCAATCTCTTTATCGTTTACGAAGTCTCTCGTCTGCTTGTTAAAAAACAATAATAATTTGACTCCATTGCAGATTAATAAAATTAAAATTAAAAGCGAATCAATGTCGTGTATCTAATTTCTTTTAATATATTTTTTTATTTTTTATATTGTCGATCAAATAAAAAAAATACATGTAAAAAAAATTCAGGTCATAGAGAACTTGATGCATTAACTTCTTAAGAAAATATATTTTTTATTTCTTTATTTTTTATTATGATGTTTTTATATTTAAATATATATTTTTTCTATTAATTTTATTTCTTTATTTTACAATCATGGTGGAACAAAGCTATTGCATGAACAGCCATGATTGTAGGAGGTTGTATACCATAACATGCTTGTGTAGGAGGAGATGAGAAGGGTTTTTTTTATGGATAACATTGTTGCACTATTTATTAAAATTCTATTTTCATGCAATATATTTGTTTAGCAAAATAGATATTTTTCTATATTTATTGAAACACGAGGTTTTTATAGTAAAATATATATTTTTTCTATTTATGTTTTTTTATTATAATGCTTTTCTAGTTTCTTTCCTATTGGAGTATTATTTTTTTCCTATTTTATTTTTTATATTCAATATTATTAGGATTTTTTTTATTTTTTTTCTATACAATGGGTTGTAATAGTTTTTTTACAATTAAGTATTTTGAGAGTTTTCATGCATTTATTGTGTTGCAAGTCTTTGAGATTTTTTACTTATAAGAAACCTCTTTGCTCTTGTCTCCATTAGAATTATTTAGCATTGCTACTAAATTCGGCTGAGCGGGTCAATGTTAAAATCTCCTAACCTGACTTCTTGTCTTGCTCGGGTTTAGAATTAAACCTTATTAGAGCTATCTTGGGTGAATTAGTCAATTTGGTTGATCCAAATGCAATTGGTTGACCAATGAAAAGAGATTTTAGGAAAAAAATGAAAAAAAAAAAAAGAGAATAACTTCACAAAAAAAAAACTTAAGCTACCTGCATAGTTTAGATTTCAAGTTAAATTATATAGGAGTTATCTCAACATGAACCAGTTAGCTTCACTGATTTAAAAGCAACTCGGCTAATTATTAAGAATATTTAAAAAACAAAATTGACATAAAAAATCTCCTAACTCGAATCTTAATTTTGCCCAATTTAAAAATCAAATCATATAAGAATTATCATGATATAACTCAATCAATTTGACTGATCCAAATACAACTTAGATGATAATTAAAAAAATATTTGACAATGAAATTGTAAATAAATAATAGAATTAAAAGAAAAAGGTAAACAAAATGAAAAAAAAAAGTGGATGCTTCCATAATGTTTTCATTTTCTCAAGAATAGAGAAGGCAACGCAATCTTTTAATTGAAAATCATTTTGGTCCATGCCTATATTCATAAATAAATAAATACTCAAATGAGTTGCTTAAATATTTCTTCTCCTAAAAGATTTGTCCTCGCATTTTTCTTCCACAAAAATTAAAGAAGAAATGAAACCCTATACTCGGGACCCACGCAAAGCAAATGATGAGGCAGCAGTATTTTAGGCATGGAAAAGGAGAAAGACATGATCCTTGAGAGCTAATCATCAAAATCAGCACAAAATCTTTTGGATGATTTCATAAAAAAACACAGACTTTTGGGACCATTTTTTTTAAATCATGTGACGTGGAAGTCAAATCATGAGTAGGTCCTTTCAGGTCCTTGCATGGATACATGCATGTTTCTCTATCATAGGTGGGGAAAAGAAAATAAAAGGAAAAAAAACCTTAAAAGAGGGGAAATGGGCGAGTAAATAGTAAAAGGAAACAATAATTGTATAGTGTTTTTCAATCCAATTATGGCCTTGCTTGCTTACCTAGGATCCTTTTCAATTATCAAGTGTACCCTTTAAAAACAAATTGTGAATTGAGTTTATATATATATATATATATATATAATTTGATGGGTAAATCATAAAAGTAAGTTGCAAAAACCTAGTTTTGACTAATTAATGAGCCATGAAATTAATTAAATAAATATTTGAAAAATGGATAAACAAAATATTTGGATTCCAAACATTACATTTTATATCCTAAATTTCGAAATATTTTTAAAAATTACTTAGAAAAACAATCTATAATTCTTAATCCACTCTTAAACACACCTAATCCACAAATAGATTTGAAATTTTGCTTTTTCAAGAAGGTGGACCTAGACAAGAAATGTTGTAGCATTGGCAGAGGAGGGCATCCTATGCATTTGACATTTCTCTATTCAACTCTCTTGAGCAGCAATTGCCGCTTGACCTGGGTGGTGTTTTGAAATCACTCCAAGAGTGTTTTTAAATTAATTAATTTATTTATTAAAATAATATTTTTAAATCATTTTAATATGTTGTCAGAAATATTTTTTAAAAAATATTTTAATATATTTTTAAATGAAAAACACTAAAAAAACCAATCACAAATACACTTCTAAATAAATCATGTAGCTGCTTTGCTTGGTTAGCTGCATCTCCACGACTGGAGTCATGCTTGACAGCCAAAGGCAGCGACATCAAACTTTGCTTTAACAAATATTGCTTTGGGGATAACATAAAGTAATGCATTTGCCTGTACAGTTTTGTTTTCTTTATTGGATGGAAAACGTTTTGAACTTGGATCCACATGGCATGCCCACTCCTGTAGTTTCCAACACTTGGTCATTTTATATTAACTAACAAATAATTTGCGTGCCTGTTTCCTTTTTGTTACTGTTCATTGTGTGTAAAATCACTATGGAGTAGACATTTCGTATTTGTACTTCGCACGCGTATGTGCATTCCTTTTTTTTTTTGTTTTATCCGGATTTGAACAGTGGATTAACAAAAAAACCCTCCGAAAAAGACAAAATAGTGCACAGGAACCAGGGGCGTAACCGGTTTTTCCATTTTATTTGCACAGTGAATCGATGAAAAAAACCCCCGATAAAGATAAAATAGCGCACAGTACACGGGGCTACCGAAGTCTTTTCGTTACAGGTTTTTTCGTAAATCTCGGTGGGTCCAAGGGCAAGTCAGTCATTACCTATTATTTTATTATTATTTCCGTTTATCTGCTGGCGCGTCATTGCAACACACCAGCAGCGTTCGGCCACAACGCGCCTTTTAGGCGGCGCGTGCAGCGTCGTCCCGCCGTTAAAAAATAACTACCGACACTTTAGAAGATGCGCCGGGAGGTTCTCTCTCTTCTGTCGCGGCGCGTTCCCATCATGTATGTTCCGGTGATCGGCGGAGGACGGTTTTTCACCGGCGGTCGCTTTTCTCTCTCCTGCTGCCGCAAAGTATGATCCGGTCCCTGATATTGTTAATAAGTTCATTTTGATCCCTTCAATTTTGATTTTGTTTTTATGATTGATTTATTAAAATTAAAGTTTTATTATTTTCAATTGTGCCCTTCAATTAAAACTGATTATATAAGAAATTTTTATTTCAGTCCTTATACTTTTGATTTTTGATTTATTTTTTCTTCCTTCAATTTTTCCAGTACAGATGTTTGGATTTCTTTAATTTGGTCCTCCAATTCATATTAGTAATATATACAAAGTTTGATTTCAGTCCTTCTTCTTCTGATTTTTTTTAAAATGACAGCAATTACCATTATTTATTTTTGGTCCTCCAATTGTTTTTTGTTTTAATTTTATCCTTCAATTAGTATTAATTTTATATATATTATTTTTCATTTTTGTCCTTATTCTTTTAATTTTTTTATTAATTCATTTGTTTTTTTTGTTATGTTTATTTCTTATTTGATATTAATTTATTTTTTATTCATATTTTTTATTGATATTTGATATTAATTCATTTGTTATTTTTTAATTGTTTTTTATACAAATCTTTTGATTTTTTGTAATGATTTTCCAAAACAATTTAATTATTTGAATTATTCTGACAGTAATATTAATAATAATTTTAACTGTTATAATAATCATTTTACTATTAATATTACTCCTTTTTTCTCTTTGTTTATTTTCTTTTTTCTTCTTCTTTTTTTCTTTGGATTGGATAATTTTTACTATTTGACTATTTATGCAATAATCATGATGGTTTTAGTAGTTGTTGTTTTTTCTTTTTTATACTAAAATCTTTTTCTTTTTTTAATGATTTTTCAGGACAATTTAATTATTAAGATTGTTTTGACAGTAATATTGATAATAATTTTAACAGTTATAGTAGTGATCAAGATAATAATATAAGGATAAATTTTCAATTTATGTATTCATATTTTTTTGGAGAGAACTATTTATTTTGTTTATTTGATTATTGCATAGTTTTTTTTATATGAATTCATTTAGTTTGTTTTTATAAATTCTTAGATAATGTATATTTTTTATTCATATTTATACATCTATACTTTTAGTTTTTTTATAGTTTTTTTTTTCCTTTGAATTTTTTTTAATCAGTTCACTCATAAGATTTGAATTTAAATTGGTAATCATTTTAAAATTAATATTAGTTTTTTTCCTTTATTTTTTTTGTTTTCCTTTATTTTTATTTGTTTTTTGGATTAAATGATTTTTATGATTTTACTATTTACGCAATAGTGAGGATAATTTTAGTGATTGTTTTTTTTTTTTTTTTTTTTACTTTTGGATGATTTTTATTATTTGACTATTTATGCAATGGTCATGATGATTTTAATAGTTTTTTTTTTTATACAGAAATATTTTGCTTTTTTTTAATGATTTTCCAGGACCATTTAATTATTGAGATTGTTTTGACAATAATGTTGATAATAATTTTAACTATTATAATAATAATGATGATAATAACATAAGGATAGATTTTCAATTCATGTATTCATCTTTTTGTTGATAAAACTATTTATTATTTTATACAAATTTATAATTAAAAAATTCTATACAAATTTATTATTTTGTCTAAATTTATATTATAATAAAAAAAAATCTAACATAGTTAATATTTGGCCTTTATACTTTTAATTTTTTTTTCATCCCTTAATTTCTTATTATTTCTATAATGATCCTTACTGTTTTTTATGTATATATAAGTGTGCTCTTAACTTTGATTTTGAATTTTTTATTTCTAGAATAATAATAATAATAATAATAATAATAATAATAGTTTAATTAATAATTAATTATTATTATTATTATTAATTTAATTGTTTATCTTGCTTACTTTTTTGTTAATGTTTTTTAGGTTTTTTTTGCTCAGGATAATTTAATAATATTTATTCTTTTTGTAGTAATAGCAATAATGATTTTTATTTTTATTTAATTGTTTTTATTAATCTTTTGTTGTTTATTATTATTATTATTATTATTATTATTATTATTATTAATAATAATAATAATAATAATAATAATAATAATAATAATAATAATAATAATATCTTCATATTTTTTCGTGCTTCCTATTTTGTTTATATTTCTTTCTCTCAATATAATTTACTAATTTTTATTGTCTTGATAATAATGTTAATAATAAATATTACTCGCTTTTTGCCTTTATTTTTTTTTATTTTAATTTGCTTTTTGGATTAGATAATTTTTATGATTTTACCATTTACGCAATAATAATGATAATTTTAATTATTAATTTTTTATTGTTTTCTTATAAAAATATTTTGTTTTTTTGATGATTTTTCAAGTCAATTTAATTTTTATTATTATTTTGATGATAATGTTGATAATAATTTTAACTCTTATAACAATGATAATGATAATTGTGTGGGAATGAATTTTCAATTTATATGTTCAATTTTTTTTTTTCAATTGAACATTAACTTTTTATATTTATTAATTTATTTTTGCATATTTTTTTTATTAATTCATTTAGTTTCTTTTTTTAATTATCGAAGAATATTTATTTTTTTATTTGTATCTATGTATCTATTTAAATTCAATTATAAAATTAACTAATCTTAATGCAATGTATATAATAATTCAAATATCCAGGTCTTTTTAGTTTTTGAATAACGATCATAAATTAATATAGATTATTTCATTAAAAATTACTAAACAGATATATTTATAATGATTTAAAATTCATGTATTTGATAAAAAAACTTGAATTTCACAAGATTTCTAGACATATTTATTATTTTAACTAAATTTATAATACAATTTAAAAATATATATAATTAATATTTTTTATATTTGAAAAAATATTGTGCGCCCCGCGACGAAGCGCAGGGGCACTATCTAGTATATATATATATAAAGTTTAATGCAGATATTTCTTGATACTTGATTTTCTGAATTTTACATGTTTTTCGAGGAATAAATTGGGTTGCCTGAGTTGAATATCTTTATTATTGAGTTACGAAATAATTTTCCATCTTGGGTTCATAATTGGGAAATATTTTTTAAATTTTATGGAGGCAAATACAAAATAAAATAGAAGGCATAAATGAATTCATAGCACAAATCTCTCTTCTAAAGAAAATATTAATTATAATTGTATTTTCTTTCACCCATGATCTATAAGAAAAATAAAAAACATGTTAGGTGTTAAGAGCTTGAAATTAAAGAGTTTGCTTGTCTTGTGGTTGTTAATATAATGAACACTGTAGATTTATATAGTCGTTAATTTTAGAACTCGAAAGATTAATTGAAGTATACGCAAGCTGACCCGGACATTCATATCAATAATAATAATAATAAAAAATGTCTACATATCTATAAAAATCTTACAGGAGATAAGTATAATCTACTCTCTCTTTTTTATATATTTTAATCAGAATATGCAAGTTAATTTGCATGCATCTCGATTATTTTTCAAGTTCACTGAAAATTCTACAAATTCAATAAATATATAAAACATCGTGAGAATAACAAACATGTTTGAGAAGTCTCATTCTAGAGTATTGTAGATGAGAACTCTCTTCATTTACCCTGTGACAGAATCCCTGCTAACAAAACCCTGATGGCCAATAAACGTTTTTTTTTTCTCTCACAACTACAATACAACCCAATCAATATCCTCCATTTTCAAACAAATATTTCTATACTCCTTGCGTATTCAGCAAGATTTCCCACATAAAAAATTCCCTTTTATGATAAACAGTTATAATAAATTAGAAATTATAAATAAATAAATAAAATAAATGTCACTAATGGACACAAAAAGAATATAATGTATAAAAATCAAAGGACAGAGCGTGAAGAGCCAATCAAGCAAAAATTATTCCAGCATAAAGTTTCCTCTACCAAAAGCTTCCCACCTCTACTCCCTATGATTTTCTTTTTTAATCTTTAATTTTATTTTCATCTTAGGGTTTGGGCCCCTTACTTTCAGTATTGGCGACAGAAAAAGGAAGGACTTTCCTCTTGCTCGAGCCTTTACTATTCGAGTACGATGTCAAGACATTCAAAATAGTGAAGATTGTCTTGTCTTTGTTTTCTTAAAAAGAAAAGAAAAAAAAAAGTTTAATGTAGGGCTACCTGGTAAAGCCATGGTTCTTAAAGTATGTTCTAAAAAGTATTTTTGAATATATATATATATATATGTATTTTTGAATATATATATATATATATATATATATATATATATATATATATATATATATTAATTGTATGTTTGATATTATGGTGTGCAATGTTTTTTAAAAATAGTTTTGCTTGAAAATATATTAAAATATTTTTTTTATTTTTAGTATCAGGATATTAAAATAATATAAAAATATTAATAAAATACTTTTTCAAATAAAATATAAAATATAATAATTATTATGATTTCTCTTTCTTTTTTCCTTCAAATCAAACAATTTCTTAAAATATAATAATATTAAAATATATTAAAAAACTATCCTATTTTCAAACACTCACCACACACCCTTTAATGTTGCTACAGAATATTCTATCACTTGTGCCGTTCACGATGCTTCTCTTTGGTCTGATTAAAAAAAGTCTCTTTCGCCTCTATTCATGGTAATCATGGCTTTATTATTTTCATTTCAAGCAACACAAACTAGTTTGGTGCTAATAAAATAATATACATTATATTATATTTTCAGATTTTATTTAATAATTTAAATTTTAAAAGAAATTGATTCTTGACTTGTTATTAAATATTTATTGACTCAATAACCACGAGTTCAATTCTGATCACTCTCATTTTATTTCATAAAAATTAAACGTAGTATGAGCTTATATAAATTTCATATTCAAATAATTTTCACTTAAAAAATATATGTTAAAAATCAATATAAATTATATTATAAAAACTCATGTAACAATTTAAAATTTTAAAAATCAATTTTTTCACAAATATAATATAAAATGAAGCATAGATTAACATGGTTTTTTTTCTTCCACAAATGATGTCTAAAAAAGTCTCTTTGGCTTGTATTCATAGTAATTATGGCTTTAGTTTCATCATTTCAAGCAACACAAACTAGGTTTCTTTACTAAGTAGAATAATATAAATTACTACGTAAAATAATTTTTTGATACAATATCAGAATCTTGTTGAATAAATGGTCAAGAATTTAAATTTTATAATTTTTATTTTATTTGATTAAAATTAAATAGAAAATAATGTAAATCTATATAAATTTTAAATACAAATAGTTTTCATTTCAGATGGTATATTATAAAATATAAATTATATTATGAAAATTCACTTAACAGTTAATATTTATAAATGAGATAATTTATTAACAAAAACAATATAAAAGGAAGCATTGAAAAAAGGAAGAAGATTGCATTATAGACTTCTCCTTGTCCCTTACCTTTTCATACGCAAAAGCTGCTGTCTTATTATATATAAACATCACGCAACCACTCCCAATTCCTTCCAATTTCGCCAGATAAATAAATAAATAAATAAAATTAACACATACCCACCCTCTTAAAATCACAAGAGAAATGGCATGCGCTTTTTAGGCAGGATAATTAATAATTAATTAGACATTTTTAATTGAGATTAAGTGGCTCTTCAATCCGAGGATTACTTGCCCCATTGGCATTATATTTATTTATTTATTATAATTAAATAATCAAGTATTATGAAAGATCTTGCTGTATGGAAGCAGCACTGTCAGCCTCCCATTAGATTATGCCTGCCATTGCTTAAGTAGTTGGCACATCTTAATCACATATAATTCGAGAATTTTGGTTCTAAAATCAGGCAGCTTTATGACGGCTTAATTACCTCAACATGAAACAAGTGCTAATAGAGGAAATATAACGATTAATTAAGCTAGCTAGCCAGCTATTTTTTGTTTTTAATTTGAAAAAAAAACCCATGAATTAGATTTTTATTTTGTTTTATCACACTACAAAACCAAGCGTTTCTACCAGCCAACTTTGACGGTCCACTATTAAAAATAAAAGAGGCACATAGTTTAAAGTGGCTTCGATATAATTATATTTTACAAGGATATTAAATAATTACAGGCAAATGATTTACATGAGATAAGGAAGTCCATATGATTTGCTGATCATAGTTTATGAACTAAGTCACTAGCTATAATCTTGAATTTGTATAAATATTTTTTTTTCTATTTGAGATAAACGATGAATTTATAATGAAAATAGCTGAGAAGAGGTGGTTAATAATAGATTGTTAACTTAGATTTTGATACAAACTTGATAAACATATATAGGATATATTTTCAAAAACTACTTAGGTCATTGTAGAATACATAGTCATTGTTGTATAGTATTGTAGCAGCAATTCTCTTCAAGGAATGTAACATGATTTGATGTGATGATAGAAAGATTGTGATCTATACAGCAGATCTCGAGTTCAAGTTAAAACATATTTTTTTTGTAAAATTTTAGAATAGTTGGGGTTTTATTTGATTCACAGAGCATGTTTTTCAAAAGATAAAAGTTTCCTCACATTGAAATATTTAAATAATAAATGTTTATTTTTTATTTTTTTTAACAATATATTAAAAACATAGATTATGAAATTCATTACTTGTTTATATTTTGGAGACGAAACCAGTGCTTCTACCGAAAAAATCCTCGTCACTAAAGACTCTTATTTTTCAAAGCAGATGAAGCATTTAAGCAACAATTTTTTTTTATATATAAATAATTATAAACACTCTTCTCGGGTGTTGAAATTAAGTTTCAACTTGTCAATCTGCATTATTTTAGTAATTTTGAATAATTTTGACGTGATAGTATTAGAAATAAATTTTAAAAATAAAAAAAATATTATTCTTATATATTTTAAAAAACCGTTCAAAATATTTTTAAAATCCGCCAAACTGAGTTAGGGTTTAGAATTTTCCATTTGCTCTTGCACGGCCCAAGGCCTATCTATATCCAACTCCCCAATATAACTACAAAAATCTTTGAAAAAAACATTTAGAGGGCCCAAAGCGTAAACGAATTCACAGTAGGCTTAAAGCTCACTTGTTTGAGCCGTACTTAAGAAAAGCACAGATGAATGTTGATTTTGTTTGGGCTTTAACTTCGGCTCCTAAGATTACTAGGAAGGCCTACCGCCACTAGCTTCATGCATTTCGAGATGCAAAATCTTTTTTTTTTTTATATATATATATATATATATATATATATATATATATGTGTGTGTGTGTGTGTGTGTGTGTGTGTGTGTGTGTGTATTTTATATATATATATATATATATATATATGTGTGTGTGTGTGTGTGTGTGTGTATTTTACGGTTATATATTCTTGTAAGAAATGCACGTCTTGACTCGAATATGAGATTTACTGTGTAAGTCGCAAGTCTCTTATCATCACATTATGCTCCTCGAGAATGAAATGCAAAATCCCTTCTAATCATAATTATGATGTTGATGATATTTTATTTAAATGATTAACATAAAAGTTTGATTGCTCAAAATAAAAATCAGATTTTTTATTTTTAGCTAAAGTATTTTCATTACTGAAAAAGGAGTAAATACTTATATAATAGTTTTTTAGAAGGCATTTTCCTACAATACAAATAATCTCCACGTCAAGAGAATTAAATGCCACAAATGGATGTCAAAACAACCAGAGAGAGAAAAGATTAAAATTAATAAAAATAAATAAAATTCCCATAAACATTTTATAAATTTAAGCTGTGATTTTAAAATATAACTTATTAAATAAAAGTTTTTTAAAATTTAAAGCTTGTATAAATCCAAATAATTTTATAATACATGCTATCAATTCATTTTAATTAGAAAAAATAAGATTGAGATTATTTGATCAACAGAATCAAGATATAATTTAATTAACATTTGAGCCCACACCGTCTGATGGCATGGCGATTGGCCCTTTGATCTGACATCACTTTATGCCATCACCATTCCTTCCCATTGACCTGCAAAGAGCAAAAATAACGTGGGGGCAGGGCGAAAATGACACGACGAGCATGTCGAAAATTTATTTGTGGACTTGGAGCCCGCAATGTCCTCGTTGATTATCATTTTTCAATTATGTAAGCACATTATTTGTGATTTAATATTTCATTTTTTTCTTATTTTCTCCGTCTTAAAAGCTTCATTAATATTTTACTTATTTATAGTTATTTATATTAACATATGCCTAGGTCCATCTAATTTTATAATTAAACATACAAACATTTACGCGTAATAATATTTACTTATAGTACAGAGACAATGATTATTTTTTAAAATATTTATATAAAAATACACCAAAATATTATTTTATTATTTTTTTATCATTTATTTTTAATATTGGTACATTAAAAATATTTTAACCATGGATATATAATGTTGTGTATTATAATAATGATGTTTGTATTACCCGATTTTTTTGAGATATCATTTATTTTCATAATTCAATTACTAACTTACCACTAATAATAATTAAACTAGGCTTGCTTTAAGGGCATTTTTGGATTTTCATATTTTTTGAATTTAATAAAAAATCATTAGATTTTAAAAAATGTCATTCACATACTGATGACGTGGAAGTGCGAGGGAGAGTTCTGTCATGCCTGAGTGGTGCGTTTCACACCTTATGACGGTGATCAATTATCTTTCATCATATTTTTAGATTTCCCGCAATGCCCCCCCTTTATGCAGCGAATTACATGGCTAGTATTTTATATTTTTAGAGGTAAACTAAAAGCTTTTCCATGGCAATACTGTTATTTTTTTTGCCCCGTCAGCAAAATTAAGAATCCCTGCCCCCTCTGTCTTCCATAATTTTAAAAGTCAACCAAGAAAGTGATTAGCAGACATCATATCATCCTGTGGCGGTGTCCATTCTATAAAAATACCTGTTCCATTTTCCACCAAATTAAAGGTGTATTTTGACAATTAATACTTTCCTTGAATAAATTAATAACGCGTAAGGAAAATGCAAGGGAAACAAATAAAAACAAAACGAACATTTAAGCCACGAAATGTTTAAGATTGTGGTGTGTGTGTGTGTGTGTGTATATATATATATTATTTTTAATGCATCAAAATTATTAAAAAATACTAAAAAAAATATCAATTCAATTTATTTTTTAAAAAATAAATATACTTTCGAAAACATCCAAAAACATAACCTATAACACTCCAAGAAGGTACCTAAATACATAAATTATTAAGAATTATCAAAATATATACTCTTATATATCAAAATATATACTCTAATCTATAT
The DNA here is from genome assembly GCA_015731905.1 of Salix dunnii. Taxonomy (NCBI): domain Eukaryota; kingdom Viridiplantae; phylum Streptophyta; class Magnoliopsida; order Malpighiales; family Salicaceae; genus Salix; species Salix dunnii. The sequence continues at coordinate 13,985,530 of CM027671.1, read as the reverse complement.
ATATATGGCCCCACTTGCAGCTGAATACCAACATTTTGTTTGAAATTGTATGAGCAATAATTGCAGATGAGGACCTTGTATATGATCGTCACGAAGATTGGAAAACGGAAGCAAACTTTATTTGAAGTTTCCTCCATAATTAATGAAGATTTTACGTAAGAATTGACCTCTAGAAATAAAATACTCGGCGCCATAAAATTAAATCCACGTGTTTATAAGCTAGCGATTCTTGTAAAAATTGGAAGATTTATGAGATTTTATTTTTTATAATTTAAACTTAATGATTAAACATAAAGCATATCGTTTTAACTACTAAATCAACCTCTTAATAATCCTAAGCTTCTTCTCTCAAATTTTAACACAAATGGTTGTAATTCCAATGCGGCAGCGTTTTAACCTGTTTTTTCCCCCCAGCAAATCAAGCTGATTGTTATTTTAAGGAAAACTAGAGTCAAATGTGAAGACAAGGATGCACTTTTTGTGGAACTCTTGATCCTGTTCTTGGTCTGAAGAGCGAGGGCTTCATGAAACCATTTTTCGTGTGCGGTCAATGAGAAAAGAAAAGGCTAGATGAATTGAAAACGACAGGTCGATCGATGCTAATAAGGAGATGATAATGAGATCGTGTCGCCTAAAGGAAATTTCAAAGGAGAGTTCCTTGCTTCTGTTTGGTAACTCAGAATTAATTAATTTCCATTCGAGTTGTTCCTGTAGGTATAACAACTACACTAAGCAATTGCTAGCTAGTTATGGTTGATAGAAACTTGATTTTTTTTTTGAGGTTTATAGGATAAAAATTTAATTATGATTAAGAAAGGTATTAACGCTTCTAACGCACCCTATCCAAATAAGTTGATTTGTGTAGTTTTAAAGTGATTTAAGAATTTGATGATTTGACGACAGATATTTTGATTTTGATTTTAAAATTGGTGAATATTCAGAAAAATTTAAGGACTTCCAGATAAATTAGTGATATTTTAAGTATCAGTCTACTCGTATATTCAATATTTATATCAAAATATTTACTGTTAATTCTGATGAATTAAGAGAAAATATAAATTAGTGAGATGTTGATTAAATTCTCATGGATTTAATAATTAGTTATTAAATTCTAAAATAGGTGCAGGTATATAGATTTTTAATTTTTTTAAAATACTAAAATATATTGTTTTTTTAAGCAAGATATACTTTTTAAATATAAAAGGGTAAAAATATGATATAAAAAAACCCAAAAATTGAGTTTTTCCTTAGTCAGATTTTAGGAAAACCAAACAGATAAGCCTTCAAAGGCTAAGCCTATGACATTAACTACTACACCCTAAAAAAACTAAGGAATCAAAGGTGCAGAATTAGATAGCTCACGGTGCAGAAGGGAAATTCTGTTCATGCTCGTAAACGATAATCCAGAAGTTCATTTAAAATAAATAATAAAAAAATTAATTTTTTTCAAAAATACTTTTGAAATACAGTGTCAAACACGGTTGTAGTTCGAGTTGCAGTTAAGTACCTCCCTTTACTCTAAAACAATAGTTTTATGGTTAATATTGATATAAAATGCCACCTAAAATTATATTTTTATAACCTATATTTTGGATACTATAGGTAAACCAAACTCTATAAATTAAATCTTATTGCTCCTCCTACTGAGGAGCTAAAAATTAAAATGCCTTGTATGAAAATAAACGTGTGATAGTAATACATCAAGAGAAAGCAATATGATCCATTAACCTAATGGATCATGATATAATTTTTTTAAAACCACGTTATTGATAATTAAAAAAACATTAAATTCATACCAAGTAAATGTCACATTTCAACTAAAATTTCTAACAAGATCCAACAATGTAATCAAGAACACAATAATTTAACTATCTAGTAGGTGACACAGTGGTAAAAATTTGGAATTAAGAAGTTTGTTCCCACCGCACTTTTAAATTCGAGTCTTGTGGTTGTTGATATGATGGTCATCGGAATCTTATATGATCGTTAATTTCAGGGTTTATAAGATTAGTCGAGGTATTTGTAAACTGGTCCAGATATCCATATTAATAAAAAAAAATTACAATAATTTTCTCGATAAAAAATGATAATGATAGAAATTTCAGATTTTTATATGTTTATATGTTTAATTAAGTTGATTTTCAATTGATGGCAACAGTTTCAATAGTCCTGCATTGAAGATTTGAAGACATCCAACGTTGTTGGCAATGCGACCCATAAATATAAATATATATAGTATCATTCGCAGTTTTTTCTACTAAATAAGTTAAATTGAAAATC